>JAQOWZ010000001.1:38939015-40189015 GCA_035578165.1 Stenolophus ochropezus | reverse complement strand
GCATATTACTTTTTATATGAAATACGCGAACCATGAATTTATTGGTAAAATTTACGAATAGTTGTTGCTTAGTAACAGATAAATAAATGTCAAAAATGACCAAGGACGCGTCGTTAGGATTTTAAAACAGAGGGGCGCACATTTTTATCTGCCAAACACCTCATATTTTGTTAATGATTAATGACATTTTTGTTGTTATACCAGTATAATTTAAGAAAATATTTATATATAAAAATAATGTAACTATAAACATAGGAGGTGGAAATCCGAATAGGAGGGGTGCATGCACTTCCAAAAAAAGTCTGACGACGTCATTGAGAATAACTTTAAATAATTGAAGCTGGTATGATTTAAGAATGGTGTTTGACTAA
The DNA here is from genome assembly GCA_035578165.1 of Stenolophus ochropezus. Classification (NCBI taxonomy): domain Eukaryota; kingdom Metazoa; phylum Arthropoda; class Insecta; order Coleoptera; family Carabidae; genus Stenolophus; species Stenolophus ochropezus. Next base: position 40,188,644 of record JAQOWZ010000001.1, on the reverse strand, counting down.
AGTTTTTATTTCGTACGAATTATGACCAATCTTTACCGGTTGTTAGCTCGAGTACCACAATTCAAACATATTTTTTTTCTTATAAACATCAACATAGGGTAACTATAATGATCTTACATTGGGTTTATCAAATTTTATCGCTGAAAAACTGCCTTCCTCGATCAAATGAAGCATTTTGATTGGATGAAAATGACTTGTGTGGAATAATAAAACTATTTTCGTACAAGTGTATAATAAATCTAATCTAACTGAAACAATTTTTTTTAATAATAATACAATTATAAATAACTGAAAATCTAACGTAATAATTTTTGTAAATATCAAACGCTCGTAACAAAAGCGTCAGGTCTGTCAAAAATATTTTGTTATTTATTCTGTTTTGTATGTCTGATCAAAGTGGTCCTCAATTGAGTGATATTGATATTTAAATTATTCTATCATCGTTGTCTTCTCGAAATAAAGCTTAGTTAGTATTTAATCGTAAAATGTTGCTGTGTAAATTGGTCTTATCAAGCACCTCCCACGCTTACACCTCTGCAATCTTAAATCAGATACGCTGTTTTAAACTTTAAGATTAATTTTAAATGTCAGTTTAAAAAAATTTTCGGGAACCCCATTATTATCATAAATATAAATGAGCATTTTATTAACGAACAGTTGTATTTGGGATTTGTGTTGGATGTAACTGTTGGTAGATGAAGTGTGTCCGATGTCGGCAATAAGAGTCCTCGGTGTGTATCAATGCGTGCATGATGTGGGTGAATTGACGCGCGGTTATTCAGTAAACGCGCCATCCGTCAGAGGGGAACTGGGAATGGACCTGGCGGACAGCTATAATTACTGCAGGGGATGTAAATCCCGAGCATGGCAATTTTATCGCGTTTGCCATTCCAAAATATTGAAAGTGGATTATTCTCTTTTGCCAAATTTAGGGCGGAGGGTTGCCAACAGGCCGGCAAAATTCGATTAGCTACCCGGGGCCGAAATACTACAAAATAATCATACATTTTCATTCATTACTCAGCTCAAAGACCCTTCTCATATTTGTTGCTTTCTAGATTGTAAATTTAAAAGAGTTTGGTGATAACTAGGCTGACTAGATGTTCTCTTTTTTAGAGTATTATACTCTTTTTTAAGTATTATCCTCTTTATTCTTACTTTTTAAGAAAAATCTCTAAATATACTCTTTCGTTGTTTGTTAAAAACTAACAGAAAACATTAGACTCGCTAGCTTGCTAGTGTGTGGTTATAGTACAACCATAACCACAACTAAAATAAGTACTGCTGCTATTGTTTGCAATGAGGTATGTGTGTTTAAATTTTGATTTTTACTTAATACGACACTAAACAAAAAAATAAAATACGTATTATTTTAAATTGATTCATTTTCGCAGTTTACGAGAAAACAGTGAAAAATTTAAGGAAAGGTTATTGTAACATCAGCGTGTTATACATATAATCTTGTTCCTCGATCTTACCAAGCTGACGTCACATATACCTTCTCCAAAACATTTAATTGCTTTTGATTATATTATTGCAACGAAATGTCTACTTATTATAATGAAAGGTACAAGCCCCATTGTTATAAAAAGAAAATAGTTCTGAAAAGTACCAAACCTAATGAAATTTTAATTTCTGTTTTTTTTTTTTATTATTTGCAACGTATTTATTTACATGAATATAAAATATTGTTTGAGTTATTATTGACATCATATTTGTATGTCTGTCAACCTAAAACCTCATGAAACTGAATTATAAAGATATGGTTCGCTCAATTCGCTTTTGTAAAAAATTAAATATTTGTTCAACGTTTCAGACAAGTAACCAAGCATACTCTTTTTGTATAAGAAAAATCTGGTCAGCGTAGTGATAACATACAAATAAAAATAAAGGGGGAGAGAAAAGTCAAAGTTATTTGTGTGTGAATGTGCGCCCCCGTGGTGGATTTTGAGTTGAGGAAACGTTTGGCTGCGGATTTACATGTGTTGGCTGGTGGCGAGGGTGTTTCCTCCCGTTCCGTTTCCGGTTTCGCTCCATTTTTCCCTGTCATTTCCAATAAACGTCATTTCACCTGTCGGGCGGTTCCTGCAGCAAGGCTCCGCCGAGATTTCCGCAGATGAAAAGCCCGAGTACTGCAAGCTTTATCTCTCGTCCTATCTACTCACCGATACCTACTTGCCTCTCATGTACTACCCCAACTAACTCTAATGGATTTACAAAGAATTAAGCCAAATGCATACTACTGACAGTATTATATACAAATATATAAATAATGGATGAAACATACAAAAAGAGTTGTAGATCTCACATAACGAAGCACAAATTTTCGATGTTAAAATCACCTTAAAGCTGGATTCAGAGTTTACATAACATAACCTAACATAACATAACAAAACGTATTCATTGTTTTCATAATAGACTCTATAACGCCGTAGTATAGCACATTTTACTTTGACGTGCTTGTTCTTGTATTCGTTGAATTTTTACATTTTATAGTGTGAAATGTAAAATTAATGATACAGGCGATATTATTCCAATAATAATATTAATAATATGTTCGTTATTAGTTATTAAGTTTAGAAGAAAGAAAAACGCTTTATAAATCATACCCAAGAGACAACTAGACTTTATACAAATTATTTTATTAAAACGATATCAGATACAAGAATGAATGTGACAGTTAATGTGATAGATTATTAAAAATTATAAGACCACGTATTCAATACAATGTAGTATACGTACTTCGACTATTCACGTACGCGTCCGAACATAACCGATTACATAGCTTAACCGTAAAGAAATGAAATTTGGTCATTTCCTTACGTTATGTTATGTTATGATATGTTCTTACATAAACTATGAAACCGTATACCGGTTTACAGACATTAATATTTTCGTTATGCTTTTTTATGTTATGTTATGTTATGTAAACTCTAAATTCAGCTTTATAACTGGCGTAAGATTCATGAGTGACATTATTCAAATATCTTATATATTTGAAATTATCCGTCACCGCGGTTATATTATTGCTTTATTTATTTATTTTTTGTTGGTTACATGCAGATAACATATATTCCAATACTCCTCTGTAACATGTACGATAATGAGATAGCAAATAAAATTCTCATATATATATATACGCCATGCGTATACGATAAAGCTGATAGATTGCAGAAAAAATTGACGACTTCAGTAGCAACTGCGGAAAATAAACTGTACATGCAATTTCAATCAAAAAAGCAGTACAATCCGTTTTTTACCTTCGGGTTTTTAAAAATAAAATTAGTTAATTAGCGAATACAGTAGAAGATTAATTTTTTAAAATAATAATGTTGAAAACTGTTGACAAGTTCTCATTTAAAAGTAATTTAACTATTTGACTGTTCTATTTCCGTCTGTTCTTTATTCCTGAACAATAACTAACGACAAAATGATGAGTGCTAAACGTTTCCTCATTTTCTTGCAGCTAGATATATTTGGATTGTACTACACTATACCTTACATAACAGCTTTACTCTCCGATCACATGAAACGAAAGCATTCCAAAATAAACTCTCGATATTTATATATAACGTTCAAAGCAGAACTCTAAAGAAATACATAGTCTATATAGCTTATTATCCGTGCTCCATATTTAACAGAATATACGTAATATTAGTTTCTTTATGTAGACGTTCTTTTTAAGAAAAACTTCACCTATGTTGTACTGTAAATAGTAGGATGTTGAGCCAATGATGATGTGATATTAATTGAAGTGTCTTTTAGTACCCATTCATAATGGTTCAGAGAGTATAAAACTAATCGGTAGAGTAATTCAGGTACAAGTAATTGCACATATAAGTTTATTGTGTATTTTATAGTCGGCACTAAACCATTTTGGCAAACGTTTCTACAGTACACATTGTATATCAAACACCCAATAACAGTTATTTGAATACACAATATGTCGAATCAGTAAAGCTTTTTTTCCGACATGTATTTGAAAAAACATCAACGTAGCGTTTGTCTTTGTAATGGACGGATCAAAGCGTTTCAGAGACGACTTGGATTTAATCACATTTTGTTCTAATTATAACGCTCTCTCACACACCAGACTCTGTAAATATTTAAAAAAGAATTTGAAATTACGGGAAGCTGAAAATGTTCAACATAAAACACAAAGATTTTTAGAGAATTTTTGCTAAATTATTTGGCGCCTCCACCAAATGCGTGTACGGAGCAAGTTGTTTGTAAACTAGTAGTATATTGACTGAATGTTATTTGCTCGCGTGTTGGGCCGTCAATGCCCCGTCGTGAAATTGCCTGGAACATCTTCATACTTTCCTCATTCATTATCCACATTACCGAAAGGTACACGTCTATTTGATTCTTTAGCGAATGACGTGCGGATCCTCCCTTCAATTCAATTCCGTGCGTCGTTATGAGATGTTGAGAAGCCCTGGTGTAATGTATTCGGCTGTAGCACGAATATATGATTACATTTTCTTCCAAACTTCTGAAATTGCTTTTTATTAACATAAGTTGTGTGAGTTACGACGGCCAATTTTCCCCTATGCTAATACACTACCTGGAACTCCTCGGCCACCTTTTCTATTTGTCTCTTATTATAGAATCGTAATGGTTCAACTGGAAATGTCTCCGGAAACTACGCTGATGTATTTATTTGTAAAAATGCTTTATCGTCGCTGCTGTGCTAGCGACAGCATTTTTCATAAGAGTCCTCAAGTAAAAAGATAACGGAACAATAACAGACTTAAATGAAACATTCAGCTGCACGGAAAAATATTCCCGGGCACAATGACATTAAAATGTCCTGCATTTAAAATTGCATTACTGCTTAAATGAATTACATGGACACGTTACAGATGTAGAGTTATTATCTAAAGGGGTGTGAAGTAGTGAGGCACACCCAGTAATAAATAAAAGCGTGCGGGATGTATGCAGAGTAGTTTAGCAGTTCGTGTTTGAAAGTTATGGTGCGGTAATGCAGGAAACATGTAGACATTTAATCGTGGTAATAGTCCTGCAATAGGAATTACCCGTGTTCCATTAATAATAAAATTAATACATCAGACCGCAAGCAACATAAATATCCATAAAGCAAAAGTTCAAGACGCTAAACTAACAAATGACTGGCAGCACGCAGCAGGAAAAACCTCCATTAATCCTGCAGTCGATCCTGCATAAACAAAGGAGCGCGCCGTTGTTTGTGATTGGCTATTGACTGTCCTGGTGTTCGTGACCAGGCCAGTCGGCTGTATTGTTGTTGGGGTATAATACGTGACTGGTACCTCCCTGCCACTCGCGGGAAATTGGAAATTTCTCATTTTTTCCCGCTCGGCTTCTGTGACACACTTATGCGCCGCTCAAACACCAGCAAAAATGCATTTTAAATTGCTCCGTCACAATACAGTAATCGCGCTCAAAATGCATTTCCTTGCGTCATACAACCACGAATTAATTTGAATTCCGGCTAAACCAAAAGGAAGGTGCAGTGGTCACCGAGCAATGGCAAACACACGTATGTGGGAATTGGTTAGATAGGCAGAAGCAAATATCTGTAATCCTAATCCGAGCGTGGTGTACACGGCTCGGTGTCACATCATCGCACGCGGCTTTGCTGAACAATTAGCTCACGCACTCGGCACACATGACAGCATGTGTGACACACATGGCACGGCAAAAACTCACAAACCAAATCCACTCACCACAACTGAAATATGGTGGAGGCGCGTGCTCGGTTCGTGCAACCTACTTCTCTCTGGAATACCATTATGTATCCACTTAATATTCCCCAAATTATAAACCAATAAAAATAATGAATCAGTTGTAAACAAGATCGATATGGTAATCCAATAATTGTGAATTCCTCACGCGCGGAAATCACGCGGTCACGCGACTCACGCGGTCGATAGGCCACCGCGTGAACACTCTCGGCTAATGATTTTACTCCGACATTTCCTTCGTGTCAATGCTGATGGAAAGCCAACCAAACTACCAAATCAACATAATACACATTCATTTCTATACCTAATCGATAACATATTTTTCCTTCGGGATTATTCAGTTTTATTTTGTTGAAACTTCATTTTCCGAATATATTTCATTTCCTTTGTATTTTTAATATTATATTATATAAAGTAAACTTTAACATCAAAGAGTGTTTTTAATATAAAAATAATAATTTTATTTCCTAAGATCTTGTTAAAATCCTTTGTACATTTCATTATGTAAGAACATAATTTTATTTTAAATATTTATAAATATACAAAGAGCTACATTAGGTACAAAGTATAAAATAATATTTAATATTTTGCGTACCTTTGTGTTTATTTTTATTCACGTATGGTGGAGCGTTGGGTTTGGATGTAAAAGCGTTCTTAATTTTGATTTCCATTTGGCATAATGAAGTAATGCGGTCCATATCGGCTGCGGGGCAAATGGAAGCCAGTGTAGAGCCCTGGGTTCAGCAGATAATGAACGTGAAGAATTATTCCATATTAAGTGGCGCGGCCGGAGACATTTTTACCGCAGCGTGGTGAATATTCAGGATGAGCCGCATGCATATTTATATTTACGCCTTTCGTGTTGCCCCACGCACACGCCCGAATTTTTAATACAGGATTGATTTTCCGCGAGGAAATTTCATCCAAATTATGAGTAATTTGTTCTTCATATTTCGCTATAAATAGCAAACCACTCACCGCAAACAAATAAATAATAATAATAGACCTGTCAACCTGTCACAATAATCAAACTTTTCACTGGTTTTCTGCACAATACATACATACACCTCTATAATACACAACGATAACGGAAATAATTATAATTAATACTTAAAAAACTATCCAAAATCATGAGTCTTTTTACAAATTTTTGAACACGTGATCTTTTTTATAGACCTCTGCATATAATAAGGGAGGTATTGTAATAATGCCAATTTCGAAGTTTTGAAATTTTTGTCTACGAATAAGCTCTTGGTTGAATGAAAGTAACAGTATTCATATTTATAAAAATTTTTGCGAATTATTTCTTTAAAAAAATATTTTTCTCCGAACGTAGGAAAGCGGTAACTTTTTGATTTATTGTCATTTTGAAAAATATAATATAATTTTATTAATTTAGACCAGGCATATGTAACCTACGGCCCACGTGCCGAATTCAACCGCCTCCACTTATTTTATCCGGTCCACAGAGCATTTTCCAAATCTTATTAAATCCGGTTCCCAAAACCTTCTAATAATAACTATAATTCACTTCATATAGAAATGAACCTACGCGCAAGATCCACTTTCGTACATATTTTGAGCAACGAATATGGGAAGGTACTCCCCATTGGGGTTTTTACCATTGATATACTTAGTTGGTGTTCATAGCGGAAACTCTATTAGTTCGAAGTTAAGGTTTAAAAAACATGGATATGTAATAAACAAAAAACAATATATGTAATAATCAACTCATTGCATTGGAGATTCAAAATTTTATATTAGCAATAAATGGCTGGAAAATCTAGAGATTAAGGAAGCCGTTATTTCCAAGAAAAATACAATTGATGACTAAACTGATATAAGACATTCCCTTCTAGTTATTTTGAAAAATAGTGTATATACTGTTAATTTGTACATCAATGAAGAGACAGATGATATACGAGAGGACAAAACAATCGCGACAATAAAAAATTATTTATTTTATTAATATTTTATCTATAAACTCCAATTTTTAAATAGTAAATATTTTGAAAATAGACAATTAGTTTGTAATTTGTTTAAATTTATGGAAAATTAAGCGATTAATAGTGTATCAATTCCACTAACTAAAGTATGTATTCAAAATATAAATATTATAAAAGTTTCATTTGTTATTAAAATTATTCCTCGTCATTGGTTGGAATGCTTTTCCATTTATGGTGTATGCCCCTATATTTATGAATGAGTGTAGTTTTGAACTTCGTTGATTTGGGTAGGTTTAGCTACTATAACTGTTGCAGTATATACTGTAGGGTACTTTACACAACATTGGAAAAAATGATATATACGTGACTCTCTCCTTTAACTTTTTTATTTCATTAGATGCACGACAATGATTGACAGGTTCACTTCTATTTGAGATGACATGTATTTACACTTTATTTCCCGCAGTTGATCCTCACGTCATCAATTTCTACTGTAAGAATTACTAAACTTTTATTCGTTATTATCTGCATCTAACCAACGACAAAAATGAACAGTAGTGTAAACGCGGTAACGGATATAATTGAAATATTAAAAAAAAATTTCATTTATGTCATTCCTGTCATTGTTGAAGGGGATTTTCGCGTCGACAAATTGTGCATCATTGTTTATTGGTAGTATTGTTAGTTTAATCTGTATCTCTTTTCATATGTTTCATCCATTTTTGTATTTAGATATAATACTGCTAGTTTTCACATTTATTTACTTCGAAAATCACACGATTTCACCCGATAAGTTGATGTCATCAATCCCCCTTCCCCCAACGATTTGAATCACATGGTTACAATTGATGATGTGAGGATCAACTGCGGAAAATAGAATGTATATAGGTACAAGTTTAGAGTATTTTTTTATTACTCTGAACCTTATAAACTAAATTATTATGAATTCGGCCCGCAAGTATATGTGATACTCACTTCCTAGTCTGCAGGCTTGACTAAGTTGCACATGCCTGTTTTGGACGTTTATAAAATTAAATATAAAATAAACCTTTCGATCACAGAAAAAGTAGTATGTATAATACGAAGAAAAAGTGAACTTTCCGGACTCTTGTGGTTACTAGACTTGGCTGCATTTTATCAAACAATTATCCACTGTTGTTCAGGAATTACTTTTTCTACTAATTACACAATATACTATTGAAGAAAGTTGATATAAAATATGCGATAGGTGAACAAGTGAACATTGTTTCTAGAATAACATACAGAGTAATATAGTAGTAGTGGCTGATTTTAATATTTTTCGATTGTTTGCTATTAAGATCAAAGATGAACAACGTCAACACTTGGATGGATAATCGCCAAAGACGATGATTAAAACCAACGTTTTTTTTTTTTTATTTTGCATAAATTCCTAGATTAATAATTGCCAAGAAAGAATGAATGCTGTCAATATTTAGAAGGGTCGTGTGAGGATATCACGATCATTAAACATTTGATTATTCTTAGAATTACTTTTTCTTTTAAGAAAGAATAAAAAAAAAGAAATACAAATTAGCTTCTTATTATCAGGATGTGATGAGTTTTTTCCGGTAGTGCAATATACCCGGGGTGTTAGTGTACAAATTGCGGCAATATGGGCTATTTGTGTAGCATCCGCGTTGTCCTACATTCGAATCACATTTGCATTTTATTGAATTTGGTGTGTTCGCATGCAGGTATTTGAGCTAACGACGTTACCGACGTATCTTATTTATCCAGCGCACTGAACCGTACAGATTGCAACGTGCATGTGCGCTGCATACTCCTTACATACCCCGGAATGTAATCAACTAAATTAATGGAATGTTTTCTTTTTAATAACTAATAACGGGGTGTGCATTTGTTGTTGGTTGTGGTTGGAGTACAAACCTTTCAGTTAGGTATCGGGGGCGCCGGCTTCGGTCCCTCATTTGCAACCCTTGTATGGGATGACTGAGCGAGGTCTCGCCGCAAATTGGTGAAATGGCGTGACGATGATTTATTCCCGGGAACAGTGGATAGACGAGGCTAGGAGACGCCGCAACAAACTCGCATTGATACGCAATCCCCTGGGTTACGTCTTCTTCACTCCCACAGCAAATACGCCCTGCCACTGAACAGACAGCCTGCGAAATACACACAGAAAGAACAGCATTACACTCACAAAAGAATACACTAAAACATTTTATTTTATTATTAATACAATGTTTTAAGTCTTTTTAACTCTTTTGGTCCTTATTATGTTATACCATGGATAAATTCATTTAGCTTCTCTCTGGTTATTTGCTTTTTAAAATATTATATTGTTTTTATTAAGTAAACTTGTGATGTTGTTTTCGGTAAATATCAGAATAATTTGAAAATTCTCCTTCTTCACCGGGAATCACCTTGCCGAGACCCGTTGAAGATTGAACTTTTTCAAACATGTCCGGCTGTGTCAACAAGTACTAGAAGTGTACCGCTGCTATGCAGTCATTGAGCACACTATTTTTGACGCCACGATACTTCTGTGCGCACAAAATTTAAATATTAGAATCCGTAGATTCGCTTCGCTGTTGTATGTGATTCTCGTTTATTATTTTATAAAGCATCGTTTTTGCCTGTTTTGTAAATTTAAACAGCAATCATTCGAAGTAGAAACCCTAACTTTTTTTCGTGGTGGGAAGTTTATTTTCTAATAAAATCTCGTAGCATTAACTCGTGGTAGTTAGCGCGAGCTTGGCGAAGTTCACACTCCCGCCACTAGTCCGGAGTGGCGCTTCAGGCGTACAATGCACCGGAAACCCGACTGCTTCCGGAAACTCCGGGAAAGAAATGCAAATGTTGCACATTGCACCCGCACTGATACCTGCTGTCTGCTCTTCATTATACTGCTCGACTTGCTCTAATTGCTTTTTAATCGTAATGCGGAAAATAGCAACAATATGCAAATTGGTAATTAGGCAAGGGAGGCAGAAGTAGCACGAGATACTTTAACAATTTTGGAACTGCGGAATGGAATGTGGCTGGATTATCCGTGTTATGACAATTGATTCTTCTGTGAAGCAAACAGGAATAATTTGTGTTGGGAATGCAACATGTAGTGAAACAACAACACAGTATTTGTGTGCGGCAAGTGGATGTTGGCGAGCATTTAATCGATAGTTATCGGCGGCGACAACAGTTGAATTTCCTCTTTCGAACTAATTTACTATACCGCTCATGCGTATGAAAGATTATGATGGAATACCATATGAAAACACTACGTAAAGCCTTTATATTCAATCATTCATCCCCCTTCATATATTTCATTAACCACAAAAAGAAATCCCCTTTACAGTATCTACGATCAATGTGTTCCAAGCTGGAATATTATTTTTATTTGTTGTGCCAATAAAGACATAATACTTTGATTGCCTTTGTGTAATGTTTAGATGGAAACTCACAACACAATATGGAAATTGATGAAGTCAGTTTTCCGATAAAATATATTTTCTCATCACCTGACATATCTGCTTTGCATCTCATTTTTCATGTATCACATTATTCTTGTCTTATGGCTCTATTTTTTTGTAGAGAATTTCTCAAGAATGGGTTCATAAATCAATACAAAATTCGGTAGTTATCTCAACCCTTGCTCAATTTGAAGCAAAAACGATCGGGTGCAGCTTCTAGTTTATTTAGTTTGAACAACGTTGGCGCTATTGTATTGTAATATGGCGGTATGGTGGGCTGTCAAATTTTCGGTAGAGTGTGAATACGCGATGTATAATATATGATTTATATTGAATGTGTGTATAGTTATAAACAATTTACGTGTGAAATCAATTTATTTATGTCTGTATAAACGTTTTGTCTGGTGATTTCAACATGAATACAGAACGTTATGTGATTTTGACAAGTTCTATTGTCTTGACAGAAGTAAGTTATAATTAAATAGAACATGGTGTTGTCGAGCAGATGTAGCGATTGCTTCATCTCGTATTCCCTTTCGGGTAGAATAAGAAAAATTGGCTGGGTGCTCTCATGTAAAATGTATACCCGAAAAAATGATTTGTGATGTGGAGTAAAAGCAGACTAATAAGTGCAGTGTATGTAATAAAGGGCAGCTTGAGCTTCTGAAAGGAAAGTTTTAAAATCCGACTTCACTTGACTTCACAGACAATAAAACTTCAAAGCGGTAAGAATTACAGCGAAGGCCCGCGTCTTACAGTATGTTATGCACGAGGACTCCACACATACAATAACGATATTATACCATTCAGCACACGGCTCTTTCATAAAGTGCTGTTTATTTTTTTACTCGCGGCTTTTATTAACATGCGCGAGAAGCCATCGCTAAAGCAGATGGGGTTCCGTCTAAGGAAAGAGCTTATCTTTTTCTTCAATTCAACATATTAAAATATAGAGATGCAATTCCCTAACCACTTGTGTCTCAGAAATCTTCTGCTGCTTGTATAGTTGCTCTTTTAGTTATCAAAGCTTGTCCTACTTCTTCTTATTACTATGAGATGATTCTCCGACGAGTGTATTGTTTAAGAACATCCTATAAAACTTATCGTAATAATATTTATAAAGTAGAAATCATCTTGTTGTGTTTGATCTTCAAACCTTTCGCATTCTTTTTAGACTATGGAATGTTCTTTCTGAAATAGTCTTTGATGGAAAGTGGAGGTGCATTCTACAGTTTCTGCAAAGCTCTTTGATTACAGGGACATGTACTATGGATGTTGTAGGAAAGACGAGATGTATTGATACGTTTCTGCTGAGATAGTGGGTTGTATGTGAAGTGATATTAGAGCTTTGTGTGTTTGATAGCCGGGTATATTAGGATGTTTACAAATGTCAGGGTAGGTAAGGTGTATCCGTGGGTGATTTGCCTGGTGTGATGTTTGTGTTAGTGCGGAATCTCGTCATGAATCTGAATATTTTCCGCTGGAAACGCTTTCCATTCATGGCTATTGAATACTTCGCCTCCTTTGGGAACTGCCGCGGGAAGATGCCAGGACCGTACGCACCTTCAAACACAAATGCCGTCAACCAAAACACATCAATTTCATGTGTACACCTCACTTCAAAATATAGAATCAACCAAGGGTAAACACCGCTGGAACTAATCCTGGTATCTAGATTTTCTGGCACATTATTTTATAAGTTCTCGATATATGTCTCCTTGTTTTATTTTTGCAGTGAATACATAGACATAAAATCTGCCGTGGCCAGCACATAACCTCTCGCCTGTCCTGTTTACACTTTTTATAAATATGTATTTATATTTTATATGTATTTTTTATATTTACAGATTTCTTATATTCATAATAAATTATATTATTTCAGAATGTTATATGCAAAATTCATTTTTTTTATTCACTGGTATTTGAGTATTCGTTACGACAACATCCATCCATTCATTCACACACACACGGACAGACATCTTCGTAAAAATATTAAATCGTGATCTAGCAGCGACTTCAAAATGTGCTTATCTAATGAAAACTCACTATCCGATTTTTAGCATGATTCCAGTACTTATTGTTACTATATAAAGAAGAATTTTACTAGTAATTCTTTTTGGAAAAGAAGCAAAAACCTAGAAAAATTATATTCATTTTAATTCATACTGAAGCATTAATGTTGGATAAGTATTACTACAGTCAGATAAATAATTCAGATGTGGGACGATGTTTTGAAATGAAAAGATCAAAGACTTGTATTTCAAGTCAAAACTATGAAATGTTTACTGTGTATCAGACATGGTCATCGTCTTATTGGATGTTTAATTTCATTATTGCTAATAAATTGTACAAAATGTGTATTAATCTTTGCAGTTTATGACCTTGAAGTTAAATTGCTACTGATAACTATAAGTTGTAGGTGCGTTAAAGGAATGTCATTCCAATGATGGTGTGTGTTTATTTCGGCGCCTTCGCCAAATTCGTCCGGTGACAGCTCTGTCCATACAATCGATCGTTAGGATTGCTGGTTGTTCTGGAAAGGCTGGAAGACTGGAGACACTCCACGCAGCGTCTCCGCCGTGAATCCATCTCCTCCAGTTTTTACAAATTGCCGATTGGATTGGATTTCAATTACACGTCATTTCGGGCTCTGGAAGAATTCTGGAGAATGCTTACGATAATTATGTCCCTCAAGTGCTGCTTATTTATTTGCGCTGTAATTAATCGTAGCAAATTGGATACTGAAATTGAAAATCAAAAAGAAGAGGAATAAATTTGAGAACGTAAGATGACCGTTATATAATAAATTTGGCGCTGACAGTAAAAGATATGGAAGTTTTATGTTTTTGAGGATGAAATATGTGTTATTTAGTGAGGGAGCCGCTCCATTTTTCACAAATAAACGGACTTGCTACAGAATCTCTGTTGTAATCGCCTTAGGACACCTGCGCAACACTAATTAAAAACATCGTACAATATTTAATTACAAAGAAAACATATTCATCCCGGGAAATAATCAATTACTTACAAAAAATACAACCACCAGCCGACACAAAAGAGTAATTAAAATCTTCATTTAATTATTTCTGCTGGTTTTGAGGAATGAAACAAATGAATATTAAAACAAAAGCGGAAATATATCCACCTGGGCTCCGGGTAAGTGTAGCCATTAATTTCCGGGGAATGGTCGGATCGCCGCATCTTGGGGAAAAGTCGCTCCTTGTGGCGTGTGGCCGCATCTATGATTTAGTGGCGCGGTACGTCACGATACGACACACGGCTATCTGATCGCAGCGGTCAGTCCCCTTGGCGTGAATGGCTAATTGAGTGCAAAATACTTTAATTGGTTGCTTCCATGTGATCTGGGCATAAATAACGCAAATATTAACTGGAGCAGGGGGGCGGGGGTGGAACTAAAACCGCTATCGGCGAAAGGATTGTGCGAGAGAAACTCGGCTTATCTACACCATCGCATAACTTACTAATTTCTTACTGAAATTTTCATATTTCATGTCGAGAATTAAGATTTATATTAAGATTTATTTTTGTACGTCTACGACGCAGAATATTTTTTGCCAACGCTTTTGTATAAAAATAATTAAATACGCCGTAGGAATATTCATTTCTTAAAAATTATTTCGAGATGTTATCAAATACTTTTTAATGAACTGCCACCAAAAATTATCACCATTGGGTTTTCTATTCGTAGAGACTTGTAAATATTTTTTTTATAGTGACCACCGAATATGCGTACATAAATCACACGACATTGTTTACTATTTAGTGACAGTGAGCCACATTTTATATTTCCCCCCACATAAAGCGGGCGATTTTATTCCCGATACGTTTTAATCCATATAAATACAGCGCGTTGGACGTTTTGTAGTGAAATGATAGCATTTCACTGAAGAGCTCTCCATGTGAATGTGTTCAGAACGGCTCAACATATGTGTACAAATTTCAAATAAAAACACCGCGTTATATATTTCACTCTTTGTGTCAATATTTGTTCACAAACTATTTTTATCGAGCCAATATTTTAGTGTGAATAATTGGATATTTATTTGTTTACAAGTAAAACGATTTTAATTCATTTATTGATATATGAAAACTAAAATCCTCGTGAATGTGGTTGCAGTGAAAACATAATTTAAAAGCTAAATTCGTTTAAACTTCCTCGATCGCTGTATTGGCTACAAGGATTAATTTCAAAATTGCTCTCGTTCGTATCGTGTAATCCTCGTTATTCATATCCTGCACACATACTCCGTACTCGTGTGTACTACAAACTCGTATGTTTGTTATTGCTCTCATTTTACAAGATGCATTGGTTCAATATTTTTGTTAAAAAATTGATGAATAAAAAGTTTTTGTTTTTTATCATTTTGTATTCAGCGGAAATGATTAGAATTTGAATGTTCTTTCCATTCCGTATCCACTTTTCCTCTTGGCTGTAGTTTGCCTGGTCTTTCCGTGTGTAATTTCCCAGCTCGTCGACAGTGATTGCGTACTTGTTGCTTGCGTAGTGAAGCTCAGTGCGTACCAGATAACCCGGACAATGGCTCATCGCTGATTGAGACGTGGATTACAACGGCCGGGGGGAAATTACCAAGCCGGAATCTGATTCTGATTCACATTACCTCCCATACAATATCATCCACTATACGAGATTATTCAAACATCAAAACTTAAAAACAAATCCACTACAATGTTTATTTCCCTATGTTTTCAGTTTAATTTATTTAAAAACAAGGCTTGCACATTTTATATTTGAGCTTTATCCCAACATCAAACAACGTCGAGGCTTTAACACGTATATGAAAAATCCCCTTGAACGCTGCCACCAAATATCTAAGTGGGAATTTTATTCACAAACACGAATTACAGGGACTGTAGAGGTTTTACTTGTTAAAGTGAAGCAATGAAATTTAGCGAAAATTAATTTCATTATAAATCTTTCTACGACTGTCTGCAAGCAAGAATATGAAATCTCAACGTAAAATTACAGATTATAAGAGAGAATATTAAAAGTTATTAAACATTTGTCCAACAAATTAAAATGGACTTAGCATTAAATTACCTTAACGTTTATTTCAAAACTTTAATAATTAATTTGAGTTTCTTGTGCCTACATTGTATCGAAAAACAATTTGCTACAGGGTTACTAGTCCTGTTCCTATTATGACTATCCTGTAGGATATCCAGGAGATCACAGGATTTGGGAATATTGGAAAGCAATTGACTTATCCCATGTAGTTGATAATGAGAGATAATGTTCAACTAAAACTAATATCCAATATGTTTTCGAGTGCTCCCTAAATACAAATTACCAACACAGTTCTGTGTAATTGGAACGAGTGTATGAATGGGAAACTAATAAATCTCTAATATTTCCATATACCACATACGCTAGGTGATACATTCAATAGTAATCGTATCAGAGCTTGAAGCATCAATATACGATTATGATTAATACGATTTCCAGTAACTGATGATTATTTCTCTCACCCGTTACCATTTTTATTTCCTCCCGTTATCTTGGTAAGGAAGTTGTAGGGATCCTACGAAAATGGAGTTGTTGATTAATAAGCACAATCCGATTTTAATATTTTACGATGATGCTAATAAGGGGTATGTGAAGTATGTTTCCCTGGGTTGATCCTCACGTCATCAATCGTATCAATGTGATTCAAGTCCCGAAGGAGAAAAGGGGATTAGTGACATCATATCGGCTGAAATTGCGTGATTTTGAAGTAAATAAATGTCTAAACTGTAAGATATAATTGAAACACCAATATTTATGTAACGTTTAATAAACAAATAACAAATTTTAAAAAGATAATAAAAATTAGTAACACTATGAATAAACAAATAAACACACTAATTTAATAATAATAATTAGTAATAAAGACTTTAACACTAAGAACATTTATTTAAACACATAATACTACACAATATTTATTTATACGATATTTATATCACCAGCAATTTATTTATATCACCAACTATTTATTCATATTACTAACTATCTATTTATTTCTATTCTACATGTCGCTGACATGCACTGACCGACACTGACTTTCTTCAGTGACTCTCTACACACTCTGACCGATTCCAACTTTCTCGAGCTGCAACAGCGATCTTCTATACCTACGGGCTGCTACTATAGAACATTCCAGAACAATGTGGACTCTATAAAATTCTCGAACAATAGCGGCGCCACTCCTATTCCATTTGACCTTTAGCGCGAGTACCAGACTAGACAGGTCAGCCGTGATGATTCATCTGCGCCATGTGTCTCGCTGGTTACAGTATTATATACAAATATAGATTAAACTTAGGCGTCTACCAATATTCAATGAAGCACAAATTGTCGATGCCGAAATCACCTTTAAATGACATGAAGGACATTCAAATTATTAAATTTTTAAAAATATCCGCTACCGCAATTACATTACTGTTTCTATTTGTTATTTGTCGTTGGTTGGACGCAGATAGCATATATACCCCTCTGTAACAAGTACGATAATGAGATAGCAACTTAAAAGCTGCTTTCCAATTAGCAGTTTAGGTTACTCCAGACTCTACCCCGACGCGAGGCACAAATCACTCTGGTTCTGTTACCCAGATTAACATAATCTAAGTAACTCAAACGTTTCATTCCCCTGTCCGTTCAAGCTCTAGCTATTTTATTGCTCTCAAAGTAATCTAGCAGAACACAAATAACCGCGAAACGTCTGACAACAATAATTTCGTGATTGAAGATCTGAATTAACCTGGCTCATAGTAAACCAGATTACTACAACCCAGATGATTTCTAACGTTAACTGGAAAGCAGCTTCTATGCCATGCGTATACGACAAAGATGCAAAAGATGCAAGAGAAAAATCAACTTTATATGTATATATGAATGAATCGGGTATATGTATACGATTGTACAATTTCTAGCAAGCAAAAAATTATGAAAACTTAAATTCAGATAATGTTATACTAGGAAGAGTGGATTTGATTTTGGTTATACCCGGTTGTTTAATTTTGAGTGTCCAGACAATATTTCCTAAAATAAACATAGTAGAGAAAAGTTTTTCAAATGACATTTATTCATCATTATATGTATTTCACATAATAAGCATAATATAAGTATATTTAGAAAATTATTTCCTTTTTGAAATTGTAAAATATTTATTATATCTCCATATTTGAAAAACATTTTTTTTCTAAGAAAATATCCCAAATTCATATTGTTGTATAATCATATTTTTGAGAAAATGCAATTTTAAAAATAGTTAATTCAACCATAATTTGCTGGATTTTATGTTGTACACATCAGATTTTTAAATAATTATTCTGTTTTTCCACTGTCTTGTTTCTGGAAAGGGTTCCCTTGCTGCCCACGTGTTGTAGTTTTTATTTATTCATTCGCCAATAACTCACAACCACCCCATATAAATTCAAATACCTTATACTTCAACTCTTCCTCAGTGGTCATCTCCTTCGTGACTCCCCAGAGGCACGAGTCCTCCAGGTAATACCCTCATCCTCTGCCTCTAAATATTCAGGCCAGGGAATATCAAAATAAATAATTCCTGCCCTACAGTGGACGCTGTGCAGCCTTTTTCCACGAACTTTAAATTAAAACAAAGCTATTATTTTTGTCCTTTGATATTTTTACTCTGAAAGGTATCTATGTCTCTATATTTATTTTCGAGTGGAATGGGTTACTGTGAAAGAATCTGTGATGAATTTGGTTGACATTTCGTAGAGGATTTTAATCTAATACTCAATGCGTCTGTAGGTGGACATGAAGTATAAATGAATCAACTTTGACATTTAAAGTTAAATTATTTTATAGGAACTTCGATAATTGCTTCTGAAATTGTAATACCTACGTGTTTGGATTTATTCGTTTTTTATGCTGACATTTGTATTTTGCCGTAGTCACGGTTTGAATTCTACTATTATTAATCAAAAATAAAACATTACTATTAAGGTATTATAGTTTATATATTTATAATGACATAGTATTATATTTATCTGATTCCATACATGAATACGAATCAATATATCCATTATTTTACTCATTGTTATATATTTACTGGTATAAATTTATAACATTGATTATAATAATTATATTTGGCAGATAACAAATATTTGTGTATTGTAATGTGCTGATACGCCATACAATTGTTTGTTGTGGAAATATGCAATGATGTGTTTTGATTACAGGTGTGCTCCGAGAAGGACAAAGCCAAGCTGTCGGCCACAGAAAAACGCAAAGCGGACGACGGAGAACCAAACAAAGATCTCAAAAAGGTAAAGACATGCCATGTACAACCGTTGCTCTTTATATGTCACATATCTAAATATTCAACTACTTCTATACCTACTTACTTTCTTCATTCCGCCGATTATATTCTATACTCAGATTCCAAATTTTCTTCAATAAAAAGTTTGTTTCGATGTAATTATTTTATTTTCGATGCTCAAATGAACTGACATAATATTGAGATCTATTTTTGATTTTAAAAAAATGGGTATACACCCAAAATTGGGTTACACATACCACATATTTATGCTTAGATCGCGAATTTTACAAACCAAATTTGATTATATTTTTCTTTTTCGAGATATTGCCTTCCAAAATTGGATCCCACACACCCATTTTTAGGCTGTAAAACAAAAAAAAATGGATCAAGAAAATACATGAATAAACCAACTGTCAAATTTTTATTTTACTCAAATTCTACATTGAAAAATGTAAAAATGTTTTATAGTCTTATTCGTAGAATTGAATGATGATGTCATCAAATATTTATCTTTTTCCATTTCTGTGTAAATGCATAAAAATTGATGTTTTTGCCAAAATTTAAACACAAAGATCTCGAGAGCCAGAGAAGATAATTTAATTGGATCTTACAGAAAAAATACATAAGTATTTTTTAAATCTTTATCGTCATGGACACAAGTTCTACACTAAAAAATGTGAAAATGTTAATACTTCAGATTTAGATTTTTCTCTATTTTTAGCAGGGATGGAATAACGTTAACATAAGATTACGTTATTTCATAACTTTATAAAAAAAATACGTCATATAATGTTATATAACTTAAAAAAATCAACAACATAACGTTATATTTATTTTGTTATTTTACTTTAAAATAACACTTTTTTTAATTTATAATAAAAATTTATAAAAAAAATTAAACTAAACAAATGTATTTAAAATATAAATACAATATTATGTAAATAGTAATTACCTGCTATAAGACAAGCCGTACTAATTACATTAATTACAAAACATGACACACATATAATCGTATTGGTAGTAGGATGTAACAAGGTTTGTGGTTGGTGAATTTGATACAAAATATATATAACGAAAAATATTAAAATATTGTCAAATTACGAATTTATAGTCTATCAACGACAAATAACCTTATAGTGTATTGTTATTTGTTACGTTGCAGTAACATAATGTTATTTCGTTATTGTTACGTTATTAACAAAAAATTAGCAAATGAAATATTATAACGTTATTGGATATATTTACGTTACATTTTGCTTCCCTGATTTTTGATCATTTTCAGAATTCTTTTAGAAATCGGATCCGTTATTCAAAAAGTTAATCGCTATAGTTACCTATATAATTTTACACGTAGAATAGAATGTGATGTCACCGAATACGTATCTCTTTCAATTTTTGTATATATTCCAAAAATGGGTATTTTGGGTCAAACTTTGAACTATAATATCTCGAGAACCAGAAGAGATAATTTAATATGATTTGATCAGTGCATCAGTAAATATTTAGAAATATTAAGACCAGTTTTTTTTTACTGACAAATGGGTATGATCAACTTAAGTGTATGTATAAAAAAATGAGTAAAGATATTAAAATGATTTTACTTTTAAATCAATAAATCAAACAAATGTAATAATTTTTGGACTATTTAAAAGCTTGAAAGTAACCAGTCAAAAAATGCATTGTGTTTGAGTATTGCGGCTTGTATGTAAATGTTTAAAGCGTTTTTGAAGCCCCACGATGATGATATAGTGGGCGCGTCCTGACCTAGATTAAATTGGAGTTCCAACCCGTGAGTTTCTCATGTTGTGTTTTCGTGTGGATGACATAATGGATTATGGAGAGATTATGTGTTGGCTTAACGGAATTGTATTATTAGACTGCCACAAAATTTCAATCAAGGTGTATGTGAGTGTCATATCCAGTATCGAACAAACACCGCTTTTTCTAACAAAATATTTTCATAACGACTCACGAAACACTCACAGAATATGATTAAAAATATTAAAGGTTATTGTTGTTTCACTTGGAAAGTTCAATATTATTTTGTGCTGTGAATGTTATATTCCAAATATTATTCTATTATCATCTGCTGGCTAATATGCAAACTAGAAACGATGTGCAGATTATTGTACGAACACTTTGTTTTCCATAGAAGGGTTATGAAAAATAAATTATCATATTTTTCATATTTTTATTCATAACGCTGGCTCCTCCACCGTTTTTCTTGTCCGTGTGAAATTTCTTGCTTTCTTGAATGTATTGCACAATATGCAACAGAATTTCAACTAGCTAATGTTTCGTGATGAGTTTTACTTGATTTTTACATGATAATTAAACATTAATAGTTTATATTTTCTGTACGGTATCTATATCTTCCACTGGGCTTCCAACTACTGGGACACAACGATATTTTCTTTGGTTAATAACGACGACAGGCAGAGGTGCATCACTTGAATAGGTTATTCCAAGTTTTTTTTTATTTTTTAACATTTTAATGTGTACATAAAATTTTAGTAAATGCATTAAAGTCTCATATTGATATTAGGGTAATAAAAATTAGAAAATTAAAAATTATATTCATCTTAATATTACTTATACAAGAAGAACATTGATATGCAATAAGTATTAATTTAAAGCCGTAGGCTTGGAATACCTTATACCAGTGTCGCCAATCTTTAATAAAAAATAAGTACCGCTGTGATTGACTGGCTTGGGACCAGCTGTATATCTGTTTAGAGGAAAAACGCAAGTAAAATGGCACAATGGTCCTTCTACCAGGGTTGAGAAAACTCCTGTTAAAAAAACGGGTTTTTATATATATTTATTGTAAAGTAATTTAGATAGTTAATTGTATTTTGAAGAAATACGAGTATTAATATGGTTATTTTTTTTCTGTTTTTATTTTACGAATGAATCGTATAGACATTTTTTTATATTGCATAACAATAATTTAGAATTTGATCTTTCGTTAATCAGATAATAGTTATTTACATTAAAAGTGCGGTAGGTTGTAGCTTACTGCGCGAGGTTCTATATTGGCATGACGAGAAGCGATGTTCAAATGTATTATATTTTTTTGGCTGACATGTATTTTATAAAAAATTTGCTTATTAATATAAAATCTAAGAATCCAACAAGCAAGTTGCTTTCAAAAAAATATGGTAGGCTCTACTACAAGACGCTTTAAGAAACAATGAAACGTGAAAATAATTAAAATAAATATTTCTTCAAGATATTGTTGAACGATAAATTGCGGTAGGTAGCATCTCTATAAGGAATCTTTATTATTCCAATTATTTTATTTATTTAATAACCTCTAAAAAATACCAATTATGTATGTAGGAATGTTGTGTCATAGAAATCAGAAGAAGAATAATTACTAATGATGAGATTCGAATCTCAAACTGCTAGGTTTGAGAAAACTCCGGATTTTATCCAAAAGCCCAATCCATCTGGGGTTTTTTTGTATATTTGGATATTTTGGGGTTTAATATATTTTGTTTTAATTGAAAAACATAGGTTGTTAATGTTATGAATTTGAATATATTGTTTTATTTCTCTTGTACCATAGTAATTACATAAGAAATATGAAAACCAATTATTTTATTTTTAATTATTATATACAAAAATTGTTTTGTGGTGCCGTCAATCTCTCAAAATGACAGCAGTTGATGCCTACATTGTATATATCAAAGACACTAAATTTACTTTTTCTAAATTAAATTTCATTCAGTAACCCACTATTTTCTTTTATTATTATCAAAAGAATATTTGAGACGTTTCACATTTTTATATTTTTTTTTTCTAAAAATTTTCGCACGCTAATCTGGGGAAAACGTGGGAAGTTGAGTTTGCCGACGTTGCTTAGGTGACGCGAATCAATGGATTTTATTGTAGGAGTACACATATTAATTTTGATTATTATTGATTCCGATTATAAATTATGATTTTACATGTTAAATACGTCTCTAATTTTATAATATTTTTTTTGTTAAAAATTTGTTAATTTAAAAGAATATGTACAGTTTTCAAATGTAACTACAATTTTCTTAAAACTGGGTTCTTTATGTGGATTTTATTGGTTTATTTTAAGTGCAAAGAACCAAGCGGATTTTTTGGGTCGGGTAAAATTATAACAATCCTGTATACTATACACGCCACTCAGTTCGAGTCCGAGCACTCTATCACTGGTGCTTGTGAGAGTATCGCGACTTTGCAAAATTTCTTTGGGGGCAAAATTTTTAATAATGACCAAAGTAAAAATATAAAATTGCTACAGAAATACTAAACAGAAATGAATGGACCCACTGATACCAGAGCACAATCCAAAGCAGCCAAATCTGCTCCAGAATATGCTTTGGTTTCAGCAGACCTAGAATTAGAACAAACACTTCTGTTTGCTCTAATTCCGAACAAACCGAAACCAGAGTACAATTCAGAACAGCCAAATCTGCTCCAGAATGAGGTCTGGTTTCAGCAGGCGAAGAATTAAAGCACACGCCGAAGCATGCTCCAAATCCCGGCCGGCAGTCTAACCAAACCACCAGGCGGGGAGAAGGCCCGAAGGCCTACTGCCTCCCTGGCGCTCCACCTGGCTTGGCTAAGTGTTAACGTCTCAGGATCCCTGGTATATCCGGCGACGCGCATTATTACTGGTCATGTAGATTCCTATTGGCTGATATTCAATATGGAATTGAGGCTGTACTAGTAAGAATTTTAAAATGAAATATTTATGTACGTAAGTACTGTGATGCGAGGATTTCACTTGTAATATTTTAAAGGGTATAATTAACACCCACTTGTAGTAGTGTAGTAGTTAATTACTAAAAAATGGAAGGAGGTAACATAATTCTTTAAAATAATAACAATTCTGGTAAAAAATGGTACGTTAAGAGAAGTGTCTCCTTAAGGGTAGTAGCCCTATGCAGTCGGCGCCCATGTGTGAGAATGCGGAGAGCTCGTGTGATTTGATGAAGTCCGTGGGCAGTGTGCGGCGTGTCTCGCGCAGTCCCTGCAGGTTAGTCCTGCTGCTGCTCCTTGATTACAGCGAGCGGGAACAATGTAGCGTGGAACAGCGCTCGGCTGTGTCGGCTGCGCTTCATACCCAGTGTCTGGGGTATAGCGACACAGCCTTCTAATTGTCACCGGATCGCCACACATTGTGCCCTGGACAGGGTATTGTGCTTTCTGCTCACTGCTCACCACCATTTCAGTTCGTCTGCTGCTGCATCTTATACTGTTTTCGATTGGAATGCATGGAGTGTGCACTGGGAAACTGTCGTTTTCGATTGGGATTTCCAGTGCATTCGAGTAACCTTTTTCGTCTTCGATTGGGTCTGGTATATTGCCCTTAGTGCACATTTAGTGCAATAAATACTGCACAGTCTCTAGGCGCTTTCTTTCGGCCACGAAAAATCCGATCGAGAAATTCCAGTCGTCATGAATACTTCTTGAAAGAACAACTTGAGTGATTTGCATTCCTTAATAGTTATATCGGCGATCACTAAAGAATACCAATAAGAATTACTGTCAGTTCCAATTTAAATTTGCTGGTTTTGATGTATAATGTTGTATTGAAAGTACGAAAAATATTTGATGTCAATTATGGATAAGAAGAAAGTATTATTTGTATCTAAATAATTTATTATTTGTGTTTATTGTAATATAATTTCATTTAAATTAATAATAATATCTTTATAAATGTTCATTTTATTATTTATATCACAGAACACTGCCACCATTTTTTTGCGATCGGATCGCTAAGATCGCTGTTTTGATGCGATTCGTAAACAAGGATTGCAATCTAGTTCTTAGGGGTGGGGGCAAGTGATCCTAAGCAAAAGATCGTGCACCAATCGAATTGGAATTGCTCGATCAGATTTTTTGTGGTCTAAAGAAAACACCGTCTATTCGTAGAGCAGTTACTTTCCAGCACTGCAAGGCGCGAAAAATTCAATGCATGATTACTTTTCAAACATTACTAGAATCTTCTTTTTCATATAGTGATGATGAAAGTATTGAAAGATTGTTAAAGCAAAACCGAAAAAAGCCTGAAGTAAAACAAAATATCAGTGAATTAATAAACAAATACAACAATTATACAATGAGTGCAAATGTTAATATGTACAGTAAGAAAGAAAATAATGTTAATTCGAAAGTAATGATAATTCTTATTAGCTTAACTTTAATGTTATATTTTATTTAAAGTTTAAAAGAAATTTACGGCTCTCAAGGCAGACTTGCACTGAATTAATAACTATGTATGAAAATACATATCATTCATGGGGACAAGGAAATAATTTCAGCAGCAAAACAAAATTTATCCTTTTCATGTTACGTTCTACAACAAACTAAATTGCAAATGATAAACTAATTATTTAAAGGAATATATTATATAGGTTTATTGGAATATTTCTAATTAATTCATTATTGCGATATGATATATTTATTAATATTATATTCCATATAGTTACTGTAACACAACTTGGTCTCGCCATTTCCAGGAGCTCTGAGTACTTGGAGTATTCGATTGGGTGGCTTTACCTACTCGACACTCGGACAATTCCAGTGCCGAGTCGAGCACGACATTGCAAAAAAATTTCCGAGTGCACTCAGTGCATCCCAATGGAAAACGCTATTAGTGGCTAGTTTCTGCCAAGGATCTTCAGTTTGGATATAGCTTTATTTTGTAGTTTATGGTTGTACATTATCTAAACTAGGACATTTACAAATAGGGCATATTTCCCGTCCCATAAACAACTTCCATATTTCTGCGTTCAGTTACAATGTGCGGGGTCTGTTATAATTTAGCCGTCATCAATTGTGTGTATCAGCGCGGTGTATCTGGGCGAAGTGAATCAGCAGTATTTATTGCCACGTGGTGGGTCTGAGATCTAGTCCTGCGCTATCCCTCACTTTGACCTTTACACCGCTGTTTAGCAATGCAAATGTAAAGGACGAAGGGCGACCCACTACACACAGGATAATAGTATGATTTATACAAACACCAGCCGCTATTTTCGCAAATATCTAACTCGTCGTATAAAACTTGATGTGTGGGGAGAGGCATGCAGGAAGAATAGATAAAGTACTCGTAGTTTGTGTATGGATGATGGGAGTTGTTAGTAGGGCCGTGATGACGTGCGGAAACGTTAGTGTGTATCTGCGGCAGATAGGGCTGCGCTGGTATTATTAGCTGACGTATTGAACTCGAGCCAAGGAGACGCTGTTTCTCGGTCTGTTGCTCGCAGACGTCGCCCATGCATGCAGCATTGTAATCAACGCGCATACACATCTCTATAAACGAACATCCTTACACTCCTATCGCAAACACATCAACGCACAACTTTCTTCGAAGTAATTTCCACGAAGCATTACTCCTGTGATAGGAAATGGTACCAATAAACATCGAAATGACACTTCTGGATCACCCAATTTTATCAAAAGTTCATTTTATCGAGTTCATTCTATATATGTCACTAGATTTCTAGATGAATAAACCGGTAAATATCATAGTCAGTGTTCCCAGTCTATTTTAATTGTAGTAGATCTATTAATTTTTGAAGTAAATTATTACAGTATTACGACTTTCGTGAATGTGTTACGTTTTTTTAAAATCGAAAAATAATTGTTGTTTACAAATATTTTATTTAAATTATCTATTGTAACTCACTTTACTTTTATCTGCAGAAATTAGAAGTATTGTGAACGACACCGTAATACTATTCTACATCTCGTTTTTCGCATTGAAAAGCTATACCGAATGGAGTTTACTTGCTGACTTAACTCAGCTTAAGCAATATAAGAACTTTCGTGTAAAAGAATTTTGGAACACAATTTTCCTTTTAAAAAACGAAGGAATGATTATCACTCCCACCTCTTCTGATGCTGCAGAACAAGTATTTTTTAAATTAAATCTAGATTATGACTAGAAACAGGCTTCTATATTTTACATTTTAAAGAATAGTAGAATAATAATTTTTGTTTTGCATTATTCAAATCTATTTTCCATTTAATGTTTAATATGTAGGGGCATTGTTGCTATTTTTAAAAGTACGTTTTTCTAAAATCTATTGCTTTTTTGTGCTGCCTACTGTTACCAAACGAGATAATTTTCTGGCAACACAGATCGTAATGACTGATAAGATTAATTCAGAGGAAAACTTCAGGAATTCAGTCATATAGTTGCCCTCGAAAACTCATGTTTTCGAAAACTTTTTTGTTTTAAATAAATATTATTTCAGCGAGATTGTGAAAATAAAAAATATTAAAAATGTATTGTATACATTACATAAAATAGGCTATAAAAACATACGTATTGTTTATATTCTTTGATGATTGTACCTTGTTCAAAGATTTTTTCTAACGGCTTTATAGTATTTTTAATGTTTTTATTTATATATAATTTTAAATGTTTCAATGTTTTTAATTTCATTCAAAAATAGGATTTGCCGAAACTAGGAGAGATTAATAATAAAATTATATGATAATAACTATTTATAGAATAAGTAAGGAAACAAAGTTAGTTATTTAACGCATGCGATAATTACAAAACAAGACGCAACGAGTTCTGTAAGAGTGAAATTTATTGAACCACCCAGTTTTTTTACGTGTTTCATACAATATTTTTTCTGCTTCTGTTTGAGTAGTTACTATTACAAAATTGTTGGTTATAAACAGATAAATAAAATTGCCATTCGAAATTTTTGAATTGTGAAATATCAGTCGCTGGATATCTAATATATGTAATAATTGTTTTATTAATATCTGTAAAGGGAATAAAAACTAAATTTCTAATTTTTGTAGCTATTAATGATTAATACTTTTCATTTTGATTTCGCGTGAAATAATAATATATTATGTCAGTAGTGAAATAATGGAATAAATAACCTTACTTAAATTAATAAAATAAAGAGACTCTTATAAATGGAATTAGAAAAAATTATTAATGTAGTCCAAGGTTTAAAATAAATTATCCCTAATCATATAGCAAGGTTGGCCTAATTTAAATCGTGTTTTAAATCATGATTTAAATCAACTGATTTTTTAAATAAAAATCATTGATTTTTATCAAAGATAAAATATACAATTTGTAATGAAAATATAATTATTTGCTATAAAACTATTAATACGAACCAAAATAAGTTCTGTATTATATTATAGAAGAAAGAAAAATAAGTATTTAAATCTGTAACAAAAAGTAAAAATTCTTTGTTACTCTTCCTAGTTTTATTTAGATGAATAATTTTGGTTTTCTTACAGATTTTGTTTTGTTTATAAAATGAACGATTAATATTTCTTTCAAAACAATTAAGTAAGTGCTATAATACTTAGATATTTTTAAAAATTTAAAAAAAATCATGATTTTTGGCAATTCTGTCTAGTCAGAGGCTTAAAGGCAGATTCATTTAGACTACTGACATTGTTCACACGTTCAGCAATATAAACTCTCCATTAATTTTGCAGATTTACTTGATGATGAGAAATTAGTTCTTGAAACGCGTGTTTATTTCAATAAATACAATAAGGTATGGGTATTTTTTTAAAGAACTATATGACAGTTGCATTAGTTTTCTTCTGAATAATGATGATAAGTTATGAACAGTTCTTAATTTGTGAATGTATGTAGGTATGTAAAAATTTCGAAATGTCAAAACCGGTGTGATATTTATATTTGAAAACTAGGCTGCACACAAGGCTTACAGCGTGACATTTTCCGTGATAGAGAAATAGCAGCAAAGCAGCGTATTGTGTGACACTAACTAACAACAATAATTTACTTGTGTAAGTCGTCCATAAGTTAGATTGCAAGTGTATCCATACTTCATGCCAGACACAAAGCAGTGCAGCATGTAGGCCCGTATGTCTGTGAATGCGCATCTGTTCCTCCGTGTACCTATTCGTCTTGCATCCAGCCGACGTCTCACACAGCGGCTTTGATCCAGAATAGAATAGGCCATACATATGTAATTAGCCAGCTTCAGCAGTTTGATATTTTCGCTCGGGATGAATTGGCGCTGGAGAACAGCGATTGGAAAATGACATTAATTTAAAAGTGGTTAAAGCTGAGTCACGTTCAGATAAATGAACTCCGGGGTCCGCCGGCGCATCAGCATACGTATCACATAAATCAACCCTGGATCGAACCTATACCGGCCGTTCTCTTCGCTAAGGATTATTAATTACTTCACTGGTTTATACACACACGCACGCAGTTCGTAAATTACACACCATCAAGCGGAAGATCACCTTCATACCCCACACCACTGCCAATACATTCTAAAGGCAAACGTCAATGCCTCCCTTCTATTTCATATACTACCAGCGATAAAATTGCTACATGTTTTTCAGTTGTGTTGTAATTCATAATGAAAATGAATTGATTGATTTGAATTTGAATGGTGGCTTCCACAAACCTTGTGTGTGATAAATAGTGATTCGTATTAGCAATAAGAACGCCTCAGTCAGCAGTGAATCTTCGTGTTCTGGTAGTTTTATTGCGTTGCGGTGGTCGGTGGAGCCGTGGCCATTAATAGTGGCTATTAGGCACGCTCTGCTATAAGATTAGAGGTTCCGCAACATTAAACACATTCTGCTGGCAATGCGTACGCAACAACTGAAAGAACAATTAAAACTATACATTATAATTGTAATTATACACGAGCAACTAATTAAATGTCTTCATCTTGGATGCTCTATATGAGCTATTTATACATTCTCTATATATAAATGTTTTGTCTAGCACAAGATACATGAAGTGTATTTATCAACTTAATCAACACTACACTTGGAACGTTTTAATTAATTCAAGAATATTTAAGTGTATGAAGATCTCTTCATCAGTGTGACACTCTTCAGAAATTCAAAGATTTGAAATAAAATTAGTGGAGGAGCCATGTGGATAGAATGAAATGGTATTCGTAAATTCTATTTTATGTTAATAAAAAAATACTTCCTGTTGAATTAGCGTCGCCTACGCGATCTAAAAATACCCGCGAACATTTCCACTTAGAATAACAGCAAGGAATTAAAAATAATTCATCATGTGCATAGGTGAAGGTTCGTAACGTAATAAAGTGCTATAATACCCCGTATCGCGTTCGTGTATTTTATCAAGAGGCCATGCATAATGAACGGGACTGTGGACTGTTCTAGTTATTATTTTAATTTAATGACTGCAGTTGTACTGTTTTTCCTTCTTACTAGTTCCGTCCTTGTGCAATTAACGCGAATTAAGCTCTTTATGGCAGCTGCAGTTGTTCATACTTTGTTTTAATTATTGTTTTCGCCAGCCTTGCTGCTAATGAAAATATCATTGAGATAACATTCGGAAAGAAGTGCAGGTGTCTTCTCACAAAGGACTTTGGGCTGTAAGGATTTAATTGTAAAAAACTTCTGCCACTTAGCATTCCTTGGAAACAGTGATACGTTTTGGTTAATAGTTGTCGACTACGCTTGCCACAATACTTAGTAATTTATTTGTATGTAATTCCCTGGAAGCTTTAGCAAAAACGAGCCGGTATGAGTGATACAGTGCACGTTTGGTTCTTCTGGTTAATTCGGCCTTTGTTCATTCGTCTAATCTGCTTACAGAACACTCGTATCTTTCATTTGCATGGACGAAATATTCACATCGTAAGCTCTTTGTACACATGTTTTGCCGCGGATAGTTTTTACCCGAGAAACTTGTGCAGTCATCGTGGCAGATTTCGGAGGGCCTCTTATATTCGGCAACGGTAGAATGGGGAATGTAGGTCAGTTTTACATAATCCTCGTAACTTTTATGCACTTGCTGTATCTTTTAACAAGTTCTGAATTCCTTTCTGGAGAAAACTTTGTGGTCTTGTATGCGGTAAGTGTTATATCACATTTTGCACCTTCCAATAAAACTTGTGCTTCCAACTTTCAATGATTCTTGTACGTGTTTCTACGTCCTCTGCAAACAGAGGTTCCTATTAACTAAGGAAATGAAGTAAGGAAAGATCCCTAGCGCATTCTTTGAAATGTCGAATCTAAAAATACGCCCAGTCCTAGATTTACTCTGGCTTTCATTCATCTTTACTTTGACGTAGACTTTAAATACAAACAAACAATTAGAACTGTTACGCAACTGGAAACTTGCAGAACATTAAATTTATCGAGCAATTTTCATGGTTATTAAAACCAACATGTCATAGCTGCAACAATTGGCAGTGGGGCGTTTTATCGTCATGGTTGTAAATCAACTACGACACCAACAAAAGACGATCTCGTAGGACGTAAATTTATTGAAATGCGAAAACAAGCAATGGACGATGTTGTTTATTGGTCCAAGGTTTGCTAAGATTTTATTTTAGGTCGACAATTATTTAGCCTAGGAATGCAGAGGGGGATATAAATTAGCGCTTTTGTTTGGCACAGCGAGCTATTGGGAAATAGAAATTAGGATAATATCGGGGCATCGTAAACTGTAAGTCAAATGTACTCGAAAGCCTTTAATATCTTGAATCTGCCTGCACATCCTTGGTGTTGGAGCATGTGTTGCCTAGCAACCCGGCTGATGCTCAACTGTTGACGTTGTTGTTACCGCGGACACATACTTGAGACGTCATTGCATGGCTACTACGATGTAGATAAGGATTATGAACATGGAATTATATAGACAAGTACATGGATTAATATTTAGTAGCGCAGAGATGTTGCGCTGGAAATAGAACGTGTTGAGAAATCTTTATAGCGTTTTGGTTTTCGTGTATTCTTATCTCGTCTAAATACATCACATGAGTGGAGAATGCAAGACGATTTATCATTGTATATTCCTATAGGAACACATGCTCTGGCCAAGTGCTTGTCTTCTATAAATACGCGCTAGAACTTCGGCTTCGTATATATAGCCATCGATGATTACTTTGACAATTACAACTAACAAATTGCAAACGTGTACTCTAAATACACTCTTTCCGATGTTGTGTACGTAGGTGTACACTTCATTATATTCATAAATTCAAAGCTTAATTACTTTGGAAACAGATGCTATAATAATAAATGAATATTAAGTACCTCTAAGTTCTGGTATAAATAAACTACATTGCGAAATCACCATTCCCTTAATTTCTCGTAGTAGTAGTTAAAATAATTTCTTCCTCATTTTATTTTGTCTAAATACTAAAGGTTCTTTATGTATATACATAAATATTTTAAACTTGGGGTATCGCTGTACTGCTTGAGCTACATATATAAGATTCAACTAGATAATTTGCCAAGATTCGCAGCAATCAGTTTCGATGAACGAATATCCAAAATCGTGTTTTAAGCCATGACTTCATTCCTGTCGACATGTTTACTATTTATAACCTATATATAAAGTCATATCGGCTTCAGACTGTTGTGCACATTGTGGTACATCTTGAGAAACTATTCTCCTGAAAAGCATTTCTCGATAAATGCAACAGAGTAAGAAGGAAATATGTTATGTTGTGAAATAAATAATTCTTGCTGGGCTCCGCGTGTGAAGAATGCGAAGCACTTTTGTTCAACACAGCCACCGCCGAAATATCAATTTTGTATTATCAGCATGCGATGTATGTTCAAGCGACAAACTTTACCTAAACTTTCCACAACAGAGAAACAAAGAAACGGCTCCGTTGCCAGCTGCCTGATTTATTCTTCCATAACTCACAATACGCCACTGTCAATTATAAACAAGATGTATTATTCACTCGTAGGGTCATGAGTCTAATCGAAAAAACTGACGCGTGTTTGCGAAGCTCTTCCTATATTAATTATATAAAATATTTGCATATACGCACATAAAG
The DNA here is from genome assembly GCA_035578165.1 of Stenolophus ochropezus. Classification (NCBI taxonomy): domain Eukaryota; kingdom Metazoa; phylum Arthropoda; class Insecta; order Coleoptera; family Carabidae; genus Stenolophus; species Stenolophus ochropezus. The sequence continues at coordinate 40,155,421 of JAQOWZ010000001.1, read as the reverse complement.
TTTAATTAAATATGCGTAATTATAAATTTACTTGTTTGATTAATTACTTTGAATATGTATTCATATATCACTGTATAATTAAAACAAAATTAAAACACTACAGTTATTTATAATTTATGAAATCCGGGCAATTAACTAAATAAATAAATTAATAGTAGAACTTCACAAAAGAGTAATCTGTACAAAAACTAAAACCATCGACAATATCAACCGATTTGACAGATAATTCACAACATAAACAATGCCGATGAAACAATGGAATATAAATATTTTTATTCAGGTTGATTTTAAGCACAAAAGCTCAAAAAGCTCGCACAGGTCACGCGAAGCTTTGTTTCTTAAGCTCCGGCGGAAAATTTGATTTTGGTTTCTCTCGTATTTTGATATTTATTCAAAATATAAAACTTAATACAGCACAAAGCTAAATGGGATTACATACAAATACAAAATCGATAGCGAATTTAAATATCTGACTTGTAAATATCTATACATACGTAAGAAGAACAAAGGCGCCCACGGGTTTTTCTTCTAAACAAAAGAGAATTATTTTCACATCAGAAAAGCTACCACACTCTTCACCACACATCCACCTTCATATCTTTGACATAATATTTACCGCGCAGCCTATGCATACATACAGTATTTTAATAGAAAAGTTATTAGCTTTAATAATTTATAAAAAAGAATTAGTGATGGAAGTATGAATGGTATAAAACGTCTATTGCTGAACACAATGAAAGGAAGAGTGTATACCTCCGGATCAGCCGTCAGTCAGCGTTCGTTAACATCTCAACAAACACTCCAGTCAGCCAGCGATCCAGGATACTCACTGCCGCCTTTCAATTTATCAACTTAAATGTGTTAAGAGCAATTTTCCAGACGGCGACTCGGCTCACATAGAAATGCTTTCCAGAAATCAATTTCTTACTCGCGATCACAATGACGGCCAATTGCAAACTACCAATTTATTGGAATTTTGTCCAACATTTCAAACAGTAATGAAACATACTTCCCTAGAATCCAATCACAAATAATTATCGTAAATCGTTGCATGCGAATCTGAAAGCTACTAATTCTTTCTGTTTGTTACAGGTAAGCAGAAACTCTAATTTATTCTACGGAGTAATTGGTAAGAAAATTCAATTTAAAATACCTCCAGATATAATCCTACAATCGCTTTATAAATAATTGCTTTATTTCTTTATAAACCAAACAATCAATCACTCTGTCGTTGTTGCCTTTGCGATCCGGGTGCCTTTGTAAAATTATACAAGTATTTATTTCCAAGTTGTCAGTCTACAATGCCGCACAATTTATACAAACTTGGCTACAGTATTTCAAATGAAATTTACCACAGTACGTTTTTATTTGGTTCCATGAGCTACAGTGTGAATTGATATATTTGAGGTTGAGCGATTAGAGTGATAAAGCTGTGCTCATTATCTAATGATCTAAATTGAAACATTACCAAATTGTAGAGCACCTGTGTGAGGATGTAGCGTATGTGCAACATCAAAGAATAGAGCTGTTTCTCATTAACACAATCCCGTGCCGAGCTATATATACCAGCTCGTAGGACACACGAATAAATAAATGTCATTTTCAGGATAATTTGAGCTGAAATGAGACAAGCGTTTTAATTTTGCGTCGGGAATAGCCACAATCTCGCTGTAAATTTAGAAGGTAATTTAGAGATTTATGTACCGCGTGATTGCAAGCAAAGTATGCGAGTCGCCAGAAGAATCCTAATGGCGAAAACTTCCTAAACTGAATTCGCCGATTCCTCTAAGCGACGAATTAAACATTTCAATAATTACGGAAGTGTACAAGGGTATCGGAATCTCGGGGGCTGCTGCGCCCATTACTTTAATAAGTACAATTCTTTTTTGTCGTTGCTCTTAACAGTAAAATGTTTTTCTACTTTTTAAATGCACTGAATTTGTATGATGCCATTACTGAAACGGGACGTTTGACAACACTCTCTTCGCAAAAACTTCTTTCAACTACAATAAAATGTATTCATTCTTTTATCTCATTTATATATTATTTTTCATTTTAGCAACTTTTTTGTTGGAGCCGATAAAACTCTTAACTAGTTATCCATTCAAAATAAAGTGCTGGTTATATACTACAGTTATTTTACTTGTAATAAATCTGGAGCATTTTCACGTAAGGAGACCCGACGATGCAAGACGGATTGCGCGTATGATTTCCCGATGATGTAAGTCCTGTTAGGCCAGCTGATGCATTATGAATGAAGGACGTAGTCCTGATCAGGATTGCTCGAGATCGGATCATGCATTATTTATCCCCTGATGCGATACTGAGGCTGAATCCAGTAATGTTACCGGCAAATTTACTTTCTTCTAAATTGCCGTCATGCCCAACATCAAACGTATGGAAAGTACAACTGGATTAACGTTCCGTCCGCACTAATCAACGATGAAAATGAAAAATGGAACACAGATGGAGATTCACATTTTTGCAAACATTTTAAAAATGTATTCCGCAAAGAATTAAATATTTGAGTTTAGAACTTTCTGTAGATATCTATTGTTGTGTCTCTACAACAGTGGTACCCAATCTTCTATTTAGTTGAAGTCAAGTTATAATAAAAAAATAAGCGAGCTACACAAACTTAATTACTAAATTATTAGTAATAACTATAGCAAATTAAAAAAAATGTGAAGCTTTACACTATATGTTTTTAATTACTTTATTATGTATATCCTATATTCTAGTTCTAGTACATACGGTGTTATGGTCAAAGTCTATTCATTGAAATTATCATTCGTTATCCTAGATTTCAATTTTGAAATTAAAATGTTTGTTTGATTATTTAATTAGTTAAGATCAAGTAGAGTTCAAATAATAGGATTGGGCTATATTTGAGATTTTAAATAATACAAATGTCGTATTATATATACTTATATTAAATATCATTTATTGATGTGAATACGATACACCAAAACCATGTAACCATCATGACAGTTAGTTGGAAACTCTCTTAAACATACAAATATTTTGCAGCATGTCACTTTCAACCCCTGAGTCCAACAACTGGACGACACATGTGCTGTTTAATTATGTAGACGACGTCAACAATGTTCATGGTAGAAAACTCACTTTTGCATATATATTTTGATGCGAAACAACATTTAATAAATATTTTCTTTAATCTGCGAATGTTCGAAAATCTCAAATATTGTATTTTTCTCATTCCTGTTACAAAGTGCTTGCAAGAGAGTTTTAGTTTTTTCGATAAATTTTCGAGTCTCTCCGAAAGAACCTTGACAGAGAACGGAACGAATTTACACATCATAAATCTGGAACAATGTATTCACCTGCATTTAATCGTTGAAAATCAAATATTGACACTCGCTTTTGGAAATATAAAACTATAATTTGTATTTTATTAATTATATTTGTAAATTCAAAAGACACATGTGGCTTGCAAGTTATGGGCTAGGAACAGGGTTTTTCACAAATTTTTGATTTTTTTATACTTTACTTACTCATTCCGCTAAAAAACATTTTTGAAATTATTGTCCCTTGAATTTACTCCTCTTGATAATTTAGCGAAGGACAAAGACAAATCAATCCCCAAAAAAATCGGATTGTAAGTGGCACTAGTATATTTACTAAAATCGGGAGAACCAACTTCACATCACTATTGTATAATATGGAAAAATGATCTAATGCTACACAGTCACATGATAATTACACTGCGGAAACAATATCTGTCCGATTTACTTAATTTTTCATCTCAAACGTCCGTTACCGCCTATATTCTCAATATAAAAAGAACAAAACAATATTTCGATTACGGAAATATGAAATTTCCTCACCAGTTGTCACCCACTTCGATTTTTTTCGCGGATAGTCTATCAAAGAATCATGTCAAGTTGACATTTATGTAAACATGGTTTAGAAGTTGCACACTACAATATCATAAGTACATTTTAGAATAGTAGAAAATTCAAAACGTAAAATACTCTGTTCGGATTACTGCTTCGCCATCTAGCGGTTTTTCAACTAAAAGGCCAACAAATACTTCTTTCTGCGGCGCCCATTATCAGACCGTTTCTAAACGATACAAACTTTAATTGTAATTTAAAATTTATTACAGTTTTCATTACATAATTCATTTTTTATTACGAATGAACCTAACTTGTATAAGTATTTCGTTTCTGTTTTTAGTTGTGAACGTTTAGTGGTGAATTTTTGCTATTAGCAGCCATTTTCCAAGGCTTCTTGTGGTGTTGTCCATCCTTTTCTGACGGCTCATTTGTCTTTGGTAGTAGCATCTGCACTGGGTAATGCATCAGTAGCTGCTAAACGTCGCGAGTATCTGCTATTTGTTTCTGAACAGATACTAAGATGAAAGTGTAATACAGTTTAACACTACCTGGCTTCATTTGGAGTAAGTGACCAAAATATAAAACCAGCGTGTTTTTGCGGCAGGTTGTAATTTTCTGTTGGTAAAATATATAATTTGTGGGTGGCGTACACGGTTATTTACTCTTGGTATTATTATTTCGCTCACAAAAGCAATCCGCACATCTGCCGGCCGTGTTTTTATGAAAAAGGTCTGTTGTGTTTACTCGGCCCGGCAAAAAGTCAAATCCTTCTTTCTAATCCTTTCCTCGGCCACTTCTTGCCGCGCCCGCTGCAGGATTACAGCGTCCTGCGCCATGGCAGCGCTGTTTTCGCAACTTTGTCAAATATGTGGATAGTTCGGATAGTTGCCTCGTCCAAATAGACAACAATCAACGCCGTATTTTATCAAAGGCGAATAGGAATTTATTCTGAGTTTCAATCATCGCACATACAACATGCCGCAGGAAAAATTCCCACAATATTACATAAACTTCATCATAAATGATACCAATATTTATTGCATCACGCGTCTTTGTATAGGGACCATGCCAAAATTACGTGTCGAGTTTTTGATGAATAAGTATGTTTCAAGGTCCCTACTGTCTGTTCACGACTTTCGATTTCTACCAAACAGATAATTTTGAAAACTAAAATTTAGAGTTTTATTACGATTTCCTGGAAAAATTCCGTTAAATACACTTTTTTCGCAAATTATTTTATTATCAAACATAATTTTTTTACAGTAGCGGTTAATGAGGTACTTTATGCATTTATTTTTCAGTAGGAAAAATTAATTATTATTCAATAAAATACAACACTTTTCACAATACAGTCGGTTTTAAAATATAACAAAATTATTCATTAACAATTCATTTTTGTTAATTGCATAACCATAGCAACGGAGTATTGACGTTCCCTCGGCAATTTAGGTTATTTTAAAACGTCATTTTCATGTGTTTTAACTTTCCCCCTACTATAAGATAACACATCGTTTATCACATGTGAGTAAAATATCATTATACATTTGTGAGAATTTGCCAATGATATAATGCCTTATTTCACTCACTTATAATATAATGTACCATTACATTAATCTTCTAGTTTAACAGATAAAAATTTATAAATATGTAATATTTAATACTGTTTTTCATCATCATATGTTTTCAAAATTTGATATATGTAATTAAAGTTAAACTATACAACTATGAAAAGTTGTTACAAAGTAAAAAGCAAGAAGATAAAATAAATATACAAGTATTTATTATCTATTTACTCAGTTATTTTTAAATTTTATATGTAATAAGAACACACAATAATACCTATGTTGGAACTACTAGCCCACCATTTGCCAATCTCTTTCTTCCGTTCTATCTGCGTTATGATTTCCGTACATTTTTCCAGCTTTGCTTGGCCATCTTTCCCGTACGTGCTCCTCGTCCTGTCCCTAATCCTGCTCCGGGTTCCCCGCTAGTGATTAGAACGCAGGACACGTACCGAACCGCAATTATCACATGCCGAAGTAAATATTTACAGGATATGAAAATAATAAAACCCGTCAATCACTTTGAAATGACACCACAGTTGAGGGAATTCGCAAATGTTTTTTCAAGGGATGCATTTGATAAATATTCGCTGATATAAAAAACGTAAAAGATAACTATGTTCGTAAAAAATGTTAGCAGTAGTTTTTTTAATAAACTAAACACTTTAATATGTAAGGTAGCACGCATCAGTTTCATTGTACATGCTCCCTTTATTAAAATTGTTTTTATGAATTTTCAATTACGTACATAATAGAATAAATCCCAAGGCGGACTCGGAACTTTAAAATAAATTACTGGTATATTAATCCGGATATTCCGGAACGTCCGGGCTCAATTCACAGCGCTCCATATATTCAAGTTAAACTTATTACTTCCATTGCTTGCAACAATACATACATTATTTAGCATGCTAATTCATTTAAAAAGTATTAACATGAAATTAATTAAAGGTGTTTTACAAATTTAATTCCAATGATTGACAGGATTCAAAAATTAAAATTTATAATTTTAAATTTAAACATCAAAGATAAAACCGGAAATGGAATTCGTATTTTGCAGTCATTAAATGATATTACGTTTGATTGATTTTATAATTCAATAATTTTTTTATTTATACCAAAATTGAAAATGAGGAATAGGCTGATTGCACTAGCTATAGAATTCTACAGATGGAAATATACCCGTAGGTGTACAAATTTTCAATGGTAATAAAACATAATGTCACGAATGTTAATGCTATCAACGTCTGCGAAGCAGAAGCAGCATTTTCCAAAGATTGGGATTAACATGAATGGCATTTTCTAATTATTATCGATTTTTAAGCAAATCACGAATTATATTTAGGAAGAGAAAACAATGATTACTTGAAATTTTATTACACTTTATTTTACTTTATTTATTTTAGTGTTTATCGGATATTATGCGTAATCGCATTGTTAATGAATTCATCTGAGCAATTTTCCCAGCGTTTAGAACACATTTTTCAGTAATCTGTACTACAGTTTTTTATTTTCGACGGATAAATAATATTTTGTTTATGTGTCATATTTACGTGGTTACTAGTGTTGCTATTGCAAATAACAAAATATTATTAACACGGTAATATATTATGTCCACTTATAGATACAACATTTCAAGTGTTGTGATTGGCTGATTTTCTTTACAATTATATTGTTACATATTTCATCGAACTTCACAAAAGTCTTGAATTCTTTTCCGAGAGAACTTCAAAAAGGTTTGGACCTGTTAACAAGCTTAGCTTGTCGACCCTCCTCCATGAATTAGATCACTTTGCTGATCCGTGATTCCGTAATTAGTCTGCATTTTGGAGCCTCCAGATACGGTGCTCTAAAATGTGAAGCAGTTTCAAAAGGACAAGAATTAGAGTATTTGAATTTGGTATAGTTGTTGATCTATTGAAGTAGAATCCAGTTTTAGTGGGTAAAGAATGTCGGAGTATTGAAGGGTTTGTTCTATTTCTCGATCTACTAAAACTGGAGAACATTTCAGAGTCAATAAAGGTGCTCCTTAGTGTGCTTCGGATTCAGTAGGCCAAGAGTTAGAACATATACTACAAAATGCTCTCGTCCTTGTTATATTAAAACTGGAATTCATTCCAGGGCAGATATAAATAGCGTACTTTTTGTCATCCGCCTCATCTCACCTTAGTTTAAATTGAAAGTGACAAAACGATAATTATAGTCAGTGTTTCTTCCAGGCAGGTTTCCGAGGGGGCAATGCACCCCCGGAGGTATTCCACGGCCCCGACGGAAAGAATTACAGATAATTAAAATATTATATTGGAGTGATAGAAAATCTTTAAACTAAATTTGTCTAAATTCGGAAGAATATAGCTTACGGGTGACTTGGTTACAATGTCACATCTACAAGTATCTATAATTTTGTGAAATTTTCAGAGTATAACTTTGATGTATTTATTATGAATAAGCATAGAACTAATATTTTACCACAGTATAGGTAAATAACTTATCTATATTCTATACTGTGTTATTATATTGGTGACCGTTTTGTTGTTGAATAGCATTTGCCAAATCTTCAGTTGAAGATTGGTATTTCGTGCAATTTAAACTCAAGCAAACGCTACTATCTTCATCAGTCAAACAATTTAAAATTATTTAACGATGAAACTATTTTTTTCAAAAAAAAATAGAAGAAAACTCCTTGATGAGCCAACTTTGACATGCGTGTCCTAGGTTCGCCATCACTGTTGCACTGTATAATGAAAATTAAATTAAAAGTTGTACTGTTTTCATAGGTTTAAATTCATTTATTTTGCTCCCTCGGTCTCCCACCCCGCCGGAGCAAACTGTCTGGATGAATTACTGATTATGGTAAGCTTCAGAACTATCTCCGAAACCTTCAAACTAGATGTAAATAAGAAAATAAGTCCGTATTATAAAGGACGGCAATTGTGGTTAGCTTCAAAACTGTCCCTGAAAATTTGTACTATCCTTCGAACTACATGTAAATAAGAAAATAATGTCCATATCATTTACATTTTCATTTAAAAACTTCTCATAACGATAAATTTAAATCATTTAGAAATGTTATTTTTTTATAAATAATTTTAAAACTTAATTACATAATATTATTGTTTTGTTATTATTATAATAAAATAACAATATTTTAAACTCAATGAGACAATTTTGTTGGTTGACAGCAAAACAAATCCCAATTCTGCAGCTGAAGTTAAAAACTCAACAATCACAACCTTTCTAGTTGACTAAGCATCGGCAAGGGGAGAGCAACTCTCCTGCTTTTATCTCAGTTTATGACAAAAATTACGGTGAAAGAAAGTGAGCCAACTGAGATGAGTTAAGATTTATTAAAATGTGTAATATGAATGCAACTTCTTATGCTTCAGAATGTGCTTTACTTTGAGTAGGTCAAGTACAAACTTGTACAAATACTTTGATTCTTAACCTAGACTGAAATGAAACTTATTTCAGAGCAAATATGGGTACTCCGCAATGTACTTTACGGGTCAAGATTGAAATGTTTGCTCTTATTCTTGAACTATTTACCTGGATGATAAAATTGTTAATTATTGGAGGAGAGGTTTGGAAGTTTGAGATGTGTTGTTTGGACGTGTGGGGAATGGGATTGGGTAGTGAAATGAGTGAGTGCGAGAAATAAAGAGAATTTTGTAGATGTGTGTCTGCTGGTGGCTTGTTTACGCAGTAAATTGCCAAGTTAGTCCGTCAGATAATCGCATTTTTGCAAATCCAATTTCACAGCGTTTGTTTAAAGCAGACACCACATTCTATTCTCAATTCAATTCCGGCTGCTCTCCAGCCGCCGCGCAATCCCGGCCGCATGAATACTAAATACTGCAACTTACGACTTTTCAATTCCCCTAAACACGACAAGGAGACGTTTCATTACCACGCGTGCAACTTTAATGCCAAGTACTGGCAGCTCTGCCCGCAACAATCAACTCACACAGTTTTTTCCTAAAATTTAATTGGATTTTCCCGAGCCGGACCATAGATGTGTTTTAATTTACTAAATTCGTTTGCTCTTCTCGATTATTTTATCAATCTCAAACACCTCTGTTTTTAATCCTCGGAATTTTATGTGGAAATATTCATGTCCAATAATCCACATTTCAATATAGTTTTATTATTTTTCTATTTATTTACTTTATATTTTTAATTGAAATAATATTTCAAATATTATAACAGCTCTTGTTATCTATGAATTGGTTGTTTCCAGGCGGTTTTTCATTCAATTCTGTATCAATTTCATTTAGCTTTTGTATTGATGGTGACAGCATGGTAGGCCATGAATGATGAACTTTGTAATGCGTAAACTTCCCTCCAGTTGTTAGTATTTTGAATGAGTGCAGGTCGTATTGTGTGTAAAGGAATTGAATGAAGGCTCATGTGTTGGATGATGGAGCGACTGCCGAGTAAATTGATTGATACTCGTACGAAACACGGAAAAATACCTAAACTCTTCTCTACACTCCCAAAACACACACTGGACGACATGTAAACAAAAACACAACATTCAAGTGTGATTGAAAAGTTAGGAATTTTCAGCGAAGAATTAATGCAGTATTATTTACCTGTGTGTATGTACAATATAGCTTCATGCATAATGTAGACGCTATTTTACAGCTATTGACAAGAGTAAAATTTCAGCCGAGTCTCAAGTGGTGTCTCATTTTATTTTTCTAGCGCGGCGAGTTTGTTTAGCTCTCCACTGGGCCGACCTAACACAAATAAATTCCCCTGTACTCTACCACACGTGGTGATATAGTTAGCAACTATTTATTATCTTTATGTAATTTTAAATAAGCCGCAAACGGGAGGTACGAATAATCCTACAAACGCGGCAATTTACACGTATATTACACCGGAAGCTCATTATAATTTTACTTGATTTACAGTGACGTAAATATCATGGAATATTTTGGAAAGGGAGGAAATTGAATTGAGCAATTAGATACGGTTTTTAGTTTATTGTTAAATAGGGGATTGGAATGAGAGTATATGTTGGTATAGAGAGATGTGTGTTGAACTGAGCAGATTGTTCCATAATCTATAAATATCCAATTGTGTGGGTAAAATCCGTAAAGTTGGAATCAGTATCGAATTGGGCTGATGGAAAGCAAACAATGCGAAGCTGCAGCGGGCGATGATCGGTGATATTTGCGGGCATTAAAAGCAGCAGAAACAGTAAATCCCCGACGTCCTCGTGGCCTGTGCATTGTGGCGCTGCACACAATGTGAATTCCAGACCTGGCAACTCCAAAACAATGGAGTGCTAAAGCTTTTAAGCCCACGCTGCCCGCGCACACTTCACCGATTTTTTTGATGTCTTCTTTTTTGAGTTAATTGCTCGCTTTGTTGGAATGTGGAGTTGCTGGCTACAATAATTTTTGAACAACTGGAAATGTGTTAAATATGCGAGAAACAGAGAATGAGAGAAGCGGAGAAACTGTTTCAAATAAATTCTCCCCGGATAAAAACCAAAACCAGAAGCCACTCCTTGATCACTTCTGAGGATATGTAACTCATAAAATTAGAAGTATGACGTATATTGTCACATAAATCTGATATTTCTTGGAAGTTTTCCAGATGCACTTTGCCTATCATTAATATTTTAATTATTTTCTGATGTCAGTTGTAGAACAAGTTTATTATGGCTTTAAGTACGTCACTAGAAATAATGGCAAACCATAATAATGATTGCTTTCATGTTTATAAATCTGTACTACCTGCTTTATAACATTTTAAGATATAATAACAAACATGCACGTTTTACACATTCCTTTCATAAAGAACAAATGGAACTAACAACTAAGAACGAAAATACATTTTTCAGATTTTTAGAAATGTTCAATGAAATATGGGTAACAATAGTTGATGAGGGTGGTATGGTTTGGAGATGAAAGTGCGTGATGTATTGGGCGAGAGTAAAGCGTAGTAACGACGCCACTGCTTGATGTTATCGACAGCCTGTTGCCTGGCAACGCCTGGACGCACGCCGACGCTCGCGACGGTTACCACACCCACACACCACTACACACCTGATGCACGCATTACACTCCCATCTATCCCCTAGTTTTTATCATTACAATCACAGATCATCGCGGGATTTGATGAAAATAGGGGGAAAAAATCAACGATGAGTTGAATTGAGGAACAAAAAAGACAGAAGTGGTCAAAGTAGCGTTTTAAATTTAATAGCAATGAGTACTATTTTCAGTATATTATTAAGTGTATACGAGTATACTCCATTTTGTGTAAGTTTGCAGTGGCGGAGGGAAGATAGAGTTTGATGAGACCAGTATGTTTTAAAGTTAAAATGGTAATCAACAATTAATTAGTAGGACCACTTTGATTAGACATTTGAATCGGCAGAAATTATAATATATTTTTATTTTTCGTTATTATTCATTTATAATTGTTTTTAAATTGAAGTTATTTATTTCAAATAAATTAAATTTAGTAAATCTCGTATATTATAAACAAATGCAGTAAAACAGTTGCAGTACGTATATTATGTCTCAGATTTTTAATAACACTTGAAATGTTCTCCGTATACCACGTTACTCTTTATTCTTAAATCAAATAGAGTAAAGAAGTATTGTCTTCTTGTATTGTAATAATGGGTTTGGTTTAACTTTTAGTGGTGCAATAAACACGTGAAAAAGGAATGAAGAATGAAATGTTATTGGATGTTTTATTTTAAGAAATTTGTGGTTGCTTTCGCTATAAAAGATGTTATTAATGATTGTATATTGTTATTAAATTTGCTGATCCAGCGATAAGGATAACCTTCGTCATTAAAAATTGTATTTTATTTGTAATAAGTGTACACATACATTAATCAAGTTTGTAATAAAAACCCAGCCGGCGTTGATTCAAATTTACATTTCTCATTAGTGCTTTGCTCATTCCACAAATTAATAATGTAGAATTAACGAGGCGGGAGTTCTTTACTCGGTACATATCTTGAGGTGAACGCATTTACCTAATGAGACCCGGACTGCCCGCCAACGTGTGGAACTTTCAGTTCTTTCAATACACAGCTTTTCAGCCGCCTTTCATACCGCTACCTTCTTGGAAACTTCTTTCGTGCCCGTAATTACTGGCTCCTACAATACAGAATATAATTACAAAATATCAAACGTAAAAACATCAACACAAACAGTGATGTGTGTTAGCAAAGCACAAGAAACTGTGGGGTGTAGCGCTGGAATTTGCATCGCTTAGGCCAGGAATCGAATATTCATCGAGGCCTTGTGTTATCTTCACTTCGCTTCAGCTCTGCATACATTAGTCGGAGACTTAGCCAAGTAGTTGTGCCGCCCTCTACGGCTACTTGCCTGGAAAATCGACTTGCTGGACTAATCGGGGGCTAACTGGCTCGCAAAGCCCCAATGCCAGGCCCACGCTCATCAAATGGCCCGGAAGCTGCTCAATTTATATTCTTGTAAGGAGAAGCCTTTCATTTGCAACCTTCTTCTTCACAATACTTCCTATTTCAGAGATACAACTCATTATAATAAACAAACCTTTGACTTTAAGCTCTTTCACATTTCTCAGACAACGCGATGTTTCCTCACCATGCACTTCAGGGTTATTAAATCCTGAAGGGACATCATGTTGTAAATTAAATCTAGAAAACAGGATAAAGTAAAGTCGGGAGTAACGACAACACTGTTACAAAAGAATCACTTCTGATAATTAATATCTCTAAATAAACAACAGTATTTTCGTGGGTTATATCGATTTTTTTAAATAACTACCTATTTTAATTGGAAATACACGATCTTGTTAACATGCAAATTTATGGCTTTTACCGACAATTTGTTTATTATATAAAGAAGAAGATGCATTCACTTTCCCAAAATACTTCCATTATTTTTCATATAACGATCTACTTCGGTAACAACGACATTCGGTTATATCGTCATAAAAATTGTAATCCGTAGAATGTTGTTAGAACGGTGTTTTAATAAAAATATAACACATATTTTTTTATTTCTTTTAAATGTCATTAATAGTGAACGAGTACTTTATTATGGTGACATATCTATCATACAGACAGTGGTGGCTTAGTTGGTTAGGGCCTTCGTCTTGTTGAATGGTGTGAGAGTTTTTGGATTTAAATCCCAGTAACAACAAACCTATAACCAAAAATAAATACCGCTGGGTCCGAGTGGTTCGGAACCCACTATAATTAGGTCCCCTGTTCTGTTTTTGGAGTTCGTTCTGATGGACAGTCTAAATTAAATAAAGTAATAAACAAAAAGAAATAAGAGAAAGTGTGACAAATGTAGTGATGTTTCCATTTAGTAAACGTAAGGGAACGACAAATTCTAGCCAAGAATGCGAGACAAGCTGGCTTTTTTAAATGTAATAATTTATTTATAAATATTTATAGCTATTTTACTCAATTTAAATCTAAATGATTTCTTTAAAAATTTGTCTGTCTGTTTTTAAGTTATTTTAATAATTCGAAACAATATCGACACTGTAAAATGAATAAATAAGATTTTGGATGCTGAAGCCTTTGAAGTGTACGTTAATGTTGATTGTTGCTCGAATCCTTATGAATATGTGCTTAATATGGAGGGTCCAATCAAAGCAGTGTCCATCACGATTGTTTGTCCTCTCGGTTTGCAAGCTGTTTACCCACCACTAAATCCGGCCTAATTATAACGACACATTCCGGACTGAAGATCACAATATCAGTAATTAACTGCTAGACACTAATTATCACTTAAATTATACCGCGTGACGTCATGTGTCTCATCACAGCTCGTGAATTGTTAACACCAGCCACTCGTTATGGGGATAGTTAAGAATTCAATTTGCAAGATAACGAACTGATACTAATAATGCGTTATCGTTATTACCATGTGTTCATCAAACTTAATCAACTGCCCTATTGAGGTCTCAGTATAGTGCTTGTAAACCATGCATCAATGTTTGTGTGTTTTCTCTATAAAATAATAAAGCTTGATGCAGGCAGGGCAATTTTTAAGCGAGGATTATTCGAATCCCGTTTGTGGTAATCGCATTGTTTATGCTGAGGTCCGGGTTTTTACGCCGGGATTAGGGCAAAGGAAATGTAATTATTGCGCGGCTAAACATGAAATAAAGACGTCTTAATCCGACTTTTATTTCAGTTTTATTTTTTGTTGCAATGAGATTAGAAGACGCCTGAAGGAAAGCTAATGAATTTGTTAATGCAGGAAATTTGACAATGAAGAATAATTTTGTTTTCCACAAGACGTTCTTTTGTGGTCGCGGGTTGTTGCAGATGCATCAAGAGCGATTGCAGTTTTCGGTCGGACAGTTCCCGACATTTTCTCTTCCGAGGCATCATCTATCATTCTGGATACAGATTTCCCGATAGAAATTCGGAGAACTGTCACGATGTGGCTGAAAGCAAATGCTACAAGTTTTATGGGGCTATTGATAAACCATCCCTGCAGCAAATGCACTTTCAACTCGAGGAAATCACAGTTAAAGGTTATTCCTTAAACGACCACATTTCTTAAGATACTGATAAATAGATGGCTATGGAAGATTTTATTAAGAAGAAGAGTAATTTAGCTGGATGTGACTGAGGAAAGAAAACATTGAAGTGTCACCCTCTCGGCTCATAAAGTTCCGCTCCGGTTAAAAGTCCGGAAAGCGATATTAAAAGCCTCGGGGAACATCGCGAATTTGTTAACTCTAACAACCTGAATAATCTTTTGGACACTCTCCTTTTTAATCTATCTCCACACTACATCGAATTTCATTCCAAAACCCAACGAAACGTTAACCATTTTTCCAGTTGTACAACAACAATAACTCATAATTAAGAGTTGTGTTCCAAGTCTTGTGATTGCGTTTATCCTTTTAAAGTTCGCAACTACAATATATCACCAGGCTTGTTGCAGAATGTCAAACTAACTGCAGTGGACAAATACACTACCAATATTTTTATTTGTCGCAAGTTTTAATTTATTTAAATGCTGGAGTTGTGTACAAGGGAACTAGAAAGTTTGAATATCGAATTAAATGTTGAAGAAAATTCGTGGTGCAAGTTAGTATGAAAGTTATCAACAAAAAAGCGAGAAGCGAGCTTCGTGTGGCACTTCTTAAAACTTTAGCCGACACATGCAAGGATTCCGCAGGTATTCCATGAGCTCTCCGGCCGCTGGGCAACTCACAGAACATCAATACATGATGCTTCACTAGTTTGTTCTTCCTGCAACAACACTCCATTCCGTCACAGCCATAACTTCGGTTAAACCAGCCATGCACTCATATGCTGCAAGAATGGGAAGCAGGATTAAACATTGCGTTCATCAACAGACCTATTTGAAGTAAAACTATAACGTTATATAATACACGATTACAAACTTTCTATCAAATACAAAATATGATATTCCAAGAGAAAGTATTTTAAAGAAATTTATATTGTAATTAAAAAATGACTTATTTAAAATGTAATGAAGTAATGATGTAAAAATTATTCGTGGCAATCTTGCAAAAAAATAACAAAAGAGAAAACAAGTAATAACGCAAATACAAACTAAAGGATGGTGATTGATAACCACAAATCATATAAATAATGATGGATGAATAAAAATTACTGTATTTCAGTCATATTATAAAAGTTATATTTATATTACATTAAAAGTCAACTATATTATCATTTTTATTCAATTTTTGAGGAGCAATCAAGAGATGGCAGGACTGCACGAGCCAAATGTCACCAATTTAAGTTGCAGAACCTTATTAATAATTATGGAGTAGATTTGAGGTTGAACAAATTGTAATGAAAATATAGAGACCTTCTTCATCTAAACATATTATTTTAAAATACGTATGAAATATTTACTACTTATGAATTCTGACATGATAGAAAATAGATAAGAAGTGGTAGAAGTTTTACGTCTGCTTGAGGTTGCGTCATATGATTTTATGCGCTTTGTTTATGTGTCTAACATCTCTACTACTACCACCACTACTTCTGCCTACATTCTGTCTTAAAAAAATACTAGATATCTATATACTTCTAAACTACCGTACGGGTAATGACGTCACTATAAAAAATATAAAAATACGTGGATGAGCTTGCAAAAATACTTTATACATTTAACTTGTTTAACAGATTAAAATTTATGAATTATATTAGTTTTAAAAAATATTAGAAATAATAATACTTATTTATTATGCTTTTTTGTTCATTTACGTAAAGCGGCGATATTAATATTGTGTGACAGTTTTTATATATTTGTTTTATAGCATTTCCACTCTTTATATTATTAAAATGGGTATGAGATAATGAAAGACACACATACAATACGTTTTCTGGGATTCGAACCCAGAACTGCTTGAAGCGCGAACCCTCCACCAATCCACATCGGTTATGTAATTTTAATAAAACAGATGAGTTATTTCTATGTTTAAAAGTACTTTACAATGCATGATCGTTACTCAGAACTACGGGCGTATGTACGGAACCTAAAGAGCGAGCGAAGCGAGCTTATTATCCGACTAGCCCGTAAATTTAGAGTAACAGTTGAGCATTGTACTATGTTTTATGATATACTAAATCGTAAACTAAAAAAAAATATTGCAATGTACATTACAATACATTAAACTATTTGATCGAAATAGTCTTTGAAAACATGATGATTGTTACAAAGACAACATTTGTAGGAGAGATCGGGACTGGAAGTTCCGATTCTGTAAAAAATTTCGGAAAATAAAAATGCAATCAAGACGAAGTTCATTCTTTTGGATTTATACACATGATGATGCTAAAATTATTCTAGTTTTAGACTAAATAATCGTTTTTGTTAATGTATTCGTAGTTTTTTGTACATAACCATTTGTTATGAAAATATCAGAGCGTAACAATTTGCCCCGTCATGGGGCTGGTTGTTCCCACATTGATGCAAGTTGTTTCGGTCATCTTTGCTACCACTTTCAATTCCTATAAACTAGATTTTATAAAGAAGATTGTTAGTTTTGTAAATGTTTCTACGCGTATTAATCTCAAAAACAAACTAATCAATATAATTTAATGAAATTACATTAATATTCTAAATTCTCACCGAAAGTATGAAAATATTATCAATGAAATAAACACAAAAATGACATTTAAAAATTCTACTGGAAATGAGATCATTAACATCGATTAGAGGTTAATTGAATTATTAATCAAAGCATATTATACCGTACCATTTCAGATCATCAGCCAAAGCATTTTTCAGGTATTTCGGGTCACGACCAACATCAAAGTAAAGGAACTTTTAATCCCAAATTTCGTTTTACGAAACCGACATGAAATCTGGTTCAGAAGTTGAAATAAAGCTAATAATTGTAATATATTCCGACTCGTCAACGTATTTACAACAGTAGGTACTGCATAAGTCGCAAATCAATATCAATAAAATTAATGAAAATAGACTAAAAATGTAAGTAACGAAACATTTACTTTTTAACATTCGGAAAACACCAATCACATGTGCAACTAAAATAGCTGCCTCGACTGAGCAATCACTTGACGAGTTTAAGTGCATTTTAATCATATCATTATGTATTTTCGTCTCGCAGTAATTCATTGGAACAGCTTATCCTGAGAACTACCAGCCCAGGCCACTGTATCTATAAAACAAAAAATTGTTTTGAACTGCCAGTTACGGATATTTCCGATCAAATTCAAGAAATTAATAGAAAATTAATTTTTTAGAAGTCACAAAGCCGATATCATGAAAGAAGGAGTTGAGAAGAAAAAATATTGTCATGGTGGTCTTAAACAAAACTATTATATCCAAAAATTACAAAGCGTGAAGTTTATGGACTAAATTTTCAATGCTGAAGAAAGCTTTCATTGTT
This sequence comes from Stenolophus ochropezus, assembly GCA_035578165.1. Lineage (NCBI taxonomy): Eukaryota > Metazoa > Arthropoda > Insecta > Coleoptera > Carabidae > Stenolophus > Stenolophus ochropezus. The sequence goes on along the minus strand of JAQOWZ010000001.1, from coordinate 40,137,114 downwards.
AATGGCGACGTTGATATATCTAGGTTTGTTGTTCTTCCGAAAATGTGTGTACAGCTTCTGCTGGTTTGGTAATTATAAACAATTCTAACTGTATAGTTAAAGTACATAGCTACAAAAATTATTGTTCCTAAATTCTTATTTATAGGTATTTTTTAATATGTCAAATAAATAAAAAATTAAAACATAATATTATTCAATTAGCAACAGTAACGTAGGTTATTAATTGATAAAAAACAATTGCATATTAGGCATATTACTTGACAGTTGTAGTTAAAAAAGTTTTAAACCATTGTATTTTGGCGATATTCACTTTAATTATGTCTCAAATGAACCTGGCTTGAAACGGTATGAACCTGGTTCAATCGCCAAAAAAATCTATATATAGTCAGCCGTGTAAATTGGCAATACTGTGATATATGTGAAAAATAACATAACTAACAACACAGTTCGGACTACTGCTTTGTTATCTAGCAGCTTCAACTAACAAGAAAAGGAGAACGTTCTTCTCCAGGTCCATTATCAGATGTTTCAAAACGATGCAAACTTTAATTTTAATTAAAAAGTTAACATAAATATATCTTTTAATGCAGAATTCATTTTTGCAACAATAGTTTATAAAACACATGGTCGGTCCCCTATTATATAAAGAATGTGCAATTTTGGAATAAGGCGGTAAAATTTAATTTATACAAAGGCGCCACTTACCTTCGCGGCGTCTCTGGTTGTAATACATTTCTATAAAATATCGCGTTGTGTATTTCTTTGTCTATTCTGTCGTATATATCAACGGAACCATCATTACCATTGTTGAGCTTGAGTGTGTTAGAATTTTGTAGTAATTAATTTCATCTCTATTACTTTGTGTGATATGAAACGATGTTTGTGTTGTACGCAACGCGGTGCTGCATCAACACAGATGAAATGTATTCACAGGTGTAACGAGGAATATAAATACAACATTGCTATTAGCAAATTGGAAGCTGGTGATGAAGTCAAGAATCAAGATAATAACATCCATCATAAAGACAAACTAAACTACGTGTTTCTTCTTGTAAAGAAAATATAGCAAATGATTAAATATTTATTTATATAGGCGCGTACTAAATCTTGGTTGAATGTGCCATAACTTTAAATAATCCGTTTCTTGCTTTGCAACAGTTTCCATTTGTATGTCTTAATGTTGAGGCATAAACCGGCTGGATTTATTCGTCCGGACGCAATCCGGAACAGAGTTAATGCAGTATTTGTGAATCATTACCACGCACTAAGTGGGAAATTACGATAAGATAGATTCCATGTTTCGAACCCATTGCTAATGGTGAAGATGGGAGATATTGAGCCGCAAATGGAAATGGACGGATGGACGGGATATGATAACAGATTGCGTATATATTATACCAAGTCCGGAGACGACTTTGGATTGTTAGTGAAATGAATATCGAATGCGTGTTTGATCTCCAAATCCGTGCGTAAGTAGTAACTGACGCTCTGCCGTCACAAAGGATATCAAATTGAAAGGCTGGAGTCTACAAACTAAAGTAATTTTAGAACTAAAAACTTCGTCTTTGAGGTTTTCTGCCCAGCATTCCTGGGCCTTTGATGTGTTGTTGCCACATATCATATTTACACACCCGGTGGTAACTCCCATTACATCGCACACCACTTTTCACATCTGCACCAAATACATATTCGCTAAATAAATGCTGGAGAAGGGATGGCTAGACATTGGGCAACCAACATTACATGCAAACAGCACGGTTGTGGACGTGTCAGGCTCGTCGTAATACATTTAAGCGCTTTGAATGAAGATGTTTATCTTCTTAATAAAAGCCTGCATTTTTTTGTGGCCTATGATTCTGTTATTAATCGATCTAGAGGTTGCTTCTTGTTTTGAAACTAACCAGAATTTATCAAAAAGACTATACAAATAATTAATTTTTAGCAAATAATATTTATAATCAGCGCCCGCTCTAGCATTATAACATTCCGGACAAAATGACAAATTTCCGCCCCGTTAATCATTTACTTGTTAATATAACTCAAACAGATATTATATAATATTAATTTGCACTTGTTATCACCACTAACATATTAGCAAGAATAATATAATTGTATAACGAAACCGCCTTGTTATAATTAGAGATAATAAACAAGTCAATGCATGATATTTCTTTCGTATGCTTGTTGAAACAAGTTCACGCGGTGCACAACATGGATACCTTAGCCCTTTTTGTTATTTAATTAAACATGCCGCTCTTTTATAGTTGTTTTCTTTAGAAGTAAGAATTACAATCATTTTTTTAGCTTTTGGGCAAAAACAGTAAATACGGAATGTAAACTACATGATGATTTTAGACAAAGAAAAAAAATCAACCAGTATATTAATTTTGATTACATAATTTGATATTTAACTTTTTTTTCGAAATTAAAATTTTCTGTCTTGGCGCGCTTATAACATGTCACTGCATGTTGACATTTGCAGTGAACTTCACCGATTAACCCGCATGTTAATTTTAATAAATAGCCATTTGTTTTTAAACAAGGAAACGAAGTTTGAAACAAGAAAACGTGTCTAAATATCAGAAATATCAAAGAAACTCGAATGATCGCAGCAAACAAAATGAATAAAATATCGAATACAAATAGTGTTGCCAGATCTACCGATTTTTTTTATAAAATCTACCAAAATACCGAATTTTTACTAAATCTATTCAATAATATATGTAAGGATTCGTTTTCGTAATATAATACATATTTAGAGTGCGATATTTAATCTGTGAGAATTTATATCTTAAAGCTGCTGTACTAAAATCGTTAAATGAAATTAAACTTGAGTAACAAACAAAAAAGGTTTTTTCTAATCCGATGTCGAAAATTTTATGTCGAAATTTGTTCTTAATAATAAAAATATTCTTTTAAAAAAAATTATTCTGGAAAATTTTATTGGTACAGAACTGATTAACAATGGAAATATTACTTCTGTAACAAATATAGTTATGCTATTTTCGAACTTCTTATAGAATTCTGAATTACAAATATTGTATATCGAATTACAAATACTGCGAAATTCAAGAACAGTCTTCTAATATTGAGAAATTTTGGCGTAAAAAAATTGAGTTGAGTGATGGACTAAAACAATATGTAATTTTCACAAAGTTTATGTGTAATATTCTTTGTTTTCTTGACATCTGTAAATCTTTATTTTTCTGGAATTAATTTGATGTAAACGAAACAAAGGAACAATAACACAATAACTTCAGTAATACAATTACTAATATTTTTAAATTCAATTAAAAAAAAAATATTTTAAATAAAATCGTAATTTGATCGAAGCTACCGAAATTACAGAAATTTTACAAATAATAATTTAACCGAAAACAACAACTTGCCATCTGGTAACATTGCCGCTATAGCTACTAATGTCATCTATGTATTTCTAACAGCATATATTTAACATAAAATGAGCAACTACGTATCACCACAGTATAGAAAACTATAATTAGTTATCTATACTGTGGTATAACTACTTTACAATTTTTACGATGTATTATTATATTTTCCTATTATACGATCATACAAACTACAGAAAAAAGTTACTATGTTGCATAAATTCCATATCATCATCGGAATACCCCATTTTTTAAACTGTATGTTGTATTTTGTGGAGCATAGAATTTGGTTGATGACTAGAAGTATTAAAAATAATAGAAAATTTAAGCTGGGTTCAGTGAAGCAGCTGCGTTTAATATCTTACGAAAAAGTAATTTAATCTTGATAAATTTCCCTTTCTTATATGTGAGCTATTCCTATTAATAAACCCAACGAATATTTTAATATGTTGGTATTAATATTTACCTTCCATTCTTCTAAGGGAAATATTAGTAGAAAAATGTAATAATATGAAATTCCTTTGTGTTTGTACAACGTGAGAAGACACCCAACGCCGGAAAGAGGATACAAGGGTAAATAAAAACATTTACGCCTCGGGCAACCTGCGTAGGCAAATATAAAACAATACGAAAAATTCATAAACAAAACAAATTCTACATAAAAAAACATCACAAACGTTCAGACAAAATGCGCAATATCAACAATTCTTCCTATTTTGTTATCGTCGAATTGTGAGAATCAAATACATTTCATAATTGATATTCCAAACAAGCAACATACATTAAACTTGTAAGCCAGCATATTGAAACCCAGAAATATTCCCTTCGATGAAACCATCCATGCAAGCAATACTGATCTGTACCGAGGTAGGTAAGTTAAATTCAGTGTACGTGCCAGGGACTCGGACGCGAATCAGATTTCCTCGCTTTGCATATAGTGTCGAGACGCGTGCCTCGTCGGCAAAACGGCGCCGTTACCAGACGCACACGACGCGAAACGCTGACAGGAAAAAATACCAAATACCGCGCGCACCACTGCAAAAATACGTTCTACACAATCCCACATTCAAGCAACTATAGCATTGTTTTCAAAATATATATTGTACAGATGTTAAAAGAAAACTAGAATGTTCTATGTTACAGATTATATCAAAAGCGCCATTTTCGCCTAATCAGAATGCTTTATTTGATCGCCGGGTAGTGTTTTAGTGAAGAAGTTACATTTTGTTAATATCAAAAATTTTATGTTTTAAATGTTGTCATTTGTGAAATAATCAAGCAAATATAATTCGAGCTTTGATTTTAATGAAGTAACGATAACTCGAGTCAAAAATTCGCTGTCGTGATCAAAATGTCATTTTTGACACTCATTATCTGTTACTACGAAACAACTTGTAATTTTTTCCAATAAATTCGTGGCTCTTATTATATTACTAGTGATAATACAATACAATAAAATTTATATACTTTACAATAATTACAATTTTCTTTCATTTTAATTTTTAAAAATATAAACGCTACAAGAGAAATCTACATTACAATATTATATTATAATTTATATAAATTAAAAAGTTTCTGTAATTACAATTTTCTTTTAATTTTTATTTTTAATACAAAACATCATAAATATACAGTGTATTTACAAAAGTTTATTTTGTTCATTTATATAAAAAAGTTATTATATTGTATTATAAAATTGTAATATGTAATTTGTTTCATGTGAGTTTTTTATTTTAAAAAGAAAATATTTCATATATTCATATTGTTTGGCGAGAAATTCTGTTTGGGAATGATTTTTCTGGGTGTGTGTCACGTCCATTACAAAGCCAATTTGGGCCTTAACAACCCTTAACACTTACCCCTATACTTCACCTTTTTCCGTCTTTCGTTTCGTTCTTTTCTGAATGCATTTCTATGCAAAGTGTTCTCTGGGTGGCCATTTTTGTGACAGGTAAATCTGACCCGGGTTCGAACCCGGTCCCAGCGGTTAAATATGCAGGGAATGGAGGTAAGCCCTTCCGAGCCGGTAGGATTCCTCGCTCGATAAAGCGCTGTCACTTCCATCAACTTATGAAAAAATTTTGGCTGGGATAAATAAGATGTGTTTGTGTTTGTGTTTGTGTTTGTGTTTGTGAGATTGGAGCATTGTATTGTTTGGATTACCTTTAAATAAGTGGGTGGATCAGAATCAAATCTTCTTGTTTCTTACTGTACAAATATTTTATTTTATATTTCTCCAAGCGCACACAACGTAGCGTAAATGGCCACATTGTTGTAAACGATTTAGGAAACAATCATTGGTTTATTGCGTCGAAAATATTTTTTCTTGGCAGAAGAAGATAATATTTCATAGTACGAAGAATTCATGATCTTATAAGAACTGTATTGTTCGTCCTGGTTTTATTTTCGCAAGGATAGAAACTTTTTTCTCAGCGTGAACACAAGTACTTGAGTGATTTGTGTTGTGTCGCTGAGTCCAGGGCTGTTTCATATAAAATTAATGACCATTAAACCACGCCAACACCACCCTCGTCCTTATCAAAAACCGATAAAATGGGAGCTTAATTGTGAGATTCTTTTACCACTTCATTCGCAGATTTAAATAATGAAAACTGCGAAAACTTAACACTTCATTCATAATAAGGATTTAATTACGAGTAAAGAACGACTGTAAAACCTAGTTTTTCTGACAAAACTAAAAAGAATCTAATGAATTCTTGAGCTGAAGTAAAAATTATGATATGAACAATAGGTAATGGGGTCCTCTCAAAAAAAGTTGTCCATTTATTTATAAAATCATTAAATTTATTTTTATTATTTAATAAATATAAAAATTAAAAATAATATGGAATGTGCAACTTCTCATTCATAAATTTGCTAATAAAGTTTGCACGTCATACACATCTACACAAAGAAATTTCTGTTACACACACATACATATTTACACTGCATAATTTCCATCTTACTCCAACCTTAAATTGTGACAGCTGAATAAACAAGAGAGAACATTTTTATTATATATAGTATAGAAGAAGGTGTAGGAAACATATATTTATTTAAATTAGTATTAAAAGTTGCATTAAATATGGTTTTAGTTAATAATATAGTTTTGGAGTATTGTGACATGCAAGAGGCATGTTTATTTACTTTAAAATTATTCATAATAAATCACTTTATAAAATATTGCTTTTAAAACAATTAAAACATTGCAGTAATACTTTTTATATTTTTAAAAAAAACATGTAAAAAAAATATTTATCTGATTTATATCATTAATACGCCAGCGAATTGTAGCAACCAGAAATGCTTATATGTTAAACTGGTCATGTTGTAAATTCGCTATATATTTTAAACGTGTCTGATAGATTCTAATCAAGATATATTGTTCTAAATAGATAGGAAATGTAGTACTATATGCGGGTATAAATGTTGAATGTAGTAATTATTGTTTTCTGTTTGTGTTTATTTTCCGTGGCGTGGTAAAGCGCCTATTTCTTCCCGATCCCGCCTCAAAGTCTGAAGTAAATGTAGGGAGTTACATTAGCAATTGGAAGCAAGGGCGACACATGAATTTATTACATATGGGGAGCGTAAGCCGCCCCGAATCACTGAGTACGTACCTGCCCGGCTGCGTGTATACAACCATGCACTACTCGCGATGGTTAACGATATTGCACAAGTTTACAGTGCACATTATGGAGGAGTGGATTTTATGTCCGCATATATGTTTTACTAAAATTGTAAACTCTGTCACCGGAAATAAAAGACGGAGATAAAATAAAGTTGCGGGAACTATCATAGTTTACAACAAACATAACAACTACTCTTGAATGTTATTACTAGCAGCAAGTTATTGTTGTTTAATTGTTAGTTTCATTGGTGACGTTGCATTTAAACTTGAAAACACATTTTCCAATCTTTACATTTACAAAACAGGGGTGGGATTTCATAACTTCAATTGCTATCATTTGAGCTTGTTATGATATCAATTGCAAATATCATCTAGAAATTATACTTGTTATTCTATAACAGTAATGGTTATTTATGGTTAATACGTACTTACATTTTCTCATACATAATACATATATAAAGAACACTCTACAAGTCTACATTGCTAAGGAAATGTCTTAATTCATTGCAAATTTGACATAAGTAATTGATATAAGAACAGGTACCGAAGGTATAATTGTTATTTGTAGTTGTTATAATTATGGAATCCCACTCCAGGGTACCTATTCTGTAACTTTTCAACGATTTGAAGTGTTATATTATTTGACGTCTCGTGTAAATGTTCAATGTTGTAATCTTAGGAACTTTTTTATTTGAAAGTTTTAGTAAAATAATTTTTAAGTTGGCACTACTCCCTGGCACAACTGTACAAAATTGTGTTTATTGTCAATGTGTTGTCAATAGCGTACCTTTGCATAATTTCTAGATTTTCTTTAGTAATTTTCACAAAATGTCACTACTCAAATTTCAAACAATACCGACAATGCACAAACCAAACGTCAGTATAACACTAGTGAAATGAATATAACAGTACCCTTCGCGCTAGTGAATCGTTTACAAAATGAGTGACGTCATTTGCCCTGCTGCACTCAAAAACCGCTAGATGGTAGTCAGATTATAACAATTTTGAACGCGTATCACTAGTGATATAAGTTACAGAATAGGTACCCAGTGATAAGAATATAATTTGATATTTGCTGTTTGCGCGTTTGTGCACTGAACAATATAATTTTCTAAGATGAGAAATACCCCATTAAATAATTAAAGACTACGTAATGAAATGCAAAAGAAATAAGTTTATTTTTCAGATTATTATTTTATAATTCCGAGATTCCAAACAATTACGGAAACAAATGAATTTTCATAGAAAGTCATTCAATATTTAAAATAAAAGTCTCGTCGCAAATGCATGAAATCCATTACGAGTTGGCAATCTTCTAGGATTGCCGAGGGATTTGCCGTAAGAAACTAATTCCAAGTAGTTGCTGGAGCTGCGCAGCCAAAACTATAAACCAATTACCGCTAATGACACAATTACATTAACGAATCATTTACATTCATACGTGAGCGTTTCTATCACTGATACTCTACATTGTTTCCCAATTCAATTCGCTCATTATTGTCTTGTCTAATTGTTGCAACCCACTACAAACTTGCCACCCACAATTACTACATTACACATTTCTAAAACTATTTCAATACTACTATAATGCAGTTAACATTTAACAAAACGCACCAAAATTCCCAGAGTTTCGAAATACATAATAATAAATGTGTGAACTACTCGGTTGTTTCAACAAGATATTTTCTAACATTTTCAAAATTTCAAGTGAACTATCTATTTCTCGATAATATGAATACAGTGTTTACTCGTACCTAAATCGTAGAAATAGCTTAAAATGTCGTTATATCGAATATGATTTTTCACTTTCTTTTGAAAATATGAATAAATTTAATTAGTAATTGAATGATAAGAATTAATTAGTTGATTTGAACTAAATAGTTTTCATTTGAATATAAACACTTTTAAAAAATAAGCTTATAAAAATAGTAATTTAAAATTTATTTTATAATTCCAATTTGTATATTTTATAAAGATTTTATAGTCCCCTGGTACAAAAATTTAAATTTAAATTGCTTTATAGTCATTTTTAATTTATTTTCTATTATAAATATATTTTCTCGAAATTAAATTCAATTAATAATAATAATAAACAAATGTCACTAAAATATGGGTAATTAAACAAATTTGTTAAAATTATCACAGCTTCTATATAAGGTCAATGCATTGCGGCATTAACATTACCATGCTTTTCCCAGTTATTTTACTCCCACAGTTAGAGAAGCACGCTTTTCTCCAACCAAAAGGAAGAAGTATGCACTATCGTACGCGTAAGGAAAATGTCATTTCCTCTCCTCATCCCAGTTAAAACAATACGCAACAAAAATTGTTATTACAATATATGTAAAAACTATCATCCCTATTATTAGGTTGTATATTAATTACAGTAATAGTAAAACGAAAGACATATTTAGAACAACAGAAATGAAAATCATCGAAAATAACAAACGAGAAAACACAACTTAGACGTTCGCCTAAGATATGGACAAAAAGCTTCATTGTAAGGAAGATAAGAAGCCGATCTTTTTAAATTACTGAAAATGTATGCCTTAAAATATGTAGTTGGAATATTAGAGGAATGGGAAAGCAGAATAGTACAGGATTTCTCAAACATTTTCGTCAACTGAATACTCCAATTTTTTTTATGAAACACCTTATTTATTTTACAGATTGACATTGTTTCTTTGTATTAGACTATAATAAAACTAATGGTTAAACACCAAATTTTATTTTTATATATTTTACGTTTCTACAAAAACTAAAATGATATCTACGTTACAAGTTTATATATGATATTTGCCGATTCAGGGCTGAAACGTGAAATCAGTGAAACAACTGAAAAACCTTACTCTTGATAGATATTGTCAGAAGTACTCATGTTTTATATTATAAATTTAGTTAACACCGAAATATTACAACTCTTATTGCAATAACTATTTCATAATTTTTTGAATTTCGAGTATAATTTGATTTTTTCTCTTTCTGTTTATATTTTTTGAGTTGTAACAGTGTTCTTGGTATATGTTACTTAATAGGAAACAAAATATAAAATTACATTTTGTTGAGTGATATTTTTGAATTTCTGAATTGCAATACTATTTTAGGTGCTTATTGATTTTGATTATTTTTCTCGAAATACATGCATAAAGTTTGGATAACCCTGGTTGAGTATGCACATATGGAGTTAATAAGCTGCCGGTTGGCTGATTATAAATCCAAATGCTATCTTGCTAATGCATATTAATGCTTTTCACACACTCGGCGCTTCTTTCAGGTTTTTCCTTTTGAGCTGCAGGAGTGCAAGTGCGGCCTAATTACCCCGCGCTCTGCAGGAAATGAAACATAACTCACTCCTGCGAAGGGCCACTCACGCTCAATGTGTCCGAGGGCCTCAATGCCTTTTATAAACTTTGTGCGCCCAACAGCTCGCTTTCAAATATATCAAAAGAAAAACCACTGCATATGCAATGCTATAAATAAATATGCAACATTTTACATTACACCGAACGAGTATAATAAATATGTACGAGTTCTTCTATGCCTCAACCTCAAGCACTTTATACTGTTAAACGCACGCTAACTATTCTACTGTCAGAAGTAGCAATAAATAAATAAATAGATTATATTAAGCTTGTCCCAAGTTTTTCACTAAATAACTCAACAGTATGTAATGAATTTGGAGTTGCCATGCTATATAATTAAGCGTATATTTTATAAGTTTGGATGTTGCGTGTTATATATTTATATATTTTAGCAAGTGATGTGGTATGATGGTAGCCGGGTGCAGTTTACTACGTATCAGACGGGGCAGCCGCATTTTAAAGTAGCCTGGATTTAGCTTCGGCACGCAAATTCAATTCACAAGTCATAAAAACACACTATACACGAGAATTCGTTTTTATTCCCCATTAAAACACACATCCCAGCGCTAAATAAATAATATCACTGTATTGATCAAACACCTCTACTGGGCCGCAAAATAAATTCTCTAACGAGATTATAATCGGCCCATTTCAAGATTCTCCCTATCAAACATATTTTCAAACTTACTCATAGTAAATTTAATAAAAATAATGTATTTACATTACGATAGATAATATCTACTGATTTTATAATATGTAAATAAAATTGTAAAAACGTCGTTTTAGGCTCGATTTTTTTCCTCTTGTATTCAAACTCAAAGTTTCTATCATATTTGACTAATTACGGCTTCGGAAATTTGGTTGGCATAATTTAAATTACTATTTAAATCAAATGATTTGTTTGAACAATCTTAGAAAACATCCTAAATCTTGAAAAAACATTTACGATTTTTCATTATTTAGCTAGTTTTAAAATTATTTAGTAGAAATTTGTATTGCCGTATCTGCTTTTTTTTATTTTAATTTACAAAGGGAGATTGGTTCTGGATGGGGGCAAAATATAAGTTAAAAATTAAAGTAATGAAATTGATATAATTCGATGCGCAAATTTTAAATTTTGAATTTGAAGTTCAATATCTGTTACCGTTTTCGAGATATATTTTATTGAAATTGGAATGCGGCTCCGCCATTTTTGCATTTCTACAAAGTAATTATAATTGAAAAGTAAGTATGTATTTCATATTCCTGGTAGTGATTAAGATAACAGAATGGAATGAAGTAAGCTTACTGTGTTGTTTAACCTGTTATTTCTTGCATATTTATATTACATTGTCGCGATCATTAAGTGTGATGCGTGCATTTAGTTTGTTGTGCAACGAGTTTTTCCGAGACAGAGTTAATTGTTTACAGTAATTGCGCGCGTCCTCGCTGTGTTCGCTTGTTTACAAAGCCGACATAGTTTTTCGTAAGAATAATGGAACATCGTTGTTGTGAGCGATAATGACATTTATTAATTAACTTTTAATCTTCGACAGCCGTCATTTTACATCTAGAACAATTGTATCCATTAAGCACAAAGTCAATTAAGGAGCGACGGAATTTTTTGCTAAAAACAATAAGAGATACTCGATATTCAAAAGGGATTTTTATTTTAATTTCATTATTGATGAGTATGTAATTTCCAGAGGCAAAATCATTTAACCAACACTTTGTCTGGTAATTGTATTTGATAATCTTGTAGTTATTTATGAAGGGGCCATCTTTCAAAGGCTTCACGACGGCTTTAAATTTCCCTAAACGCATCAATTACGTCAGTCTTCTGACTTAAAGAAAAATTACTGCTTGCAGAATTGACACTGCGAACATTGAAAACCCTTCCTATATATTTTTAATTTCCCTACATAATGTAGATGCATGCATTATAAAGTTTCATATATTTTCTGTTATGAAAATATTTTTCATCGTTATTTTTAATGCTGGTATAATACTACACATGTTTTCACGTTTGTAGTTAATTTAAAAATGGCGTATAAAATATATTTCACATTCGCACATTCTCATTTCTTGTGTACAATGTGTCCCGTGCTTATTCCCTGTAGTTTTGAAAGCTTTGCATTCGTACACGACTAGCGTATTACAAGCATAAATCCTCATTGCGACTAATGCATGGAATAATCGACATTGCTCGGTTTCGCGGTTGTGGTAAGCTTCAAAGCTTTCTTAAGACTCTGCCAACAAAACACACCTTTACGAATCACGAATTCCAAGCGCTTCTAAATCATCAAAGTTCGTAGATATCAGATAGTAGAAGTAATTTACTCACGTATAAATAATTATAATAACTCTGTGACATGAATGTTTGTTCTTATTGAATTCTTGACGATGGCCTAGTAAGTCGAAATACATATAGAATAAATTTTCAAATTTTTTGGAATCTACGAGTATTTCAATTCTATTAACTTCATTATAATAGCGTTTTCAATGCGATGTCTCATACATGGTTCAGTTTTTATCTTAGTTCTATGGTTGAGTATGAAGTAATGAGCATGTTAGAGATCAGGTCGGGAGATGATATTCTCTGCGACATTAACGAAATCAGTACACCTAGAAATGGGCTTCGAGTGATTAATTTTATAATTAAATCAGCAATCCAGAAGCGACTCCTGATTAGTTATCTTAGGTAGTTAGGAAGACATTTATTTAAGAACAAGTTGTTACGAAAGATCATGGTTCTAGTAAGACTAAAATGAGGATGAATAATATAACAAGCAGAAATTTAAGCAAGAGCAAAAAAGGCACCAATTATTAACAAGAAATTACCTTTGCAAGCAAGTAGTTCTTCATTTACTGTAACGAGACCAAGAGGGCCTTGCTCCTTCCAGAATATTTAGGCGTGCCGAGTTTTTCCATTAAAGAGTACATGTGCTTGTATTTAGTTTTTACGTTTTCAAATAAAAGCCAATGGAAATCCAAAACACATTGTTTTGTGAAATTATATTTGTTTGATTAATGAAACGTCGTTTTTATTTTAAATATTGCATATCATAACAGTAAAAACAGTTTGAAACTCTTAAATTAAATATAATTTAATAACATAATGAAAAACCTAGCACCATGTACAGAGCGCAAAAACACATTACGAGATAATGCAGTATTATTTGTCTCATGGATTTATTTAGATGGGTTTCTTAAACGATTGTACGAACACCTTCCAACGTCAAACGTTTGATAAATCGTGTGACCACCGTTAGAACTACGAGTTATGAATGTCAAGCGTCCAACGTTCGTGTTTGCAGGCGTTCCGACTGTTGTCCATATTTCTGACTTGAGTCAAAGGATTCCTCCAACGTTACAAGGAACATTTTAGTTATTTTGATGCATTGCTATGTAATTTATTGAAATGTAGTTGTGCTACATAATATGTTAAATTGTTAATAAAGGTAAATGTGAATTTGCGAATTTTATAGCGAATTTACACATCTACCATTTACTGGTGCATCTTTTAGGTGTTTTTCTTCAAATAACAACTTTGAACAAGATAATTTTAATAAGAGAGGAGGAATAAACTGTTCTATCTTTATCCATTTTGCAACTGATAACGTTTGTACCAATGTTTGTACCTGATGTATTGATTAAACCCATTCGCAACAGTCGAACTCATTTGCCTGAAACATTTGATCAAATTTTCGAATCCACGATCATCGCATCGTGTAGCATCGGCTTTAACGGAAGGTAGTTTACTTTTATTTATTTATTTTATAGCGAATTTAAACATCTACCATTTTTCTGGTGGATCTTTTACGTTTCTTGCTTCAAGTGACAACTTCGAACAAGATAATTTTAATAAGAGCGGTAACAAGTGTCCCATATCTATCTATTTTTCAACTGATAATATGTGGACCAACGTTTGTACCTGATGTTGAACACATTTAACTCAAACGTTTGATCAAATGTTCGAATCCACGATCATCGCATCGTGTAGCGCCGGCTTTAGCGGAAGGTGGTTGTTCATAAGAGAGTGGATTTTGTTGACGTGTAACGATTTTCATTGTGGCATCTGCGGATGTACAAGTGTTAACCGTAGAGTTGATCCTAGGCTTGTGTGTTAGAATTTAATTGCAAGGTGGCAGTTCGGCAGCGTGTGTTGGTTTTATTATCTGAAGCACGGGGCTGGAATGCGTGTAATGGCCCAGAACCGTCGGAGTTTAATTGGAATTTGGAAGACAGCGACTCCGAACGGGAAGGATTTTTCACACAGGGGTAATTGCCCGTGAGTAACTTTATGAACAAGTTAAAATGTAAATGAACTACTTTATGATGCTTTTATCTGTCAACGGGAAATACATTGCATCTTTATTTCAATTTGCTAAGTGTTTAGCACTACTGGATAATTTCCATATACGATTCCACATTGCTACAGCTTCAATGAATTCAAAATGCTGCACAATTTACATTCTTATTATTATTGTTACTCCACGAAAGCGAGTAGAACATTCGTTAATATTTCATCGGCGTTTCTCTGGATAACAGGATTGCTAAAATCAGTTAATTTTTTAAGTTGCCAGTTTCTCGATAAGGTTATTCTATTTCTTTGCCTTTTATCACATATGTATTTATTGTTTTTATTATGGAATAAATCCAGATTTTTTTATAGTACCGTACTGTTCACATCACTGACAGTTATAAAATTTAAGATAATAATGAAAATCAAACACGCATCCTTATGAAACATATATATGAATAAGTACATCCATATATTTATTAATTATTTCGTTGTTGAACAAACCAATATGTGAAGCTGCTTCCATTTTTGACAGTTCAGCTAATTTTAGAGTGTGTTTATTATTCGGCTTCACCTTGTTACATACGGTTTTATTTTGTCGCAATTACCTTGTTTCTTAAACTACAAATAATGGACTTCGCTATGTCATATTTCTTAGCACTATTATTGAATTCTGACAATTTTTTTTCTTGTCACATGAAAATAATTTTTTTCGTTCAAATTTAGACATATTTTGAAAAGAAAGTTAAAAAATAATAGGAAGAAGTCTTCTGGACTGGTGGATGAATTATATAGAATAAAATTTGTGGAATTCAGTCAGTTTACTGTGGGTAATCTACGTCTATAGACGTAAGTAAATAGAAGAATGTGAGAAAATGTCTAATTCAAACTATTGAGTTTTCACACATTCGAGTGTTCAGCAATTATATTGTCCTTTTTCTATTATTTTTCTTAATTTCTAGATTTCACTTCCTCTCTTTAATAAAGCGTATCAATTTAATTATGATTGCAAATAATAAGTAGATCATTCTTTTTTCAAGTGATTGTCGGATTTTTAGAGAAAACAGCAGTTGAAATCCTGCAGGTTTGTGGTAAAGCTCCGCATTTAATGAAATGAGCGAAAAGTAAATGTGAACGTGTGCAAATGAAAGTATTGTGTAACAAGTGGGGTGAATGTGAATGTGTGGTGGTGGGATGTGTAATATGAGTAACTTGTGCTTGTCTAATATTCATGGGTTGTGAATGTGTAATGGCGGGGTCTCTGGCGACGTCGCGGTGCCGGCGTCTTGCGCGACTCATCACTTGTAATTGGCAATTTCCAGCGCGAAGCGGCGCCGCCAGATTGCCGGATTAACCCCTCACATGCCACCAACATTTGCCCACACATTGGAAATTACTCAAAGAATCACATCACAACTTATAATTAATTCCATAATCCCAAATTGGAACACAGTAATTTCACACTAATTTACTTTATTTAAAATTATTTGAATTTTAAATTGAAATTGTTTAACGAGCTGAAATCATGAAAATTTAAATTGTCTATTGGCAGCAGTGAAGTCTTCATTACAATAACATAACCACGCAAGTTGGAAAGTTTAGGCCAAGTTTAGTGAAACAGAGCTGAGCTGTTGTTATCTATGAAAACTAGTCGTAATCCTGATCCTTCTCGGCACCTGTACGTAGCTGCCACACACATCCTCGGGCGCTGTTTTAATTACTCCAGCAGCGGAAGTACAGCCAGCTTCCGCCCCACAAAGACTTGATTGTCGGGGCGGCAAAATGTTACACTAATGTTGCCACTTTCTCCCATCGCAGGATATTGTCATGGAGGGTTCATCCTTCAAGGACGACACACATCTCCAGCAGCAGGAAGCACACATCCTTATTGCCAAGGATAATAGCCTACAGAATGATAGCACCAATATTCTATCTTGTACCATATATTGTTATGAGATAAATATTTAACAGCTTCACTTTTATGTATATTTTGTTAATGGTGACGGGCGTGAGGAATGATCCTGAGAGATTTGAGCGAGGGGTTCGAGGCGAATGCGCCCCTGGCCTGTGAAGTGGCAAATCTGTCATCTCGCGAGTTAAAAGAAAGAGAATCCCGAGAACTTGCAAATTTCTCGTCCACTTGGGGGCAATTAACAGCTTTCCTTATCTTTTAATTGCAGTTTTTGTCGTTGGGCGGCAGCAGCTGTGCCGGAAGACAATGCCGCACTTGTTTACACTTCCTCTTTGTCGAAGACGCTAATCTTTCTTTGTCTCTCTCTGCCCATTGTATTGAAATGTGTTTCAAGTGATCAGCCACATTACAATGAGATCCTTCATTTTTCTTCTGAAAGATTAACCTTCTATAGGTACTTCCTAAAAAGCTCAGACATGTTCACAGTATACCAAAGTAATTTCGTAATGCAAAAATATCTATATGAAATCTAAATTTTATTCTTTATATTCCTATTATATCTATCTTCGTGTATATCTTTTATCTGTAACATTCATCACATTATATGTATAAGAAATAACTGATCTTTATCGTTTTCATCAATCATTTTTGCTTCACTTTAATCATTTTCATCTATTCGTCGGAGTTAACGTTACAAAATTAAATTAAAAATATTTGGAAACTGCGGGATAATGTAGGTTAATGTAAAACAAATATATATATTTTTATTCGTTGCCGGAATAATTGTAAACAAATTAAATTAAAAATGTTTAAATACAGATCGTTTTTCAGGCATTTATTTGATTGTAAATATAAAAATATAAATAACAAATGTAATATATTCCATGTGAATTGTGATATTTTTCACAACCCCATGTTGTCCGTCGCGTAAAGCCAAGTGATTTAGCGTCATCATTTCCTCTATGACGGAGTGCTCAACCGGCTATGAAGTGTGAATGATGACACGGCATTCATGTAAATTCAGCGTCTGCTAATGCATGTAATATCTTATATTTATTTCACGAATTTTATTGCGATGTTATAAAATTTATTTCTGTTAATATTTTATGGCCAACGTCGAGGTATATTTATGTGTAATAAATAAAGCATATTGCATAAATTTATAATGTTTTAAAGACAAGAAGACATTAATATACTTACTGGTGTTGGTGAAATTTACTTTGTAAAATGGTGGAGGTGCCGGATATATATAAAAAACCGAATGACAACAAATTAATTTCTTTTATTTATTGGCCGAATAAGTTACAAAAAGCCAATATCATATATAGGATTTAATTATATCGACATATGTAATGAAATCTCAGTTACTGCGAGTGTATTTGGCTGATTATTCCACGTACGTCACTTTCATCCAATCAGAATGCTTCATTTGATAGCTTTTCAGTGAATAAATTTGATAAAATCACAATATTGTAACGTTTTATTTTATTTAGGTGAAGTGTAAAATTGATTAAAACACTAATATTTATATAACTAGGTTTAATAAAAGAAATATGAATTATAAAGAATCATTAAAATAAGTAACACTATGAATAAATAAACATAAACACTATTTTAAGACTAATAATTATTAATAAAGATTTAAACACTAAGATCATTTATTTAATCAATTAAAACTACGCAATATTTATTTCCCCAATATTTATATCACTCTCTATTTATTTATATCGCCATCGGTTCACTACACGTATCTATATAAGACTGTCCTCGCGATCTCTTGCTCGGGATATTTAAAGTAAAACACTTAATTCTGGATTATTCGCCAGTTCTCTGGAAACAGAACAATGGGGAGCGGACGGACCTGTTGTGACCTGTCCGTTAACGACCGCCGCCCGCGCCGCGACTCTGGAATCGCTACATTATCATAATCAGGGTTACATTTTGTTGATATCAAAAATTTTATGTTTGAGCTGTGAGATAATGAAGTAAATAAAATTCGAGGTATGAATTTAATTGGTAAAATTTACTCATAATTCCTTGGAAGTAACGACAACTCGGGTCAA
Source organism: Stenolophus ochropezus (assembly GCA_035578165.1). NCBI lineage: Eukaryota > Metazoa > Arthropoda > Insecta > Coleoptera > Carabidae > Stenolophus > Stenolophus ochropezus. The sequence continues at coordinate 40,118,475 of JAQOWZ010000001.1, read as the reverse complement.
AAACGATTTTTAAATCACTCACAGTTTTGCTGTTGTGATATAATTGTCATTTTTGACACTCGTTTATCTGTTACTATTCAGCAACTATTCGTAAATTTTTCCAATAAATTCATGGCTCTTATTGTATTACTTATGATATAAATAATAAACTGCATTTAACACAACTTGTTGAGAATAATTCCGATCTCTTTCTAAATATAGACATAGACAAGATCCCGTCTCTGACCTGTGTTACGTATCTAGTGATACATGATCTAAGATTTTTTTACTTTGTATAATACTAGCCATTCAAAATTTCGATCTAGATATTCTTATAAAACCAATAGTATTCTGCAAATAGTCATGGAGTCATATTTCAGTAATGATAATTATTGATTCTTATAATAGTTGTAAAGGGTATAAAAAGCCATGCTATGTTTGTTTACTTAGTAGTGATAGTAAGCTAGTAAATAATGTATGAATAAAGGAAGCCTGCGTCAGAGATGTCTGGAGCGCTTAACCATTTTGTGTGACCGCAGTTGTTTGGCGAAATTTGCATGTATAAATACGGTGTGTCAAGTGTACGTCCTTCTTGAGCAAGGGTGACATGTGAACAAACATAGGCCGGTTACGCGGCGCATATTTAGAGTTTATAGCGCGGGGTTATTACACAAACACAATGTTAATGACGGACCCTACATGCGAATAATAAACCTCGGCGACTCTTCATACACTCACACGCACGCATTTAAATATATCGCATCGCCCCACTATTCCATATCATTAAATTGCCTAAGATTCGCTACGCTGAATACAAATTATATCATTTTCCAAATTACATGAGTCAGTTTGTTCCACACCAAACAGAAATCAACTTTTACTGCTAATAATATTTTAAAATGTAACATAATCATGCCACAGAATAGGTTTATACAGAAGCGACAGTAAAACAGAGAAACGAAAATTAGAGAGAGATGGAGAATGTGCACAAATTTAAATGTTTGAAATCGGAAAGTTTCTTCACATCTTAAGAGAGAGATAGGGGAAGAACACAAATTTAAAGGTCTACACAATGCTTCAAGGTCATAGAACTGAAAAGGGGAATATTAAAGGTACTGACACGGAGTGTCGCTTCTGTGTGTAACTATTCGGTGGTCATGCTTTAAAAATACCATTCCACCGAATATTAAATGCAGTTATACATCTTTCCTTATGCAACTTTTCTTGAAAGTTGGTAATTAATTTTGCTTCGAAATTTGCGACCACCGAAGCAACACTAGTGTCGTCTCGTCGAGAGTCTCGGCAAAAGTCAATAGTATTTGTTAATACAAATGTAGACTCTATTTCTCGCAGTTGATCTTCACATCATCAATTGTAACCATGTAATTCAAATCGGTGGGGAGAAGGGCGATTTCCGAAGTAAATAAATGTCAAAACTAACAGTATTATATATAAAAATAATGGATGCAGCATACGAAAAGAGTTGTAGAGTTAATTAACGAAACTACCAATACACATTGAAATACAAATTGTCAACGCCAAAATCACCTTCATAAATGACATGAATGACATATTTTTTAAATGTCTGTTACCGCGGTTACACTACTATTTCTGTTTCATTTTTGTTGTTAAATGCAGATAGAATATGTACATGTACCCATCTGTAACACGTACTATAATGAGATAGAGAATAAAAATCTCATACATGTTAAACGTTTACGGCAAAGATGCAAGATAAAAATTGATGATGTGAGGATCAACTGTTGAGAAATATAGCGTACTTTATTAATCGATGTATATTAATTTTAAAATAAATATTTAATTTATATAGTATAAAAAAATTATCAATTCCCCTTTTCACCCTGACGCTTACAATTGATGATATCGAGATGAACTCGTGGAAACTGAGTTTGTATTAGGTAATTAAAGTATTTGAAGATAATACGACTATTTAGTTATGAGAAAAGTATTTGAGCTCTTATCCTTAATTGTAACAAAATATTATTTTTACTGTAACATCTATATGTTCCTCTACTGCAATGTTTCTCTATTGTGTTTTAATTCGTAGTTGAAGTAATTGTGTGTAGCCTTTCCACTACATACGTCTTGTCTAGTGCAATAAGCTGTGTAAGCTCTCGGCTCAGCTGATTAAGCCACAGTGTCTTAATCAAAAGCGTTAATTATGTCCGCTTCATTGGGACGTATCCACAACCTAACCACTAACACTACACACATCCTTCTTCGTCCAAGTACTCGTAGTTCTCAATCGGTGGTTGCTTAATTACTTATCGATTACGAATGTAATTTACATTTCTATGATTATTAGTTTTTGGCGTGATTGAATGTGAAGAATGACGTTAGTTCATTAAAACTTTGTTAAATGCTATTCTGGGCGAATGAATTGAAACGGGAAAGTTGCTGCACAAAGTTGTGTTTGCAAATATTTGAACTTCTTGCTATAATCATTTTAAATGCTACAATTTTTAAATGCCTGCAGTTCCTTATACCTACTTCATAACATTTTATTTGAAAGTGTTTTACAAATAAGAAACTGTTCTATGAGGAATAGAATCTTAAGGATTTGAAGTGACCACTTTGTTGGAAAACTATTAAACTTTTAGATTTACAGAGGCGATCTGAACATTACAAATAAACTGACTATGCATCATCCATTGCTAAACTTGTTCGATGATAAATTCTCGGGATCTGCATAACAGTGTTCTTGGTTGTCCTGTTCTTCTTTTGGGGTCTCTTTGGCTGGCCTGTGCATCTCATTACAGCAGCCCCATTTGTGGAAATTACCCCAATCTGGCGTAATCACACCCTGTCCTGGATCGATCCCAGCCGAGACTCTCGAGAGCCTGCAGCCTCGCCAGATGGCACTAGTTGCGCTCTCAACAAGTGCCACCGGATATCCGACACAGTCACAGATCAAAGGATTACCCAGGCCTGGATTAGGCCAGCTTTCCAATCAGGACTCCAAACTCAAGGAACTTTATACCTTCAGAAACTCTACAATCGCCCAAAACACAATTATTCATCTTATGTCAATTATTCCGGTTGTTATAACATATCCTTTCAGTACAACGATTTGATAACGTGCGTAGAAAAAATAAATTAACTTGTCATCTTAATTCGCATCGGCTCCAAAATTTGATAAATGATTATACATTAACAACGAAGTCTTGTGAAGAAGTAGGCCAGAATTTTTAGGTCGCGATATAAATTGCCCCGAACAAATATCCCAGGCTTCATGACATGTTAACGCTCCGGGACCACACTACAGTAAACAATCCGATCACGCAATGGGAACCAACACATGCGGGATATTTTTACCGTAAAAATAAATAAAGAAATTAAATATTTTTAGTGTGGGACAGGGCATATGTACTGTATAAAATATTCCACATTGAACAAACATACAGTGGCGTGCGAGTTATTTTTTTCGGATCAATAATTGTTTAGGGGGCATATTTAGATAAATAAACAATACTTGGAAAGATGGCTGAGTTGATAATATGTATCATACTATTTTTAATTAATAAGCTTCTTAAATTAATGTAGAGAGGTAGGAAACAATAAGCCAACTATTAATATCCGTTATTGACAATACAAATGAATATTTGATCTGTTGTAATAAGTCAATTCCTCGTGTAAACCAGCTCTGTTGATAGTTCACAATTCATAACTCAATCAGCCTGGGCCTGGCACAATAATGAATTGGATTGCGCGGTGTTTGGCATAGTGAAAGTTTGGCCCTTGATTAGCTGGAGTCCTCAGGGCTGCGGCCTCGCGGGAGGTTCACTGCGGATATGTATGAGTGACAGCTAAAGCGGAGGTGTTACTCTAATCCTGCAGATCTGCTACTTGATGGCCTGGATTATGTAGTCACAACCAATGTTTATGCTTTATTATAATCAGCTGCGGTCAAATCCAGTTGCTTTTTGCGACCAGTGTCTACAAAGTGAAATACGTACGCAACACAGCAACATAAAACACGGGCAACAATAAATTCCGGCTGAAATATCGCCACGTTTGTAAGTCCGGTCAGGTAAAGGCCCTTACAGAGCCGTTTAGAGATTGGCAGCGATTGAACTGTTCATTATTCATATTTGACTGTAGCTCATGGCTCGTTAGGCGCGAGTTTTCAGCACTGAGTCTTCATTTCCCATCTTCCGATTAGTTTTCTCGCAGATATATTCATTTCCTTTTGATGGAATTAGGAGCGGTGGCTTTATCGCTAATGGCCCCGAATTTCAAACTCTCGTTTTATTTGACTGATATAATCCGATTTACATGTACTAGTTTCTCTACCCGATTTAAATCAAATAATTTTGTATTCTTTATTGTACAAAGTTTAGTGCTGCAATGTTCTCCATTACTAAAGCAGTATTGTAGTAACTCATCTACCTGTGGCAAATGCATCTTGTACACCGTCCGCATTAGTATGTATGTAGAGCTATGTATAATGCATCGCATTACACATTAGATTACAATAGCATTAATTCGCGATCAATATCGCAATAAAAGTTAACGCCAGCCGATTGATTTATAAAATGGAATGAATATTTCATGAGAAAAACGCTTGCATATCTCCTTAATGCATTCACCGATACCGATTCCGATTATATCTGTTTCCAATTGTCATTAGGTCTTTGTTGTATATACATTACATATAATTACTTAGTATAATAAATAGCATAAATATCAACCATTAAAGTAATTGTTAGTTTATTTATAAAAAAAAATACTGCCATTTATATCACTGTCTAATGAAAATAATTGGATTAATTAAAGTCAGTTATTTTTTTCTTTAGGAAATAACTAATCTAGAATTATCAAAAATTATAATAAATAAAGCAACGATGGGAATAGCACATTCTCTGTTTCTTTTCCTGCATCCGTCCGGCCTCCCTACCTGTTGCTGTCCGGGAGCACATGTTTGTTCCCCGGTGTTTCCAGCTCTGTTTGTCCATGTAATCCTGTCGGGTCCAAGGAAATTACTGCAGCTGCAGAAGACGCACGATGTTTATGTATTGTCTTTGTTTCAGGCGAAATTGGAAACCAAAGCCCTCAAAGCCAAGCGGCCTGGCTTCACTGACGATAGGTACAATGAGACTTCCTACTACATCGAGAATGGTGAGTCCACACTTCATCTCTTCACTAATACCTTTCCTCAAATTCTATTAGCACATGTAATGTTTATTTGCTTAACAAAGATTTCAGAAAGTTCTGAGCAGGGTAATTGGTTTTGACTAGATAATTTCTCACTTGAAACTTTACGTTCTAGTTCGTACCGCATCCATTTCCATTTAGCATGTCTTGCATGTATATTAGATCAGCTAGTAAATACCCATAACGCGCGCGATGTTTATCTAGTCAAGTAGTGGATGAACAAGCAATCCTGGCGATGGCTCTGCAGGATCTGCAGGATGCGGAATGGGGTGCTTATTCTTAAACGACCGGACATTCGTTTCATATCACACACTCAACTTTTATTAATATTATTTTCAAGAGAAACATTTGAAATCGGGGATTTAGATTTTGAATTTGGTTTATAGATTATTTAATCGGTACTGAAACAGACAGTGATTGCAAATCCTGTGCTTGAAGGAATATTGTGACTATGATGATGCATTACTAAATCTTATTGATAAATTCATTTATGGATAATATGAGTTGTTGATGCATTTATTTAAAGTTTTGTACTTTGTACAATATGTAAAGTAGTTTACGATTTGCATGTAATGACAAAATCCCGGTTTCCGTATTGTACATTCTGTGTGTGTGTTTCTCTATAAATACAATTTCTCTGCAGTGAGGGATTGTGTTGTGTGTTCTGCAGTACATTACCCCAGGCCCTGAAGATCTGTGTGGCCTGAACGTGCAATAAAGTGCGGATCAGCCGAGATTACGTCATATTGCGTGCGGAGCCGTGATATTGACTCGCCTTCGGACGACCGCAAACACACACACACCCCAATTCACTATCGCTTATTCTAAACATCACCAAAACCCCGTAGACCATACCATTCATACTAACAAATAACATTCCTCTACGGAACTAAGTTTCAGGTTTTGTCGATGATTATAAATGTAAGATGTCGTTGTTTCCAGGGTTGAGGAAAGTGTACCCGTACTACTTCACCTTCACGACGTTCACTAAGGGTAGGTGGGTAGGAGAACGAATCCTGGACGTATTCGCCAGGGAGTTCCGGGCACACCCAGCTGAAGAATATGAGCGCTGTATCAGAGCCGGTACCTTAACAGTGAACTATGACAAAGTCCCCACAGACTACAGACTCAAGCATAACGATCTTCTAGCCAACGTCGTGCACAGGTAGGAGAAAGTAAAACGTAACACGTCGCAGCTAGCAGAGAGGTGGTGCAGGACTTTAAAGAAATGATTTTCCAACCGGGGGGAGAGGGGGGCATAATGAACCCGGGCAGTTCCGGTCGGCTGGTATCACTAAAACCGATGGAGCAGAAACGGAAACAAGCGTCCAGTTCCGGGCCGCTAACTCGCACACACCACAACTCGACAATTACCAAATGCCACATCAAAAAGAATCCGACAGGACACCCGAGAATACACTCGTTTTAATTATATTTCAGTATTACCAAAGTTCAAACAGATTTGTTAACTTTATTGTTAAGATTTATCAAATGATAGTAATTAACTGCAGCCGTCAATTAAAGCGTTTTTAATAATGTAGAAAAAAAATTTAAGACTAATATCCATGGGAATTTTGAAAATATTATCCGCTAGTTGCTGATGTAATTACAGGACATTCATGGCTAGTGATCCGTTTCAGTTTTTCAGCAGATAATTAGATCACACAGTACAACGGACATCCGTCCTATGGTCCACTGTTTTTATATTTGATTTGTGACATTTGGTTATTAATTCACGAACTAATTAAACGTGAATTGATTATTTTTAACGAGCGTACTCCCAGTTGAGAAGTTTGACAGCTATAGTGATCATAATATTGAAAAGTTGATGGGAACAAATGTTGTTAAAATGTTTCATGCCTGTACGACCTCTCTGCTTCGGTTGTATCATTCCACGTAACAATTCACACCGGGACATTCGGGGAACATCAGTCATTGTTAGACAACGAGCTGGACACACATGACAAATATAAATGGAGCTTTCACAGTTGTACACAATTAGTCAGGGATAGTAAAAAATACTGTTAAATATTGTTATTAAATGCTTATAGCCTAACATTCTAAGCTTTGGTGAACCAAAAATTGTTTATTTTTTGAATAAAATTTAATGTTCCAATTAAGAAATTAAAATATTGAATGTTAGTAAAATGTAATTAGTTTTTCTATGAAATTAAGAACATATAAGGTAAATTTGAATTTAAATGTTAGATTATTTTGTGGTATATAATGAATTTTTGGTTCACTTTTAATGAAGTCTGTAGGTAAGTAGAGTTTGCTGTGCTAAAGTTCTGGTTAATAAAAAATAAATCGGCAACTTTGCAGCTGTTTGAAAAACTAATTTGCTAATAGCTCCCTAAATTTATTCAGAATTGACTAATGTGCTGCATTAACAAATAAACATTAATATAAAAGTTAAAAGTGTGTAGAACCATTTGTACAAAGGAAACAATGTACGATGCCTGGACAAACTGTAGAGCGTTCGCATGATGTGTTCACGTTGCACAAGACAAAGGAACACAGAATTAATCCCTGGATCCTCTCCATCCGTATTCAACAATTTCTAAATTATCGTTTTTTGTTCAGAAGTAATAATGTTGTATCAAGCGGGAATTAATGAAACTGAACAGAATGAATATTTGAATTAAAAGATTCATGAATATCAAAACGTAATTAAATGACAATGGAGGTAAATAACGGCCACATAAATTACTAATACCATATTGCAAAAATAACCTACATGAAAATTATGCAAATAACGAAATTATTAAACATTAGCCCGCTATAAAATATCAATAATTACAATCATAATTTGCCTAATTACCTGTCATGTTATTACCACAGATTCATTGTAAACTGTGCCACAATTACTACCTTTATTCATATTCGACCACCAATTATCTACACAAAAACCAACGTCATTTATATTTCTTTGTCCCTTTATATATTTATTACACTTTCTATTCCATGGCTCTTTCTGTACTATATTGCACCAGACGTACTATATTCTTCTACTATGAAAATTGTTAAGAAACACATTCCGTTTTCTCTTGTAAGTGTTCTGTACAGTTGAATGAAAAGAAGAATCGTTAGTATGTAGGGCCTATCCCGATGTTCCTTCCCGAGTGTTGCGTGGCGTGAGTGTCTAGTTACGGGTGGTTTGGACCGTGTTGGTGTTTCAGACACGAGGTGCCGGTGACGTGCCACCCGATCACCATCGTGCACATGGACGAGGATGTCGTGGTGGTCAACAAGCCTGCCTCCATCCCTGTAAGTGGCTTCGGGACTGCCATATCGCACCTACGTACCAATCGCACGTCTGCATGCCATTAACACTATTAGTTCTACTTACTAAGGTTCTCCACCAAACTTTCAATTTTACCTCTGGCAACCTCAAGCCAGAGATCTGCTAGGGCAAAGTTTTTTATGTTTGGTTGAGAATCACGCAATGTATGTATGTGTAAAGCATAAGCTATAAGGGAATTTACTTCTAGGGTACAAAACATTGAATTTACATTTCTATCAAAATGTTAAATGACTACATTTACATCGACAACAAGCTGTTAATATGTGTAGTGTATAGCGAACAATAAACACATTGTGTATTTATTTTCAAGATGCCAGGCCTGTCGGTAGCTTTCCCTAGAGTTAGACGCTGTAAGTTTTTTGTTCTGTTCCGTCGCATTAGCCTGAACGCGACTGCAGGCCTCTAACCGACCCTACGCCTTACACTACGGCGTATTGGGACACAGACATATGTTGATTTGCCGCCACAATCACCCATCAAAACACACAGAAAATTACAGAAAAACTACCAAAATAGTCAATTGTTACAGATTTTTTTATTTGTAATTTGTAATAGGTTAAAGTTAGTTATTTTCTGAAGTGTTTTGGGGAGTGATTGAATTGTGGTTTGGCTGAGCAACCAAACAGACTAACTCGTAAACACACCCAGAACGTGCCCTTCTCCAGTTTGCGACTGACTGTTCATTTCGAAACATTTTTCCAGACACGAAACTCCTGTGTTAGCAAATCCAATAAAAATAATACACGTTGACGAGGATCTAGTAGTGTTAGACAAGCCTTGTTCTCTGCCGGTAAGTGGCTCGACGCCAGCTCATCTGGACTGCGATGACGAGTGTGCTGCATGCGTGCATGTCGATGTAATGTAGTCATTTCCACACAGGACCAGATTCTCACTTCTCGAATCATGGAGCTGTCTATGTGCTTGTTTGCTTCATCTTAACGCATCTTAAAACTATACATTAATATCTACAATTAAATATCCTTTCTTTTAGGTACCACAAGTGTGCTAGATTTAATACTAATTGTAATTGTATTAGTAGTTCTATCGTATATATACTTCGTTCTCTAGCGAAATCGTACTATGCCCAAACTAAATTTTACTTAAGAATCATCTCAAAAATTATCATTTTAATTAGAAATATTTTTCTTGTGTCTGTAGTTTTTCATCAATTACTTTAGAAATTTGGCCATTCAAATACTTTCCACAAAATAGGTTTATACAGAAGCGACAGTAAAACAAAAAAATTTAAAGGGCTCATTGTTTAAAATCTGAAAGTTTCGTCACATCTTAAGGAGAGATCGGGAAAGGCAACAAATTTAAAGGTCTACACAATGCTTCAAGGTCATAGAATTGAATAGGGTAACATGAAAGGTACCGACACGGAATGACGCTTCTGTATGTAACTATTTTGTGTACTTTCAATTAATTTTGTGCAATGCTTAAAAAATTTATCCAAATCAGAAATATCTTTTTACTTAACCGCGACTTCTTGGCTAGCAATTGAAGCCAATATTGATAAAATAATAGTAGTTAAGACACTGCTGTAATGGACAGTAGGTGCGGGGCGGTACGATTTGGCGGTGTCCGTGCATCAAGTAACCATGCATGTGTAGGTGCACCCATGCGGTCGGTACCGCCACAATACCGTGGTGTTCATCCTGGCCAAGGAATACAACCTGAAGAACCTGCGGACAATCCACCGGCTGGACCGACTCACCAGTGGCCTGCTGCTGTTCGGTCGCTCGCCCAAGAAGGCTCGCCAAATGGAACACCAGATCCGGAATCGCCTCGTGCAGAAGGAGTACGTCTGCAGGGTCGAGGGCGAGTTTCCCAGGTATGCCAACTATCTTATATACAGATTACTGACTAGACAATATACCGTAAATATTTTTTATTCACAATCATTATAGTAATATGCCGATTCCTAACTTTTTGGAGGTTTGGAATTTAGTCATTCCTAACTGTATTGACAAATCTCTTGGGTTGAAAGTAACAAATTGCACTTCCATCTCTTGGGTTCGAAGTATTTATGTAGAGGTTACCTAGTAACATTGTCATAAATGTCACTAAATGACAAATAAAACACAATTTGTTTTCATATCCTACTACGCCAACTTAACTTTATTGAAACAAAAGCGATATTGAATCGCGCAATTTATTTTAATAATTATTTATTTAAAAAAGGATGATTGTGAATAAAATAGTATACATACCTCGGTGGGAGTTTCATTTCGCCTCGCGCTATATCTCACCTCTAGGCTTCGCCTCTCGGTAATATGTATAAGCCCTCGACTGAAATGAAACATTTCCCACCTCGCATGTAAATAACTATTAACGTGAAACATGGCAATTTATCATATCCATGGTTACGATTTGATATGTGATTGACAGCAATGTATTCTTGTTTGTCTCATTTAATATGAAACATAGGAAATAAATTTGACAGAAACATTAAATTGTAAGAAGTTACAAAATAATAAACTAACAAATCAACCAACAAAGAAGTAAGATAATAACGAACAATTAAACAATAATTACAAGGAATTTTTAAAATTCCATCCATTACCTGTTAAAAATGATTCAATCTACTATAAAACTATTGAATTACAAACGACGATATTTGGGCAATTGTAATATTTTGAGAAATATTTGGTATTTGCACTTCTAATTCATCTAAATTTTGAAACTTTCCTCAGTACAAACTTCTGACTCCAATAAAAAATAATCTAAATGCGTAAGATCGAATGATCTAGCAAACCCTTCTACTATTCTACTCTTTGCTCTAAAGTTATTAACAATTATTAAAATGTTTCACGTTGAAAAATATTCACGGTACAATACGAAACGCGGTACATAGCAATTTAAGATGGGATTTCAAAATATTGCGGATACTCCTGATAAATTTCAAGAAAAACTACAAGAGTACAAAGTTCTTCAAAATTAAATTCTACATTCGATAAGATAATAATTAGCAACAGCACGTCTACAGTATAAGATTTATTATATGTAAAATGTATCATTTTTGTTCAAAAACAGATAGCCATGGAAATAAAAGAAAATATCTATGTGTCAGTTGTGACAGTTAATGAAACGTCATTATACATAATATTATATTTTTATAATGTTAGTATATTGTACAAGAAAAATAATCTAAATTCAACTTAAATAATATTAAAATACAGACAATAAGAACTATCATATAAATATATTCTTTTATTTCCATGGCTGTCTGATTTTTAGCGAAATTGTTACATTTTACATTTATTATATCTCGTAGTGTAGATGTGTTGTTGCATCAATATCTAAAGTAGAATTTAATTTTGAACAACTTTGTACTCTTGTAGTTTCACTCTAAATCTATCAGGAGAGAGAATATCCACAATTTTTTGAAAACCCATGTTAAAGTCCTACGTTCCGCGATTTGTAGCACACACTATAGACTTTCTAACTAGTTTGTATTACTTAAATATTGAATCCTCCTACTTATTAATAATTTTAATATTTAAATAATGAAAGGTTATGAATTTGCTGTTGACCCATCAAACGTCTCGTGTTTAGTTCACAAAGTAGCTGTTTGTACGTAACTCTTAATGCTTGACACGTACAGTGGAATATTCGGGCTTGGAGGAGTTTTTCATGTAGTTTATTTGTTCCTCGGATTCAGTTATTGCTTCGTCGCTAACACGGTCCCCGGACGGCAGTTTGCACGAGATGTTATGTGAATGTGTAACAACGAATTCCCACTACACACTGTAAAATATGTCGCCGAACAAATACTAACATTTTTATTTAATATACAACACTACTACCCACATATAGTTTATACTCCGATAAGATATATTACATTTAAAGTGTCGTATTTGAACCTTTTAAACAAATTCAAACACATGAATTATGTACTGATATTTCCTCTCCTAGTATTTTACGAGTTTTTGGTTGAATCTAAAAGAGATCTTTTAACCTTAGTCTTTATTTCAAATGTAGTGTTGATTGCATAAAAGTGTCCCTTTATTTTTTGTCTTTAATTACGAAATGGTAAAAGAAATGTCCGTTTCAGTGAAATAGTGGAATGTCGAGAGCCTATCGAAGTGGTGAGCTACAAAATCGGCGTTTGCAAAGTCTCCCCTAAGGGCAAAGACTGCGTCACAATATTCCAGAAACTTGGCTATAACGGCAAAACAAGTATTGTGCTGTGTAAGCCCAGGACTGGGCGGATGCATCAAATTCGCGTCCATCTCCAATATCTAGGTAAGTTAATTTTTGTGTAATTAACAAACAGCAAATATTTACGCTTATTATTCTCATTTTTATTCTCTGTGTAAATAAATAAAAGAAATTCTGGAATAATATGCAAACTGTTTATAAATCTGATTTATTTGTAAACAGGATTATCTTTTTGAATGACTTATAAACTTTCGTGAGTTATAATGGGATTGGGGTGTACAACGCCACAATAGTTTTTGCTAAATGTCATTCCTATGAAACTATTAAACAATAGTTCCATTATTTGTATATTCACACAAAATTATTTTTTTTCTACGACCACCATGAAAAGTTAATATTTATACTCTCTTTTGTCATCGTAAAGTTAATGATTACTGAGGAACGAGCAAAAAAATACTTTACGGCGCGTCTCCATAGCAACGAGCGGTAAAGTACTTAATTTGCTCGCTTAGATTATTTATTTTCTCATATCGTCATGGTTACAGCAACACAAAACAGGAAATTGGTTAAGATTGAATTGAACTTACTAAATAGGTATTGTTATTTTTTTATTTCGTTAGTAAAGTCGTAGAAAAAATTATGTGTGCATCTCTAGCGTAAAGTATCTTTATTGCTCTAGGTCAATTTACGAGCGCGAGCAATAAAGATTCACTTTACGCTCTTGATACACAAATAACTATTATTATTCTCTGTATAATTCTTGCCTTTAATTATTCGTTAATTTTGCTATAGTTTCCTTATCGAATTTATGATCTAACCTTATCAACTTGCCTTGCAGGATACCCAGTAGTGAACGACCCGCTGTACAACCACACGGTGTTTGGCCCAGCAAAAGGAAGATTGGGAGATTTGGGAGGAAAAACCGACGAAGAACTAGTCCGGGACTTGATCAACATCCATAACGCAGAAAACTGGCTGGGAATGGACGGAGACTCAGACCTGTCCATGTTCAAACCAATGAAGGGAGAGTTCGATGAGTCGAACACCGATCTGGATCCTAAAGGTAATTACAGCGGCAGTAGAGTAGTTAAGAGATTTGATTGATGTTGAGTGCAGGGCGTTCCTTGGACGATTTCCCCGCGGTAGAGTCACTGTCGCCGTCGCCTGCAACACCTCCAAGTCCCGGGCGGCCCTGTTCGCCGTACTTCCCGCTGAAGGCGTCAGCATCGCAGGCCGCGGCTGTGGACCAGGCCAAGGTGACAGTGGCCACGCAGACGGGCCACGAGGCGCCTGACCTCGCCTTCAACCCGGACAAGATGACGGTGGACAAGCATTGCTACGAGTGCAAGGTGCGGTACAGGGACCCCAAGCCCCAGGACTTGGTCATGTACCTGCACGCTTGGAAGTACAGGGTAAGGCTGTACATGTAACGGCTTATAAGGAGCAGAGTACTAAGGCAGGTTTGGTTGCAGGGCCCCGACTGGTCGTACGAGACCGAGTTGCCCGATTGGGCACGGCACGACTGGAGCGAAGAAGAGCTCGTGTGATCCCTGCTCTACTCCGTGCTGCAACATTCAGGCAGGGTCCAACACAATCAGAGGTAGGCCTCCCTTTCCTTGGTTCCCGACAATATTCTGTTCGCTTCCCGTGCCATACGCACACCTATCCCAGCAGATCCCAAATTATTTTTATAATGTAGTCGACTTTTGTAAACATGTAAATTCTTATCAATATCGATGTAGACGCTTGGTTATCCCAGATAGAAAATAACTTACGTGCCTTGAAATTTCAAGAGGAATTATTTTAGTTGCAACTGTCCCATATCATATAGTTTAAGATACTATGGACCCTTCCTTACCTTAGACAGCTGTGGGCGTACCAATGGGTTCTTTCCAGAACCGCAGTTACGCCTGTGGGTTTACTTATATATTCTTAAGAATAGATTTAAGTTAAAATAATTTTGTTAGCACTGACAAGGATTGTTTTCTTAGTACAATATTTTGTTTTGAACAAATAGGCTAATTTAGGATATAATTCTGTTAAGTATTTGCTGTTCCATTCGCAAAACACGGAGCAGTGGAATGTTTTGCGAATGAAATGATGTGTTGCAAATACAGGCGTTATTACCTGTGGGTAATATTGTTTTGAATCTTCCATATTTGGAAAGACGTTACTATTTACGTTCAGTAATATTCCACGAGTCGAGTCAGTGCTACCCACGTAGACGATCGTCTTAAGAGAAACAAATGCTTGACACACCAACTACATCACTTCAACCGTTTGTTTTTCCTAAGCGACTCTTAGTTCAAATTACGACAATTTTGTAAAAGCTTAGTAAATAAATACATATTTGTGATGTAAACAATTTCGGGACCTACCTTATAAAATAATAGCTTTTGTAAACTGCTGCGTTGTTGAAATTACATAAATTTTATAAAAGAAATCGTTTTTGGGCCAATAGGTTACACATACGAAACAATTCTGAAAGAATGGATTAGTAAAAATCGGACATTCTCAAAGGAATATTATTTCTTTTAGTAAGCTTTTCTTTACAAATTTAATTGTCCCAAAATATTTGATATATCGTGTTTAGCGTAAATAAATAATTGTTCGATTTTTGCTGGTCTGCCGAGAAGTAATTTATTGCGACCACGAACGCTATAACGTTTTCCTGGCGTTGTCCGGGAAGACTACATATTGTACAAACTCTGATTCAGCGACATATGATTTCTAAATGGCGAATTGTTTTAGCTTGAACCATTTTTTGTACAATTACTTCATGTATTAAATGCACTTTTTAAAGATATAAATATATAATAACTGTCTTCTGTAAGTACATATAAGTATATAAAAACGAGCTTACAATAAAATAAATAGTTTTTCTTACATTATAAACAGTAATATAGTTGTACAGAGTATAATTTTAAATATGAAGTACATAGTTAAAGGCGTGATTCAATAGTCAATGATTGTTTTCCTTCGTTTTGAAGGGTACCTCATTACATTTCACCCCTTAATAAAACTGTGCAAAATGTCACTAACAATTACATCAGTTCTATTGATTGTAATTAAAAAAAAATCAAATAATTGACATATTCGGCATTAAGTAAAATCTCTTAAATATCTTGAGTGAGGGGATGAAATGAAATGAACATATCCCTAGTTATTTATTTATAAGCGATCTGTTAGTTAAGTTCTTGTTACCCAGGGATGATGAGTTACAATTCTGTTAGATTAGTTACATATAAAAGACGTTTTTGTTAAAATGTTGTAAAAAAAGACAATTATGTGTTAAATATATTTGCAAATATAAAATATAATCTCTTATTTTTATAGATAAAAATATTCATCATTAGTCTATAATACATACGAAAATAAACACATACACATAAAATAAGTAAGTATTAAAAATGTTTATTTTTAAGTAATTAAAATTTATATTGCCTCATATATACCCAGTAAAATGTTAGTGTTTATAGTCTGATATCAATTAATTTAACTAAAATTTTGGAATAGCCATATAAGTAAAAATATAGCATTTTATTGATCTATAAATTTTATTTAAATAATTATATTTGACAAGTACGTACAATAATTTAAAATAAGTTAAATATTTCTTAACAAGACGAATCAGTCAATACATTTCTTTATTAAAAGAAAAATGGGTTTAAAATTTATAATTGCAGTTGTTACTGTTGGACTATCCGTAAGTAATCTATATTTATAAATAAGTCTTTTAAATGTATCATTGTGATGTTTTTATTTAAAGTTCATACTTTTACATACTACTAATGGTGAAGGTGAAGAGACAACAGCAGCCCCAGCAGCAGGTGCACCAGCACCAGCCGAAACGGGTAATTCAACGGGTAATGGTACTGGAAACGGTACTGATGAAAACCAATGGAAACCACCACCGTATACACTATATTGTAAATAATATTAATTTATACAATATGTTTGTATTACTGATTTCAACATTTTTCAGTATATGATGGAAATCTAACAAATGAAACTGATATAGTTTTTCCTCTGTTTCGGTTACCAACTACCAAGAAGCCGGAGCCAGAGCCTGAGGAATTATATGATAACTGGATATAAACAAAAAGAAAATATATTCTTACATTCAAATATGGTATTAATAGTTTATTTACACAAGGATTTTAAGAATTTGTTATAAACAACTAATATGTATAATTAATTAAACATTCGATATTTTCTTTCTGATAACCAAATCGAAGTTTTGTTCCGTCATTATATATTTGCTCGGTACAGGAAAAACAAAATTATATTTACAATATTTTTATATTTAGTTTGTTTGTAGCAAGAAACAAGGAAAAGAGTTTTCCAACGTAATAATATTTATCATACGAATTAAATATTTATATTAGTGCACCAACAACAGAAATATCGGTTTATACAATTTTTTTTTTAATATTTAATGTCTATTTTCACTACTTTTGATGTAATATAATTATGTATAATTTTTTTATTTTCAATTGAAATTTTATGCCTAATAAAAAAATCCATTTGTCATATTAAAATTTACAAGTTATTAGTAACTAAGTACTCTAACACTTAATACTCTAGTAACCAAGAAACAAAATGTTTTAAGAGAATCTACAAAGTATTTGTGATATAGTACACTTTAATAAATTATGAATCTATTACTATAATAGCTAATGCCTAATTTTTATGTAGGTAAAAAAAATTACATTTGAATGCAAATTTTGTACCCAAAATTCTATAAAATCGCGTTCATTGAAAAATATATAGATAGGCAAGCCTGTACAGGGTGGCCCAGTGAAAATTATCAGCGCAATTTTTGGCCACTTAACATTAATTTTGCAAAAAACGCTCGAACACGTCAATTTTAATATAAAGGGGAACACCTAAATGGATTAGTACCAATGGCATAACTTCAACCCTAAAATGGGTGTGGAAAATTTCTGGTACCTGCCTAAATGAACCATTACCGAAGTCCCATACAACTTTGTAAGTGCCAATCAGCTTATCAGAAAGTGAATTTCATATATCTATGCCTCTAATATATCTCTTATCGTTTTCGAGATCCCCATGTTTAACAAGTTATTCGGGGCATCTGTAAACAACTTAGATGAGGTATAACATAGAGATATGGCACACTCCTATTGGAACCGGGCATGTTAGTATGTGGCGCCGCTAAGCGGTTAATATGGGAAATTTGCTTGGACCTTGACAATTGACAACGTATTTCGCTTGTGTCAACCGAGGTTTCAATTTATATTTCGAAATGGATATAATAATACGCACAGGCTTTGAACATGTTAAACACTCCATAAATTTCACTTCGGAAGCTATCGTTGTTTTCTATGACATCCACATTATTTGTCTCATCATAATTTTTATTAAGCGTTGTGCTAGTTTCATTTTCCATGGATTTCATTTTTCGTTTCATAGCTCTATTGAATCTTTAACAAACAGAGATCTTAGTTTATTTTATTTAATTGACTATTTAAATTTAATTTAGGTACCTGTTAATTGCTTGTTCTTCAATTAGTTTTTTTGTTCTATGAATATCATTCGGAAATATTGTAGGAGTGTAGCTTGGACTGAATTGATTAACAGACTTCATATTCCCTACAAAATGAGCACTACAAATTTTATGATGCTTTTCAGGCTTCCACGGAGAACCATCATCACTACAAGAATATCATAATATTAAATAATAGTACCCAAAAGGATAACGAGGATTTTTTTATTTTTAGGTGATTCAAATACTTACTTAGTTTTTTTTAACGCAGCTAGCCAAAGTTGCCGTTGTTTTAATTTGTGACAAGCAGTAGGAAACGAGTAGAAGCAAACATTTTTATTAGTCTTCCCATTATTTGTGCAATTTTGCACGCAGCAATTTAAATGGTTACCTCCCATATTCACGGTAGGTATCTGTCAGCTGTCAAAGTCCAAGCAAAGTTCAGATTTTTTCCGATGTTGAGCGCTCGCGTCGGAACAGCAATCCCCACCATTGATATGCCCGGTCCCATGAGCAAGCAAAACATGTATGTTCGAGAATCGCCTAACGCCAGCTGAGTAGTGCACACTTACAGTTAGACGAACGAAATATTGGTCATAGTGTTAGTCACCTATCCTCATTATTTGTTTGGTTGAGTTTTCCACATAACTACTCCACTGGTTCACTGTTCTCACACTGCTGGCTGCAAGCAATTTTAAACCTTAGATCTTTCGACAATATATTTGGACAATTCCATATCTCTATGTTATACCTCATCTAAAGTAAATAATATACCGTCAGATGGAGTTTTCAAGATAACAACAAACGATAGAGTACCTATGGAAAAGAATTCCTTAGGACAGTGGTATAACTAGGAGGAGCACACGCCTGCAATTCGGGTGGACCTCACAGGTAAGGGGACCACACAGAGTCGGACTGAACCCACCAAGATGCCGAGAAATTTCTCGGTGGGCCGTAGCCTTCTTTTCGGCCCTTAGACGAAAAATATTTAAATTTTACGTTATAAATGTCTTTCTTTTGTTTGTACTTATACACTTTTGTTATATTTTTGTAGACTTGACGGCTGATAGTTAACATTATGTTTCCATATATTTATAATTAATTATTTATCATCGAACATTTTTAACGTCACAAGTGAGTTAAGCGAATTCCAAGAAAGGATGGTGAGGCTTACTTTTTGAACGTAGGTCGTAGATTGAGGCAAAACTCCTTGTTGGACATGAAACGCTGCTTAAAATAGTCTACATGTTTTTCATGAACTTCTGTGACGTCATTATTTTAGAAAATTGTTTTTTTTTTAGAAATCTAGGCATCTCTGAGGGAAAAATAATATAGAATATCAACTTTGAAGACAATCTTAATAAAGCAAAAAAAAAACACTGAACATCCCTATTCTGATACGACTTTGTTATATGTAAGAGAATACTTAATAACCTATATAGTCATATATGAACACAAGTGCAATTAGTTATTTAATCAAGTATTTCGTAAAATTTAGAAGGTACTGTATTGTAAACAATGTAAGTATATAATAACCAATTAATTATTTTAATAAGAATAGAATTTTTCGAATGATTAATTAATAATTTTTGCTGTATCTATGAGTACGAACCCGAATAAAGCCACAAATATATTTTTCATTTTAAATTAATTTAACAGGTTTAATGCCCGTTTGCACCAACAAGGCTTAAATTTTAAGCCAGACTTAAACAAAAAAAATCTAATCGAATTTTTGACAGCAATGTTAAATCATGCATTTGACATTTTATTTCGATTCGATATTGTCTATTTAAGGCAAGCTTAAAATTTAAGTTATGTTGGTGCAAACGGCCATAAGTAGTGTAATATTGATATAAGGTATATAAGGAACTGAAAATCGAAAAAATCCAGATTGGAAAGAGCTACACACCTGGAAGGCTATCCCGTGCAAGCCCGGATGAACCCTGGCGAGCTACAGTGAAGATGTAGGTGGATTTTGGAAGGGAAGCTCAATAGAGGAAATATACTTACAGAGAAATCATATAGCTTATTTTTTATTAAGACGAGATATATTAAAATATGAAAATCAAAGTTAAAATTATTATACTGGTCGCTCTTAGTGTTCATCACTAGTTAATTTTTACATGAAGCAACAATGAGTAAAATTGCACTACGTCAAAAACAGAAATGGATCCCTAATTCTACCCGCACGAGTTACTAACACAAACTGAAATCTCCTAAACTCAAATGAACCAATCAGGATGCCTAAAATAGAAGATGAAACATGGCCAATTTCCGTCGCTATTTTTACAATGCTAATTATATCATATGCGCCCTTTATAGTATATTACCTCTATGGGAAATTCGAATCTCAAAAATTTTATTTAGGGCGCCAGTTGATCAAATGTCGAGACGTTCAACGTAGAGTCGGCCTACTAACTCAAGTGAGATCGAGAGGTAGAGTGGTATACAGAGCGAGAAGATAAAATTAAATTCGAAAGCAAAGCAAAAACAATTATATTAGTAAAATCCGAAATACTCAATCACATGATAAAATATAAAAAATCTGGTGTGTCCAACACAATACCTCCCGCCACTGTATTAATATATTCTATATAAGTTTTTCAATACATTTAATTTGTTGTTTTAAAATCAGTTTGTTATTGCAGTTCAGAATATGTTTAATTCATTTCATACCTAAAATTTCCTTCATAAATTTTGTATGACTAATATGACAGCTATTTTTGACGTTACTAAAACCGGAACTGAACTTACTTTGATTCATGCATGCAAATACATTCCTAATATAATTATTTCTTCCATCTTTTTAAATTTTACAATAAAATTACTTCATTTTTTACTTATTTTATCTTTTACACTTACTTACATCAAATTTGACATCATATCATCATCATATGTGAAATTTTGTGAACATATGAATAACTCATCTGTTTTATCGAAATTCCTCAGCCTAAACGATATGTAAAATTATTATAATTTATATATTTTTTTTCTATTTAGCTAGAAGTCATATATAAACGTAATTATGCAGATCGGTAGAAAATTAAAAAATCTTTGTATTTATAATAACGAAATTTGCGAAAATATGGTATTTAGAAGTATTTTTAGGAAAAACGGTTTAAAGCTTCAAGTAAAGTACTACTTCTGGTTAACCAATTGTAGTCAAAATCTAATCAGTTCATCATATTAGAATAGAACTCTTAAATACGAAATATTATATTTTTTACATGTATCGTATTGGAGTTATCGTGGACGAAAAATCGTCACACACACACAGACACACACACATACAGACATCACGCTAAAAACAGTAAAATCGTATTCTAGGGACCCTAATTCGTGCTCATATGTTGAAAACCCACACTCGAGAAATCTGACCAAAAACAATACCTCCCCTATCTATATATTGATAGGCGGGAGGTAAAAAGAACAGTAATGTGAAAAAAAGGTTAATTTAATTAAAGTTAAGGATACCATTGGTGTCCAAAATAATAGAATCATTTAAAAAAAAATATTTCATTTTTTTTTACATATATAGAATCTACGACACTTACTATACATATTACAATATAATATACGCAGAAATATAATACTTTTCATTCATAACTTTATTATAAGATATTCACGCTTCCAATTTCATAACATCACAAATCAAAAACTCACACAAAGATACATCTCACACATACACATACACCGAAGCACTACAAATTAAACATCAATATAAAGCACAAAATATAATATTATCTTCATAATATAAACTAACCTAAAATTTATAATTAAAATATAATTAAAATTACATCACAATATAACATATTTATATATTTAAGTAAAGCATTTTAATTTTAAACTACCATAATTTACAATTAATCCGCAAAAGTGAGCTGATGATCATTTTGATTCGTGACGTATTGGCAAATGGCGTCCTGTTGAGATTTGAAATCGAAGTCTATTTTCAAAAAATTATATCTACAAAACAATGTATCCAAATGACATGAAAATATTATTTACATATATTGTAGACGCTAGTCTTTCAGGAAAAAAATAAAACAGAAGATGTGAAATGACCCCATTGGCTAAACGGCGCAACAACGAAACCAGACGTACACACGATGAAAAAATAATTAAATAATCAAATCTTACAGACTTACAGATTATTGGCGACGTACTACGCCCTTCAAAGCTAAGTTTACCGACTAAATTTTTGCTAAAACACAACTCGACTTGCGTAGACTGAAACAAGCAATAGTGTCATCGCCGGAACTGTATTAAGGTCTCGGTGTCAGGTTTTCGTAACACTAGTGTCGCAATATCAAAACGTTATGATCGTGAACTATTAAATGTATCGATGCCATCATACGCTGTAATGAAGGTATATGTTGCAATCGCGATACTCCTTGCAGGCCCGGATAAAGGGGCGGGCGAACGCCCGGGGCGCTAAGATTTTAGGGGCGCCCAGCGCCGAATCAAAAAATAAAAAAAAAATAATATCAGTAATATTTATTGATTTATATATTTAAATTGTTTATTTTGTACATAAAATTTAAGGTGCATTTACAATCGCAGCTAGCAAGGTCCATTCACCCAATCAGAATGCAATATCACTAAAGCTACGTGGTGCATCAGGTGATAAACGTCAAACTCCTAGAGCTAAACCTTGTTCACTACGTAACTAATTATTAAATATTTTTCTACTCAATAGATGGCCACTTAATTTGCTTTTTAACTCACTAGATGGCGGTCAAAATATTTGAATTGTATAAGTCTCCATTCGCTTGCACATTACTTTCTAGTACAGATATATAATAAAATTAACTTTAAAAAATGGACAAAATTTTTAAAATTTAACGACTTGTATACACTTATGTCGAATTTGTGGACATCTTTAAGAATATTATTAACAATTCCTGTGACTGTTGCAGCTTACGAACGTAGTTTTAGCAAGTTAAAACTTATTAACATACTTGCGGTTTACAATGACAAACGAAAGATTAAATCATTTGGCAATTTTGTCTATAGAAAATGAAATTGCGAAGAACACAGACATGACAAATAATATTAAAAATTTTGACGATTTAAAAGCCAGAAAAAATATTTTTAATATATATTTATTCATTCTTTAGTACAAGTTAAGTTATATGTTATATGTATATATATTTTGGTTTATAATAGTGTCAATTTTTGTTTAATAGTCTTGTTTTTGTTTGTGAAAGTAATTTACTGTGATTTTTATATTAAACTAACATTATTTAATAAAATATATTATATTTGTTTAAATTAAATTATTTATCCAACACCGTGTAATTATAACGGTATAAGTATGCTGTTTTTAGATAAATAAAGTAGGTCATAAGTCACTAGTGAGCTAAATATATTAGCTCACTGTTTTTTGGTTCGTATCATAGTAACTACGTTATAAAACCTTCTCTACACTATTTTGTTCCTAAATGTCATTTCGAAATTCCATCTGTCAAAAATCTTATATGTATTTTATATCAATGATTAAAATGTGTTGGATAAAATGTTGTATGGCACACGTGTGTTAATTACCTAAGTCACTTGAAAAAATACCACACTCGGCCTAACGGCCTCGTGAGCTAAACTTTTCCCGCATGACTTATCTGTAATGTAACACACTTGTACCATAAATAACTATTATTACCTTTATAAATATTATTCTATTTTTTTCGACCGGGGCGCTCGAAACCCTAGTTCCGGCCCTGACTCCTTGTGTGTGGAACACTTCGTGTCATGACATCTTGTGTCTAGCACTATCATGGCATTAAATGCGCCAAAATCAATGTCATCATTTAAATGAGCTTTAAATCTAATAAGTACTTAACTATACGTGGTAAATAAATAAAGTTACATAGCTCAATGTGAACGATACATGGAAAATTAAACGCAGTGAAATAATTTCAAAATTCAAAGTTACGTTACTCTGAACAAGCAGTAACTCCTAACTCTTATAAATATCAAAATGAAGTTAATAAATACGTAAATAAGAAACATTATAAATATGCTCTATTCAATAAAAAAATGTAATAAAATGAAATTTAAGGATTTATCTCTGTGTGACTGAAGTCCAGCTGAGCAGCTGGACGGGAAGTGGCGTGAATCGAAGCCAAATTTGGCAACTTGGCGAACAGCAATTGACAATGGCGGCATCACAATAAATTCATTTCGAATTTCCTCAAATAAATAAATGTTGTATCATAAAATAATTAAGGTAATACAAAAGCCTGAAAGTTTATAAAGAATTAGAAAAGAAAATTCATTCAACTCAGTGGCGTGCGCATCTGGTGTTGCAGTAAAATTGTTTTTTAATTGCAGAAATAATAATCTGAACACTAGACAATTTAAGCAACACTAAATTAGCATCGAACTGGGCCAAGAGAATGTACACAAAAATTTACCTGTGAGTGCGACTTCTAAAGTTTTTCAAAACATTGGTCGTGAGTACGTACAATAGATCCGAATATTTTCCGAGGAATAACTTTCCTTGCAGTCACGAGGTTTAAGAAAATACCAGAAGTCGGAATATACAGAGAGATTGATGACTCGAACACCCAAACATAGAGATTTAACATGTAAAATCATGTTTTCGTAAATTCCTGCTTCCCTAATTATTTTAAGTAGATTACAAAGAACACAAAATTAATTTTGCTTATTGATTCAGATGCAGAATTTTATGCCCTAAAAAATAAAAAAGCCTCCAGCGGGCCCTAGAGAAAATATCATTGGGTCCCCATTTTTATAATTTATTTTTTGGTCTTGATAACTTATAAATAAACAACAAAGGTGGTTGTTATCAACTAATTAGATTAAATTAAATAGACACTGATTTATACAACGGTCTATAACTAATTTTGTTTTAGTGCATGGTTTAAAATGACATATAGTTTATTTTTGGTTCAAAAATAAATTTAGAGGATAAAATTAATGTAAAACACAATTCATAATATCTAATTTATAAAATAACTGTAACATCATCATTTTAAAATTTTATAGCTTCAATTTGTTTTCTACCCATAATACATACTGTAACGAGCGAGACTCACCGTAGTTGAGTCATCACGGCTGATCTGTCTGAGCAGGGAGTTGTGTTACAGGTCAAGTGACAAAGGAGCGACGCCTCTATTGTTCGGAAATATTATAGAGTCCAGGAGATTCTGGAATGTTCAAGATTAGCTGTGCGCACATATTAAAGGGTCGCATCGGGCGGCTCAAGAGTTACTATCGATCAGAGTGTGCAGAGAGTCACTGAAGAAAATCAGTGTTGGTCAGTACATGTCCGCGTAGATATAAAGTAGAAATAAATAAATAGTTGGTGTTATAAGTAAATAGTTGGTCTTTATTAATAATAATTACCTCTAAATTAGTGTTAATATTTGTTTATTTATATTGTTACTTACTTTTATTATATTTTTATAAATTATTATTCGTTTGTTAAACCTAGTTATATAAATATTAGTGTTTTAATCATTTTTACACTTCACCTAAATAAATAAAAAGTTACAATACCTTTTAAATTTTATAACTAAATCCATTTGTAATGTTTGTAATTGTATCCAACTACACTCCGAATTACAGACCCTAGGCATTTATCTTACTTGTCTACTAGTTAATCCGGCCCTGCTTATAACAGTATAATTATTTATTACTAAACATTTAAAACCCTTTACATTACACGAAAGAGGCTATTTGTATTAAAAACATGAATGCTCAATAAATAAATATTCTAATAATTTGTTATCAACAATGTTGTATTTACAAAACCTAGTTCCGTATTTATTGATCTGTTTTGTTTTTAACAATATGTATAATTAATTAATTCAACACTCGATATTTTTTACTGATAATCAAAACGAAATTCTGGTTTGACGAGCAATAAATAATGTCGCGTGTTGTCCAAATTAATATAAGTTCCGTCAATATTCGTCACAGACATTCAAAACACATTGTTTTATTTACTTTATACTGATTTTTAGTATGTACAGAATTCTAGCCCAAGAAACAAAGACAAATGTTTCTAAATGTAATATTTTGTCACGAATTACTTAAATATTTATATTTGTGAACCAACAAAAGAATTACCGTTTGTTGTATCTGTAGACTCATGTTATTTCATTGCTTACGCTGCCGTTCTAGTTTCACGATGAAAATCATAATATTTTTATTACTTTGTTTCAATATAAAGCCATCAAATAATTTGAGTATAAACGATTCAATTATTCCAAACTATATATACAAAAACTATAGAATATATATTACGAAATTCATTAATATATATAGTCAGTTTCACAGGATGTATCACATTGATACAAAATCAAAAGATATGTATGAAGATACAGCTAAATTGATAAGAAAACGTAAAGCTATGTCATCCTATAACGTATATAATTACAATACATTAACAGATAAATATGTTAGACCAAGCGCGTCAAGAATACTGCATGTAATATACACTGGTGAACCAATTTATTGGAAGGTATTTTCTCATCCATACATGATAACTTACAGAGATGTCTGTATTTTTATTTCAACTAATTTAACCGATGAAACTATATACTTACAAGCAGAGCTTGTGAAACTAGCAGGAAGAGTTTTAATAATACATATAGTCAACTCTTCTTCGAATGGTATTCTTTTGTACCAGATGTGCTACTATTGCGGGAATCTTTCTAGGAACCTGATGCCAGTTTTAGGTGAACCATCAAATAGCACTTTATTACCGTTCAGATACAGGAACTTAAACGGGCATTTGTTGAATTTGACTTATACACCGAACTATCCATTTGTGTATTGTGATGACTTTAGAAAGACTCTGTATAAAAACATGTCTGTAAATAATTGTCTAGAATTAACTGGTATAGAAAGCAATATGGTACATTTAGTAGCAAAGAAAATGAACTTTAAATATGAGATATACACTTTACGTAGTAACTCCAGTTTTTTAAATATGTTAAATCAGATTATGGCACGAAAATTTGACCTTGCTTTTGGCAGCATAAGTATGACATTAAGTAGGAGGCAAATAATACAGTTTACTATAGCGTACAACGTGGAAAATTATAATTTATTATATAAAGTTACATTATCGTTTACTGACCTATTAAAGAAATTTTTTGACCCCTTTTCTGATTTGTATTGCTGGGGACTATTTTTTTCAGCTCAAATCTTGCTGGTTTTTCTCCTTGTATTTCTTCAAAAACTAGAACGTCAGAGACGTAGAAAGAAAAATTTAATAGAATGTTTCTGGGTTTGTATTTACTCCTAAATTAAATAATAATGTTTAAAGACTGTTTTTCAGCTGCTTCTTCAAATCCAACTAGAACAATCTACTTCTACAGTCACGTCTTACAATACTTCGTCCAGAAGTTCTAGGATGTCCAAGTATTTATCAAGCTTGTTACTACTCTGGTGTTTGATGTGCCTCGTGCTTTGTTCCGCTTTTAAGGGAGTTACGTTGTCTACTTTTTTGCGGCCTGCTAAAACGGACCCTGAGAGTTTGCTGGAGTTGTTGGACAAAGGGTATGGACTTGCAGCCAACGAGAAAAGCACAGACGTCATCAAGGAAATGATGTACGGATTACCCTATACACCGTAAGTTTAGTTCTTTATTAATATCGCACAACATTATTTAGTTACAACTATACTTGAAAATATTAAATATTAAACGTTTATCGAAAATATGAAAGTGAAAATACGAAAAATGTAATTATTTTTTTTGGAAATTGCTTCCTCTACTAAAAGAAACGGAGAGTTATCCTTTTATTGGCATCCGTGATCCAGCCTATGAGTAAATAACAAATTCGATAATGAATTATACTTGATCTGTTGTGTTGTTGTGATACTGTGATCCGAATATAACGTTTGCTACCTCAATGTGCCAACATATTAGTGCAATTAAAAATAAATATATTTATTACAATATTCTACTATGTTAGTGCCACCAGCCATCAGAAAATTAAAAAATTTTCAAAGTGTAGAAGGAAAATGAGAAAAAAATTAAATTAATTTTCCTCCGATTGTAAAACAAGTGAAATAATAACTCAATGTTTGTATAGGTTCGTATCATAATCATAGCAAAGTAAAAAGGTTTTGGATAAAGATAAAATGTTATATGGCACTCGTGTATTAATTACCTACCTAAGTCACTTGAAAAAAATTCACCACTCGGCCTAACGGACTCATGAGTTAAACGTTTCTCACATGACTTATTTGTAATATAACACACATACTATAAATAACTATTGTACAATTAACTATGAAATAATTAAAGTATGTTGAGGTGAAGTGGATAATTTTTCGGAAAAAACAAAATTTATATATAACATATAATCTAGGTTTACTTAAAAGAATAAAGAAAAAATTTGAACTGTGTTCTGAAAACTACAAAAAATATTTTATTCGGGTTCAAAAAAGTCGAACTATTTACGTGAGATGGTCCAAGGCCATGAGGAGATGAACTGGTTAACAGATTATTATCAATTGTCATAATGTGGTACACTCTTCGTCTAAACGACAACCACAAAATATAAATGTAGTCGCTCTTCTTTATAGTTTTTTTTTAATAATTTCCCCTGCATCCCGCATATTCGTTTTCGTTTTCGTAATCTTCAGCTTCGTCATTATCATCACCCTCTGATAAACCATTTAACAACAGTTCTTCAGAACTCATGGAATAGCAACTAGATCGTTTAACTTTCTATGCTCGAATGATTTCTTTTCCTGTTTACCGGTCGAATTGATCTTTTTAACAATAAAAATCCTCTGGTCCATCTTCACCTCAGCATAGAGGTTAAATGGACCACTAAATTACTTATAACTGTGTCCAAATCGAGGTCCATATAGAACCACATTTTTAGGTTACGTTAAGTTTTATGTACAGGTTTATAAAGTATGTACATAAATAATTAGTTTAAACCTACCGAAGTTTTAATTAACTAATTGTGTGCATAAGGTACAAACATTTTCTGGCAATTATTTAGTAAAACTTGGATTATTCGGCGTCGACTGCGTTAATATTCAAGCGGCGTCTTACACTGTCTCTAAACAACAAAATTAACATTCTCTACGAAAGATATCACTCTAATGTACTTTTAAGTTAATTAATTAATTAATGTACCAAAAGTCAATCACTCCTACTGGTTCATATCTTTCCCATTTACCCTAATCTTTCTGTCGAAGAGAAAATAGTAGATGAAATAAATAAAAAAAATCCCGGACTCCAATATTTGCTAGACTCGGCTAAAGCGTTGTCCCACAATGAGCTACGTGACCAAATTTTGATATATGATATTTGAGAAAAAATAAAATATCAATATTTTTTTAAATCGATTCATTATTTGTAGTTCACAAGAAAATAAATATTAAAAATTTGTGGAAGAGCTATTGTAACGTCAGCGTGATGGTAGAATTGTGAAAGAATACAAATAAACTGGGAGCGAAACAGACAGTCTACTTGTCTTCTTCCACGATCCTACCATGTTGACGTCACATTTCCCTTCTCGAAAACAATTAATTTCTAATAACTATATTATTGAAAACTAATATTTAGTTTTTATTATTACGATAAGAAGATATAGTGGTTAGTTTTTATTATTCCACTGTCGTCCAGGAATATACGAATATCACGTTTCCTACTAATTACACAATATTATTAATTCTTTTATTTTATTTTTAATAATGCCTTATAAGATTCCAATTTAATTATATCTTATTTTGTAATTTGATTAAAAAATAAGTTAAATTTTGCAGAAACGTTTATTTCGGGCGCACGAACTGTGAGGTGTTCACTATGGCGTTGACGCAGAAAGTAGGGATGATAAACGAATGGTCCACTCTACAGTTCCAGTTGAAGAAGTACTGCCCACGTTTGGACTACGACGTAGACCACGTGATAAAGATCGCCCGTCGACCCGTGAGGAACGCAGGACATGCTTGGGCTACTCAGGCCGGGGCTCCCTACAAAACAGCCATAGATCACTACCTTAGCCTCATACTAAGTGGTATGATACTCACAGAAATATAGTAACTTGATGTTTGGGAAATAGGCTTAAACAAATGACAGAAACTCAAGTATCAGTTTATTAGGTGTTCAAAATTACTACCACCAACTTCCATACAATAATAGAGATTTTGTTCAAAATGTCGACGTACGTTCTGCAACATTTTTTTCTTCCAAAAATTCGGGTAGCGTGGCATAAACTTAAGACTTCAAATAACCCCACAAAAAGAAATCTAACGGTGATAGATCTGGCGATCTTGGTGGCCATTGTCAAAAGAATTGTTTATATAGTTTCTGTCATTTGTTTAAGCCTACTTGATTGCAATTTTAAACCCCTGATAAAATTTGTTGTAAACGATATTTCTCTGGAACTAATGATCGGATTTGAAAAATGAAAAAACTGTTGAAAAGAGTATTGAAAGGCCTTTCGAACTGAGTCATGTTTGACGTCCTTTTCCATTTAAAATTTTTGAGGTGCAGTCCACCCCCATTTTAGGGTTGAAGTTATGCCATTGGTATTAATCCATTCAGGTGTCCTCCTTTATACTAAAATTGACGTGTTCCAGCGTTTTTTGCAAAATTGATGTTAAATGGCCAAAAATTGCGCTGATAATTTTCCTTGGGCCACCCTGTATGTTGAAAAGTCATACTCGCGAAATTTGACCAAAAACAATACTTCCCTTATCTATATATTGAGAGGCGGGAGGTAAAAAGAAAAGACAAGGAATTAAAAATAGGGTTTTTACGATTACTGAAAGTTTAAAATTTGCGGAATCTTTAGAGTTTAGATTGTAAAAATTGGGCGGTCAAATAAATTTAACACTTTACATACTAGTTGCATAAATAACTATTTTAGTCGTTTCCGTTTGTCTTCGCGAACAGTAGAAAGATTGTTACAAGAAGCTCTTTCTTATCTAACTAGTCGGTGAGTGTTGTGGAATACTTTATAACAAATTTAGATTGCATAACTAAATTACTCGCAGTTGTACTAGAAAATGATGATCCATTTTAATAAACCCTACATGTTTTTAACTAAAGTTACAATGAATAGCAGAACTAACCAAACCAACGAAACAAATTTTCACTTAATTTTTAATTAGTTAATCATAATTGAATGTTGATTTGAAAAACACTGTTCATGGTCATAATCAAGAAGTAATGATTAGCTAATCAAAATGTTAATCATCGATTGAAATACCGGCTCTAATGGATTAATCAATATAATAGATTAATCAAAATAATTATTTTTTATAATAAATGATCGATTACTATAACAGTAATCGAACAGCCCTAGTTATAATTTTGTGTAGAAGGTAGCACTGGGAACTTTTATGTTCACAAGTAATTTTGTGAAAATCCAGTAAAGAGAATTATAATAAAATATACCAAGGCATTCTATAATAAGAATTTAAAATTTAAACTAAAAAATTAAATCGACGATTGAAATTATAAATACATTGAAAATAATTTTTATGCATAAATGTTCACAAGAAAAATAAGTGTATCCACCGTGTCCTGAGACGTTAAATATTTTTGGTATAAAAACGTCTTTTCGACAATTTTTGGATTTATTCTACTAAAATATCTTTAAATGATAGCAAAATGGCAAACCTCCTCCCCTCAAAAACGTGGACATATTATTTGTATGAACCTTTTATAATTTTCAGGTGGGTTGTATGTGAAATGGACCAGAGACCACACTTATTCAGTCGCCAAAGATGCCAGACCATTTCCCTTGAGCAGACAGACCCAGAAACACATGGACGTTGGCCCTTTGCCCCTCTATGCTTTTTACCCATTATTCATTGTTTATATGTTTGGAATAAGTTCTTCTGTGTTTGTGTTTATTTGTGAAACAATTATAAACAACATTAAATGTAGAAGAAATAGAAATTGAAATAACCACACTTATTCAATCGCCAAAGATGTCACCCATTCGTATTATTTAGTAGAGTCTCATAAAAACATGGACATTAATCTTCTGCTCCTTATAGTTTTAAACCATTATTCATTGTTTATAGTATGTTTAAAATAAATTTCGGTTTTGTTTTCATTTGTGGAACGATTATACACAACATTAAATGTAGAAATAATAAAAATTTAAATAATATTTGAAAGACTTGTTTATAAAACACCAACATAATTTATTGTCTTGAAAACATCAACAGAGACAGTAGAAAATGCTTTGAAAAAGTTACGAGAAATATAAACACAATTCTTTATACATGTATGTTACAGTATTATATAAATAAGTCGGTCTTGTCTGTTTTTAAAATTATATCCTTATATTCCTTACTCAACATTTTTAAATACATTATACGATAATCTTAATAGAGAATACGGACATTTAAAAATATGTAATAATTATTTAAAAAACAATTGATTAGAGAACGTATAATAAACTGTAAGTCGTAACTGAAAGCAGAGTAATTTAAACCTTATACTCTAGACAGAGTTATAGTATTACATAAAATGTTTTGTAACTTTTCCATTGCTGAAATTATGGATTAAAAATGTTTCTGTTGTACAAAATTTTTACAGCCATAATTTTTCAGTTCACTTAATATTTGAGTGCAACATACATGTCCAAATAATATAGAGAAATTATCAAAGAAATTCTACTGTTAAAATTTATATTATAGTAAAATCCATTTAAAATTAAATGAACTTTACTATTTCAACAGCAATTTTATAGTTAATCCATTTCTTTCAAAGAAAGTTAAAGACCTTACATTAAATTCGTTATACGTTTAAAAATTACATTTATATACAAATGTGCAGAGTTAAATAATGTTACTTGCAAAAATTTAACATGTTTGGTGTATAAAAATAGTCATTTTTGGGGAACAACAATTACAAATCTTAGACTTGGGTAAAGATTTCTAAATATTTAAACATTTGAGATACTATAGATACGTAAACAAGCCTCCTGGCTTTTATTCTAAGGATGAACTTTATAGGTATTAAAGCTATACATGATTTCACGAAATATACCCAATAGAAGTCAAACCAATATTTTATTTCATCATTATTTTTTAAATTATTTTTCGCAAGGACAGTTTTGAATTCTTTGGGTATTACGTCGTACAAAGAGTATTTTAGGCCATGTTTGATAAATAAATGCAACAATACATCGTATTTACAAGCTCAAGTACAAAATAATCAACATTCAAGTTAAATGAAACAGCACGTATTGAATAGCGTAGAAAAATCGTCAAGTGCTAGCTATAGACACTCTTCACTTAGTAACTATTTAGTTCTTATTTCAGGCAGTAAAACTGCTGTGGTCTTTAACTAATCTCCTGAAATTTCAGTCGGGAGTTGCAGCTTGATTCAGTCGGAAAAAGTGAATGTAGTTTTTAGAATTGAGTAGTTATTAGGTGAAAAGTTATTGGTACATTATATAAGATGCAGATTGTACAAGCATAGATTTATAAAATGAGATACTTACGTATAAATGATTTATATAAAAGGGGTTTCTTTGTTGTGCTTTACCGTGCTTCTTATAGAAACACTTTCGAAATTTTCAATTACTCTATTACCGCACATAAAAGATTTAAATATTATTTTTTATAAACGCAAACTGTTTATGTTAAAATTACAAAAACCCCGATTTCCATTCGCTGAAAAAGGCCCAACTGAAGTTGAACCCATTCGGAGTTCTACAATTGACAAAATTTCAAAAACTTTCTTCATATTTCACTGAAACCACAAGTCAAAATTATATTTATTGTTGATTTGCCGGTATATCCGTGAGTGCGGTAGTAAAGCAAGTAAATAGCCTGTTTCGTTGACTGAAACCTCTAGAGTTGGTCCTCGCCCTGGGGGGCGGCTCACGTGACGTCGCCCGGGGTGTCCTTGGGCAGGTGGGCCGCCCCCTGCGGGGCGAGGAGCAACCCTCACGTGCGCACGAACTTGTACACCACGCCGAACACCAGCACGGACACCAGCACCAGCACCAGCGCCGTCACCACCTTGGCGAAGGCGTTCAGCCCCGACTCGCTCGGGTCCAGCGGTCGCGTGTTCTGCGTCGTTTGGGACCGACGCCGTTTTCCAGCCAAGCCCCTACAAAACGCACAAACGTCAACTTCGTGTTGTATCATTCAGCTAGAATCAGGGCCGGATTTAGTATTAAGCTCTATGCTCCTAAGTTAAAGGGACCCCCATTTTTACTTTCTATTAAATATTATTTTTAACTAATAAAAGAAAAACTATAACAGAAAGAAACTGATAAGGAATTGTAGTACTTGTCTAGATACCAACAGTTCTGAATTGTATGTTGTCATCATCGCAACGACATTTCAAGCATTGTCTTTGTCTGGGGTAAAGAAATACTAATGATGTTATCTCACTTGGTATCACTTTTCAAAATAACCTCCAAAAAGTGCACTAAATTTAGAATTCTGTCACAATGATCCTATGCTTTATAAAGGTCATATTTTTATGCAATAAATACCATAATGTAACAATCCCAAGGTTTCGCCGCGGGCGACGGCCGCTAGCGGACATGTCACAACAGGTCCGTCCGCTCCCCATTGTTCTATTTTCAGAGGATTGGCGAATATTCCAGAACTTAATTGTTCCACAATAAATACCCCGAGCAGGAGATCGCGAGAACAGTGTAATATTGATACGTGCAGTGATCGTTGGTGATATAAATAAATAGTTAGTGATATAAATATTGTGGAAATAAATATTGCGTAGTTTTAATTGTTTACATAAATGATCTTAGTGTTTAAGTCTTTATTAATAATCGTTAATCTTAAATTAGTGTTTATATTTGTTAATTCTTAGTGTTAGTTATTTTTCATTATCTCTTATAATTCATATTTCTTTTATTAAACTTATTTATATAAATATTAGTGTTTTAATAATTCTTTACACTTCACCTAAATAAATAAAACGTTACAATGATGTACAGAGTGGTTAAGTTCAATTAATCACTACCAATCAGTTAATCGTATGTTTATTAACATTGACTTTTTTGATAATTAGTGACTAGTGATAGCAAGAGAGACAACAAGATACTAATATAGATACTGTAGAATAATATACATACTGTAGAAAGAGATGGCACAAAAAAGTATGTTACACTACTTGTTGGAACACAACGTTTATATAGGACGTGTATATTGCATATTGGTATCTAGATAAGCACGAAGTTGGGTGGTCCAATTTTTCTTTGAAACAATTCTGCATTAGTTGAAATTATTTAGATAAAGGTGTAATTAAAATTACATAAAAAAAGTTCATTAAAGTGTTTAGTAGTAATAAGATTAAGTTGCGAAAGAGTATAGTAGCCATAATAAAATTATTAGGTGAGTTAGGTTTAGCGTATCGTGGGACTGACGAAAATTTAGCATTAAATGCAAATAGGAATTACTTAAGTTTGCTTATCATATTTAGCTTATTTTTTTAACTAAACTTTTGAAAAATTATGGTCAGAAAAGTAAAGTAATAGTAACTATTAATAGTTATCAAATGTTATTGGAGATGAATTTATTAATTTAATTGGAAGGGAAATTGAAAAAGAAATTTAATGAGGAAGTGAAAGAATAAATTTATTATTCCCTTTTTGATTCTACCCCAAACAGTACTCAGTTTGACCAATTATGGTTTATATTAGTTATGTGTTATAAAAACATATATAACAAAAAAAAAGTATAACATTACAACCAACAAAACTTACACTTTAAGCCTTTGAAACTGGAGTACATTCCGTAGTATCAATATTTGTTTGCTTTGTACTCCGATTTCAATAAATTACATATCACAACATATTTAAATGACTACTAAAACCAAAGTTCATTCTAAGACAGCCATATTCTAAAATGACTAATAAAAAATTTCGCCAGATCATCAAACCTGCTCCAGATGCTCTACTTTCAACAAGATATACATACAGGTGGTGACTCGAACACCCGAACATAGGTATTTAACATGTAAAATCATATTTTCGTAATTTCCTGCTTTCCTAATTAATTTAGGTAAAAATAACAGTTGTAGATCATAAAATTTTTCATTTGAATCAATGAGTCAAAATAATTTTACGTGCCTTGTAAGCTCAGAAATTAGCTATGAATACGAAATCGTTTGCTGCGTTAGTTTATTTTTATTATTATTTATTATTACTTTTGAAGTGGGCAATATGAGATAAATTAATTTCGAATTAAAAAAAAAACAAAATAAAATTACTATACTTTTTAGCGTAACCTAATACAACAGTAATAATAAGCAATAATAAAAATAAACTAACGCAGCTAACTTGATAGATAAACCGTTATACATTTATTATTATTGTCTCAACTTTATGGCTACTTCTATTTTAAAAGATGATTTACGTCATTTTCATACCTAATTCAAATCAATTTTGCTTATTGATTCGGATGCAGAATTTTATTCTCTACAACTGTTATTTGAAGCTTTTAATTTGAAATACGAAAATATGATTTACATGTTAAATTCCTATGTTCGGGTATTCAAGTCACCACCCGGTATATTTTATATTAGATAAATAACAAATAAGTACTCGCTAAGTTTCACAAAATCTTCTGGTGATGACAATATAATCCGAAATTTGCCATATAGGTTAATTTTAATATTATTAAACTTAGCAAGTGTTTATTTGTATAATATTATTAAACAATATTTCTTAGTTAGCCTGAACAATATTTTATTAAGGATATATCTAAATATTTACTTCGGTTTTTTGCTTACTGAAAGAAGAACACATTCCAAAGCATCAATATATGCTTTTGATTGTGCTTTATTTCTAGTATTTTTAAATGTTTCTTCTGGTTCTTGTTCAACTAAATCTAGAGCACATTGTAAATTTCGGAACATTAATATTTGCTCTAGAATGTGACCCAATCTCAGTAAGTTAAGAACCAAAACCAACATTGACGAAACAAGTTTATATTACCTTGCTAAAGCAGGAAAGGCCAAACTTTGCGTGAAAGTCAACTTATGCAAACTTTCACTCAAACTATACGGCCCTACAGATCCTCTCGCAGCAGCCCTCAACAACGCGTACTCCAAGTCGAGCGCGTCGAACAGACTGTACCTCGCTGTGAGAGTACTACTCCGTCTTCTGTCGCCAGGGTCGGAGTTCCTGCTGCCTATGCTGGCGACAGCAGCGGCGACGGAAGTTAAGCTGGAGGTGGTGGAACTGGACGTCGAAGCCCCGAGTTCCTCGCTGGGCTCCGGGGAGGATTGGCGCACGAACCTGGCGTGGTCGGGGTGCAGGAGGGCTGAGGAGGGACGGCGCAGGGAGGGGGAGGGCGAGCAGGGGTTGCTGGGCAGCGCTGGCGGCGCTGCTGGACTTGGGGACGCCTGTGGAGGAAGTCAACATTAGCCAAACACAGTGTTGCCAGATAAGGATCAAGAAATAATCGTACCAATCTATCAAAATTATGGTATTTTAAGAAAAATTATGGTATAAAATTTTATTTAAAAATATATAACCCTCTACTTGTCGTAGCCAACCCTTAAAATCTTCTAAATGTTCCCATTGTTTTCTATAGCACTGTCGTATACGAATTTGGGTTGATTTTCGTGTATTTTGAATTGCTGTCGAACCTGAAGCACAATCTTCATCACTGGAAGTGTTGTATTCACCACTACTATTATTATTAGTGTCCATTGTTCTTGACAAAGTTGCACCCTATACTTGTTTATAAACAAACAATAATATTTTAGGTTCGGTTAAAGACAAACCATTCAAATGAGAGATAACCAAAGATAAATGTAAAATGATAGACAAGACCGTAAAGGACGTACATATGCAGGCACACACGCAGTAGCATAGTAGTGATATCTGTCGCTAGAAACACCTACTAATGTCAACTGACAAATATAAGTACACAAAATGAAATATATTCTGATATTAATTGTTCGCAAAAGTTAATATAAAGAAATTTCTAAATTATCGTATATCGTATACAGAGCTATCGTATATCGTATATGACTAAAAATAACCGTATAAATACGATAGTTATCGTATAGCTGGCAACCCTGGCCAAACATAACCAGATGAACAGCCAAACCACAGAATATGTTTACACAGAAGCGACAGTAAGACAGAGAAGCGAAAATTAGAGAGAGATGGGGAAGGTACACAAATTTAAAGGGCCCATTGTTTAAAATCGGAAAGTTTACTCACATCTGAGAGAGAGGTAAGGAAAGAGAACAAATTTAAAGGTCTACACAATGCTTCAAGGTCATAGAACTGACTAGCGGAACATGAAAGGTACCGACACGGAGTGTCGCTTCTGTGTGTAACTATTCTGTGGCCAAACGATGTATTCCGTCCACGAAATTCGAAGTAGTTAACACGAATGAAATAGATGGCGTTAGTGCGGCACCTGCAGATTACATTCGACCAGTTCCAGTAAAATTTAACTGGACGCATGTAATGTGCAGTTACCGCATTATCGCTATCTAGTTCAATAGTGATACCCACTTCGAATTTTGTCGACAGAATGCGCCGTTTGACTGTTCATCTGTTTGTGTTTGTCTGTGCCATTAGCAAAACATTTAACAGACCCTTCTTATAACTGACATAATTTTATATACTTGAAACTTTTAGTAACTCAAAAATTTGACAGAAAAAATTGCCTCCATCGAGGTTGTAATTAGTGATGGGTCACAGGAAATTTCCCGTCAGGAAGATTTTTATTTCCTGGAAAAATTCCCGGGAAGTTCCATAAACCCGTTTCCCAAAAAAATCGGAAATTTCATTTTAGAAATTTCTTGGAATATATGAAAAATTCCCGGGACCAAAGGATATTCCCGGGAATAAGAAGGAAAATTCCTGACAATAAATTTAACGCAGGCACAGCTTTACTTGACATGTTCTAACTGTTAAAAGAAATAACTATAAATTTTAAGTATAGAAATACACTTGTTTGTTATTTTATTAGATAGTATAGTGCACTGAGAAATGTTTATGTTTTGTTAAAATGTTTTTTGAAGTTGACAGTTAAAAATGTATATTTTACCTACACCAACCTACACCATCATTTATAATATTATTAGTGTTAGTAAAGATTATGACGTAATTGTTATTTAATTTTCTTTAATTTTATAAGATAAAAATTTTGATGTGCTTTTGATTTTTATAAGGAAATTTATCGTTAATTTTTCCCCAGGAATTCCCCGGAAAATATCCCCAGAAATTCTTCAGAAAATTTCCCAAAAACTTCTCGGGGAATAGCCTGGGAAATTTTTCAAAATATTCGTTCACGGAAATTTACACATCACTAGTTCTAATACAGGTTACAAAAATTTTTAGAGCAATCTGCCGTGGAATATACTTTCGCAGGCCCGGATAAACGGGCGGACGAGGCTAGCCCTGGGCGTCAACTTTTTAAGGGCGCCGAGCGCCAAATTAAATACAAAATATTTTTACATATTATTAATATTTATTGATTTATATATTTTTTTATTCATAATTATTATTTGTGCATAAAAGTACGAAAAATTGGTACATATTTGTCAAAATATTAAATGTTTGTAGCAGATAAGTTAAAGTGAATTTATAATCAAATTCAAACATAGCACAAAATTATAGCTAGCTATTTACAACAAAAATGTAGTCACTTTGAATTTGACTTGAACTCAAAGCTAGCAAGGTCCAAGCTTGCAATTCAAGTCCGGTAGAGGTATTACTTTAAATTTAGTACATTATCTACATGACAAAGCAAGTGCGAATTATAAATCTTTATTAAAAGAAGAATGGGCATGATCAATATTACTACTGTCTTAAGTACACAGGTATAAATAATAGAAAATATAATACGAACAGAAATATTTTACAATGATACTCATAGATGGTACACCTATATTTTAAGAACAAGGCAAAGAGTTTGTAAATGGTGAAAATTTAAACCAAGCACAATTTCCACTTTAAGTCAAAATTAAGCAGACTCTAAAGTGATTGTAAATGTAATAGCAATATTACGCTTATTTTTATTTTCAAAACAGTATAATTATATTATAAATTACAGTATCGGATAAAGAGGGCGCCAAAATTAATTTCTATGGGGGCATTCGGAACCATAGATTCGGCGCTGTACAATTAAAAATAATATGCTGAATTAATCTGAAATGATGTTACGGAATATGCTTTGATTTAAAGAACTGACTAAATTTTTACCGATATTCTCAGCTAAATGGTCAAAACATTGAGAATATTCTGGGTTAGAAATATTTTCTTCCTATTTCTCTATATAGGTACTGTAATTAATTCGCAAAGTTACCTGGATAGACTCAATACCGGAGTCATTATGATGGGCAACATCATAGAAGTGTATAGAGTTGCTAGACACGGCGTCTTCTGCACAGGCTGGGAACACGAAGCTTTGACCATCGGCTTCACCTCGAGGAGAGTCTGCACTAGGCCATACCTGAAAAACGCCCACATTATAATTCCGGGAGTTATCAAAAGCATGATGTTATGCATTAAGTATGCAAGAGCAAACACTCATGTACTTCACTGTTCTCCTCATTATATGTAAATGCATCAAACTCCCAATTCAGCACCCTTTCAGCTATCGATTACTGAAAACTGAAACTCTCTTGGTACTGTAATACTACCCTCATGTACTCTATATTTGTAATATAATTCTTGTCTCCCTGTGAGTCGAACCAAATATAAAAAGAATTTAGAAAAACTTGTTGCTGGTGGCTTAAAAAATGAACTAATTACGACTGAACCAGAATTTTTAAATGCCAAGGAGATTTGTTACACCTTTTTATCACCTTTTGTCCATTATCTTACACTCCTTATATTCGTACAATTAGAAATTAGAGTCCCTAGAATACGATTTTACTATTTTTATCGTGATGTCTGTATGTCCGTGTGTATTAATATGATACATGTAAAAAATATAATATTTGGTAGTTAAGAGTTATATTCAAATATAATGAACTGATTAGATTTTCACTACAATTGGTTAACCGAAAGTAGTCCTTTACATAAAGCATTAAACCGTTTTTCCTAAAAAGACTCCTCTACATTCCTTTTTTTTCGCAAATTACGTTATTGTTAATCATGAAGATTATTTATTTTTCTATCGGCCTGCAAAATTACACTTTATAAATAACTTCTGGCTAAACAGAAAAAAATAATAATTATATTAACTTTACACATCGTACAAGCTGAGGAATTTCTATAAAACAGATGTTATTCATACGCAAAATACGTAAATATGAAGTTTTTTATTGTAAAGTATAAAAAGAAATATACAAGGAAAAGATTTTAGTTACGCCAAAAATAACTGTTTTCTTCGGTTTCCGATCCAGTATTAAAAATTTGATGCAAGGAAATTTCAGGTATAATATTCTGAAGAAACTTATTTTGAAACTAAATATTTAATGTACTAAAGAAATGTTTTATGGAATATATTACTACAGTGGCGTTGTGAAAAAAATGCTGTGTATAGTCATAAAAAATTCAACAAGTTCGAAAAACAGTAACTTAGAAAGAGAAGTCTGGAATGAGTGAAACAGGTCTAATTCTGAATTGTATAACGCTGTTTATTTAATGCTTTGTTGTATATTTTTTTTGTTTTTAACTTTAATTATTATGGTAAACTTTCAAATGATGTATATAAAGACAAACTTTCTTCCCAATTACTTGTCTACGGCTGTTGTGCGCATGCATTAACCGCACGGGTTGGACCATCAAGATCGCGTTCGTTTTGAACATAGTGAATATTTAATTTATAATTTGCAATATTAAAATGTCAAGAACTGAACTTTTTTTTATTATAATCTATTAGCAACTAAAATTAAGATATAACATACATTTTTACAAAAGCATTGAATAAATTTGATATATTTTAACTCCATGTAATGTAAGTATTAATTAATAAAACTATTGTCCAAGTTTGAATTCCAGAGGGTAAAGATCCCAATAGTTGCACAAGTATTTATATGGAAATAGTTTATGAAAGGGGTTTGGTGTGTATAGAATGTAATACCTGCAGTAAAGGTAGAGAACAAGTAGGTGCCGGTTTGGTTTCTTCTTGAGGTGGATCGACAGAACCAGCTTCGCATTGAGATGAAGATGAGCTGCTGTTGCTAGATCGAACGGCTGACCAGAACTTCTTCAGTCCTAGCTCCCGGAGTGGTTTCTACAGAAAAGAACATCCTTCAGAAATAATAGTACAATATATTATAAGTAAGTAAAATTAGTCATTACTATTGAGTTAGATGATTAATGCGCGAGCGCGTTAACGCGAATTTGGTAGTCACTCGAAAGTATAATAACATTTCATTATGGTGGGCCTGATTTAAATCATTGACTTTTATCAAAAATATAAATTGTAATAAAAATTTCATTATTTGATACAAAATTATTAAAAATAAACCAAAACATGTTGTGTATATAATAATCAGAGACGTCGCCAACCAATTTTATTTGGGTGGACACAGGTCGGTCTGACATTGTTTAGTGTGGGCATTCAAAGTATTAAAATTCAATATTTTTTAATAAATAAATGTTATTTAACAAAAAATAAAAGAAAATTACTTTATAAACAACTCTGAACGCGTTTTTTTCACTTTTGATAAAAATGTCGGTTACCTTAACCATCGATTAATAGACAAATATCGCATTGAAATGTAGTAAGTTGTTAAAAATATACGTTATTAACTATTGCGATATTTTTTTATTAACCAATGGTTGAGGTATCCCGAACAAAACTTTAAATTACATTCAATTTACAATTATCCATCAAACATGTCTTGAAGCAAAGGTGTCTACTACTTTGTCCAAGTATATTTTTATTCAAATTGCCTTTCAATATTTTTTATAAGTAAATTTGTAAGTCTTTTATGGGTCATGGTATTTCTTAAATAAGTCCTTATTTTTCTTAAACAAGAAAAAGTTCTGTTTTCAGGATGGCCCTGGCACACGCCTTGCGACGGCCCTGATAATATCTTAAAATTAAACGTTATTTTATCTTTTCATTGGCCATATAACAGAAGAAAAAAATAAGTATTTAATTGTGTAACTAAAATTAAAAATTCATTGTTACTCCTCCTAGTTTTATTCAGATGAATCGTTTTGGTTTTACTACAGTTTTCAATT
The DNA here is from genome assembly GCA_035578165.1 of Stenolophus ochropezus. Taxonomy (NCBI): domain Eukaryota; kingdom Metazoa; phylum Arthropoda; class Insecta; order Coleoptera; family Carabidae; genus Stenolophus; species Stenolophus ochropezus. The sequence continues at coordinate 40,075,238 of JAQOWZ010000001.1, read as the reverse complement.
TAGTTTATGAAATAAAGCATTTGTATTGTTTTCAAACAATTAAAAAGTGCAGTAACACTGTCTGTATTAATAGTAGCTCCTCAAGGCTTCTTTTGGAGACGGAAGACTTGAGGCTGCCTTACGCGTACAATAAACGTTCCTTGTGTCCGGAATACGTTTCCTTACCTCAAATTGGGTTAAAGCCTTCCTTGAGGCTTTTCAGCGTAGTCATAGACGCAATTGTAAGTAATAGGCGACTCTGATTAAGCTCGCAGCGCCAAAGTGTGAATTTGTGAAACTAATGGAGCTGTGATAATTTTTGTTTTGACATAAGAATCAGTGTTGTTTAGTAGCCGATTTTCTTTATTTTTTTGAATTATAAATGTGTTAATATTTATATTAACTTCTATACAATAAAGTTTAAGTTATTTATTTTTGTTTAATAGTATAATTTTCATTGTTTAATACATATATTTGTTTTAGTAGCAGTGTATAAATTATTTGATTTCTCTGCATCATTTGAGAACGTAGAACGAAGTTTGAAATTCTTTTTAAAGAAAATTTAAGATTTTTTGCCAGTAGTTATTAATATTAATTGATATTGTTTTTGAATTAAATTTTATGTCTTTACTATACGATGAATGGTTCATTAAAGCTGATTAAAAGAATATTTTAAATGTGTGTATCGATGAGAAGAATTTTTAGATTCTCAATATATTTTATTAGGTGGCATTTTAAATAATAAGAATATAAAAAAAAACATTTCTAATATCTTCTAGTCAACAAACTATGGCATTACTGAAAATTTGCACAATATGTAAGGCTGGAAACATTGGTTACATTGGTTATAAAGCAAAAACACGAGTAAGTAAGAATGATTAAGTTAAAATTATTTATACAAATTTAAATTAGTTTTTAAGGAATTTGTTTGCGAATATTATTTTTATTTAGTTTTATTAGGTATCTTTTTATGTTTGTTTCTAGTATATTTCAGGAAATCTCTAAAGCAATTGAAAATATTGCATATAATAAAGGGTAACAAATATTACATGAAATACGACATTAACTAACTTCTAGAAAAGTAGCCATTCTCTTCAAAATATAGAACACGCATTCATATAATCTGCTTACGGGTATTTTTAATTTAAAAATCCAGGCCTTCAATTTATCATTTTTTTGGATTTTCCTAATTTATTGTAAATATTTAAAAAACATTCTGTCTTTTTTGTAAAGTAGTGGAAATTTATATTATTATATTGTTATAATCAATAACAAATATGTCAAATTAAATGGTCAAATAAATTCTGTAAGCACCACATGCAACTAAAACAATGCAGTCTATCACAGCTCCTGTAGTTTTAAAATTCGCCACCAGATAGAGTATCGCTTAGCAAGAGTCGCCTATAACTTACGCGTTTTGAAAACGTGTACTTAGTATTAAATGTTGATAGTTAGAATAAGAATTAATAAATATTTTGTTGTATGCACTTTTTAACGTATAATTCATCTCAAGTACTTTACAACTAACGATAGATTTTTTTAAAGATTTATTAATTCTGTATAATATATATATTGTTTTATAACTATGAAGATTTTTAGTCTGATTAAGTTTAACTGTGGGGTCTTAGTCTCCCATTTAGTAATAATATTTTGTTATTGTTTATTGTAAATATTGTTTTATTTTTCTTTTTGTGCAAATCTATTCTTTTCTAACCTTACTTTATCTTGAACAGATGATTTACCTACTTTCTGGTCAGTATAACTCTCAGTACAGTCAAATCGTCAAATATAGTTTTTTGTTTTTTGTAATAAACATTGTTTTTTTACACCCAAATCAACTACATAACAATTTAATCCGGCAAATAAGTGGATATTTTTTAATGTTTATTGTATTAATTTATTAAAAATAATAATGAGCAGAATTGCAAAGCCCAAGGTAGAAAAAGAAAAAGAATTATTACCTCTCTTTAACAATATAACCTCAAATATACCAATGTGTTTCAAATCGCGCCAAATATAATCTACAACTGTATATGTGTCCCCGGCAAGGATGCCTTGAGGTAAATCTAATGCTTCCTCAACCGAGATTTTCCGAAGGAACGTCTATAAAACACACCTAACTCAAGTACTTGAGGGCATCTCTGCCAAGGAAACTTTAAGGTTGAATTTGAGGAGCGACTTTTAATACGTATATTTTAGATAAAATTAAAAAAAAATATTATTTTTGCCAACCATGCGTTTCACTCAAACGAAATCCTAAATTTTAAAGATTAATTAAATTTTTCACGTTATTAAGAATTAATTGTATTTATTTCGTCTCATTTATATAATTTTTTTCTTTGCAGAAAAGTGTTGTATTGTAGTAACGTAGTCAGGTGAATTGTGTTCATATTCTAACCCGCAGGATATCGCAGTAGTACAAGGAAGGATAACAATGATAAATGGGCAAAGGAAGTGCTGAGAGGATTAAGCCAGGGGTTTGCTTTATAATAATAAATGATGGATTGTAATAAATACTTACTATAAGGGATTATCATGCCTTACACCAACAATAGTTCAAATATAATTGTAAATTTTTCATTGTTTTATTTAGGAATTATAATTTCGTAAAAACTCAACATGAAAACTTGACACAATTTGCCTGAAGCCTGAAACTGAAAAGTGAGTCAAGGATAATGCTTATTGCTCTTATCACGGAAGCATCTTACAATGACTCAGTGCCAAGATATATCATAGCTTTTAATTTAAACAGAGTAAAATTATGTCACTATCAAGTATCAAGGACATAACTGTTGGAAAAAATTTTTATGTTTACAATACATAACCTTCCGCTTATAATCGTTAAATGTTCCTTGTATATTAGAATAAAAACTTTATATTTTCACATTTTAACTTTCACAGTGTCTTAGTTTAAGCCAAACACTGTGTAATAAGTTATAATAATTTTAAAATTATAAATATATACAAAGGTAGATAGCGTATACCTATTACGTAAAAGATTTCTTTTAATAGTATGTATGTAGTTGAGAACTACATCACAGCACGTCATTTATTCTAATAGCCCCTATTTCAAGAGTTGGAATAGGCCGAACGAATATTGGTTTCTGCGCATTTCCCTTTTGTAAGTGATAGATATAGACTTCTAGGTAAAATTATATATGTACCTGTGCAATTTCACGATTTTTGAGTAACATATATAATATTGCATACAGGTGCAAAAGATAATACACATAATTATTGGAAGTAAACAAAATTAACTACAGTAAATTCTGTACAAAAAGGTCCTATTCATTTTTGTAGTAGTGTCAATAGTTTTGGAGATAGAGTTGGGGAAAAAATATTAAATTTTTTTTTAAAAAATCGTATAGAATTTTTTTTTAGTTTAATTTTGTATATCGTTAGTTTTTCGATAAACTCAATAATTCCCGAGATATTTAAGAAAAAGTGAAACAAAAAACCTTTAAGTGCTAAGTGAACAATATTATATGAATTAAATTTGAAATAAAAAAATTAAAACAATAAAATTGCTATACTTTTTTTGTGTAATTTGGTACAACAATATTTAAAAATAATAGAAATAAACAAACGCAGCTACTTGACAGATAAACCGTTAAACATTTGTTAATATTTGTCTCAGTATCACGGCTACTGCTATTTTTGTGGTGCTTTAGGTCGTCTTCATATCTAATTTATGAGTTTTCAAGGAATGTATTTTTTTTATTGATTCAGATGTGGAATTTTATGCTCTACAATTATTATTTGGTGCATTTTATTTAAAATAACTATAGAAGCAGGAAATTACGAAAATATGATTTTATATGTTAAATCTTTATGTTCGAGTGTACGAGTCACCAGTGCAAGTAAAAATAAAAATTTGGTAACGTTACCCCATTACTCACTAAATTGAGACCCTCACTTCGGTATCGAAAGATAAAAAACGCTTTTCTAATTTATGCTAGGTAAAAGCAAAAATAAAGATGAATGATAATAGACCGATTGGAGTCTTGTTGTCCTTTTTGTGGTAAATAATAAATGTCTTTTGTGTGACCTGTATCCGTTAGTCCTCATAATAAAAACGTGTCGCTTGTGATATGGGTAAGACGTTTTATAATCTATATAAAGAGAAAAAAACTTGAAATGGAAAGGGAGTAAAAAGACCGTAACGTCCTGCAACCCAGCATCCCAGTTTCTCTGCGCATTGCAGTAATTTGCGCGGCAGAAACAACGAGCAAATCGGACAGGAAATACATTATCTTTATATGTATCGCGTTTTCAATAAGTTGTACATGTATTCTGTATCATTCCATAAATAGATTCACATGAATACAACTATTTGTATCTTCCTATGATAAAAAGCAAAGTCGATTTTCTCTTAAAAGTAATTAACTAAAGCAGAAAAAGCGGAAATCACTATTTCCTTCCGGTGCAGTTAATTTTCCGGTAATACGGTCACAATGTTTACCAAAAAGCAGTTTTTATCCTGAAGGATAATGTTTCATAATATAAAATGTTTACTGTTCGGAAGCTCATAAAATAAATATTGTACAAAAAGGGTTTCATGATAAACTGTAAACATGCCTCTGAGGATATTTGGATCAATACCCCGATGTTCACAAGGGAAGTATCATTATTGTACCAAGTATGACAACAGTCAGACCCTTTTACTCATCGCTACATTTCAAATAATAAATTCATGGCGTCAAACCGGAGTAAAACTACAAATAAAATTTCAATGTCGTTGACATTTTTAATGATTAAAGAGCTGTTACCTGTAGATTTGCCTGACATTTACCAAGAGATTTGGAAAAACGAAAAATAAAATTATTTGTTCCATTATTTCAAAGGTGATTGTTGATCACACGATATGTAATATTTGTCCGTAGTATTTGTCGTTCTAAAAATAACTCCGGGTGAATGCAATGGCATTGCTCCAGTTCCCCGGCCCTGAAAGCTTGTGTTCGATCCCTGCAGTTGTAGGGCGCAGCGTAGCCTTGTGTTTGTGGGTTAGGCTTGTGTGCCCTACATTTACAGCTGACTGCCAGGCAATCGCAAAACCATTTAAAAATTTATTTGGTATCTGTAGCAGCAATTAGAAATTAGTGAAAAATTTATGGTTTTTTATGTGGTTCATTGGAAATCGTACAAAGACTTTATAAATTATATTTAACCAAATAAATTGTTATATGAATTTAGTATCGTAGTTCATCAGATTTCAGACAAAAATATTTTTTTCTACAGTAAAGTATCAAGATACATTCAAAAGAAAGAATTTTTAAAACCGACTACTTTCCGATAATTCTTACCTTCTTCAAACTCTGGTCAAAAAACTGTATCTTCATTCAAAAGAATGTTGAAAACATGACTTACCAATACTCATTTGCAAGAATCTTGCAGCACTCTCAAAGAAATTTTTTTGTAATTTATTATATAAAATGTTTGTTGTATCTTAACAAAATAAATTTTAATTGGGATGAAATGACGTAGGGATCACACACGCAATCATGCCTTATATATTGGATGCCTGAACTTAAATCATTCACCCATAATCGATGGACTGGAGTCAGAAGTACATACATTAATATTTAAAAAAATCCATAATTTCTTAGACAATATCACCCTTCAATAGATATTTTTTTCTTCATTAAAGAAAATTTTAGCTAACTAAAACGTACAATAGTTTGTATGATTTGTTGTTTTCGATTATAAAATATTAGTATATTACTTTACTTGTGGGAAAATTCCGTAATTCTCTCAATAGTAAAATACTAGGTATATTTTTCTTATAAATACGACATCTGTGCTTGAATTTAATTATTAATTAAATGCTAAAAATTAATTAGTTGATTTGAATTAAATATTTTTCATTTGAATATAAACACTTTTAAAAAATAATCATATAAAAATATGAATTCACAATTTATTCTGTTATTCCAATTTCTATGTTTTATAACGATTTTATATAATTTAAATTGCTTTATATTCATTTTTTATTTTTTGCTATTTTACATAAATTTTCAAAATTTATTGAATGAGAATGAAATTAAAATTTTCAATAGCTTCAAAATAATAATAATAAATACAAATGATACTCAAAACTAGAGTGAAGAAACAAATTTTGACGGCTATAAAGTCGACGCATGGCGGCATTGGCGGCGTTAAATTCACTTCACTTCCTTCTCTCATAGTTGGAGAAGCACGCATTTCTGCAAACAAAAACATTGGTAGAAGTAGACACTTCGTAAGGAAAATTAATCTGAATTTTTTCACTTCATTTGAAACAATAGATGATTAATGTGAGAATGATATAAATACTTTCTTCTGGAATATTGATTTTAATAAGTAAATAAAAGTCACGCCCGTAGAAAAAATTGTATTGAACACACGTGTGGCAACGTCCAATTCAAAACTTACAGGTTTGAAGTAAGAACGTAGCGATTCATGTGTGTATTGCAATAACAGCCTTGTCTCTTTTATATTGCCATATACATATTTGTAGCCATATATACTCTGTTCACGTTAAGGTAAAAATAAAGGCTAAACACGATTCCGGTTCTGTGATTGGTTAAAATGCAAACCAAGTCTATACACGGATATTTTTAACTATAAAAGGTAGTGTAGAAAAACAATAGTTTCATATTAAATTTTTGACTGAGAATTTTTATAAAAATGCACAAGGGAAACATATTGCAAATTGTAACTCCTCAATCATTTATTTGTGCGCCAATTTTATATGTGTACTCTTATCTGAACGTGAATAGAGTGTACATATTTAATTCGAATACATTCAAAGGTGACGTAAAGAAGTTTTCATAAGAATAACTATACCTTTTCTAAGATTAAAAATGCAATTAGTATAAATATAATAAGTATATGATAATATATTTAATATATAAAGTCAAGCAAACTTTGGAGGCGGATAGAATTTACATGGCTCAATATTATTTCAAAATGCTAGCTACTAAAAATAAATCATATCCCTAGGATCAACTAAATCCTCCTGCTCTGCTCGTAGGTGTGATGATACATACATTTATCCCTCTTTGCAGCTCGTATCGATTAACAATTTACCCCAATTTGAAATGTGAGTTTGTGGTTTGCAAACCAGTTTATATTTTGGAAGTTTGGAACTTAGTCTATAATAACTGACCTTCCACAAGTCTGAAATTTCAAATCAATACTTGTTGCACGGCTGAACCACATGCCCTTGTGGTGCTCTCTTTACCAACATGCCGATCAATAAATTAAAAAATATATTGTGGGGTCGCCTGGCTTGCAGGATAAAAACGCTCTCTCCATAAGAACTCTTCAATCTCTACGAGAATTTCTTTTAAAAAAATTCAGTACAACAGGTATAGAATCACAGAATACGTAACTCAACAGTGGCGTAACTAGAATTCATAAATATCACTTTTGGACATTACAATTCTGCTGTAAAAATAGGTAAACAAAAAAAATCGTGACATTATAAACATATGGAAAATATATTTTTAGAAGGAACACATTATAAGCTATACTAAAATTATTTAAAGGTACTACACATCCAACAAATCGAAATTCTACATGCTTCAAAAACATAACATAGATAGACTGGTAAGATTTGGAAGGCTGTAGAAATTTTCATATATTTTCACTCCATAGATCAGTGTATTATTGAGTTTTACGAAGCTATTAAAATATAGTATTCCTAAAATTCCACCTCCACCCGAAATTAATAATTAAATTATTTGTGACACTATTTACAATATTTTTTAAAGAAGCAAAATCAACAACTTTCAAATTTAATGTATTGACACTTTCATGTTCTATTACTAACTATTACTGCTAAATATTTTAATGTATCTCACTTGGGACCTGTTACATAATTTGTAATTTTGAATGATTTTTAATTTGCTGAAAGATCGCTCAGCTTGAAAATAATTTTTTGGTCTCATTGGATATGTGTGATACGTGTCAAGAAATAAAATGAATATAATTGAGTTACTCAAACATAAAGTAAATCCAACATCAATAATACAATTTTTAAAAAAGAATGTTTGCTTATATCCGTATTACTTTTAATTATTAATGAAATATAAATAATATCGACATAGTGTCGCTGCTGCTTATTTACCTATTTATTTTTGTTTAATTTTGGAGAATCAAAGTGAGCCCCCCTCACTTATGAGGCCCACCCACGTTGTAGGCGTGTGCTCCTCTTAGTTACATCACTGTAACTCAAGTAGATTGATTAGGTAGTTGGTTCTAGTTTAGAAATAAGACCTTTTTATTACTTGGTTCCGGATTGGAACTGTGCTTTTACAAACAAATAATATGTGGTCTTTGATTTCTAAATGTTTGAAAAAGGCTAATAAAGTTAATTATAATTGCAAATATTTAAGGTGTTTTAGCCTCGTACACACATAGAAGATGAGTTGTTACAAAGAAACTAGCAGTAACTAGAGGCTAGAACGGTTTTTCCACAATTTCGTTAAGAAGATTATACAAATTCATTTAATCCTAAGTTGCCAACAAAATACAATTTCACTGAGATTTATGCCGGAAGTAAGAGTGGAATTAGATTTTCAGCTTTCTGGATTATTACTTCCGTTTCCTTACCAGCCTCACGTCGTTTATCAGCGACGCGTATCGGCAAACTTACTGAACTTTCCCCAAAATGGTCCAAATAAGGACATAAAGAGAAAATTCCTTCATAAGTCAAAAGTTAACGCATGCTTTGCTAAATAATTTGACGTGTTAAACTGATGTAACAGGTATTATAACTGTCAACAGATCCTTCACTTTGTTTCAAATGACAAAGCTTTGTAGTATTAATTGCTACTTGTTAATTAATGACGAAAAATAATGACAACAAATCAATCTGATTGCCAATACTACTAAAAAACTTTACTAAAAATAATTAGTTGTTTCACAAAATAAATATCGGGTGCAAATAAATTGCCATACATATTTAACAAGTGAATATGGACCGTTCATTCAAATAAACACTTCCATATTAATAATTGACAGTTATTTAAAATTTATATGTAAATTGTTTATTTCGTTTCAATATATAATATGCGTAGTTGTGAATTTGGAATTGCCTATCAAAAGCAGCCAGAAAACTAATATCAATTTCTATTAATACCATATTTTTTTTACTAGAAGAGTTCATCATTGACTTAAAGAAAATTTGAAATTTGAATTGAATATAATTTTTCATTGCTTTGAAAGTCCGTAGCCTGAGGAGGTTTCCAATGAACAACGCCACACTTGTCTGCGGCAGAAAAGCGAACTAATTAGCGGGGATAATATCTCGGTAATTAGGTCTGGAGTTTCAAACGCTCTGAAGACTTTTATATCGGGAGAAGTAATACAATTTATCCCGGATTCCACTGACGAGAAAACAGATAATTAAAGAGATCTTATTTTCGGGATTTCTCCGAAGGGTTCCAACAATGCGATTAACGAAATTGAAATGTATCTTTCGGATTTTTTTCTCATTAGTTCGCCTTTTTTGTGCTAGTGAACTTGGATAGGTATATAAACTTTTTAAAAAATGTTTCTCTCTTTAAAACTATAAATTTTTCTTCTTTAGCAACACTACGTTTTTTCAAGGATGCTACAGTCAAACTTAGAGCCTCGATTGTTGTTTTTTAACAATTTCGAAAAAAAATTAACAAAGACAGAAGACATTAAATGTATGTATATAGAAGAAATATGGAACATAATTCCTTATTATAGAAATAGGCAATTGAGTATTGTATCACATCAGTGTTAAATTCGAAACCTTGTTAACCTGAGCCACTTCTCCGGTAACCAATTTAGCATCTATTAACACCTCGGGCTGCTCCTCATCAGCATGACCGCATCATTGGAGCTGAATCCACGTGCGACCACACTGTTCATTGTTTGTTGCGTGTCCCAGGTTACCGGGCGATGCTCTACTGTCTGTGTTTGCGAGCTGGGCGTACAACAGGTTGTCGGGTTTCTAGCTGGAACAGTGCTGGAGCAACGGTGGAGCCCAGGGGTCCACACCTCGAAGGGAATGAAGTTATAGAAGAGATGCAGCGAAGATTTTTCCACTATTCTTTTGAGTTTTATAAAGAATAACGAATTGTAGAAAGACATTTAAAATGAAGCTACAATATTATCTTCTATTTGTATTATATGATCTGAATTCGATAGCACATAGTTATTTTATCGATAGTATTTAATTCCGATAGTCTTCTTGTTTTTTATGAATTATTCACCGACAAATAATCCGTCGTTTACTATTTGGTGGTTTTTGTTTTAAATAACTATTTTATAAATCTTTTCCTAAGTCTAAGCTACTCTGGTCTTTAGTTTAGGGCTATTGGGGCTTTAGTTGCTTCACACACCTAACACAAATTGTGGAGTATATGAATGATGGTGCTCTGATACTCTTTTCCTCGGTTAACTTCCACATCTGTGAAAGTTTTTCCGGCCTTTATAAATAATTCCGGAGTTATGTATGGGCAACTCCTCTTTGTTAAACAAACTCAATATTTGAAACTGTTTAGGCACAAAGCAATGTGTTTGATACGAATCTCCCATTCCTGTGGGGAGTTCCTGGGTGTAAAGAACAGGAACTCCAGGCTAACACCTCGCGGATATCGATCCTGTCCCGGTCATCCAGACGTTGCCAACAGGTGGAAGGACCACGCAAACATAATGGGAAAACTTCGAAGAACGATTATTGGACGCAGGATATTATTGCCTAACTTTTCTCACTCTCAACTACTAACAGAAACTTAAATCATACACTACCCCATTAATGATACAATATCCTATTTCTATTTCTATCCTAGGCGTGTATGTTCCTTGTAAGATGATCGCTTAACACATCCTGTCGCCAGCATGAATTTGTTTTTGTTTATCACCATGGCAACAGTGAATTGATAACGATCGTGTGTTTTGTGAAGTGATCTGTTGCCAGGCAACGTTTGCTTGTTGCTCGTCAGATGAATCGGCCGGAATCACCGGAACGCTTGCAAATTACCAACGAAGCCCGGAATCAACACCGGTGTTCACACAAAGGTAAACTACATAACACCAAAGATTTAAACGGTAGCTAGAATTGCACAGGAAGGAAATAGACAGGAAAAGCGATATTAGCTCAAACGGAAATGAAATAGAAAATTCCTTTCTTCATACTTGCAAGTGATCGTATGCAGGTTCAATTTTCACAATTGTCTATTAACTTTTCGTCGACCTCTAAAAAAGAGAATAAAAAAGTATTTATATATTTTTTATGCACATATCTAATCAGGTTATCGAAAATAAATATTATTAACAATTTATTGACATCTGCAAGGGATTTAAAAAGTATTGTGGGACTGCTATAATTACCTACAAGATTCGAACCATACTAAATAAAATTACTAAATCTTTGTTATAGTACTGATTATGAAATTCAAATTATTTTGAATCAGCTCTTATAGAAAGAGAGAAAAAAAGTATACCATCAAAATAATATGAAATGTATCTCACAGATTGATTGCGTCTAAAATCAAATAGTCTAAAACCCAATATAAATTTCTAATCTTGTTCCTTGTAATAAGTGGGAGTAATATTAATTTTCTTTATAATTTATTAAAATTTTGAATGGAGAGCCATTGTGTTGAAAACTCATTTATTGAATTTGTTCATTGTGCTGTTCTTTCCCCGTCATATTGAATTATACAAACGCTGATGATTTTCCCCATTTGATTTCATTCCCACATCCAATGCAGAGTTAATTACATTCGTTTCCGTTCACATTAATAATTCAATAGCGCATTTTATCACATGTGAAACGAACAGAGTTCCATGTTGGGGGTATGAACAGATGCCGAACAAGCTTTTAGCGTCTGTCTTGGCCATTAAAGTTTTAATCTGCTGTATGGAACACTAGGAAATTCAAACACGAGGAGATTTTGCCGATATTGAATTAGAGCCACTGTTGTGTTTGGAATAGAATTCTGCAGAATATGGAAATGGATCAGTGGTTTCAGCTAGCGATAGTTTTTCTGCAGCGGATTGTGAGTTTAGATTGCATTGGCAAAGAAAAGAAAATATTTTCCTATTTCAATTTCTTTCTTTGATTCGTTGGTAGGTCCCAGTTTAAACTTTGGTCATTGTCGTAAGAATGTATTTTATTGCTCCATATATATTTGTTTTAGCTTTCAATTAGTGTAGTTCATTATAGTATCATGCTATTAAAATACCTGATTCCGGCAGTAGTAATTTGAATCATTTTCTATAGTTTACCTAATTTCTACTCTATTACAGTTCTATACTTTTGCTCTAATTTTTATCCTACATTTCCCAGTATCTTCTTCCTCTTATTTAATGTTCTAGATGTTAGTTCTTTGCTATTTCATGTTATTAACATAGCGATGTACAATAATTGTATATTTTTAATATTAGAGTACTCTTGGTATAATGTTTTTTTATTTCTTTTTTCCAGCGGTTAGGAGCGAACCTCGATTTTTTATTTGTCAGAGAAGTTACCTCTGAGCTACAAAGGTGTGTTAACTGACTATTAGTTAGGTTTCAATTGAAATATTTTTATGAAAATTTATAGAGTACATTTTTTCTTGGTACCCACGTCACCAATTTCTGCTGCATGTATTATTGTATTTTTATCTTTATCGGTTACGTATGGTATAGATGAGATTTCAATCGCTATCTCAGTATTTTATTAGGAGTATATATATATATATATATATATATATATATATATATATATATATATATATATATATTATTTGCGGCCAACCAACGACAAAACCGTCATAACGGTTACTTTAAAGTCATTTTTTTCTATCTTTACGTTGAAATATATTAATATTTACAAAAATATTTACATTTGAAATTAGTAAATGTATATTACATTAAGAAACAATGCGCTACAAAATTGATTCATATATTTTTAATATATAACTCATCTCCCACTAATAATTAACAGATGAAAAGTAGACTAACCTCCAATTGGTACATTACGAGCAACGAAATTATATTTCTGCTACATATAGTCTTCAAACAAGGCTGCTGAATCTTCATAGATTTCTCCCGACGGTGATCATCATGATTTTGGCGTAAACATTTTGTACCTCATTGTGTGTTGGTAGTTAGTTTAATATAGGTACAACTCTATATGATTCACTCAGAATTATATTTCTTATATTCAGTTCTGACATTTATTTACTTCGGAATTCAGACGGTTTCACGCAACAGGATGAAGTCTTCGTCCCGGTTTTTCCCTTGGCCATTTGTATCACACATTAGAAGACCTGAGTATCAACTTGGGGAAACAAACTCTATCTATGTTTTTATAACTGGAGAAACTATTTGTATAATTCTTTTTATTCTATTTCCTACCCAAGTCTGGGAAGGTATGTGTTAATAATTTTCTAAACGAGTTTATTATATTTTGAATACGGCATATGAATCATATGAATCATATTTCATTCTAAATAGTCTTCAATAACTTAGTTATGTATATATTTATAACCGTATTCTGTAAATTATGCCACACGATAACTAAATAAATAAGTAAGGTGATTTTGGCGTAAACATTTTGTACCTCATTGTGTGTTGGTAGTTAGTTTAATATAGGTACAACTCTGTTTGTATGATTCACTCAGCATTTTATTTGTTATATTCAGTTCTGACATTTATTTACTTCAGAATTCACACGATTTCACCCAACAGGATGAAGTCTTCGTCCCGGTTTTTCCCTTGGCGATTTGTATCACACGTTAGAAGACCTGAGTATCAACTTGGGGAAACAAACTCTATCTATGTTTTTATAACTGGAGAAACTATTTTTATGATTCTTTTTATTCTATTTCCTACCCAAGTCTGGGAAGGTATGTATTAATAATTTTCTAAACGAGTTTATTATATTTTGATTCTTTATAGCGCGACATCAACGTAGTTTGTAATTTGACATTTGGTTGTTGATTTATAGTGATAATTTGTTTTGAAATGAATATGTCAGGATACAAACATAGTCCTTAACAAGTGTTTATTAAGGATTATAATGGAATAGCTTTCACGCATATATAATGAATTGTCCTGAGGTCAATCGATGCACGACACTTGTGGTATAAATAAATTGCTGCCGATATTAATTAACTACCTCCCTTGTCCACAACACACCATAGTTTTAACTTTATTGTCCAATTACAAGATAAATTGAATTAAACATTAACTGTTACACCGCTTTTTAACATGAACTCTTTTATTTCCATTTTCTTACCCATTACCCTTAAATTTTTTACTGTACCTTACAAAAAAGAACACCATTTAAAACTTTTTATTGTGTTAAAAAATGACATTTGTATGGTAATGCCAGCCGGATCTTCTTAGATTAATGTAACTAAATAAAAGTTAGCGGAGAAAAGATAATGATTATTAAGGGTTTGTGAAGCAGGTTTATTTCAACAGAGCGGCACAAATGAAACTTGGCACGGGATTATTATACGCATATTTGGGACCTAAATAAATAATATTCAACATGAATAATGCATCTTTCGGGGATTTATGTCAGAAATAATTTGATAAAAAAGAAAATACAATAAGTGGCATGGATTTCGATTTACAGGGATTGATTCTTACCAACATTGTTTTATTATATTTTGTAAGTTATCTTAACCTTGGAAACTATGGAAAACAATGTGTAGCCAATATCCGACCCCTTATTCGGTATTGGATAAGCGATGCGGAAACAATCAATCATACTAATCCGATTTCGATATACCGTTGTCTTCAATCTACTTCGAGTGCATGCTAGACAGAGGAGCTAACTGCCGTCGTAGAAACTTTCAAATCGGTCAAGACATTGATGGAAGTAGATAAATTGTCATTGGTTTGATTCGATCGTAATGAAGTGATTGCAAAGATTACAAAGACCTAAAAAGGTTTCTAAAGTAATTACGGAAGTTTATTATGAGCAAATTACAACAGCAGGTTGTTAATTTGTAAACAACACTAATTTAAACCCCAAGTATACTAACAAATCCAACATAAAAACACGACCAAAAAGGGTTTTAAAAACATCAGTGGCGGCTCGTCCTTAACTGCTGCAGAGCTGCAGAACTACCAAAAAGTTTAAATAAAAATACGCATTGTTAATTAATCATATACCTAAGTAAGTTTTAAAATATGTATAAAAATGAAATAACAAAATTACTTCTTTATATTTTACATTATATTCTTCAGTATTTTACGCGTCCTCTACCATCGGAATGAGTTCAGCGTACACAATGTTACAATGTTACAAAAACTGCAGCTCATAAGTAAAAATCTAGCGCAATACACGCTTACTTCATTAGTGTTAAAATTGATAATCATACAACGGTAGCAATACGAGTATTTACAAATTAAAATTTACCTTATATTAATTTAGACTATAATGTTTAAATACATATTTCAAAATTAATGTAATTGTTCAATGACATAAAAATTAGTTTTCCAAACTTTTCTTATAAGGAAATTTCCTAAAAAAAGTTGAAGACATGTGTTTAAGTAACAACTAGATTTGTGGTTGCAACGACAAGATTGCTTCCTTTTTGTTTTGTTTGCGAACGATCGTGGTGAAAAAATATGAACTGAAACTAGAGTGAGAGATTTGTTGCATTTGACTGAGAAAATAAAGAAACCCGAAACTTTATTGCCACAAGTCTATAATGAATAATTAATAGATAAGTTTGCTGAAAAAAAGGAAAGAAGTATTCCTTTAAAATTTAAATTAAAATTATAAAGAAAATTGAATTCCTTTGATTAAAATTTTATTTTCTTTTTTGTATGATGCAGCACAACCACAAATATGTAGCACGAGCCGCCACTGAAAGCATACCAACAAATCCATTCTCAAATGAGCCGTTTAGCAGTAGAGAAAAAACATGTCTAAAGAAAAAGTTGCAACTAAAAAACAAATGTTGTAAATTGTCACACTGTTGGATTGTTTATTGTTAACTGATTAATTCAGCATCGCAATATTAATTTGGTTGATTCACAAATTGTATTTCAAATAGAAAATAATTATTCATTTGCAAAAATTGGAATCTTCCACAGGATTCGCGAATTCATGAATCGATGCTGCAATTTTTTACAATTTATTTTTTCTTGCTCCTATGAAAATGACTCATTTAATAATTGCTTTCATGTCCTCCACAACTTTTGGAAGATGATCGGTATATATGATTTTAATGCTGAGTAAAAAATCTGATGTGTCCAACACATTACCTCCCGCCGATGTAGTAATGTATTCTACATAAGTTTTTCAGTACATTCAATTTTTAATTCCATAATTAGTTTGTTATTACAGTTCAGAATATTTTTAATTCATTTCATACCTAAAATTTCCTTCATAAAATTTGTATAACCAAAAAATAGTAATGTTTGGAGTTACTATAAAAACCGGAACCCAACTTTCTTTGATTCACGCATACAAATATATTCCTTACATATTTCTTCCACCTTCTTTAATTTTACAATAAAACTTATTTTACTTATTTTATCTTTTAAATTTATATAAAATTTGACATCATATGTCAAATTTTGTGAACATTTAAATAACTCATCTGTTTTATAGAAATTCCTCAACCTAAACCGAGACCTAAAGGATATGAAAAGTTATAATTTATATATTTTTTGTTTAGCTAGAAGTTACCTATATATAAACGTAATTATGCAGATCAGTAGAAAATTTAAAAATCTTTATATTTAGTAATAACGTATTTTTTTACGTAATAACGTAATAACGAAAAAAAAATGGAATTTTGAGGTATTTTTCAGGAAAAAAGATTTAAATCTTCAAGTAAAGTACTACTTCCGGTTAACCAATTGTAGTCAAAATCTATTCAGTTCATCATATTTGAATATAACCCTCAAATACTACAAATTATATTTTTTTACACGAGTCGTATTGAAGTTATCCTGGATAAAAATCGTCACAAACACACGGACATATATACATCACGATAAAAATGGTAAAATCGTATTCTAGGGACTTGCTCATATGTTGAAAACTCATACTCTAGAAATTAAACCATAACCAATACCTCCGTTATCTATATATTGATAGACGGGTATGTATTGTGTTGACAGAAGCAAATAAATTATTATTAGTTCGATTAGTCGATAATTAAGTTTGTACAAAGATTACTAAAACTTGAAAAAAATACGAAAAATCATAAAGGAAATTTATGATGAATAAAGGAAAACATCAAATAATAAGTCGTTATTGTGCAAATTAGTCCCGCAAACAAATATTAAAAGACAGTTTTTATATGTCGTCACACGTAAGAGGAAGTTGAGCATCCGAGTCAAATAATACTGAAGATCTTTTACACAATGATCCAACCAATGAGAATGGTACATTAAGTGTGTGAAATATGAAAATATTGGTGGATAAATTGACAGTTGCTCGATTAGGTGATAATGAAGTGACTGCTAATATGTAACAGCGAATTTTCGATATATAATCAATGAAATTTATGAGCGAGCAAATTATGCCGCCAAATAATAAGCCGTTGTCGTATTAACTAGTCTAATTGTTGATCCTTGCAAACAGGAGCAATTTCGCCGCCTCGTAAAAATTCCCCAATCTCGGCTTTCCCGTTTATTAAGCTCGCTGATGAAAGCCAACACCATATAATTCGAGTAATTATCACTTGACTGTGTTCATCATATTCCGCGCTATTACGCAGTAAAAACGCCAATGAATTCGCCATCAGATTGCTGTTTGGCAGCAAATCTAGCGGAGGATCAGCGAAGGGAATGTACTAATTCGTTTTTACTGGCTGTTGGGTTTTTGCACTGCTTACTAAGGATTTACAGGGGTTTGTTTTGGGCTGTTTTTGTAGCAAATTGGGGAGATACAACCCTGGACTCTGATTTCGAATGCATTAAAATCAGGGATAGGATAATGTTAACATAAGGTACTTCGTTATATGTTATATAACTTGAAGAAATCAACAATTATATAGCCTTATAATAACGTTATATTTATTTCGTTATTATAACGTTAAAATAATTTTATTTTTCTCAAATTGTAATTGTAATAGAATTCATAAAAAAAATAAATTAAAAAATGTATTTCAAATATTAGTACCTTATTCTGTATAGTTGGTAATAATTTCCTGCTATAAGAGAACCATTAATAATTATTTTAATAACATAACATGACACGTGCACTCATATTGGCAGTAGGATGTTAGGTTTATGATTGTTGCATTTGAAACTGTATTCAAGCGATAGTAGTATGAATAACAATATAACGAAAAATATTAAAATATCGGTAAATTAAGAGTCTATATTCTCTCAATGGTAAATAACGTTTTAATGTTTCGATATTTGTGACGTTAAGGTTACATAACGTTATTTTGTTATTGTTACGTTATTAACAAAAAGTTAACAAATGAAACGTGATTATAACGTTATCAGGTATCATTACGTTACGTTTACCATCCCTGATTAAAATGTATTTTTTAGGCGGCCACTACAGAAAATTATTCATTTCCATTTAATACACCATCTGTCAAAAGGAGCAATTGCCCACGATATATGATTAGGCGACGGAAATAAAATTTCCGTCTTGGCCAAAACCAGTCATAGTAGAGCAAACTTGACTGTTTGATAACAAACCAATCGTTTGTGTGAAAATAATTGAAATAAATGTCAAATAATTTAGTTTTTTATGTGGTGGCCTAAAAAATATAATTTGTAACGCGCATGGATAAAAATGCTTTTTCTGCACTGGATACACAATAAATTTCTTAAGGATAATACATGATTTTATAATAAATGTTGTGTCAAACAGATTTAATTCCACAGTAAAATTAGTAAAACTGATAATTTAGTTTCAAGTGAAACATTTGCTACGGAAACATTTGCTTGAAGGTTTATAGCGTCGTTAAAGCAAGACGTCGTTGCTACCATATGGATACGTTTCAATTTTATATTTATATCACATTTATTACAGCGCTATGCTTGCCCACACATTTAGCACAGAAATTTGAGAAAATATAAAAGTACTGTATCCTATTTCCTTTTTTTTATTATTTTCATGCAATTGATTTGATGATATTGCCGCAACATTGAAACTTTAAGTGTAACTCTTTTAAAACGTTTATTTCTTGTTTTATTCTATACATTAATCTTGAAAATTGCTTTTAAATTTGCATACAAATGTTGCTCTGCAGCAGAACAGTTTTATTACATATATACGAGGTAGAAAGTAATGAAAAAATATGTTACACATTCATATTCATTGCATACATGAATATGGTTTTGCTATTAACCCAAACTTTGCAAAATAAAATGCTAGGAAGTAATGTAACAAAACTATAACACGTCTTGTGCATTTTGATATTTCATCCTTGTCCACCAGTTTTAATCAAAGTTATCTTTTTTAAGATGGTTTTTTTTAGAAAGGTAGATACTAAAAATATTGTATCAAAAGGATAATAGATGTGTTCTCGAAAAGAAGAGGAAAGAGATGATTTGAAAAAATTGCTAAAAGTAATTCAAATTCATCATTAATTTAAAATTTATTGAAACATCTCTTAAAGATTTACGATATTGTACCGTTTAGGGGCGAATCAGATAACCAACCTAATAAATATGTAATGCAAAAGCTTAAGCGATAAGAGAAATAAATCGACTTAATATGCATTAAATATTGCGCTTGCGATTCAAATTGCTAAATTTCCATAGCAGCAGCCACTGGCTAAATTACAACAAAATCAATATTCATTTGTTACTTGCCACATCACTGGGCAATATAAATACCACCAAACATGGACCACTGAGATACGGTCACCTACATATAGGCTGGCTTGTTGGTAGTGGTATATACGAATCAAATGAATAAATATCGTAAAATAAATTCAATTAAAAGCATTGCAATATTTCACTGAGTAACTGAATTCAATGTCGAATTTGAATTTCTCCTGTAAAAGAACAGTTTAGTTTTTGATTCTTCCATTCTAAACCACTAAAAATTATTGTTGTACGCTGTGTCCAAAAAGTTTATAAAAATCTATTCTCTAAACAGGGTGGACTGCGAAATTGGAAACACCTTTTTTGTCGGAAGTTTTTAAGACACTGAAAAATTGTTCAAATATATTTTCAGTACTTTTAATAAGCTCACTAAATCTGTAAAAAATTGGTAAAAAAAGTTTACTTTTCGTAGTTATTTCTAAATTTGTACTTTTTTAAAATGGAATAACCTGTATATTATTGCAGTAATTAGTAGAAAATATGTTTGCTTTAAAACAGTTTAAGGATTCTTACCTTCTAAGCTTGACAGCTTTTGAGATATTAATGAAACTACAAACTAGTTAAATGTTTTTTATCAAAATGAAGTGTGCGTTGAAAACAAAATAGCTATTAAGAATAATATATAAAAAACAAATATTTTATTATCATAGTAATTCATACAAAATTAATGTTATCAAACTAAAAAAATTCTTTTTAATTTGATTAAATAAGAATGGTTTGGGTAAAAGCGATCCGATTATTTGATAAATAATAATAGAATAATCTGCCATTATTGACACAAAGTAATTATGCTTTGTATGCAACATATTTTTTTAGCGCAAATACAATACAAATACAAAAGAACTGAACGGTCAACAAATTTTATTTTCAACGCACACTTTATTTTGAGAAAAACTTTCTTCTTCAAGACACATTTAAATATTTTCATTAACATCACAAAAACTATAAAGTTTAGAAGGTAAGATCCCTGAAATTTTTTTAAAGCAAAAATTATTTTATTAGAAGATCTTATCCGGCAAATAATCTTTCTTTCTTTCAAAGTCACTTTATCCACTAGATTGTTATTCTGTAAATTAACATAAATAAAAATAATTATTTCGATGTTGACTGCAATGAAATAGTGATTACTGACTTTATGACTTCATAGATATTTAGACAAAGTGAATATGATGCACAATTTGTACAGGTTAGAAAAGGATAAAAAATATATTTGGAATATCACGGGCATTTTAATATGTCAAAATTTGATATGTAGGTTTTTTGTGAAAGATGCCTCAATTTTGCTCTGCTGTTTAGATGTTCCAAATAAAATTGTAATGGTGATTACTTTCCCTTCTACACATTTCCCTCTGTAAAAGATTAAAGAGGAATAATTATTCCTCCAGTAATAAAAAGATAAAAAATGGATGTGGTAAAGAGAACTGATACCTATGTTGAAAGCACTTCATTTTATTAGAGGTATTTTATCTATTGAAGTCAGATAATTAATAATATATTTAGACATAAAATGCTTAAATAACGCAATATATATATATATATATATATATATATATATATATATATATATATATATATATTTATATATTATTATACTGGGGTGGAAAGACAGATTTGACGTTTATATGACAGATATATTTTATTTCGAACTTTATTCATATGTAGAAAGACTGAACCTAAAAGTACCAAAAATTTAATTTGAACAATTTTCGGTATAAATAATAACTTCCGAGAAGTGATTGGTGTCCAAGTGGTTTCGTAACCCATTATAAGTTTGGGTTTCTTGTAGTAGGCGCATGTTAATGAAAATGGTAGAAATAGAAATATATAATGTATTCAAATTTTATGAAAAATATACAAAAAAACACCGTATTTAATTATAACGTGCAATTACTACCAATTTAAGAATTATTACAATTGTACAATTATGAAGTAAATTATAATTGCCCAGTTGCATCGAAAAACCCTAACTTTAAATCTAATATTTGACGTTTAGCAATTTGTGATTGGAAAATATATGCCCCTTCTATTAGCTATCGACTTTTAGCCCATTAGTGAGAAAGAGATGCATTAATTAGACAAACGCTTAAATTTCATAATAGACGCAAACACATGTATGACAAAACCAGTAGATACAATACTTGATATTTCCTAGAAGATAATTACGTGAAGCCTACACAGTGGCGGAACTATAGGTGGGCCAGGGTGGGCCGGTGCCCACCTTTAAAAGTGTTGGAACACCCTCGTGCCCACCCGTTAACAATGCAGGCATCAAAAAAATGTATAATACCATTATTACAGTAATTTTTCTAAAAATTTGTAAAAAGAAAAGACGGCGTAATCTTTGCCTTGAAATATTTAATTGGTATTATTGTGTCTGCACGGTGGTAGTGCTTGTACGATAACCGTATAACCAAAGAATTGCGCTAAGGGCTAAGCCGATTGATGAGGCCGCTCTTTTACGTAGAAACGTGTGATAGTCATTGCCGCACACTTTTACAAAGCATGCCGATTTGATTTATAATTGATGTCAACTGACCGTCTTCATATCTGCCACTACATCTACAATATATCAGTGTACATGTAGTTTTCGTGTCTTTCAGAACATGCAGTTTATGTGAATTTTGATGATTAGTGCTAGTTAAAATGAGTAAAAGTAACATTAAAGAATATTTCGCGCCAACTTCAAAATAGTTATTTACATACCAAATGCGGGAACGACTGGTTTCCGGAGTTGTGTTTGGTGGCGCCAGCTCGCGAGCGCTGCCATAGAACGATTCCGGAAACCCAGTTCACGCAAGAGGTTTGTACAATATTTTTCGTACGAAAATCATAAAATTAATAATTAATTTTCTATTTGTACAAATATTTTTATTTATTGTATACACAAAATGATTTGTGGTTATGTGTTTCAGTACTAACAAGTGCTGTCAATCTGTCAACATGACAGCAGTTGTTGCCAACATTGTATATCAAATGCACTAAATTTACTTTTTCTACATTAAATTTCGTTCAATAATACCCTATTTTCTTTTAATATTATTAGGTAAAAGAATGTTTAAAACATTATACTATTTTATTATAAATATAGTTTTTTAATAAATGCTGTAGAAGTAGGAGTGTTTTTTCCAAAATTTCCCGGTCACCTATCTGGTGGAGACCTGGGAAATTGACGTTCCAGGCGTTGCTTAGGCAACGCGAAACAACACATTTCAATACATGAGTACGAAAAAATTTAAACCTGTCGTTCAGTTTCCATGATACCTACTGAAAATTGCTTGAATATTGTAAAAATTATTTATTATTTTTTTAATATATAAGGGCATTTGGCCAATTCTTTTTACTTCATTGGATGCAGTTTTTATTTCTAAACAAATACATATCTAACAGTTTGTTCTAAATTAATAGCATTGATTTTATATATAAATATATATAAAATCAATGTTAATAGGTAATAAAAACATATTGTAAAATGAAAAAAGTAACATTGAATTTCCAATGTTCAGAAATTAAAGTAGACACTCGGTATATAACAATGGCACGGCCCACCAAGATTTTCCGGTGCCCACCGCGTGGCCCACCTAACATTTTCCTCTAGTTCCGCCACTGAGCCTACAACATAAAATCCACCTTACAGGGCTCTAGCAGAGACTGTAGAAAGCCTAATACCTACAAAACTTTCCTTCAATATGCAACATGTCATTTGCTTTTTGGTCCTGTTCCTATCCAATTTATTGTAACAGTCAATAATTTGTTATTCTTTACAAAACATAAACCTTCTATATAATCATATGTAGGCAACTCACTACAAATTATAGGATCCATACAGAATTTACTTTTTTAAAGTTAGGATTGAAATTTATGAATTCAGTACTGGTTTTATTAAGAAGGTCCTGTTATAACAATATAGTTTTTTACAAGTTAAAGGACGTTTGCAGATACAAATGAATTGTTATTTGAGGAAATGATTCTAAGTGTTCCGTGTATTTGCAGTTAAACAATGATTTCTCAATAATCGATGAGACAGGTCTCGGATTTCTAATTTACGTCTCATTATTATTCGAATGTAGGCTGAAACGAATGGTTTCCGAAGGACTTAATTTGCATGCCTATTTCTGGCTAGTAGTAAACTTCCTTTGATTTTCTTGTTATCTTTTTATTCCACCGCTTTTGTGAAGCGTTATAAATCATAACCATAAAAATCTTTCCAAAAATTGCCCACTAACTTATACGGAATATTTACCCATATGACAACCAGACAATTTGTCTTAATAATACTTTAATTACCTGACAATACACTTCATTGTTTAACCTCACAAAAGATTTGAATGAGTATATATTCTTCAGACAATCCAGAACAGCACAATAGGCTGCGAAATTTAATTATACAGAGAAAACAAAAGCTATAACCACTTTGCAAAACATACTCACCACTCATTACGTTCTAGATTATATCTAAAATATACAAAAGTAGATATTTTCGATACTGCCTTTCTACAACAAGATAAAGTTTTTCTTTACTAATATTTATGCTTTCAACAAAACGTCTGTTTTTAAAAATGCGAACACCAGAAAAAATATCTTTTCTTTTTAGGTGTCTTTCAAGTGGTCTGAAGTTTATATCATTTTTTTCCTGTCAATGTTAAGAATGATAAACGATGGAAAAAAGAAGACAGATTTTTAAAATCATTATAAGAGGAATACAAAAAGCAAAAACTTAGTAGTAGGTACTAGTTAAAAACCATTAAATTGTATTTCAACTGCACACTATATTAATTGTATTCAGTGTTGACAATTTCAAATTTCAATTAACAACTTCAAATCAAATAATACTACACAATATTATTAGCACATTAACCTTTAAATTTCTATTGCTACATTTAGTATTACTTCGTGTTTGTATTATTACTATGTATTTCACAGTTAACGTCTAAATAATAACAGTCGAGTAGATATTATGTTACGGTCAACGGTGTGCTCCGACTCTATCAAATCCCAGCATCGCTAATGTTTTCTTTTTAATAAAAATAGAGCTATATCCGAGCAGTTTGGAACCCTTATAAGCTGTAGGGAAGTAAAAACTTATTATGAATTTAAATCCTTAGGTACTTGGGCCCTTTTCTATCTGGGAAAATGGTAGATATTATAATATTGAATTTATTTTACTAATAACAAAAACAAACATACATAAATAGAAAGATCAATAGAGCAAAATAGTTATTTATGATACAAAGACGAAAAATGCAATTTCCCTTATGACTATAATAAAAGAGTTCGAAAGCGTTTTCGTTCGCGTATCCACACTGTATTATTTTTATTCGAATGTAAAGAAAAAAAAAATCGAATTAGTAGAAACAGAATATACAATGGTGGCTAGTCCATAGGGACGCTAGGGCGCGAGCTTACCAAGACACACAGCATAAAAAATAAAAAAATAAAAATTTTATTTTAGGCTAAACAATCTCTTAATACAGATAATTATTTATCTATGTTTTATATAAAACAAAAAATGTACTAATTCAACTAGTTTTTCATTGTTAAGTTTTCTCAACTTATGAGCTTCTTTCATTGGGGCTCGAAAAATGACTGCCCGAACACAACAAGATAATGCACTGAGTATCACGTTTGCTTACTTTAAAGATTTAACATGTAACCAGGGTGCTCGAACTGTCAGCCAAAGATCGCTGTTGTTTATCGTATTGTAGGTATAGATGAAAAAAATATACTGTTTTGCTTTGCGGGCGTGTATGTCATTAGAAAAATATAGCGAAAACAGCGTACAAACTGAAGATCATGTCAAAAAGTGATAAAACGTTACATTTCATTAAAACAAACATAAAATTAAACTTACAAACATTAAAAAACTAATAACAAAAATAAGAACTTAAAAATTATAAGATTGTTTATGTTCACCTGTATGTCTGATTAGAAAAAAAAAACGAACCGCCACTGAGAATATTATATTATTTTGTTAGTTAGATTATTGTAGTGATCTATGTCATAAACAAATAAAACAAAGAAAAAAATGTTTCTGTCAACTTTTGTAACTTATCACGGTCATGTTTTCAAAATCTTAACTCAAAAGAATAATAAAGTGAACACCAGCTGAAGTGATACAACAAAGTTTCTTTAGAATTATTCTGCAAGAATTTTACCAATTTCACTAAATTATACACAAATAAAAAATTATATTTTAACCAAAAAACACCTGTTTTTGACACATTCGACTACAAAATACAATAAGCACCACAAAAGGCACACACTTCTTAACATACTTAGAAGAATATTAACCACTAATCAAAAAATTGCCCGTTTATAAATGTCGATTTCTACCTCTGTTTATTTCTATCCTATCTCATTGTCTGAGTCTGAGTCCTGATTTAGTATGGGTGTTTCGTTGGGTCAACGCTCAGTTATTATTAGCAAAGTTACCATCCGAGTTTCAAGTGTTCATGAATACAGTTTGCAAGTGCCGATGTTTGATTTATGTCTTCAAAGTTTCTGAGTTCGATCGAGATGTCGGCTATAAACAGACCCAGATTATCGGATTTAAATAGACACGGGGAACTTAATCTCATGCATTTCATAAAGTAAACGATAAAGAGTTATACGCACTTTAATTCATGGTATTTCAAAGTTAACACGAATAGGAATGAAACATTTTATTCAACAAGAAATCTGTTGTACAAACTTGTTAAAAAGATTTTCTAGTTATTTATTATGAGGTTTTAAACTTTAAAAAAAACTTTTCTTGGAAATAAATCTACCCTTTCAAGAAAGAAAATATCAAAAATTATGATGAAATTAACGGTAATAGCAAGTCGTTAAAAATTAACATCAAGGTTACCTGAAATGTAAAATATTTATGTAATTAACTAAACTACAGAAATGCGTGTTGTGCAAATAATATAGTTCGTAAATAAAGTTTTATGAGATTCGAATGTGATTGTAAAAAATTTTGTTGGATTTTTTTTTAATACAATTATATTTATTTATAAACTCACCACACAAAAACCAAAGTAGGGATGTATTTTCGTACCTGAAACAAAAAATTATAATATTAGATTTTAATATGGTAAATAATTACAAAATTGTTAGAATTCTAGGACGAATTGTAAGCTAAAATTATTTATTTAAGAATTTGATGTATTTTTTCGTACCAAATTTAAGAACTAATTTAAATGTTGAGTTGAGTGTAAAATTTCATTTTCACCGAAATACGCACTGCGCCAGATACCAAGGTAAAAATGAAAATAAAATATCAAAACAGGAAACTTTAATTGTATATTAAAACACAACACATTTCTTACTAATCTACACTTTACACCGGTGTAAAAACTGTTTAATTTTATGCTATGTTAATAATTCTTTACACGTCACGCAAGTGCATTGCTACATTTCATGAAGAATATGTATTATTTACAACGCTTGTTATTAATGGTATGTCGGATTTTAATGGAGATACTGTTTATAAAACTTTAATATATTGTTTTCTAAACTCAATAAAAACGTAGAGGAACAGATTGCGGCATATGGCCCGCTGGGTTAAGTAAATAAATACTGGATTTCTATCCAGACGCTTTGTAGACAATCACTTACATTTACCAAGGAACATAAACAGGAAGAGACGGAGACGCTGCTTATCTTATAAAGTTTCATTGCATTCGTATTTTTATAAGTTCTGTGGTTGAATTTTAAGAAGTCCTATTGATCGACCGATATGGTATGGTAATAGCATTAGCGCTTCACGAGTTCTAGATCCGAATCTCCAGTTAGGTATGAATTATAAGTATCTTTTTATCACCTCATCCCTATTAAAAATATATGTAAAAACGAGAATGTTATAAAAATGTATGAAACAGTGACACCGCCATTAATGGTATATTATTCAATGAGATTGAAATGTGTGTTATTATATTTGAGAATGAAGTTTGCCAACAAGAGCGAATGCGATTGTTGTAAATCATTCGAATTTATTTATCATTTATTCACAACTAAAACATGAAAAATATATGTTTATTATAACCAAATAACGAATGTGGCGTCACACTGTGACAGCAGATAAGTAACTATAGTGTGCGTTACTGTTTCACAGCATACTTAACGCAAGGTAATTATTTCTAGTGTTATTTAGCTACAGTTTAGGTTTAAAAAGAAAAGAAATGTATAAAAAATGATAAAATTGTTACTTTAGCTTTAAATGTAGAAACACTTTCTTAAAAAAGTAATTTGGTTTTTACTTTTTTGACAGGTGGGATTTATATTTGACATAACGATTGAATAATATTATTCTATCGAACTGTCAATATTATTCAATTAGCAACAGTAGTGAAGGTAATTAATTGTTGAAATAAGTCTGAATTATAGGTATATTATTTGACAGTTAATGACGGATAATTAAAAAAAATAATTTTATAAACACGTAACACGTAGGTCGGTCTCGGTAGTATGATTATATAGATGATATATGATTAAGTTAGTAACACTGATTAGCAAGTGACAAGCACTTGATTTAACATGTAAAACTCAACTAACCATCCTGCTAGTCACAGTGAGTATCCTTAATCATACTACCAGCCGTAGTGTCGAATAAAATAGGACTGAAATTTTAACCAATCACAGCACTGAAAAGCAGAGCCCACAACAGCGAAACCTTTGGAAATTTTGTAGAAGTAGCCTGAACAATGGTTAAACCTTAAACCTAATATAATTCATATTTTTTTATCCGTTTAATTAGGGTGACCAGACGTCCAGGATAAAGCCGAACAAGTCCGGCTTTTTAACAAAAATGTAAATGTGCGGCCTGCTTTTATTAGCATCAGGCTTTTTCACGACTTAAGGTAAAAAAAAATAACCCAGTATTAAGAACAGAATCACAACTTCTCTACGCGTTCCCCTACGATCAAATTCATACATACGTCGCGTCGATTCGCTATCAACCGGCGGCTGTTTATCTTTGCACAAGTTATAGTTCTAACGAACACATTGCGAATCGCACACTAATTGTCAGTATGACAGTTAATTAATATTTCAAAATAATATAATTTAATTGTTTCATTTTGCGTTGTTACTCAAGTAATCTGACATTAGATAAATCCACTCTTCCTTCGGTGTTGGAGTTTAGTATGCAGTTTGCTTTCGTGATTGTTGTACAGTAAAAGTTTCTCGATACAATCAAGAGGTATTACGTCTGATAATAATATAATTTAGGGAATTTTTTTTGCACTTCCGGGAGTAAAAGCCTACTTTATTCTTCATTTTCGAAGACTGAAATAACACTTTTAATCCCTGAGGAGGAGAAGAAACAAGTAGGTATATGTATGTAACCTGGCCTGGCTTACCAGAAAAATTTGCATAATGATGTTTTGTTTTCAAATCTGTCATATAATTGCTGGTTACATAAAGATACCTAAATAATTATCATTTTAAAATGTATATGCGGAAGTACAAAAAATAGTGCATGTACCACAAGACTAAAGTGGTTTTAATCCCTCAAGTAATTATTTTCCTCGCCTACCTCACTCTCAGGATTAAATCATGCACTTTAGTCCCTCAGTGTATAATATACTATTAACAGGTATATTTTCAGGAAAAACAGTTTTCAGCTTCAAGTAAAGTGTCACTTTTGATTAACCAATTGTACCTACTCAAAAACCAAAACATCTAAATTAAAGTTTAAAATGAGTAATTGTGTATACACAATCTCTTCCCAGGAGCACATACACACCCACATATATTATCGTAAAAAATTTTTTAGCAGATAGTAAGGACATTGAAAGGATGCGATTTTTAGCTTAATCAACTTTACTAATATGTCGGGAGGTTAAAAATGACAAAACTATATTGACACATGTTACAAGCGAGTTACAAGTTATATTTAACAAAGAGTCATAAGTTATTGATTCTTTGTTCTTTATGTATGTTTTAGCGATGTATATAATATTTTATATTGGGAATATCTGTACAGGCCAAAAATAATGGTTTCATAATATCTATGAATAGATAATACAATATTTTATTAGGTTAATCCCTTCTAAATATAGCGTCTGTTAAAATATTTATTCAGTCAATTAATCCCTGTCGATATAACTTGATTTATTTCAGGTTTATAAATATAGTAGGTGTGGGATAAGCAATGTTTCATATGCTTCACTGGAAGGTTTCCGATCTATCTCATGCATGCTCGAATGACCAATTTCCTACCCTATTCATTACTCCCTAAGTCCTGCTGACGTATGTGGGTCCTGCTGGTAGGCCACAGCAGGAAACAGTTACTTCTTATATTGGCAACAGCAGGATAAGCGCCGCCTTCAAATTTAAATAAAAATCATTCACCTTTGAGGTAAAGAACTCTTAGGATTTTACTTCCTGAAATACAAGTTGGGAGTTCGCCAACCCTTATTTGTATTCGGCTTTATACAGCCAATAAATTAGGCAGGAAGGTGATAATTCTCGCAGAATAAGAATTAGTTTCACTTAGTACGACTTTTTCTTTCGAAATGAAGTTATAATTATTCGCTTTTCAGATTGTAAACAGATAGACTATCTGATCTATTTATCATTATTAAAATGTATTTCCAAGTTATTGTCTGCGCGTAAAGAATGAATGTTTTCAAGTAGATTTCGTTCTCTCTTTCATTTAGATGTTTTTGTCGGGGTCTGAAAATTGGAATGTTAAAAATGCAAACAGGCTGGAAAAGGTAAATGGCGTATTGTGCCTCTTGCGGGAAAAAAGAACAGCCAGAACTCCAGACCTTAATTAGAAAAGGAATATTGAAAGACTTCCAAGATTCAAGATAGATGTCAGCCAAATTAAATTACAGGCCCATTTAATAAAATATTTAATTGAGTCTGCCATTAATTCCACGTAATTTACACATTGCTAAGATCCAAGAATCACACATGAGTTTGGCAAACCCCTACAGCATGTAAAGAATTAAAATCAATCACGGATTATTACCCATTGCAGGTGTAACAATATGAAATGGTTCCCGTATGATACTGTAGACCTAAGTGTTTCGACAATTGATCAAGCATCCATAATAGCCACATTTTAACTTTCATTCTAGATTCGTGTGAAATTGTATAGAAACAGAGTAGTTTATACAAAATATACTAGAATGAGAAGAGGGTTACATCCAGTCAGTTCTTAGAAAACCTATCATATTTGGTAGGAGTCGCGTCGCATCGTAATTGTTAAGTGTTCTGTATCATCATTCATCATTATCAGCTCTAAAAGTTATCCCTCCTTGTTACACAGGGTGGGCCAATGTAACATAAATTTCACCAACAATATTCGTATTTAGTGTACAGTGATTATACTTTTATAGAAAATAATTTCCAACTTTGTCATATGTCCGACACTCATTCCACCAAGTTTACTAAAGGATCAGCAATTGAAGAATTAATATAGGATTTTTTTTTTGTTTTTAGATTACAAAAGAATCAAGTAAAGAAAACATGTACCTTCTTTGATGGATGTTCTTTCAAAGCCCATTCTTTAGAATTTAAAATCTTTACGTTTGGTTTTGGTAAAGTTTTTCACAGTGTTTACTTAAAGTAAAAAATATGTCTAGTATTTTGACAGCAGAGTGCAAAGTTAATTTATCTTGATCAGAGAGCCCGCATCTCTCTCTTTATCACTTAATATACTTTTAAACAGTTTTTCCTAACTTTCATCATAATTTTATGATTCGCTGAACGCCTGGCAATGTTAACAAAACTTTGCGAGGATGAAATCAAAGCAGACAAGAAAAACAAAGGAAGAATCGATAATGTACAAAATTTTTTTGTAATGTGGTGTTGATGTTAGATTTGTGCATCTTCTTTAATATTGGAAAACAATAAAGGTTGTGCTGAGTTAGTAATGAATTGCTATGATTGATGGAATTCTGAAAGGAAAAAAAATGTGCGTGAAAAACGAAAAGCGCTGTCTGACAGTTGACGATGCGCTCGATTTTCTTTTGTTTCTGTAGATATACTTTAGATTTTATCACCACAAATTGAAAGATATATTTATTTTATTTTTAAATGTTTACTAAATGATGAGCTATTCATTAAATGATGATCTCTTTCTAGATGAGGACTTTAGTCATTACATTTCGTTCCATTTAAGTTTTTGTCCAAAGCTTAGACATGTACATAATGAATGTGAAGTCCTCACCACATTGTGCTAACGCTTCGAGATAAACGATGGGGCTATTAATTATTGCTAGGGATTGACTGATGTTGGAGTACCCCAGGTTTTTACCGACATTTAGTGCAGAATACTGCAGAAGTTATTTACGAGCAAGAAAGATGGTTCATGGCAATGAACCTAATAAAACATATTATAATTTTTTTAATTTAAGAACTTTATCGATCTCTATGAAGAAACTGAAAACGCATTTTTCTTTAATATAATACCCGGGACACTCAATATGTGTGATTTACAGCTCATTAATGATTATTAGAAAAATATGAAGACAAACAGGTGTCATTCCATCCAAATCCGCATATTGCTGTTAGGGCTTGGTAACTCGTGAAATCTGAAACCGGTTAACACGTTTTATGGTCAAATTCTCCAAAGTCGAAAAGTCGGTTTTTCATCAAAAACCAAAAATTAATGATGTATTTTCTTAAGAAGTATTGATATTTAAGATTTTTTTCTTATAAAATTCATTGTCGTTAAATTGAATTTCATGAATTTGTTTTGGCGCGGTCTTCAGAAATTTAATTTTGCAATTTAAGGTATGTTGCAAAATTTAACCAAATGATCACGGTTATATTTTTCAGTAGCCGGTTAATTTACGGAACGCGGTTCCTGAAACTTTGGTTAATTTTAAATAACCAGACTAACCAAATAAAAGTGGCGGTTAGTGTGTAGTTGGATCAGCTGTCTGCTGCGAAACAATTTATTGCAAAGTATTTGTTTTCATTTGTTTATCTGTATTTTATTTATGAAGACAAATAAATAAAATAAAACAGAATTGGTAAAATCAAGGGCTGCTGCGATTATGGATATTTGGAATTTCGCATGACTTTTCAAAAACATTAATGTGCTTTATATTAAGTATATTTTGTATTCCTCTTTTCGATACCCTTTACTGTTACTTTACTATTTTTATTCACAATCGATTAGTAATATGACGATTTCTCACTTTTAGTAAGTTGAGAAGTTATTTATTGTTAACATTATTTTCTAAGAGGTTGGGATGTTCAGTGTGAGTATAGCTGGGGTTGGAAAGTAAACACATTCCAACCCCAGCTATACTCATTTCACACATTCCAACCTCAATGAAATCAATATTTAAGGGTATTTAAAGTTAGAAATTGTGGTTAGAAATTAAACCGACAGTTAATGTGACAGATGATCAACACCAAAACAAAACATACCTGTATTCATGTGAGATTATTAATATCAGATTGTGAATAAAATAGTATACAAATCTCGGTGAAAAGTCATTATGTCTCGGGCTATAGCTCGGCGTCTTGCTTAACTATCACCGCCCTCGACTGTAATGAAACACTTTCCACCTGAGTTAGTAATATACTATTCTAAACTTGTCATACAAAAGAATAGAATTTTATTCTTTTAGTCTAGTGACACAGGTTTGTCTAAAAATGTACAAACGTAGACTTGTTCTTCAAGCAAGCGTGTAGGTGTCTCGTTTCCCGACATATAACTGTGCTTTATGTGCACTGGCAGTAAACTAATTATTCTGAAACCAAATTTTAATTAAAGTAAAATTCAGTAAAGACACGGCAGCGGGACACGCGCGCATCAAATTTGTGTGGCTTCAGACACAGCGAAAAGGAAACTTTAATGAGTTTTACCTTTATTTTAATAGTTTGCACATGGGCGGAAAATTTCCCTAAGCTACGCAATCGGGAATACAAATTTTCATTCCCATTAAAAGTCTTAAATGAAACGCTTTTAAACGATGTTGATGGTAGTAAAAATCAGGCTGTATTTGAAGAGCAGTGCAAAATAGTACACTTGGGAATCATAGAAGCAGTTAATAGGAATTGAATGGACTATCAGATTCATATCTAAATTGTTTGATCAATACTATAACAGTATTTGCTATCTGATCATCATAACCTTAAATCTGTAACATTAAACTATAGTACCACCAATCGCAATAATATTTTGCTTGAATTTACTTTGATGATATGCGCAGTAATGACAAAAAAGTTAACCCTTTTGTATCCGTAACTTATTTGAAATTCGATACCCAGATCGACAACTAAACTATGGATTCCTTATAAAAAGCTAAAACACTATTTGTAAGATGTCGAATAAAAGAAGATATCCCGGAAAATATAATTCCATATGCAGTGAGTCGGTTACAAAACAAATCCATGTAGAATTAAATATTAATAGAATATACAACCAGAAAAGTAATCGAAGTTTCATCCTTCTCATATTTCAGTGTTTTACCGCTATCTCTATCGATCCAGGGTGATTGAATTCCTTCAACACTCCTTGTGTTAGAATGAGCTTTGTTCCTACAGAATTAAAACACTAACACATCGAACTACCCTGCTCTACTTTATGTGAGAAGTTGCACAAAAACTCGCCAAAAATTGTCAAGAGGAAAAGTTTACCATAAACTTTTGAAAGGGATACTTTTCCTTGTTAAATAATAAAGTAATAGTTATTTTTTATACAAGACGATAAAATACTATTTTATCGACAAGCGGAAAGTGTTAATTCACGAGCGATATAATCGCGAGTGAATTATTTTTTGCGAGTCGATAATTTAATTTTATCGTCGTGTATAAAATTCAATTTTTTTCTATAGCAGGTTTTAAAGAGAAAAGAATTAGAAAAATTAAATTATTATTTAAGAACAATTTTAAAATGTCAGTAGTATGCGTTGTTATGGAAATGTACTTCTAATAAACAAAAGTTAAAGTACTTTATCTACCCTTGCTGTTAAAGTGTTACTTTATCTACCCTTGCGGTTAAAGTGCTACTTTATCCACTATTTTGAGTTGATAAAATTGCACTTTAACATCTGCTATAGAAAAAAATAATATATTTATGTTTTTTAAATATGATCCTATCAAAATTGTACGTAATATGTAATAAAAAATGGCGTCTCCACCTTGATATAATTTTAGTACATAAATATGATGAGTTATTTTTGCGAAATGATATTTTAATAAGAGTTGGTTGTAGAATAAGTATTTATAGTATTTAAAATTCTATTTCCTTAGAAGGGCAAATACGACAATGCTGACCAATTACGTAACGATAAGTTTATATTGCCTGTTATATTTCATCAAAAATTAAAGCTTTTAACTTGGTTTACCTAAAACAATTTAGTGTTTATAATAGAGTACGGTAATGTATACAACGCTAAAATGTTTACTTTG
The DNA here is from genome assembly GCA_035578165.1 of Stenolophus ochropezus. Lineage (NCBI taxonomy): Eukaryota > Metazoa > Arthropoda > Insecta > Coleoptera > Carabidae > Stenolophus > Stenolophus ochropezus. The sequence continues at coordinate 40,040,126 of JAQOWZ010000001.1, read as the reverse complement.
GGAATATTTTAACAGACCAGCAATGACTGTTAGTGTTATTTTTCCGCAGGTAAATTCGCAAAAATAGAACAGAATTGCTGGTGAATCACAGCTTGAAATTTTTAATTTGGATAAACATTTCTATAAATATGACACACTCATTCTTCTCATAATTTATAACGGACGACCTTTCAGTAAAAATTCGCGATCATCTTTCGTCTCGTCATGAGCTATAAATTTAGAAATGCTTTCTAATAAAGTAAATATTTCTTCATTTTATAATAACTTTGGGAACGGTTAATAACCAAGAGAATAATTGCCGGGTTCTGTTAACTTGAAAGTAAGTGTGTGTGGAACGTAGAAGGGTTAACGTCTTGTATTAACTAATTGAGTTTAAGGGAGTAAATACTTAAATTGAATTAAACTCAATTTAATCTCATAGTATAGCATGTAAGCAGCAGCTCTTTCTTGCCATGTTTAATGCATTGGGATCGTTTGACAAACTGTTGCTTTCAAATCACACACTTTAGATTCAATCATTTTAAATTGAAATCGAGTTGAACAACCTCACCTGAAAATGATTTTCGTGTTTTTCGTCTTATATATCATTAATAGTAATAAGACTAAATGACTATAGAACTTCTTACATTTACTAAGGAAAATAATGTTAGCAAATATGTTAATATTTATTTTACTACTGTTTAACTACTTATTCGAATGGTAAGACTAAGATTTATTGTTTAAATAACTTTAAAACATTTAAACAAACAACAAATTTCATTTCGTAGAATCGACCGCGTATGTTTATGTGACTTTGTTTAATAGTATTTTTGACTGGAGGCATAAAATTTATTTTCTTTGTAATTTCAATGTTATGTCTGCGTTTGAATTCGAAATGGTTTAAGAAATTGCTTGAAGTATTTTTATCAAACCTCAAGAGAATTTCAAAACACAACAAAGAAACTTTATCAAAACCCCTGGCATTATAGAACTTTTCTTTAAATCTTCTAAAATTTATGTAACAGAAAAGCTGAAATATAAATTTCCAATTCTGTAGAACGACTTCTCAAAACCTAAATTACATTTTAATTAAAATTAAATTCAAATTAATATATTTTAAGAAATTTAAAAATGATGCTTCTGCGTATATATTTTTAGCAGTGTAAAAGCTCGAATTGAAGTACCGCCCTATTTCAAGAAATGTGAAATAAAAATATATAAGATAAATGCGCTGAAACATGAAATGGCTCGGAACGTCTCAGTTTCAGAACGGCGCACAAAACAAAGTATCCCTAATGATTATCTTACCACGAGCAAAGAATTTGTCATACACAAATATGTCATCATAAATTACAGCAAGAAATATACAACAGTGTTATCAACTGGTGTATTTATACTGCAAAGCAAGAAACATAAAGAAAAGGAATAGAGGATAGTTTACAATAGAAGAACATTTTCACAATGCGACACTTAACACCACACAATAATATCGCATTTTATGTACTTGGAAAATGTCAAATATGATACGTATTTTATATTGTTTATTTTAGTATATCTTATACGTACATTCGTACGGTTTCCAATATTATAAAATACAGAGGAAAAATAATATAATAACCATAACCTGTAAGTTTTGGGTAGCGTGCTTTGATATGAACTGAGTGGATTATAAGATCTGGAGTTCGAATCTCTAACTTCGCAAAAAAAATACCGCCGTATCCAAGTGGTTCGGAATCCAATATCAATGTTCCCTCTAATTTTTTTGCTAACTGCGCGGTACAAAAGTAAACGGGAGCAATAATATTCAAAACGTATGTAAAATTGTGCAAGCGGGAGAGCGGGACCTGTGCCTATTTTTGAAGTGATTTTTTTAAATAAATCCTCTTGAAAATTTATTTTAAAGCATTTAAATAACACACAAACATAATACATAAGAGTCATTACTGTCGAGGAGCCAAATTGAAAATGAAACTTTATGCCGAGTATTTTACGGTTCCGAGTCAAGTATAGACATTTTTCCGACGAATCATGTATTATTTTTTTTCTGTAACCTTTGATTATAATAACCTTTGATTATAATATTACAAATAAATCACGTGAGAGGTAGAGTGGGGACTTTTTCTTAAGTGACTTATGTAATTAACACCCATGTGCCATACACCATTTTATCCAGTACTCTTTAAACATTGATATAAAATATTCAATAACATATTATTATAAAAGTTTGTATCACGAGCCATAGGTGAGTGATGCAAAACATCTGAGTGAATAATGATCACAATCCCGAATATAATACTTATACTTTTTCTACTTCCGTAAATTCGGAAAAATTCATAAATACTTTAGAAAAAGACAACATAAAAATACATATGACAAATGACTATACCGTCAGCTGTCAGACTTCCGTAGGAAGGGTGATCCATAGCACGGCAGATTCAAAATAAACGTGAATAAGTGATTTATTTCTAGTTCTGTGATTGGCCGAGAAGAGAGAATTATGAGTCATATTCACTGTCCTGAATTATAATTTAAAAAAATATGATATAATGGAGACATATTGTTACGACTACAAAAAGTAATTAAATCAGATTTTGTAGTCGTATCTACTTTTCTCTCGTTTCTAAGATATTTTTTTTTTAAATAAATGATAACCAAACTCTAAGTTTTGCAGTTTTGTTTCGTTTTTCAATTAATTGTGAAACTAATCATAGCAAAGAGGTTCCTGTAGACACAAAAAAACGACAGCAGAGGTTATGGTGGTCCTACTGTCCAATAATAAAATTTAAATAAAATGAATAACTATTTTCATGACTAGGCAACTCTCGCGCCGCATCTTAGGCGCGAAAATAGTATTTCCGCTCCGGTTTAATAAAAAGGATTTTTACATTATCGTTCATATCTTTGTTTATATTCTTTCTTTATTAGGGGTAGATCTCCTATGTTTGAACGATATTTTGCGACATACATTAAAATTTAATTTAATTTTTAATTATTAATCAGAGGGTTTAGTGGAATATTATATATTCAGTGGTATGTAATAAAATAAATGTTTTATGTTGGTGACTGCAACCACTTACACTTTCTGTGTACAAAACTCACAGAACGACGGACTACCCACTCTTAACATAGGTAAAACAAACCAAGCAAAAAAAAATTGTGCCTCTAAATTTTACATTTTTATTTTTGCCATGTTTAGATGCAATTCTTTTATAAAATAAAATTAAAAAATGGTGAACAAACCCATTAAACGCAGAATACAAATACGGCTGCGCAACTTTCGAAAAATTAGAGCGCACCCGCGCAGCTTATAAGGAACTTTGCCCACTATCCGCTGTTCACCACTAAAACACAAAGAAACTAGTCGAGAAACAAATGTTCTTCAACGGAATGCTGAGATATTAATTCTCGGTTCAGTAGATAATCTTTTTAGTTTCATTCCTCGAAGATGAGATTTTGATAAATGAGCAACATCTAAAATCAAATTAAATTTGTATCGTTTTCTATAAATTAAAAAGTTTAGGTAAGGATATTTTCTTTGCGATTGAATTATCAATTTCTTTAATTGACTTGGTCCCTAAACAATTGATTCTTGTGTATATTAGTGTGTCCGATTGTGCAAAGCATGGAGAATCCAGGGCAAAGTGCGATGCTCAGCTTTGTCAGGCTGGAGCTTTAAGCTGCGAAGCGGCAACATGAGAATCCGTTAATGGATTCCTGCAATTACTGCGTATTTCTGATGCCGACCAACCGACTAGCAGATATGAACGATGTCTCAACGTAAAGTGTTTTTAATTTATGCTGTACGATAGCAACTAAATTATACTACTTTAGATAGAGATAATTACAAAATCGATTTCTGGGGCCTAGAAGCAAATTCTCTCTAGCCAAAAGATCAAACAACAAAAAGAATAAATTACTATTTTCGAAGGAAGTAATAAGATGATATCTCGATACCGTTTACATATTTTTAATTTTATGCGTGGGGTTTGAAAAGCGCCTTCCCCATTTTTGCCTTTATAAAAATTGTAATATCATCTGTGACACAACCTTCCTATGTAAAACAGGGCCTCAGTTACTTAAGATACTTGTTGCGTGACAAGTTTTACTTGTATTTTTAGAGCTGTAGGTTGTCAGCCTATAGCCTCTGCAAGGGTTCTACATTTGTACTGTGTTCTAAAACATTCAGATTTAGCGATATTTTTATTTGAATAAAGATTGGCGAAGCTGGTATTTGAACAACAAATCTCAAACTCTTCTCATTTTGAGTCGGATCGCGATAATTAAGTGAGCCACTGCTAACCCTTGTTATATAGAAATGTAAATTTTAAGCATATTTGTAAAAATAAATAAAATCTGTTTTCTTTTTCGTAAATGTTATTCCAGTATGGATCAGTTACAAAAACGTTCTCATATAATTTTACTCTTCGTAATTATAAGTCTACGGCCATGGCCTTCAATAGATATTATAAAATCTATTTGACCTGGGATTAATTCTCCTAAACATAGCTAAATCTTTAAATCCAGTTTTAACAAACATAATCATAATTTGAAATATTAAAACAGGGCCGAATTTATGTTGGTGGGGGCCTCTGGGCAAAAGTTGAGTGATGGCTCTTTTTCAATATGGAATAAAAATTGAAAATTTATATTTTTAGATTTTTTTATTAAATTTTTAATTTAATAAGTACTTGAATAATTTTTAATACTATTTATCACTATGATTAAGACTGATTTACAGTCAAAATGTTGATGTTTTAGTGGATTTTATTAAGTGACTGCTATTCCAAAAGTTTTTTCCTAATTATAAATTATCCATTTGAATAAAACCAATTTTGTATTCATAAACATAAAATTTAGTATTAGATGATGTTTTTGGCGTTGTTGTCAGCCTATTTTTTAATGATGTTAATTTTGAGAATGATCTTTCTGCTCTGCAATTTGTTACCATGAAAACAAAATAAATTCTCAAGATGACTTCCAGGGTTGGAAAAGGATCCTGTACTTTTTTTCTATTATTAAATTATACAAAAAATATTCTCGACTAAAGACACTATTATTTCTATTAAAAATGAAGTAGTTTCGTTGTACATTAATAAAGTTACAAGTACATAAATTTTGGTGCTTTCCAGGTTAGCTCTTTCTTATTTCCAGTAATGTAAGTTGTTGACAAAATTGTTAACTTGTTGGGGGCCCCTTGGCCGCAGCACAATCTGCCCACCCTTAAATCCGAGGACTGTATAAAAAGACAGATTACCAGTAATTTGACACCTATAAATAATAAAGTAAAATATCACAATAACGATTGAAATTATTGAGCGAAAAAATTCAGCAGAAACTAAAGAAGAGAGAATTCGCTGTCTAACCTTTATTTCAATACCTAACAAGATAAGATATCTCAACGGTTATTGACATGACTGTGCGAAGAAAATACAATTTGGAAGGTGCAAAAATGAGAAAAACTAAAGAGCAGACAAAAGTCGAGTGGGAAATCGTAGGGATGGAGCTTTTGCCTTGGTCGATCGTCTGACATTGGCGACCCAGGGTCAAGGCCCAGCTAGAAATGGAGCAAGTTCATTTATCAAGTATCGTAGTTGGCAACTCCACCTCCTCAAATATACATTCCTTCTGTTGCCAGCCGCATCGTATAACGCGAATTTACAGCTTTTATTGGCTTTTTATTGCACTCAGCCCTAGATTATTCGCTAAATTCACCCTCAACATAAAACTAGGATACTTCTACTCCCAAAGAAAACTTCACCAAAAGTTCAGATTTAAACAACAACTAACTTTTCAAACAATAAATAATCAATACATCAATAAGTTATTTGCAGGAAAAGAATATAAATTTGTCATGTTTCAAACCGCACTAAATATTCATGATAATAAATTTCCCTTCTATAATTCACTGACTGTTCATCTACTGCGGTGAAATAATTATCAAAAATTATGTGGGGCTGTCAAATTGAGTCCAACGGTCGCAAATGAAACAAAAACAGTTCGTGTTCGAGGGAATTAGCGGGTTGTTCGGCCATCGATCCATCGGGCAAACAGTTGTAGCAGTCAATGTCGCGAACTTGATCATCTGTTTCTTTACTCACTATTTTATTTAATCATTCAACTAATTTTCCAGTAAACTCTTTGTTGTTTCTGCATTTTTCTCTTGTTTTCTCAATGATTTAATATATTTAACAAAAACGGAAGAACAGAAAATTATTTAAAACTTTTTAAATTTTCAATTGATATTTAAATATATCATTCATGATTTATCAGCTATTACTGAAGAAGCCCCATGAAATTTATTATCTCAGATTTCGATCATTTATACCGCAGAAGGGATTTATACCGCAGAAAGGATTTATCAGATGTTATCTTCCAAACATTCTAGCTGGATCACAGATTGAACTATTTCTATTGGTAAAAAGACAAAGTCGTCGACATGTTCTTATTAGTTGTTAAAAAGTTTCTCTGATTTTTTTTTTAAGTATTTTACTAATTTTATACAGTTTTATAAGCAAATGTGATAAGAAAATATGTCAAAATTGCTGCATTGTTTGAAAACGTTTCTCTTGGCATTAGGTAAATAATACGCAAATTGCTAAGTATATAATTCGTTTTTGTCCGACTGCTGTGGAATTTAAACTCAAAGTCAGATTTTCTAATCTTTTTTTAATTACGTCTGAAATTTACATGCACATGTTTTGAATATGGAATTCGCTTTATCTCCAAAATATCATACTGGGTTTTTGCTGGGATTATATCAGCAATTTTCAAGTCAATAATATTGAAGGGTGGACAAGAAATGAAAAGAAAATATTTTTGTTATTTTCCACTAAAGTTAAAGTGGCTGTGTGGTAAGGGTTGATATATACGCCTGAAAAGGGTGTTTTAATAATATAACAATGACGGTGCTAAGTGCATTGTAAAACATTTATTTGTCGCTAATTGCCATCCAATATTAACCGGCCATCCATCAAAACCGCCCTTGACCTTTCGCCTTGCAGTGGTCACTGTAAATAAATAAGGGCATTTCCGGTCTGCACGCACTGTTGCCACATCCGGTTCGCACCGGAAACGGCATTGCTGAAACTTCCCTTCATATCAAATAATTTCATAACAAATGAGAAAATTCAGCCTTCAGTTTTTCAGTATGTAAAACAAAGAAAACAAAAAAATAAAGAAAGTTATTTTTGTTTGCAATATTCGGGTATGGTGAATGATATATTTGGCGGACTCTACGCAATCCAATAAATAATGCACTGTTGACGGACGCCATAGGCGAAGACAATGAAAGCGACGACGGAAAGCCAAAATAAAAATCTTTCACGCTAGAATTTTGTTAGCTCAACCCAAATAGATTTTAACACTTTATAATTCATACAAAAATAAATATACTTTTATTTCTGACACCGTCGAAAAAAACAGGACACAATAGTAAGAAGTTTATTTATTTGACTTTTAGATGTCTAATATTAACTACACATTATTTCTCGCTATTATAAGATTGGTGTCCTTTTCTTTTTGTTATCGTTTGTATTATAATGTAAAAATATACAACAGTTTTTGAATAATATTAAAAATTTAAAAAAATCGAAAGATAGACGTAGTAGATATAAAATTTATCTTAAGGATAATGGGGAAGAATAAACAAAATAAGTATAGAGTGAAGATAAATGATAAAATTAAACCCAGCAACGACGAAACTAGTAAGTAGTGGTTTGGACTAGGGCTGGCAAAAAAGTTGATATATCGATTTAAGCCGAATTTTTAAAAAAGTTGATCAATTGATTCTTGAAAAGCGTAGTATCGATTAATTGAATTTAGACTTTCGAAAATATCAACTTTTTTATCGTCGACTTTTTCATTAATTATTTTTATTTCTCTATTTAACAAATTAATATACATATAACATGTACAAATTTTGTTTAAATTAAAATAAAAAAATAGCAAATAACACACAATAAATACAAAAAGTACATTTAAAATGTATTTTTATTTTAATACTTTAATCCGGATTTAAAATATAATTAGGAAACATCAGGATCGCAAATTTCGGATATGCAACTAATATGCCATTAATAAAAATATTGTATGTACTTAAATTTGAATTTTTGATTATAACAAATTTCATATTTTTTAAGTACCTAATAATAAGTTTTTACCACTGACACAATAGTTTATATAGAAGAAGATTATCTATTTGATTTTTCAAACTTTTATGATATTTAAACTTTTATAATATTTCGACTTTTCTGATATTTTTTCGACTTCTCAATTTTTTCGATTTTCTTATATTTCGACTTTTTAAAATAGTTGACGATTTTTGATTAGTCGATAAAAATCTATTTTTCAAAAAGTTGAAAATCGACTTTCTGTTTTCAAAATCTGCCAGCCTTAGTTTGGACACATCAAAATACTAAGAAATGGATAGAAAAGTGAAGAGTTTATTAGGTGGCTGAACGAGCTAAGCATACATATCTCTCACTTGAGATCGTGAATTCATGTCCAAATCTCTGACAACATGTAATTTGTCGTAAAATAAGATACACATCTACTTACTTTGTTTATCATATTTGGATGCTATAAACTTGTCATCTAGGTAGATATTTTAAATAAAAATAGTATTGACTTATAAAACAACAGGCAAGTGAAGAAGATGATTGAAACACAAAAAACAACAAGAAAGATAAATCAAGAATTGGATAGATACGAGAAGAAAAACAGAAATAGGAACGAGAAAGGGAAAAAATAAATAGTCTGGAAACCATGGCACCGGAATGCAAAACTTTTAAAAAATGACAAATCGAAGCCTTAAAGAGATAAAGAAGAAGAAGTACACAGAAAATCTTAAGACTACGCCAATCATAACAACTAGCGAAGAAGGACAACTGCGATGATATGGTCACGTAATGAGAATGGAGGAAGACATGTTGGTGACGCTCGTCACAAAATAAAAAAAACGTGGATTGAAGAAGTAAAAAGTAGTGTAGTGAAAAGAGGTGTACAGTGGTCTTGACGCAAGACGAAAGACACAAGATAAAAATGGTTGGAAAGAAGTGTGGAGAACAATACCAACGCAATAGCTCAACCCCAACTCCACGCCTTACCACCCAAATGGGTAGAAAAGGCTTTAGGATTAAGTAAAACAAAATAAGTAAGAAGAAGACGAAGAGGAGAAATATTATATAATCTGAAAACAATGACACAAGACGGAAAAGCTTAAAAGAAATTAATTGAAGAATCCGTATAAAAAAAGAAGAGTAAATTAATTATGGGATGTTTGTAATATTTGCGTAAAATGACTAATGATTTGTGGTAATTTGATTGACGCCAACAATGCTGCATTTGTGGCATTTGAAAGCTATCTCTCCCCGCATCTCCACTGAACTTTCTAGTGTATTCCAGCGGAGCTTCTAGTTTAATTGTCGCTGTAATTATGCGGATGTTATCAAGGAAAACTGACATTAAAAACGCTGTAGCACTGCAAAAGGTTACTCATGGTAATTTCCAACAACATCAATTTTTTCATAGAGAATAAAATTTTATGTACCGGAATACGAACTGTAAAGTTAAATATTAAAATTTAATTACAGTTGTATACGAGCTGTATAAATCAGTAATATAAACATAGTGCAAGCTTAATGTTTTCTTTTAATAATAGCAAAGGGGCAAGGCACTGTACTACACGCGAATTTAATCTTACTGACTAAATAAATTTAACCGTATAATTCATTATTTAGTTTAATTTATATTTTATGAGCGGCAAAATTATTTGAATTTGACAAACCTATTTAATGTGAATATACTTAGAAGCACAGAAGCAGTAGGAATCTAATAAATCCATGAAAACTATTAAGTCTTGTTTTTGTATTTCTTTGTTTGAGGGGGATATTGATAGTTGACCTTGAATACTTCTTGAAGACACAAATAAATCACGTTGTGTTGAATACAAGTTTTCTGGCAATTGCGGATTCAAATGATATTCTCAGGGAAGTGTAAATATAATTATATTTAATGAATTTTAATATAGATAAAATATACAAAAAAGAAACATACGAAAATAAAATTTCGTAGAAAATGAAACAGTTAGTACCACAGAAAAAAAAGTAGAAATAAAAAAAATATTTCAGTCATAAAGCAATAAATATATTATAGAGGTTCATATTTAAACATATCAATATGCCTTTTATTATTTTTTTATTCAAATAATCATTATTATTACTTATGTGATTACGATCAGTGTTTTTTTAACACATATTCTGTTAATATTTTATTCATTCAATTAATTATGTCCGAATTTCAGGGGGAGTGGGGTTAGTTGCCGTCAATTCCCGCCCCTTGTACCTGCGCCTGTTTTCTGGTATAGAATTTTGGATGAGAAATCAACAACATTTAGAATGCATAGTTTTTTCTACCATTAAAAAAATAGGGTTATGAATTTTATAGAAACAAAAAAAAAAGATGTTAGGTATCAGCACAGTCCTGAAAGACTGATTTTCCTGTCTACATAAAAAAAACTGATGTTGTCCATAATGTTTGTATGATTAGACAAATTGTTTTATAAGGCATTTCAAAGTGTGAATATCTCATACGAAAGCGTTTTCCCTATTTTTTTTATAATGAAATGAATTGAGAAAGATAAATTGTTTTTGCACGATAATGTACCTAGCTATAATTTTCGTAATGTGTTTTTGAAACTAAAAAATATAGAAAAACTGAAAATTTTGAACAAACACGATAGTAATTGAAGCTGGGAACCGTAGTTTGCATAACAGAATCACATTTTTTCCTAAAGGATTAAATGTGCTATTTGATCAGTCTATTAATGTGTAGATTAAAAAGGTGATATTATTCGTACGTTTAAAATAAACTGCCATCTCGTATTGAAGTAATGTTGAGAGTTATTCCTGATCAACCTGTATTTGAAAATCGTTAGAACATAAGTGTTGGGTGTAATCTTGATGTGAGTATTAACCTTGTCGAGTAAGTGAGACAGAAAGCTCAACATATTGATTGAAGAAAGCGTCTCCTGTAATCCAATTCGATGTAATTAGAGGCGGTATGTTTTAATTGTGCCGAGCCCCGTGCCTCACAATCTGGGGTGAAATGTGTGCGACTCGTGTCGTGTATTATGTACAGGGTGGGTTATTTCTGTCTTACACGAATTATGCATGGAGGGTACACCTGTGGCATGGACGACGCGAATATCTTACAACTTCAGGGGACGACGCATTCTCCTTCATTAACACTAAGTTCAGCAAATAAATTATTCCTTACATTTCATTTTATCAACACTTTTATAAAGATTAACGAGGAATAAGGCTTATTATTATAAAAGTATAAGAATAAAAGTAATGCCTAAGAAAACACTGAGAATTAGGGGAGGCCAAATAACAGCTTACATTGTTGACATCGTTCTAGTAAATAAAATCTGATATGGATACCAAATGATTTCCTTGTATGTCTATTAAATTATACACATTTTTGCTTCACATCATTTAAACTTATTTCATTTGAAAGTAAAATATGATCCACCAATTGTGCAAAAAGTGAATGCATAGTCGTAAAGTTTTTTATTTTAAATAAAAAGTAACACTGCCTCCTATGCGTAATGTCTATCAATTTTCAATATTTATTTTTCGTATTGTTCATCTAGAAATATCTAATTGTTTGAATATAAATATTTGTATAGAAACAACAACTTTCTTCTTTTAGCGAGATATTTCATCACTTTAAGTTTCATTCGTTTCATAACGTCGAACTATTCTTAAAAATGGATCATCTTTTATAAAATTGTATTAAAATGTTTATCACTTTTCTTTACTGCATTACACAATAGTTACTTTTATATTTGTGTTTTTAGTGCATAAGAATGCCACTTTTTTGACGAGGATTGTCGGGGAAAACAACACTTGTTATGGTTTTGATAAATAATGTGCCTAGTGCGTAAACACATCCAGTGCGTGAAGTAATGCGCCGAATATGCGGAATACACGTTGTTATGGTTACGTAACTGAAATGAAAAAATGCCGTACTTTGCACACCAATATCAATGCATAAACATAAACTTTTTTTGACAGTTATAGAAAAATTATGTTAATCACTCAAAAACTTGCAGAAAAAGAGTTGTTTTTATTTATTTCCTACATATTTCTCTCGAAATATATTGTAACAGTTAGCAATATTGCCACTAATATACTCATTTTGTTAAAAAAATCAAATGTTTTCTTTGAAAATTTAAAACCAACTACATTATTATTTTTATTAAGTTCCTACCAAAAGTAAAATGTCTTTTGAAAAGGCCGATTAGAACCAAAAATGTAGGTGCATAACTAGATGTTACAGCAGTCCCACATACAACATTTCAACGTTCCACTGCTAATGGATCTTGAGTTAGGCGAAAAATTAAAAAAATACATATGTACGTATAGACGTCATGCCGAAACTAGTCAAAATGGATTCAGGGATGGTAAAAACGGATATTTCCGTTAAAATTTGAAAACCAAAATTTGTCACGATTACAATACTTCCTTTACTTCGTTCAAGAAAGTACTAAACGAAGATAACAATTATAATAGTTGGGAAAGACACAGGAAACAGAATAACCAAATTAGGAGACTATTAAGTAGAAGAAATTAAGAAATTCCAAAAAGATAAATAGAAATAAAGGAAAAAATTATGGACTACACAGAGAATTTCATGCAAATAACAAATAACAAAATGAATTAATTTCAAAGAATGAAATCTAAGAATAGCTGAAAGAAAAATAGCACAAATTCTACTACGACCAGAAAAAATTACAGAAAACGGATGTTGACCTAAAATGAATTATGAAATTGAACAAGAATTGGAATGTGAAGATATAGGGAAGAAGAGTCAAATGGCTGGAACATGTATGGAGATTAAAAGAAACAGATATAATAAAATCAATACTACTGTGGAAGAGGGAAAATTAAATGGGGAGGCCCAAAACTAAATGGCTACAAGAAATAGAAGAGAATTTTAAAAATAGTAACAAAATAGAAGGAAAAAACAGAAATTAGGAATATAATGAAACGGGGACCAATCTACACCAAAAAATATCTAGAGAGCGTTACCCCACTTACGCCTGATTTATATTATACTTTTTTTTGGCTAGATTATATTATTATATTTATCCGAGAAATTTATAGACAAAAAACCTAATATAATGTAAATTCTAGTAGGTTTAGAAATATACGTCCGGCTATACATTTCTATACGAGTTTCGTATATTTTTTACAAGCAAAATTGTGTTTCCAATTATTAGTTTCGTTTGATGTTCTCACATGGGTTTGTTATTTTCATTTTGCTGTTCTGATAAATTGGTATTCATGTCTATAACGAAATAACTCGAAAATCTGACTAGAAAAAAGTATAATGTAAAATGGGCTTTAAGGGTATATATATTTATATATAAAAAGTAAAAACCATCGGCTCTCATTATGTCAAAATGGCTTTTTCTAGGAAAAATAACCAGTTTTTAATTAAAGAAAACGGTATACATTCGATAAATACAGAATAAGAAAAAACGGTAAATATCATCAGTTATTTCAACAATTACAAGAACATAAACACTGATTTTTGCAATAAGTGCTGATGAATTTCCAAACCTTTGAAGATAAGTTGAGAAAAACTAGATTGAATTGTTATAGAGCGCCAATTAACGTTTCATTATACTTTACTTGACAACTTGGCCTGCTTGATAACAATTAATTTCTCGCCTTAATTACTATTAACCTGCATCATTTCTGTACGGTTGCACTTATTAACTCGGTAGATTTTCGATGCCGATCGGCGCCGGTACCCAGCAACAGGCAACCTGTTTTCTTTCTTTTTGTAACTTAGTTATTCTTCTCTAAAGCCTATGTAATAAACCAGGAATCAGCAACCTTTGTAGTGCTAAGAGCCATTTCTTTTTATATATTTAACACAAAATTCAAGAAGAGCCGCAATGTGTTTAGAAGAAAGTGTCAACAACAATTCCAGAACAGTACTTTAATAAGACATTATTATCCAGTTAACTAACAGATCTGTTAATTTAACAACTTGCTAAATTTTAGAATTGTCTCATTAATATTGCAATTAATTTTTAGCTCTTGTGTTTACAAATACTCATGCTAAAAAGTAGTGTATTTTCATATACGAGTAAGTTGGTAATAGAATTATATTTACAAGAGTTATAAAATTAGAAAACAGCTGTCATTTTTATTCTTATATCAGATGTACCATAGTATATTATGCCCCAAAGGAGGAAAACTCGATTTTGCTTTTACAGATGAAGTGATAGCACGAGACTGACTCGAGGCCTGTCGAAGGTTCAGTCGAATGCTGTCACTTCACCCAAGGGAGCAAAAGCGTTCCCGAGGACAATACAATAGTTTTTTTTCTCGCCTCCGTCCTATTATGACCAGTATTACAGAACTCAAAATCGTCCAGAAACTCTCTGTTTGCCGGCCTAGGCCGGCGATGTCAACTTAAATATTTTAGCATTACATTCTGTCAAAAAAATTATTTTATTTTATTAGAAATGTAAAACGATAATTAAAACATTTTTGATTTATTATTCATATTATACTCGTCTTGTATGATTATGATTACGTTAATTGTTAAAAAATATCAATTCACATTCGTTTTATTTCTAAGGTTAGAACAAGTGTCACCGAGAGTGTCACTAAATTTTTTGAATAAAATAAGTGAATTGTTTTTATATCCATGTAAACCAAAAATGTTTCTGACATAAAAACCTATAGTGTATAAAATTTTAAGTAGTAACAATATTTTTTTAATAAATTAAAAATGTCATCGGCGTAAAAAATCTTGTGTATCACACGAGCAGAAACTCTTTTGCGAGAGCGAGCTTATTTTGATAGCAGATCTGAAAACGAGACCTGCAAATAAGGCTTGGTTTTTGGACTAGTGATACAAATAACTATTGTAACAAGTGCGAAGAAAAACAGCCGAAAGCAAAGAATCGATGGCGGGAGCAAAGTATATCCCAAGGGACCAAAAATACGTCTTGTTCCCTCTGAATAGGCACTTTTCGGCTCGTTTTGCGTGCACATGTTACAAAATAGTATATTACGTGGCAAGTGAGTGAAACTGAAATTTTTACATGAGGGTGGAGATTGCACTACGAGCCGAAGGTACGTGTTGCAAATCATCCGTCACATTGTCATTCTTTTAACGTAAAGCGTCTGTATTTATCGACTTGCACACTGTGCTTGAAGTACGGACTTTTAAAATTTTAATTTCAAATTCAAAATCATGTTTTAAAAGTAGGTACTTAAATTTAATTAACTATGGTTGCACAAAATCTTTTTGTTTATCCTAGCAAAAGTTATATAAACTTAAGTTTGTTTTCTCTTAGATAAGTCTTCGGAAAAATGCCAAAAAACAGTGGACACAATTCTACGACTCTACCACCCTTAAAATGAGTCATTGGACGTCTAGATTGATTTCTCTATGTGGTTGTTAGCAAATTTTCACCAATATGTACCAGCAGTATTAATAGGATGCAGTCTTTAAAAAAACTGAAATGAAGGTTAAATTCGTAATAGTTGTATGTATAAAATGGGTTGTTTGTACCACTAAAAACGGAATCTTTATCTTTCAATAGTATTACTCATAAATTCGTCTCCTAAATCATCTGAGACAGAAATAATTTTATTTTCAAGTACCTAATAAGTAACACTTGTCAAATTGAACAATCGATTAAATAATTTAGCACAACAAAATTGGCGAGTTACTCTAGCAAGACATTTAGCAAGCTGTTAAAATTTATGAAACGTAAATATATGTTTAGAAGTGTTTAAAGGTTTAACAGCTTGCTTAAAATTTAGCATTTGTTTATGAAACATGGCAAGTATTATTACAAACAAAGAAAAAAAGTAATTATAATATGATATAAAAACTTAGATATCTACATATATCATAAAATAAATAAAAACTAAATTGAAAACTATTAATTTACTTTGAAAAAACTGAACTTAATGAGGCTTTTGAGATTAACTTGCAGCACAGATTTATTTCATATTCAGTAAATAGTTTTTTTTTCTCATTTTAAACAGCTTTCAAGACATGCATTTGATGAGGACTTGCTTTGATGACATTGACATTCATGTTGGAAAACGTCTGCTCGCTATAATACTTGGACTAATACATGTTTAAAAAATTACTTGCTCCTGTTTTCGAGTATTTTGAAAGTTCTATATCCATTTCGCTTTTTCTCTTTGACGGGCAAATATCTTTATTTGATCTGATTGATGCTGCTCATATTGTTCTGTCAATTGATGGAAACGGTACAAAAATAGTTGATACCAAAAGTGTTTTGTTGGTCATGTGGAAAAGAGCCTCGGGTTGCAGACCCCTATGATAGTCTTAACAAGAAAAGTAAAAAAAATATTTTTATCTACAACTATTGAAATATGGGTACATTATACGTGTGATACTACATATAATATACTACTCATATTACACAAGTGTAATATGAAATGTCATGATACACGCTACACTTTTCTGTAATAAATAGGGCATATAATTTAACACATAATATTTTATTAAACTGTTAATTTATTAATAACATATTTTTTATTATAAATATCAATATATATGCTTATAAAAGTATAATAAATACAATTTGAAAAGTTATTTTGACATTTAAGTGCTACTGTGGCGCCATCTGTTAAGCTATATATGAACTACTCACACTTTACTGAATATTTTACAAATAATATCAGATTTTTTATATGCCTGATAGTTGTAGATAAAGTATAGTATTTGATTCGCATAATATGGCTACATTACACACGGATGATTAAAAATACTCGCTACCGCTCGTATTTTTAATTACATCCTCGTGTAATATAGCCTACATATTATGCTTGTTAAATAATATACTATTAATTAACAATATGAATAAAAAATAAATTATTCTGGGGATTTTTTTGTGACCGTTTGTTTCATGTCCTATATTATATTCAACTTTAAAATAGTTATTTGCATCACTAGTCCAGAAACTGAATTTTTACGAGCCGAGCTGAGAGCGAGGTCTGCAAATGCGAGATCCTGCAAAAGAGTTTCTGGGCGTGTGATATACAATATTTTTTGCCCCGACGACACTTTTAATTTTTTAAAGAAATATTACTACTTACAATTTTAGACACTGTAAGTTTTTATGTTGGTAACATTTTCAATTCACATGGATATATAAACAATTCACTTGTTTTAATAAAAAAAATAGTGATATTTGTTTAAGACCTAATCTTGCTAAGAACAAATAAAGTTTAAAATAAAGTATATCTGTCAAATAAATGCCGAATTCTTATCTGATAGATAAGTTAGGAATTTGAACTTGGAAATAAACTGGTTCGGGTTGTGAATAGTGACTGAATTGTTCCGAAACGCAACGAGTTCCTTCTTTATGTTTATAATTATCAATTGTAACCTATACATAATAACATTTCAAAAGAATTATTTTCAATGATTTCAAAAAACTCGAGAATCATGAGTTAGAAGAAAGAGATGATTTTGTAAATTCAGAACGACTGCCATATAGAGAGTGATAACGAGTAAAGTGTTGAAAAATAGAATGATGAAGAATTAATAACTCTTGTGAATATAACCGATAACTTTCAATGTTTAGCATTATTTAAATATTATTTTTAATTAAAATATTAATCATCTGACTTCAATAATAAAATAAACTGCTTTAAACATATCATTTTTTTTTCTTTCTATTGCTAGAGGAATAATTATTACTCTATAATCTTTTACAGAGGGAAATGTATAGAAAGGCAAGAAATCACCATTATCACTTTATTTGGAACATCCAAACTGCATTACAAACCCTCATATAAAATTTTGACATTTTTAAATACCCGTCACCTTCCAAACACATTTTTTATCCTTCTCTAACGTATACAAATTGTGCATCATATTCACCTTCTCCAAACTATTCAGTCAGTAATCACTATTTCATTGCAGCCAACATCAAAATAAATATATTGTTATGTTAATTTACAGAATCATAATCCAATGGATAAAGTGACTTTGAAAGACCCTTACACATTGTTTGCCAGATAAGAGCTTCTAATGAATTTATTTAAAAGTTAGTTATCCGTCACTTTATTCATAGATACTTGGAAAAACCAGGTCTTGACTTAAAAAAGTGAATTGATATTTTTCAACAATTAACGTAATCATAATCATACAACATGAGTATAATATAAATAATAAGTCAAAAATAATGATTTTAATTAACATTTTACATTTTCAAATATCTAAGTTGGCATTCCCACTTTTTGCCAGTCTAGGCCGGCAAACGGACAGTTTCTGGATGATTTTCAGTTCTAAACTACTAGTAATATTTGACCATGCTGTAAATAAAATATACTGGTAAATAACCAAAAACAAGTATCGTAATACTTGAGCCTTCCTAGGATTATTGCGACAAAGGAAAAGCCTACAGACACTTCATATTTGATTTTTCGAACCTTGCGCCGTATTTGCGGGTTCCAAAAGTCAACAAATAATATTTGCTACTGAAGTACATCCCACACCATTGTTGACACAACAGCAGAATTGTCTATATAGATATTTCGAGTTTTTAATATTTGTCACAAAAGATTTTGCGATTTTCATTACACGATTCCAAAAGAGAATAAAAGATGTTTGGTGTTTGATGTATTTTTGTTCTCTTTAGTTGAGTTATTGGACATTTTAAAGAGAATGTAACAAAATGTGTGAATATGACCCCATGTAAGTTAAGTTTCGATATCGGTTTCGTAGCACGTATATTTTAACGTAAATCATCAGCCGTCAATTTGTGGGTTCCCACGCGAGCACCCACGGCACCCACATAAATCTTCGCCTCGATATAGACTGAACTTCACGCCTAGTTTAATCGTTTGTAATCAAGATGTATTCACGATGGACTACGTTACGACTAAAGTTTTCTTCACCTTTGTTAAAAGTTTCACAAAAATATTCTTCAAGTACAATTAACATTAATTAAATAGTTCTCTGGTTCGTTATCTGTCCCGATACCGCGAATTTATTTTAACGTAAAACATGTGATTTGCCATACCCATGGTTACAATTTCACATTTGATTCATTTGATTGACAGCAATGTATCAAAGCGTTCACTTTAAAATGAAAAATTGCAGATATGATATTGAAGTTAAACAATAATAAAACGCATTTTTAATATTTGTAATTTGAGTAAGTTTGATATTTCTAGAGGGATTTTTAACTTTATTTTTTAATTTAATTTTCCCCTGTTTAAAAAAAATTAAATTATTTGAAATCGGAGACCTAGCGGCCACTCAATTTGTCCACCGCAGCCATTTCAACGACGTGAAAATGTCTTATTTAAAAAAAGTTAACAATTTAATAGTTAATAATGACGTGAATTTTACAACTTATTTTAAAGTGAACGCTTTTAGTGATTCGGATGAGACAAAATATTTCTCGAATCTCGTTTGTCTCATCTCGTTATATTTCGTCTCGAGCGAGAAGAGTAAAAAAAGTAAAAAGTAAAAAAAGCTTCGAGACGAGAAAATAAAATCGAGATTCTCGAATTTCAATCATTTAGCCGAAATTTCTTGAGATTTTAAAATTATTATATCATAAATGTGACATATTTTGTGACTTGATTCACAAGGTAGAAATAACCATATAAGGAAAATAAACAAGTATCCATAGGTAACTAGGTAACTTAAGAATGAAGTTTCTAAAAACCATCAACAACTGACAGATTTAAATTGATAACCTAAAAATTTAATACTCCATCGAGCAGTATTAACAGTTTACCAATAAAACAAAAACCTGAATTTTCATCATTTTAGTGCATTTTTATATGACTATCTGGTTCGCAAAGACAAATCGTAGGCGGTGCAGATAATTATATTGTACTTAATTATTTATACTAATAATTGTGGTTTGAAAAATATAATTTAATTTTTCCATAAATATATATTTTTTTCCTAATTTCTCAAAAAAATGTTCAATTTCCAATTTCCAATTTTCTAGGTATAGAAACACTGTGCACAGATGACGTGCGTGACAAAGCCTGCAATATTCGACCTTAAAAACTAGAGAAATCTTGCTGAGATTCGAGACCGAGACGAGATAATAATATTCGAGACGAGAAGTAAACGAGACGTGGAAAAATATTTTACAATTATAATGAGGCGATACGACAAAAAGAAAAATCTCGACTCGTCTCGTCTCAAAGAACCACTATACGGTTTGATATATTGCTGTCAAAAAAATATTAAGTCGTAACCATGGACATGGCAAATCCCATGTTTCACGTAAAATAAACTCATGGCATATACCATTGCATTAATAATATATTTCAGCATACAAATAAAATCACCCATCTACGTATTAACTTCGGTTACGTTGACTTGACTTCTAGTTATTTTACTACTTATTTAACTAGATTAAAACAATTATCCAATAAACATAAATATGTGTCCGAGTGGCTTGAAGCTCACTATAAATTATAAACAAATATTTGTGGCCGTGTTCCATTTAAAAATGTTATTCTAAGTACGTATGATGATGATAATGATTTTATTAATATAAAAGTCTTTATAATAAGAATGCAATATCCGTATAAAGGATGATGTACCAGGGAGATATTAATATGAATATCGATCTAGCTACAGGGCTACGTAGGACAATAATGTAATTTCATTTTACCTGCATGGCAGAAAAATTCCAACCGCATGCCAGACTCCCGGACAATCAAAGAACAACCGTCCACTCGTTCATGAGTCACTAGCACTACACTCTACACACACTACCACTATTGTAGTTCATTTCGTGAATTATGTGCTCAAATTTTGTTCTGTACAGCAACCTGCAACAAAGAGAAATATGTTAGTGTTCAGATAAACACATTTAGAAATTAGAAATAGGTTACTAAAGCTATTTATACGGGAGATAGAATTTCATGAGGAACTCCAAAATGGAGTAGTTTGGAATTAACTTCAAACTAACAAAACCTGTAGATTAATATTCAATAATATTCGTTATGAGAAAATAAATGAAAAATAAAGTACCGTACTTGGTTATTCAGGCAGGCGATAGGAAATGAATAAAAGTAAACTTAAATTTAAAATCGAGTCCACGTCGTCTCACTTATACTACATTTGAACAATTGCAAATGCAAAATTTCAAAAGCATTCAGTTTGATTGTCTGTTCGCTGCGAATGTACTTGAGGCATGCTTCATTTTTTTAAGCAAGTAGTGCAACGCGAGAAAAATCCATAAACGCTATAATCATTGTATAAACAACACAGTCGTACACACACATTGACAAAGTTTGAGACAGGAAAATTTTTACCTCTGCACTTTTGCAGTCGGCACTGCGCTGGTCGTACAAATGCATTCATTATTCGGCAGTGTCTATAGGATAGGAAAACAGTGGGAATTTGAAAACTAGATCATGTAAACATATTGCGTGTTAAATTTAAAATTTCTAGAAAATTTAAATTTAAAAATACAATGGAAAATTCTCCTCTCCTCATTTTTTATGGTGAGGCACTGCCTCACAGCTTCTCACTGTTCAGAGTCCTTTACAGAGACTGTAAAAATAAGTAAAATTAAATTTAAGTTCTTGAGGTCCTGTTCTACAAGCAAGTGTTACGTCAAATATTAACTATTAATACTTTCTTATTTTTTTTTTTTTATTTCAAATGAATTTTGAAAAATAACATTTTGTCTAAAAGCTGTAAAATCTACTTTCGGAGTAGATATATAGGTTCAGTAAGAAAATTTAGGTAAAGTAAGAAAATTTAGGTAAAATTGTACTGCTCTACTTTTTTCTAGGAATGTTATTTCAATATTGACTTAAATAATTTCATGATTTCGTCTATGCAAATTTCTACAGACCCATGCTTTAATAACAACTTCAACTACCGGTTTAACTATAACTACAACTACTGCTTTGTGTATCCTCCCACTAGTAACTTCCAACATTTCGGCTCATTGTTTGACCAATAAATTAACAATGTAAATTTATCCACCTCCGTACAATGAATAAAAGTCATTCGTCATGCTACGAAGGGTTGAAGGGAAAAACTATTAACATGCAAAGCGTGACTACATAGGGGAAGCTTTGTTTTAGGACAAAGGTGTTTACATTTTTAGGGAGGAGATAATTAGAGAAAAAAGAAGTTCTTTATGGACAAAAAGAATTTTAAATATATTTTTTTATGCAGCTCAAACTTATTTACTAAAACAAAATAATATTTATATATTTCCTCTACTTCACACTTTTTAAAATAGAAAATATTATTGTAATAATAAATAATTATATACAATGAAATTCATTGTTTTATATTTTAATAGATTCACAATGTAAGGCTTATTTTTAATTAAACTGTTCTCTTTGTTAAGCCCAAATAAAGATATTTACTTGCTTCTTGAATTATGAGGTTCGATCTTATTTGTCGATAATTATTAATCAGCATACATATATAATTGTTTACGGATGGGTGCATATCTATTATAAGATTTGTATGTTGATAACCGATTCCCATTTTAATTAAATAAAACAATTTGGTTCGAAAACCTATCAATACAATTCAAGAATTAGTATTTAAGGCATTATACCGTATAAAATAAAATATATACCTTTTGTAGAACATTTACAAGTTGAGAATTGTATTAAATTTTATCTACAGTTGCTTACAAAAATTGTAGGTTGATAATCTGCTCCACTAAAATAAACTTATTGTGCAAAGAAACAATTTTAATTTTCCATAAAATACAATAACAAACTTAGAACAATAAGTGTAGTGGTGATTTAATGCTTAAAATATTTAAACTCATATTTAAGTGTTCTGAGAAAAGGTTAAAAATAACAGTCTGGCTTTATAGTGATGATAAATTCAAATCGATATTATTTAAAATTACCACGTTTATTCAGTGTCTAGGCTAACAAAGCCATGACATACGGCGCCAAATTTTAGGGGCCGCTATATTTTTTATAATTTCACACCATTGTAAACAATAAACCAATAATTATTAGTTATGTGTTTCTTTTAAATCTACGACTTTTAAAAACCCCGAAAAATAAAAGAAATCAATTAGAAAAAACATATAAATATAATGAAGTACATATTCCTAATTTAGTAAAAAAATGCCTTTTATAATCTAAAATTATCAAATGTCATTTTGATTATTGCATATAGTGTAGAAAGAAATTTATCATAAGTAATATAAGAGCCATGAATTTATTAGAAAAATTATTAATTTTTTTGCGTAGTAACAAACAAACAAGTGTCAAAAATGACATTTAGATTTAAGAGTCATTTTTGATCTGAGTTGTCGTTAGTTCGCAGGAATTATGAGTAAATTTTACTTATTAAATTCATAGCTCGAATTATATTTACTTGATTATTTCACGAATGACAACAGTTCAAACATAAAATATTTGATATGAATAAGATGTAACCATGACTATGATACTGTGGTTTTCTCAAATTTCTTCACTGAAAATCTATCTATGGACATCAAATGAAGCATTCTGATTGGGTGAAAATGATGTGTGTGGAATAATCGAATAATCATTGATACGTACTATGTCATTATACTCGAAGATCGATTAATATTGAGCTCAAAGGAGTTATGACGATTATACTGATTTATAAAAGAAATTCGGTTTTCTAACTAAACAATTTTGTTACTGGCTTTTATTGAGATAGTTGGGAGCTAAATTGTGGTAAGCTACAAAGAAAAAAGTAATGTGAATGCCTAAGTTCTAGCATAAAGAAACATTAATTTTAATTTCCAATAAGATTAAAGGATTAGTGCATAATGTAGTATAATAAATAACGGGTGCGATGACTGAACATTTAATTTCATATTTTAAGTTTTTTGAGGACAGTTTTGTTTTGTTTTGCGCCAACCACCTTTACATTAACTTGATGTTTTTTATCTTCTAAATCCTATAAAATGTTCTAAAGACTTATAAATTTATCTTCGAAATTCTCAAAAAAATATAAAAAAATATTACAATCTTTTCGTCAAATTTAAGTTTTATGTATCTCTAATAAACCAAATTAAATAGTACTGATGCTAGACAAATTTTGGGTCCAAAATGTCTGAGATTATGTAACTGTAAAACCCAACTATTTAACATTCTGAGGACAGCTCCTCCAAGACAATTGGGAGCCACACTAAGATTAGCTACGAAGCAATCACAACAAAGAGATAGACTTATCTGAAACTGAGCAGTGGGAAAAGGAAAAATATATATATAGAGACCTCTTGACGAGTGGCAGAAGAACTCAATTTAATAGGAATTTATGTAGTAGTTTGAAGGGAAATTGATAGATAAAATAAATGGTTTTAAGTTGATATACATATTTTATTTCGCAAATTTTAATACTATAATACTAATTTCTACAAAACAAAGCAAAAGAGACCAATTAAAATATATCTATAAATTACAAAATGAAACTTTTTTTAAGTTTAGCACATATTGTACAGCACAAAAGTAATTTGTTTATTTATTTTTTTACAACAAAAGAAAATTCAATAAAATAAAAAAAAACAACTATTCGTAAATTATTAGGTTAAAAACAGAAAAAGCACGATAACAAATTTTTGAATATAATTAATTTATTGCATGTATGCCGGATTCTGTCTTTAATTTTGTTCAAAGGTTTGCTTTTACGGTGTATTAGAATAGGAAAAAATATTTTCAACACGTTATAGATGATTTGAATTAAGTAATATTTTATAAGATCTTTATCCAAAATATGATTATTTAAATTTTATTACACTTAATTTTTATTGTTGTGAAAATAATGTATTTAGTAATGCATTACCTTTGTGAATATTTTAAATTCTTTAAAATTTTCTATAACATCGTTTGATTTTTTTACTTGTGAAACTCAACAACTTTATTAACTCGTTGAAATACAATTACAAGCAGAACAGGATTTAACCATTTTATTGTTTGTTACAATAGCAATTAATAAAAATATAACTTCATAACAGAAATAATCAAAATGACATAAGTTAATGCGACTTGCCACTCAACGCACGCTATCTCTCTTTCACTGTATTTATTACAACTATCTCCGTCTAAACTTCCATACGTTTTATTAGTTCAATGTAACGAACCAACTGAATTCTTCCTAGAAGTGTCCAGAGCATAATCGAACAACTAGACCACCACCATCCCTACTTTCTGAACTGGTAATTCTTTTGAATAACATTTGTGTGCGCGGCAGACACCGTGAATAATGGATGAGGCCTTTCCTGTCATATTTCACGTGTTTGTTTCTTAAATTATAAATCGCCGCCCGGAACATTACAGATGAGCCCGCTACAGGCTTCAGGCAACACCACTCGCAAATCGGGGAATTACGCAGGAATGGTAGGAACACAGCAGGAATTCGGATACACAAACACAATACAAAACAGATACTGCGGATCACAGCCTTGGAAATCCAATAGCCAACCAAAATACAGCCAGCAAAATATTCATATTCACAACAATTCAAATTTTTCCATTTTGCAAAATATACTCCAATATTAGTATGGATAAATAATATTGCTTTGGAATATGCAATATACTATTTAAAATAAATTATAATGATATAATATTTGTTTATGAAGTGCTGTTTTGGAGGTTGCAAAATATGGATAAATGCATCCCTGTATTAATATGGATAAATTATTTATTATATTATTTAGGATTTGGAACTCCATCCAACATATTTTCCATAATAATATTAAATAGATAACAATGTCATATATATTTATAGAGTGCTTGTAAATGCATCACATACTAATACACATCAATTATATTATTGCTAGAAACAATATATTTTATCATTTTAAATTCGAAAACACAAATATTGTTCTAGTTTATTATTGTGAATAAATAAATAATGTCAAGGTTTTAATAAATGTGCTACAATACTAATATATTAATAAACATGTATAAAATAATATTAATATCACAAATTTTAATGCGTTAGTTTTAATTATTTAAGAATATCTGTGATTTCAAAATTCAGAAATGTTATTCAAATTTTTATAAAATAACAATAATAATTTTAAAGTTTGCCAAAAATTTGGAATTGATTTTACAACTTTGTTAAAAAATTAAAAAAGTATTTGACAAATAGAGTTTTTAAGAAAGAATAAAGTACCTCTGATCCTGTTCACATTGAGAGAGTCTTCCCAAAGCCGACAATTGTCGGAGACGCTAAACAGACGCACAGCACTGTACACCGACGCCACGCAACTGAGCGTCTGTTGCGTCTCGACGACCCAGCGCACGCGTCGCCCCAGCCTTGACACGAGGGTCAAGGACCCACCCACTTCTGGGTGTGGGAAGCCACTGTCAAACTACAAGGAAAATAATAAAAAATAAGTATTAAAGAAACAGTAATAAATGAAATTAAAATGCTATTGGAATTGGACAAGAAAAAGAGTGAAATGCAAGTCATACTGAGGCCCATAAATTTTTTAAAATAATAAATTTCGTATATTTATATACCACAGATACTGGAATGATACATCTAGAATTTGGCATAAAACAGAAATAAATAAAATAAATGATTTATTATAATTGGTCCTTTAAAGATATTTTTATGCAAAACAATAATTGAAACAAAAATTGTAGTGCATACTGTTGTGTTTTAATTATACAAATCATACTATAAACTTTGAAACCAAACTTTAACAATAGGTACGTGTCATTAAAATACGAAAGCTATATTAATACAACAATATTGAAGAAATTTTCGTCAGAGATTGTGTTTCTAATAATGATGAAGACTAGGGTTAGTAAATCTAGTAAAACTTCTAAGTAAGAATTTATTTGAGTAGAAGTTGAAGATGTATTCTAAACTAAATATGCTTCCTGTAATAGACTTTCCACAAGTTCTAAAATTGCTGCAGTATGACGTCTAGAACACCTAACATTCAAAGTTTTAAACTACTATTAACTGAATTAGGTTTCTTTTTCCACAATCGTACATTCCTGTCCATGAAGCCTCAAGACAAATTCCTGCAGTCAACAGGAAGAATGTCCTGTCACATGTGTGAAATGATTTCGGCGAAGCGGCATATGTGCTGTGCTGAAATTCCTTTCGTTGTAATAAGATCACAGAGCAATGAACTCCGTCAGGAGTTCATTAGGGTGGAAAGTACAAATAAAAGATTCCTATCAGTACACTGAAAAGGGAACCGAACTACATGTTAAATCGATATTAATTTGGAATTGCTTTTTTCCGACTTCTTTTTGTACTAACTGAAAAGTCCCAAATTCAAAAACCCTCGATCTTTTTTTCATCAGATATGTGATTTAAATTTTTTTATTTTTCTATCATTTTTCTTACTGCATCCTTTGAGGGATGCATTTTTATGTCTTAGGCAAATTATCTGAAAGTATATTTAGCAACCCAAAAAACATAGGTGTAAGACAATTCGTCGAAGGTATTAAATGTGTCGTTCAAGCAAAAAAATTGAAAAATTGAAAATTTCTATATCACCCAACTCAAGAAAATAAATATCGAGGGTTTTTTGATTTGGGACTATTCATTTGTTACCAAAAGAAGTCGGAAGAAAAATAATTGCAGATTAATATCGATTTATCATGTAGTGAGATTTCCGTATCATGGTTAAGAAAAAAAATCGCTTAATAAGAAGTATAGACTGTACCAATTAGAATGCAAACAAAAAAGTGCAAGCTGCTAACTCCTACGTGGTTAAATATGCAGCCTCGAGACCATGAAGTTTTCATTATGAGTTTATTATATTAAAAGAATATCTTGTTAAAGAAGAAATCTTCACTGAGAGCCTGGAAGAAAATTTACAAAAGTAGACGTAAAAATATTTGAAATTTGAACAGATTTAGCTCCTACATAGTTAAACATACAGCCCCAACATTATGATTTTTTGATTCTGTTAAGGCCTATAATCATCCTTTACCTTTAAAAAAAAAAAATAGAAAAAAAAAGTTTACTACGCTGACAAATTATAAAAATTTGCATAACTAATGAAAAAGTAGGTAGTATATTATTATATAAGGGATTATGATGGTCGATATACAAATCATTTGAGTGAATAATGACCATAATACCGAATGTAATACTATACTTTATCTGCTCATGTAAATTTGAAAAAATACCCAATGACAATACCAGCTGTCAGACGGCCGTAGGACGGGTATTCCACAACTCAACAGATTTAAAATAAACGTGAATAATTGATATCTGATTGTGTGATAGGCCGAGAAGAGTGATTTATGAGTAATATTTCACTCTCCTGAAATATGGCTACTATAATTAATCAAAAAATTGTAATAATGAGGATGTATTTATACAGGAATGTACAAAATATTTATCTCCTAGTGGATTATGGACTACTTATTTATTTTATCCAATTCTCTAAAGAAATAATAGTATATTGTGTTATTAAGAGTAAAAGTGATACTTTGTGTGGCGAGCATGGAAGTTTGCACGACGAGCGAAGCGAGTCGGACAATTGCATGCGAGGCACACAAAGACACTTTTACTCTGAATAACACATGCTATTTTTTCTTCAAACTTAGAAATTTTAAAAAATAAACTACTATTTGACGTTTAATATGTAGGTTACCTGTCCGTTATTCATAATTTTTAGTAACTTTATTCTTAGGTTATCTAGTTTTTATAGTGACATTTAGGGCGATATTACAGATTTCTATTGTACAAGTTACTTCTTATTGGCTGATTCTACATACGGCGGCGAAAAAATTATACGGCGGCTAGAATAAAAAATTATATTACGGAGGCATAGAAATTAAACTTCAACCTTGTCAATCACGTCACAGAAGATGTCATTTTTATGACATTTGAAGAAAAACATTTTATTTGTTACTCACTTTTAAACCGGCATTTATTCGAACTGTTTATTCCCCGCAGAGAAACTAACCTTTGTAAGCTACTAACCCGTAAAACTGGCAGCAACTAGTAAAAATTTAATTAAAAGTTAGTAATTGCATTGTTTACATTACTAAAAGTTGTTTTTTGTTACTGTCATACAAATTTTTGATACATTAGTAAATAGCAGGATTTGATTATAATTTAAATTTGATTTACAAGTGATTAACAGTTAACAGCTTTAAGCAGGTGACAGACAGCAGTAAAATTTGTTTTACCTTGCTAATAATGTAAAATACTACTAGTTCTCTAGTAATTCACATTTTTACTTTTTTTTCAGAATAATTCAAATACAATTTAAAAAACATTAATTAAACAGTGTTATATAAAAAAATATGACACACTTATGTTAATTACACAAGTCACTGCAGAAAAGTACCCCACTCGTCTTTTTCACGTGACTTATTTGCAATATATCGCACTTGTACCAGGCATAATTATAAAATCACCATAGTTATAGCTAGGAAAGTTATAGAGTTATAATTACACTAATTATTGCAATGAGCAAAGCTATGCATATTTCATAACGAATATTATTCATAATTTGTCAAAATATTGTAATGTTCTTTTTGTTACTTGAATTGTAATAATTATAAAATATCTAAACAAATCTATTTATTTTGAGAGTTGTATCTAAGAGATTCAATGACTCAAGGAAACTTAAATTAACAACGTAATTAATGGTTAAATATGTAGTAACGATATCGTAAAATTCTGATTCATATAGATTCTATACCTTGTATACCAATTACTTATAATATTTGAAGTTTGTTAAAAATATATTTTTAATGTATATTTCAAACAATAAGAATATGTGTAATGCGTTTTTGTTTACAAACAATTTTCATTGTTTCCATTACTCGAGAAATTTTTCCCAAAATAATCAATTTCTTGTCTTATGTGTCCAACTGTACATAGAAGCAACTTTGGCTGCTGAATTCCTACTACCATAATAATTCAAATTTCTGTGCAGTCCGCATTACAGAAAATTTTATTTTATTACTTAGCCGTTCCTGAGAGAAGCAGGACTTACAATATGCACACTCTGTAATTTTAATTTTGAAGTATAAAGTAGAGAGCAACGTTATGGATTTTATGCAGCAGGAGTAGTAGCAAATTCAGTTGTGAGATGGCGTGTAGATATTGATCTTTGAAGCAGGAAAGTTAAAGCAGGAAAGTTGATATTTGGCGGGCTTTTTAAACAAAATACACTATTCTTTTACTATACATATAATATGTTTTATCTTTTTTACAACAATCAGAACAATAATCATTGTGCTAGTATATTTATATAAATAAATAGAACTATATCACTCACGACTTTTTAGCCATTGCTGGGGTATACCAATCTGTTTTATTGTTTATTATTATCTAATGTCGTTCTGTAACAGGTATAGCTAATTTTTATGTAGGAAATATAAAGTTGTCTTAATAAAAAAAATAGTTAATTCAATAGTTATGCGCATTAATGTATATTTCAATAAAAATTAATACGTAATGAATTATCTGTTTGCTGGTTAAAGTTTTTTAATTAATTCCAGTTGCGGTATATATGAAAACTATAGTTGTGTTAATTTTATATGAAGTAAAAGGATTTATGATGTTTAAACATTAATAAAGACAGTGATTATAATAAAAAAAATGTAAATGAAATGCTTATTATGTTTTTTTAAACAATATAAAATATATCTTATTACCTCGTATTTTCTATTGTTTCTTTTTATATTTAATGTTTATTTTTTTTAATAAATGAAGAAATGTACATGTTTATTGCATGTACATAAGTAAAGTAGTAAAATCAAAGATAGTAATGGTAAGAATTAATGAAATTAATTTTTAATAAAATATTTTTTTCGAAAACTCTCTTGAGAAGTTAATATTTATTATCAACTCGTGAATGAAGTAAATAATTACAGTTTAATAATATCTGTCACTTTATTGTCTTTGTCGTTTCCTGATATAATTTTAATACTATCGAACAAAGAAATATTGATATGTTTCATTAATTAAATTAATATAAGTTAAAAACAACTGTTTGAGTTCTGCTGTCAACTCTCAAAGAATATAAGATTTGATGAACGTCAAAATTTTCTCTTTGAATTTTTGTCAATTGTAAAAATATTCATTCTCAAACCAAAAGTATTATTTCGCAATGGAGAATCAAATAACTATTTTGATTATTGACGGAACTTGAGAGATGTATCTTCTATTGTTACACTTTTTGTTGAATTGTTGAAATTGTGCATGAAATGAATGACAATACAAGCTGCATTGTTCAGTAACAAGGCTTGACTATCGATGGCCGATGGAAATTTTGAGTGGCGTTGATTCTGGTACGGATAATTCCACGTGATTACGTCACAGGTCTTGAGGCTGTGAAAGTAATACATACACACGTACACTCCCTCACACACACTGCGAGTCTTCCTTTCACTTAGACTTAACCGAAATCTGCACCGAAATTCTTCGCGGGACAATCACAAAAATCATAGAAACGTTTCAAAAGCCACGGCGTTCACATTGAATAAGGGAGGGATTGTAAACATATCGACTCTGGCAATTCAAGATTTTAACTGCTTTTTTACTACTTTTAGCGAAATTTTTGCCGATTCCACCGTCTGTACGAATGTATAAATATGTACATGTATAAAGTAGAGATGGGTTCGAAGACGAATAATTATTTAGTATTAGGCCTATTCTACCATGTTTCATTATTCGATATTCATTTATTTTAATACCGAATAGTCGATTATACCTTAGAGATTTTATTTCATCTTAGAGGGGCAAGGTTTTTGAATTTCGAAAATACATAGGCGTCTCATATACACAGACATTTTAAAGAATTGTTTGATTTGTAGCAGAATTGCCAAGAACAAGAATTATTCGTCAGAATATTATTGTGGTAACACAAATGCCTAACTTATATGAATCTGATATTCCCGTCAGTGCAAATGAAGTTCTGATACAATTTGGTACTGATATTTATTTAAAGGAAAAAAATATTAACAAGATTAATAACGCTACTGCAAGTATGACTACGACTAAATGTAGCTTTTCTATATTAAGGATATTAAAACTCCTTAATGGAGTTGGATTCGAAAAAATTTTTGACCTGATTCGCATCAAAAAAAAAATTTGATTATAATATTTTTATTCTTTTGTATGTTGTATTTTAGTATTTTTTTCTAATTCAATGATTAATTTCAATTTTGTGGTTAACATTATTATATATTTTATTTATTATCCCTCCCTTAGGGAAGTGTCTGAATCCGCCACTGCTTAGGTATCTACAAAAAAAAAGAATTTATTTATTTGTATTATTTGGCGGCAAATCATTTAATTTTTCTTGAAACTAAACAGTATATTTAATAATAATCAAACAACAAAGTACTTTTAAATTTTAAAATAATTTATATTTATAATCACGCTTTCAGATTGTAGAAATATTTATTATTCGATGTACTGAATATTCACTCAAATATTCGGTTAAAATTTCACAGAATATTAGTTATTCGGCTATTAAGCTAAACTGTTATTCGACACAATATTATTCTGGAGCAAATTCGAGTGAACGGATTTTAATAGAACTTCACATATAAGCTTTTGAAATCAATAGTGGTATTGCTTTTGTTACTCAGATCAGTTAGTTCGGTTCAGATAAATCAATTGTGTCTGTTCACTTATTTAGTGCAAATGGATTGCCATTGGATCACTTTCATCTATCCGACGATAATTCCAGTAAGTAATAATAAATAAATGTTGGTTTCTGTATTACAAATTCTACTATTTTCTTTTACATTATTCAAAAGTACAGGAAAATCACGTGACGAACTGAACTGATCTTTCTGATCTACCTCGGCGAGTGGTAGGATCAATACATGCAAGAGAGGGGAAAAGCTGAAATAAGTGATTCAGTTTCAAAAGTGTAAGTAAGTTAGATCATATTAAACAGATAAATATTAAAAAAAATTAACAACCTTTATCGGAAAAATAAATAATTCAGAGACATTATTGTCGAATAGGGTACTTATTAGGTGGTGTTGATCGATTCCGTGATAGCTTCAGCTGATGTTTTTATTATTGCTATCATCATTATTACTACCCTCACAAAAAACAGGATTTCAAGAATGTCAAATACTTATCCCCTGAAAATTTTTCTATTTTAGAGATTACCATATTTAACGTCTTCTACACAAAAGTAGAACTAGCAACAAGTAAAATTTTGAAATGGTATATCATTGCGATGAATTAAATTTATTGTGTTTCTGTGGCAGGACAATGGCAAGGGTAAACAGTCTTGGTTGTGGTTTCAGCAGAACCATGTTCCTTGACATGATTCATGTAATAGCGAGTTCTGGATGCACCGGTGCATAGCATGCGCATCGAGAAATTTGCTACCGTAATTACAACTAATTGCAACACGCTATGTTACTTGGTACATCATCTTCTGCTGACCTTTACAGACTTCCTTATGATCGAAACGTGAATTTTGTAAAAATTCGAGAAGAAAGTTCAAGGATGGAATAGGAGATCTGTGGCAGATATAGCATCCAAATTCAAAATGCGAGTATATTATTTATAAAATTGTGCTACAAATTATATTTCAATAAAAATTTTGACCTAATATACCCAACAATGGCTAGACATGACTCACTTAGTGCACTCGAATTGAGTGTGATTTAAGATTCAAATCTCATTGCCGTCAATGTTTAACCAAACAAAAATACTGCTGTATCCAAATAGACAAATTTCACTATAAGTTGAAGATCAGAAGTTGAAGTCTAACAATACACTACTAAAATGTAAGTAAAATTGTCTGTGCTATGTTCCTTATTGAAGTGATATTAGTGATATTACCAAACTAATATACCCATCAATACTATGTAGACAACTCTATCTCTGTAGTTTTGGAGATGTGCATTGTGTTAACCTAATTTTATTAAATTATATTAAAATAATTGTAATTATATGTGTATAGATGGAATAAAGAATCGGAAAAGATATTATAATACCGTGAGTATTTTTTAATGTGAAACAAGAGGAATTGTCATATTCATGGTTACGACTTCATATTTGATTGACAGCAATGTATATTTGCTTGTCTCATTTAATATGAAATATAGGGAATGAATTTATTAGTAGTATTAAATTTTAATATTATAAGAAATTAAAAAATAAAGAACTAATAAACCGACTAACGGACAAGTAAGTATAATAACAAACAATTAAACAATAATTACAATAAATTTTCAAAAATTCTTCTATTAACTACTAAGCAATGACTCAATCTATTGTAAAACTTTTGAATTACATAGGATGACATTTGGACAAGTGTAATATTTTAAGAAATGAGTTGAATTTGAACTTTTAATAAATCTAAATTTTGAAGATTTCCCCCAGTACAAACTTCTGATTTTAAAGGTTACCAATAAAAAAATCTAGATGTGTAAGATCGAAATATCTTGCAAACCATTCTACTATTCTACCAATTCTTCCAAAGGTATTAATGATTCTTAAAATTGTTTTTGCACTTGATGTAGGGCAATTAAAATCTTTTGTAACCCAAAAATTAAATATCAAGTTCATTCCTTATGTTTCATTTTAAATGAAAAAAGCTTGTATACATTGCTGTCAATCAAATATTAAGTCATGTTTCACGTTAAAAAATACTCACAGTATACCTTCTGCTTCAATATACAGGATGTCCAAGTTTTAAACGGCATACCTTAAAATTTGCGCAAATGCTTAAATCCAGAGATATTCACGTTTTTTTTATTGGAACTGAAGTACTTAAAAAATCAATTTCATAACTACATACCGTATTAAGATGTGAAATACTACTAAAATTGAATTAATAATTGAATTCCTTCTTTATGTTGCTTTTCAGGATACCTCACGAGGGTTCGATATCGTGAAATGGTATTTGACTCCCTGTTTGCTCACCTGCCTTTTAATTGCCTATCACACCGTCATTCGCTGGTAGCCACTATAAAGTAACGTGGTTATCTTCGGCCAGTTGTTGAAGGATGTGTTTGCAATTCCAGATTAGCTTTAAATCACAAGTGGAGCCATGCAATGCCATTAAAGCCTGACTGTCTGACATTATGTTTATTGTTGCTCCTTTAAGACCTTTATTCCGGTTTATAAGGGATTTATTCCATAGATGTCTCAGATGTCTGTTTGAATGTTATTAAAATATGTTGAAGATGTTATATAATTGATATGCCGTTAGATTATTAATGTGTAGCCTGAAGCGACCACTCAGCATTCCTGTTCAAATGACATTCTCGCCAGTAACCTAATGAACTCACGAGCCACTTGCACTTCTTACCTTCCTTGTAGCTCGTATCACACCCTACATTCTTTTACAGAAATCCTAGACAGCATAACAGAACGTCTAACAACAATATAATACGTCAAAACAGCCAATAGTAGAGGCTATATCGTCTATTAATTATATATACTATTAAAAATTATGTAAAATAATTACTTTAGTTGGTCTCTATTATTTCTAGAATATTTTTGAGAATAATAAATTTAAAAAAGTACATTACATTTGAAGGATTTTAAACATGTGTTTTTTTATTTAGTTAATTATAATTTTTAGTGCAATAAAGATTTTAAATCTGTGCTACATCTTTTTGATTATACCACTGATATATTAATAATAAAATTCCCTCAAAATTTTTCTTTGGTACTGTCGTTAATATATATTTATTACAAGAAGAAATGCTATATATCAAGATAATCTTTTCTGGAATCTGATATGCATTTCGTAAAGTGTGATATGGTCTAAGCTCTAAGGTAAAGAGTCGTTGTGTAGCTTGCCTTGAAAAGATGAGCCAAAATACCATCCCAAACAAGTTTTTTTTTACAGATAAAAAACATTCAAATGTCTTGTATTAAAAATGTCACGTGCATAAGATTTTATACTTTTATATATTGGCCAAAAAAATCTCAACTTAAAAATAGCCTAACAATAATATCTCATTAAATAATTATAGTAATTTTATTATAAACTCGAAAAATTGGCATAAAACGATAAAACATACTCATGTTGTAAAAATTTGGTATTATTTGATATTTGGTATGTTTATCTCAAATTATTTTACAGTGGTCATTGCAGCTCAAATTTCTAAGATTGGATTGATCAAAACTTATTCATCGAAATTAAATAAAACATAGGTACCTACTTATATCAAAAAATTATCAAAACCTGATGGTAAGTAATTGTCACGGATTAAAAATCTCAATATTATTATTTTAAGAAATAAATCGTAATTTTTATTATTATTTTTATACATAAATTCAAATAAGAACATACAAACGTATGTTAAACTTGTGAAACGAGTAATTGTATATAGGTAGTATAATGACTCAATATATAGGTAGGATAACTCCGCTTCTTCTCTAGATCTTTTTATTGAGGTGGATCGGTCCTCGTTGCAGAATTTTTATTTATTACTGTTTTAATTTTTTAATAAATCGTATAATGTTTTTAATATAATTTTATTTTTAAATATGTACATTTTATGTTTTAGTGATATTCTAATATTTAAATTTATTTCACGTTTGTATACAATGTAGCTGTATGCTTTTCTGTTCATCTAGTCAATATGTTAATCATCAAAAAAAGAGTATTGCACTAATTAAGTAGCTCTCCATCTCTAGATAATTTAAATTCCAAAAGTTGGTCCCGTTCCAGTGGCAGATTTGAAACAGGTTATACTTTTGAATTTCGAATATAAAAATAAATAAATATGGAATACAAAGGTATCTTATACAGGATGGCCCAGTGAAAATTATCAGCTCAATTTTTGGCCACTTAACATTAATTTTGCAAAAAACGCTCGAACACGTCAATTTTAATATAAAGGGGAAATAGATACAGACTTGCCTATATTGTATTTCTGTTTTTTGTTACTAGAACGATGTCGTAAGAATAATTTGTCCTCCTCTAATTTTTAATGTTCCTTTGCTTATTTTTCTCAAAATGTATTATAGAGCGAGGTTAATAAAGTTGCTCATAGTCAGTCACCCTGTCTTAGTGTTTTATTTATTTTAAATTCTTCCGTTTCTTTTTTTTGTGTTTTGATGCTTCTTGTGTTTTTCTAGTTCATTGTCATTAGTATCAGTTTTCTTAGTTTTGTTCCTATTTCCAGTTCTTTTAGAGCTGATATTAGCTTGTCCCCTTTAATGGAATCGAATGCTTGTCGAAAGTCTGTCTATAAAATACATTTCTATACTCATTTCGTGTTCATGTGCATACTCCATGATTTGTTTTTTCGTGTGTATGGATCTGTGATAGATTTACCTCGCGTGTATCTACATTGATATTGTCCAATTGTATTTCTCGTTTCGTTAGCTAATATTTTTTGCATTATTGTGCTCAAGTGGTGCTCAATGATTTGTTTCGTCTACAAATTTGGCAAATTTATTGATCACTTTTTTGTGTATTGTAATTATTTTCCCAGCATCCCAATCTTTTGGATTTTTTTCTTCTCTCTACATGTTCTGAATGATTTTGCATATATGTGATTGTATTTATTCCATCTTCTCCAAGGGGCTTACCATTACGGCTATTATTTATAAAAATAATATGAAAACTTATTACTATAATAATTATCTATTATTATTATTTTTGACAATTTTGTTATTATTACATAACTTTAGGGCATGAATAAGCATACCTATAAGCAGGGGGACACAATTTTCCTCACTTTATCTCAATTTAGTAGTGACAAAAAGAACGGCCAAAGTAAGTGAGCTAACTGGTGAACTAAGATATACTGAGATTTTGTGCAAAAAGAATCCGAATTATATATAGTACATATGCGAAGATATATCGGCATTCTATCCTTATCCTTGGCTACGTTGACAACGCAGGAGACACGATAACCAATGTCATCCAGTAGTCCGCCGAAGAAGCCATCCCGGTGAAGATAATACATTCCATTAAGAACATGATCAAATACAAGAGGCAACTATATCTGTCCATTAGAGCCACCCAGGATCCCATCGTTAGGACATAGTGAAACAGTACAAAACCTGCGAGGAACTTAACTACTAAAATGGGGACAAAATTCAAAACTCTCACCGGCACTACTGGCTTTCATCCATCGTCTTCATTGAACCACATGAGAGAGCACCAGCTTTTGCGGATTCACTGGAAGATATCTGTCAAGATCAGCGATTTGACAATGATATCCAGCAAGAGGTTACCGTAACACCTAAACCATCTCCA
This sequence comes from Stenolophus ochropezus, assembly GCA_035578165.1. NCBI lineage: Eukaryota > Metazoa > Arthropoda > Insecta > Coleoptera > Carabidae > Stenolophus > Stenolophus ochropezus. The sequence continues at coordinate 40,001,926 of JAQOWZ010000001.1, read as the reverse complement.
GCACGTCACTGATTGGATGAACGAAAACGACTCCAAACATGTTGCAGTCCCCACAGTATCAGCAGAGCACGTTGTAGCGTGCATCAAGAGGGCCAAGAAAATAACTCCAGGAATGGACAAAAAACCATATAAGGTCCGCAAACAACTCTCTCCTGTTGCCCTGACCTTCTTTGATGCACTCTATACTACCTGCCTCAGCCTGGGATATTATCCAGAGAAGTGGAAGATACAACGGTGGTTATGCTCCCTAAGTCCGAGAAACAGCTATCAGACTCCAAGTCGTATTGTCCAATCTCGCTTCTCAACACCATGGGCAAAATCCTGGAGCTTGATCAAGCAACGACTTGACGACTTTGCGACGTTTTCAATACCATCCCTTCGTCCCAATCCAGTTTCTAAAGGGGAAGATCCACTTAAGACTGTATTCTCCAACTTAACACCATCATCGCGCACATAATCAATAATGGGCAATACCTTTTGGGTATATTCATAGACATAGGCAGGGCCTTCGACACCGTTTGGCACAATGGTTTGATACACAAGCTACTAAAGATGAAAGTACCAAGGACCCTAATCCACATCACCCGAAGTTTCCTCCAACGACGTCAGGCTTTCGTTCGCGTTGGCACCTCCACGTCCTGAGACTTCTTTCCCTGGCTGGGAATTTCCCAAGGAACTGTCCTCTCACAATTGCTGTGTATCATATTCTTCGCTGACATGCCGCAACCCCAATCTTCAGCTGTGGTATTTCACGGTATGCCGACGACACGGCATACACCGCAATCGCCAGGAATGCCAAGAGGGCATCCACAGTCCTGCAAGCACAGTTGAAACAGTTGAAGTCCTGGATGCGGCGTTGGAGGCTTAGAGGTAACCCATATAAGTCACAACTCATCCTCTACCACCACAGCCATCAGCGCAAACAGGTCGACAAGAATGTCAACATCTCCATCTAGGGCGAATGAGTCCCCACGGTACAGCTAGCCACATACTTGGGAGTTCCTTACAACAGGTTCAACTCTTGGAGGCCCATAATAGAGTAGTGCCAACAAACCTTTAGATCCCAGCAAAGGCTCCTACTGGCCATCAGAGGAAGACTGAGTGGATGCAGGGAAAAGGTCCTTGTTCACACCTACAAAACCTTCATCCGTTCAGTGGCTGAGTACTTCGCTGTAGCCTTGACCACCAGGCCGCAGAAATGCCAGGGTGCTATCTGATTATACATAATTGGATTGGATTGGATATATCGGCGCTGGCTCTATAAGGTCTTTACAGTAAGTAACTTATAGAAGTAGGTGTGTACAGAATTTTAGTAATGGGAATGCCCAGTTATAGAGGGGATATTAAATTAGTTTTGTTATTTTGGTTACTTTTTTATTTTATTTTTAACGAAAGTTTTTTTGTTGTCTTATTTAAAAACATAAATAAATTTTCACAGATAAATTATTTCACAAATCATTGGAAGAAAATTGATTGACTTTATTGCACGTCTTAAAGTCTTTTATAATATGCAATTTATATTTAGAAAACGTTTTAAAATATTATCTATGTATAGAATTTTTTTCATTCAAAATAAATATTAATTTTCGTACCATTGTATGTGTTAGACAAATATTAATTTAAGTTAAAATTTTACGTTTTAACAACATTATTTAAAAAAATTCCTAGTTCTACTAAACAGATTGAAGTTTCACTTTCAACAAACTTTTTAACATACAATGAATTATTCAAAATTATTTACCATTAATAAAATATAATTTTGTTAGTTTTATTTTGGTAACTCCCTGTGCACGTCTATGCTTACAGAGTTAAAGGATAAATATGACAGATGAGTTGAACCATTGAGTAAGTAATTTGGAAACAAAAGTTAGCAGACAGTTTAAATTGAGGTAATAATAAATTTATGGGATTAGTTTGATAATAAATATACCATTTGTTCCCTTTAATATGTACCATTCAATAATTAACTCTTATTATTAAATTATTGGTTGTACCCAAAAGAAGTAAAAAATAGAGTAAAATGAGCAGAAGCGACATTCTCGGTAACTGAGCGAGAAATACAATTCAGCATGTCATTTGAAACATCTTATATTATTCTGAAATATTTAAAAGTAACATAAAAATTATTTAAAAATATGAAATATCTTAAAAATTATGGTATTGATGTGATTGAGAATTTTTGTTATTATTATTATGGTGGTGACTGATGAATAATATTATAATATTTCTTTCTTTCTATAACTTTCTGACTTAAATTTGCTAAAAATAAATTAAAAAAATATATAATGTTTTCATACTATAGTTTCAATAAATATATTTTTGAATAAAACCTGCACCGATGTTTAATTATTATGCAAGCCAAAAACTAAGTTTGCTGTATAAAATTCTAGTTCAAATCGTATTGGTGGCTTTTTTTGAGAGGTAAAAATCTAATTTCCTATTTATCTTACATTTTTGACAAATTTCATTTAATATATTTTCTATGTTCCACGTTATAAATGTTTAGAATTATTTTTTTGTTTTTGTTTCCTTCGTTATTTATTTTATAGAATATACATCTTTTGTTATGAAATGTTTTTATGAAACAAATTTTCTAAGATATTTTTTCAAATAGCCCTGTAATATAAAATTGATATTTTTTTTTTCTTGGATAAGGTATTATTAACATCTGAGATGGTGGGAGGCGCAAAAAATTATATTGCCCACGGCGCAAAATTGCCTAGGTACGGCACTGTTGAGGGGTATTTTTTGCTTCTACGATTCTACTTCTTTGAAATGAAAATATTATAAATATTGCAAAAATAAATTTAAATACATACTTATTTTCATTATTTTTTTTTATATGTTGTTATAGTTTTTAAGTATTCTTTTCTGCTCCATTTAACTTATAATTTTCTACTGAGTAAGCAATATGCATCTTTGTATGCACATAATAATTACATTATTTCAGCGCAGTAATTAATCTTAATGAAATAATTACTATAATAATGACTTGCATCTCATATCATTGTAGTTTTTCCTACAAGGAAGAAGATAAGAAAAATTGTTTGTAATTTTTCAAATTTCCCGTGTAATATAAATGTCATTATCTCATTATACTATTATGTTTATTTATCTACTTGCTAATTAGTTTAGCAAGTGTTGTAGTGATTTTTATTATATTCAGTTAGACACAGTGGGTTTATAAAGTCACTAGAATTTGACCTCGATATCGGAAGATATGTATAAATTCTTTACAAGGTGTTTATAACGTATTTCATTGGGCCAAAGTCAAAACACTCGAGTAAAAGTGAACCTGGAGGCTATATACAACTTCTTAATAAAACCAGGATGCTTATTTATAAAATCTATCTCAGTATACATTTTTATAGTTGTTCCAAACATTTGTGCATATTTTTTTTTCTTTATAAACAAAAATTAATATTTTATCCATCCTACAATTACTTTTTGTGATATAAAATTGTTATGAGTTTTATTGTTGAAATCACAATTAGTTAATTACCTTTTATAAATATGCATACAGGACAAAGCTAAGCAAACTATAAGACATTTTATTTAAATAAAAAATATATACTTTCATACACCAGTGCGCCAATTTTTTTTAATTATTATTATTATTATTATTATATATTATTTTAAAGACCACTTTAAATATGTATTATTGCTATCTATGTTAGATGTTTGGTAAAAATGAAATGTTGTTACACCTGTAACACGGTCGCTTGGCGGCTGTGTATTTTTGTGAATTTTTGTTAGTGCAGTACTCCAAATGTTACGAAATGGACAGATTTATGGTTGAGGACGCATCTTTTTGCGCCTTGAAGCTTCTTTTCAAAAGACATAACTGTCCGTTTCCGTAAGTGATGCCCTCGGTGGACATCAATAGTTGGGTCATTTTCAGCATAGTTCGTACTTAGGGGATGAGAAGAGCCGGACAAACATAGGTTGAGAACTTCTGGATTTTTACTATTAAATAGTGTTTAGAAGTTCGAAATCTCTCTCTCTTGTTGTACTCGTCGATTGTTGTGGATGTCTTGACTGAATTGTCAGACATACCTTGGTATTTCTTAGTGAAATAACCAATTAGTTGTTTTACTGTGTGTAAAGGCTCTCTCATCGTGGTGTAAATTTGTAAGTAGTTTTTATTATATTCTGTGTGGATTAATGTTGATTTGTAGATCGATGTAAAAAGGTTTTCAAAATTGTTTGTAAATAGAAAAGTAAGAATTTAGAGTTTATATAGAATCAAGTTACGCGTTGTAGTTTAATTGAATTATATAAATGTTGTTGATCGCGGTTGATTATTAAAAATTATATAATTTTGTTATTGTTGGAATATCGTGTTTGATTCAGCCCATCCTATTCCAACCCTTGTCTTTGTGACGTGGTAGCACAACGCGTAGGTAAAATTCTATTATTCTAATATTACTACCCTGCACCAATTTGACCATAATTGTAGTAAACCGCGTCTGTTATCATTATTAAACATTCCCTTGTCTGCTTCTATCACGGCAGACTTTTAAATAAATAAATAAAGTGATAGTGGTGGCAGCGTCTATCGTTACCCTTGTTTCGTGTAAAAGTTGTTCATTAATATAATTCGTGGATTACTTTTGAGGCAAGTAAAACTCATAAATTAAATCCCTTTTATGTCAGGTACTAGATTTCGTCATAGACGACCAACCTGTTACAGATTTGGTGGCAGCGGTGGGATCTAAATATTTTCTAAAACTAAACCCATTCAAACCAGTAAAGTCTTTAATTGTGGTCAAATTTGAATAACTCTAATAATTTACTTTGTGTTGTTACGAGTGCAGGTAGTTTTTGGGTCAGTAAAAACGGGAAAAGTCTCTAACGGTATTTTTTTGTGTATAGTCACCCTCGTAGTGTCGTTAACCCTGAAGCAGGTACTCGAAGAGAAAATTTGTAAAAGAAATAATAAAATAGTTTTTATAATAATTACGCGTTCATTGAAAATAAAGTAATTTAAATATGGCATTAAAATTAGAAACGGTTAGTAGTTTAGCTGGAGCGGTAAATAAAATTCCAGAATTTAGCGGAAATTCAGATATTAGCGTAGAAGAATTTATTGATAAAGTCGAGTTATTTTTCAAAATTACTAAACAACCGGAGAACAGACAAGTAGCTATTGCAAAATTATGTTTGGGTAAAGATGCTTTAGAATTCGTCAGGAATAATAGCATAATTAAAAATACAAATGATTGGTCAGTTTTGAAAAAGGAATTGTTAAATAGATATGTACAGAAACCGCATTTTCTTACAGTAGAGAAACAATTTGTAAATTGTTATCAATTAGAAACACAAAGTGTAATTGAATATGAAATAAAATTAAGATCACTAGCTTATAAATTAGTAAATAATACAGAAGATGAGACAGAACATGAATTTAATTGTAAATATTTAGAGAAACGGTTATATAATCAATTTTTAATAGGTCTGTTACCGCGGTTGCAACGCGATGTTATATTAAAAGATCCAAAAACATTAGTAGAAGCGATAGACATAGCAAAAAGAGTAGAGACTGTAGAGAAATTAATGGAGAATAGCTCAAGTTTAAGTCTTAAATCAACATGTCATAAAAATTTCGAAAATTCTCCAGAAAAAGGCGACCCGTATATTTTAAATAAAAATAATGAATATAGTCAAGTTAATGAATTAATAAATAAAGTTACGGAACTTCTACGTGAAGCCGGGAAAAATAAATCTACGTGTAAATACGCAATTAGTGATAGCGAAGATTCGGGTGTAGAAAGTGAAAATGAGACAATAGGACATATAACATATAAAAATAGGTATCGTAGTAAATTGTGCTTCCAATGTCAGAGATTTGGGCATATTTCAAAGCTTTGTAAACAAGCGAAAAATAAATTCAAGTACAAAATTTGTTATAATTGTCGCGAATATGGGCATATCGCGAGTAGTTGTTCACTTAGTGTGAAAAGTAAAATTAGAGAAAACAGTACACACGAAAGAGATGCTAGACAACAGTGCGAGAGAAATATCCCAGAACATACGGTCAGTGATGATAGTATGCACGGGAAAAATAAGGCGCGAACGACCGTATGGAGAAGAAGGCTTCATCAGGGAAAAGATGACCGGCAAAAGCTTAGTTCAGGGGCTGAGCTGAGCAACGCAGATGCTGGACGAGCCGACACCGCAAAACGTAGTCAGAAGAATGTGCGTTTTGTTGATGTGGAGAAACCCGAAGACTTGGATGCGATTTCTGTGGTGAAATCAGAGGAAGAAGACCAGCACGCACACGACATCTTTGTGAACCGCGACAAGACGGTAGGTATGTGCACTGGTAATAAATATTACAAGGGTTTTGGTTCTGGGATAGGTAGCAACAGAAGACGCCAGGAATATCGAAAGGAGCGAGCCGAAGTACCTGAAGACGTCAGGAAGAGCAAGCCGACACCATCCAAGGAGGAAGTGGAACAATGGCGGCCGCAATCGCAACCAGCAGGTATCCTAGCGGACTTCAAGAGAGCAGAGCTAGTCGAGTGGTGGAAGAACAGCAAGGTTTAGGCGCGAACTTCGTGAAACGAAAAGCGTCGAGGAATAAAATTCCAGGTAGCTCTTTAAATATATACATAGTACGAATGAGTAAAATTAAGAAATTAAATTCAGGTAAATTAGAGTTAAAAAAAGTTGAGTTCTTTGTGATTTTGAAAATTAAATGCAAGTTGTAAGAATGGTTCAAATCGATTACTTAGTGTTTCGATTAAATTAAAATTATTAAAGATATATTGTGAACTTGTGCTGGAATGAAAGTACTGAGTCTGAGTGTACTCTTGAGTAGCGTTACTTGTTGGGACACATATCTGCCGGAGACATTTTGTTATAGTTGTTCTTTGTGAACACTCCTGTCCTGCTGGATGGCGGATGCGTGGACGCGGGAAGGCTGGCGTCACCTCCAGATCGAGTCACGACGGGCTAGGAGTTGAGTTGGAGTTCCAACAAGATCCCCATTGGACATTGGACATTCCAACTCATAGAAGTGGATTCATCGTCCAGCGCGGAAGTTAATAAATTATATTTCCTTCAGAAATGTAATTTATTTTAAGGGGAAAGGGAAAGTTGTAACACGGTCGCTTGGCGGCTGTGTATTTTTGTGAATTTTTGTTAGTGCAGTACTCCAAATGTTACGAAATGGACAGATTTATGGTTGAGGACGCATCTTTTTGCGCCTTGAAGCTTCTTTTCAAAAGACATAACTGTCCGTTTCCGTAAGTGATGCCCTCGGTGGACATCAATAGTTGGGTCATTTTCAGCATAGTTCGTACTTAGGGGATGAGAAGAGCCGGACAAACATAGGTTGAGAACTTCTGGATTTTTACTATTAAATAGTGTTTAGAAGTTCGAAATCTCTCTCTCTTGTTGTACTCGTCGATTGTTGTGGATGTCTTGACTGAATTGTCAGACATACCTTGGTATTTCTTAGTGAAATAACCAATTAGTTGTTTTACTGTGTGTAAAGGCTCTCTCATCGTGGTGTAAATTTGTAAGTAGTTTTTATTATATTCTGTGTGGATTAATGTTGATTTGTAGATCGATGTAAAAAGGTTTTCAAAATTGTTTGTAAATAGAAAAGTAAGAATTTAGAGTTTATATAGAATCAAGTTACGCGTTGTAGTTTAATTGAATTATATAAATGTTGTTGATCGCGGTTGATTATTAAAAATTATATAATTTTGTTATTGTTGGAATATCGTGTTTGATTCAGCCCATCCTATTCCAACCCTTGTCTTTGTGACGTGGTAGCACAACGCGTAGGTAAAATTCTATTATTCTAATATTACTACCCTGCACCAATTTGACCATAATTGTAGTAAACCGCGTCTGTTATCATTATTAAACATTCCCTTGTCTGCTTCTATCACGGCAGACTTTTAAATAAATAAATAAAGTGATAGTGGTGGCAGCGTCTATCGTTACCCTTGTTTCGTGTAAAAGTTGTTCATTAATATAATTCGTGGATTACTTTTGAGGCAAGTAAAACTCATAAATTAAATCCCTTTTATGTCAGGTACTAGATTTCGTCATAGACGACCAACCTGTTACACACCCAAAAATAAGTCGAATTAAAATTACACATACTAATGTTTAAATCTCAATGTGCTGATTCTAAATTTTGAACCCTATTTTAATAATCTTTTTTTGTTCTCAATATATTGGCTTGCAAAGTTGGATATTACAATATATTTTTTTGAGTTTTTTAACCTTAAAATGAACTGAGATTCGACTTTGACCAATTTTTGAACAACAGATTCAATTTTTATAAAGGAAAGTATAAAATCAAACAAAACAAATGAAACAGAAACAGTAGTGTAACTGCAGTAACGGATATTTTTAAATAATAATAAATAGAGTAAGTCATTCATGTAATTAATGTCATTTATGAAAGTGATTTTGGCATTGACAATTTGTTCTTTATTGTGTGTTGGTAGTTTTGTTAATTAATTAATTAATCTACAACTCTTTGACATGTATTTACTTCGCAAATCATACGATTTCACCCGACATCTTCATCTTTCACCCGTTCCCCTAGCGAACTGAATCACATGGTATGGTTACAATTGATGACGTGAGGATCAACTGCAAGAAATAGTGTACACTATGTACGTACATTTGCAGGTAGAATAAAACGTTGATTTATTTTTGAGTTAAAGCTTTGAAGGCAAATATCTCGAGAACTAAATTATGGTTTGAACCGACACAAAACAAATAATTTTCACTTCAAAAATATGACAAAATACTTTTTTATTTAATGTTTTATAAACAAATACTACAATTATTATAGAAGAAGTTAGGAGGAATTCAATGGTGACTGAATATCGCAGCCATTTTTAGGTATATAAGTAAGTAAAGTAGAATTAATATAGTACTAAATTTTAGTATCGAATATATTCATATCCTTCAATGTTTTAATGATATGTTTGTGTAATTTGTGTTTGATATTAATTAATACAAGTTTAATTGAAATGGGAAGATTGAATTTTATGATTCCAATTACATTTCGACCTTAACTTTTATGAAATGTTCATCTAACAAAGAAACTTATTTATATTATTTATGTATTCAAGAACTAGTCATGCAATCTCAGAATATTCTGAGAATTCAATTACTAGAACATTTTTCTGCAACAATGCGAGTGCAGGAAATAAAATATCATCCTCGTGACCTTTTCGTATCATCGCAATCGGTTGGTTTTTGAGCAATGTTTGGTGTTTTATTTGCTGTTTACTGCAACTGCACAGATTCCGGGTTCAAACATCTGTAGAACGGATATTAAAACTATTCGTCGGGTACTTTCACTTGGTATAATCATTGATTTATAGCCGAAGATTTATAAAAGTATTCTTTTATAATATTCAAAAAAATTGTTTGAATATTATTACATCAATTTAAATATTTATAAGCCACTTGGTTTTGGATTATCACATTTCATTTTGCGGTACACTTTCCATTGGAAATACATACCCTTAAGGTATACAATTAAAATATATAAATAAAAATTAACTGTATAATCATTGAAATTATCAAATTTCTCGCCTACTGTATCATTGAAATCTCTTTGTTTTATTTATAATTTATTGTGAATTTTAGTATTTAAAATATTAATATAACTGTTTATTTTTATGGCCATTATTTGTTTGTCTTTATGGATTAAGAAACACATTTTTATCATTTATAACCATTCCTAAAATGATGAATAGAAGTCACGATGATATATGGATTCATATTTTTGTTGCATAATTTTATAACTTACGAAATAAAGTACAAAGAAAAAACGTATGCAATATGTGATTATATCTGCCTACGGTGTTTTGAAGGACTTGTACGTAGGAAATGTATTATGTTTGGGGGTCAAAAATCTTTGTTCATCAGATGATTCATTTATGTTTAATTAATCATTCCAAGAATATGAAATGGGTCTTGTAGGCCGAACAACTTGCCAAAAACACAAAATTGAAAGTGAAATTAAAATTACGTGTAGAAATTTGTTAGAATAAAATGAAATTTATTTAATAATTATGACAAATTATGGAGGAAAGTTTTGATTTGTAAATAGCGTTACATTAGTATTTAAAATTTTATGATTTGACAAGTATTCTTTCTGTTTCGTTATGAGAAAGTAAATTACATTGGAATTTCTAAATATATGTAAGTATATATTTTTGCTTATTTTTAACACCCTCAGAAATGAATAGGTAATTGTTTGTTATTTATTGTGAAATATAAATGTGTTTTTATTTTAACTATTACAGTTGAGTTCCTCTAGCCTGCGGTTAGTAAAAAATAAATAACATAATTCCAGCGTTACAACAGTAATAAATCTATAATATTTATAGTTTTTCTTGTCTGTTTTTGTGTAAATTAGACTGTAGTGTTCTATTTACCTAGTGAAATATATAAACTGCATGTTTACCAATGTTAGATATATGTAGAAATATCTCTGAAAGAATTCTGTTTATTCTGTAGGTCATATAGAATCAATGTCACAAATTTTTAAAATTTCACTTATTTAACAACGCTTTAACTGTCACCTGCTGATTGCCAATGGGCACAGGGCAGGACTTAGGCAAAATCCACACAAATTTAAACAAATTAGCATCAATTTCAAACACGTCATAAACTTCTAATTACCTATACCAGGAATTGTGTGTTGGTTCAATAGTTATTGTGCTGTTTAGTAAACAATAGGCGTGGGTTCAAATCCCGTAAATTTTAATTCGAAAATTTGTTTCTTTCATATTAATATATAATTTATTAAGAATTTATAAAGATGGCATAAAATGGTTAAATTATAATAATATATTCGTGAAAAATTTGAAAATTATTCAAAATTAATTTTGTAAAAGAAGCTCCAAAAATTATTACACATTTAATAATAAGTAATTATACGTTGTACGCATATTAAAATAAAAAGTTAATATGTAAATTTATATGGAATTCTTTTATGCACCTGAAGACATCATAAATATTCTTCTTGTAGGTAGAAGAAAAATACATTCCAAGAATACAAACTAAGAAAAAACTTGTATAGCTGCATAGGTGTAGAATACAATGCTTACATTAACATGTGACTATTATAAAATATATCATCGTTATGAACATTCGTAATAAACAAGTTTTATTTGGTCATTAAAGTAATACGGCTTGTCGTTTACAAGTCATTTAAGTCTCCATGTATTTCTTCATAATATAAAAAATATATAAATATAGTTATTTTTTTTTAAATTATACGGGTTGCAGCATAAGAGCTCCAACTTTGTTTCTGGAAGTTCTACTGATAAATCTTTGCTTGTAAAATGTTTTGTGATACGATAGAGTTGTCTTAAATTTTTTGTTTGCTAGATTTTCTTTTTTATCGTGCCTATAAAGTTTTTTAATAATCTTGTTTAAATTACCATAGCGTTGACCTAGGTTTCATTTTTCATCGATCTTGTTATTCATCATTTGTTTTATGTTTCCTTTCCAGGTCCTTATACCAGGTATTTTTCGAAATCTATGGTTTTCTTTTAGTTTCTGTAGTCCTTAAAACTTCTTTAAAACTTAGTTTCTCTAAAGAATCTATTGTAATTTAGTTCAATCTAGTGAACAACTTTCAAAAATTATCAATTTCTGAAGGACCACTTATTCTCTAATTGAGCTATTAAGACATTTATATCAACCTGTGTTTAAATTCCGGATGATATATTGACCAAAAAACAGCGTTCTCTGAATTAATACGCAATTAAAAGTGCATTTACTGCTGCTATGTGTAACACAGAAGTTGACAATGAAAGTAAAAGGAAGTGAGAATGATACCTTGGGAAATAATTTTGCGTACGTTTGTGTAAAATTGTTAGGTGGATAAATTGGCAGTGGCGCCGACACTAACGCAAAAAATGGGGCAGGAATTTTAATAACATAATAATTATTAAACACACCGACAATCTTGAACTATTCATACGTAAATTAGTTAATCACACGTTACAGTGTATTGAGATGTTTTAAAATATCATCCTTTACTTGTATGTTACAGAATTAAATAATAATAATTTCCAAGTTTTTTGTAATTGTGATACAGTTAAAAGAATAACCACAAGTAATAAATCCAAGTTCGAATCCTGGGTACATAATATTCTTTATCAACCGTTTCTCACAGAAAATAACTGCATGTGATGCATTATCTGCGCCAGTAAGAGGACCTGAGAGATGTCATTATGTAAACGCTCTCATAGTAAAATAAATAATTATTGACATTTGCGATAAAGAGCATCCAGAGATGGGAAATAAACCGTGAGTGATATGTTTATAAATTTTCGGAATTCTCTTGAAATACAATTTTTAAAGCTATAGATTTTTATTTTTTGGCTTCGATATAGTTTATTGTGTTATATATTATTGTTTCATTTTAGAATATATACATAAAATTTATAAAGATTTTAATGCTAGTTTCAATTACAAAATTTTGAAAGAGAAGAAATGAATTTTTCTAAAAAATATTTTTTTAATTTTTCTTATTTACATTTTTTTGGTCTCTGTAAGACAACAATTTTTAGTGGCTTTTATGTTTTAATTTTCTAACTACAACTTTTTGTTATTTAGTACAAAAATATATCCTAGAAAATTGAAAAAATATGTGGATGGCTTTGGAGTGTCATATTAAATTAACGTGATTTAGTTCTAATAAAATCATACATATATTCCTAGATAAAAATAAATACATGATTTATAATTTATTAAAAAGAAATTCCGTTTATCAGAAAGTAGCTGACGTGGAGAGTGCACCATAGGGGCCATGTTGTTATAAGTTACGATTGCCCGACCAATGTACATTTAAAATGTGTTGGATGTATGGCCGTATTTTCTTGTAGTGTAAGGATTCTGATCCTGTGAGGGTGGTGTCCCCCCGCCCCCAGGACTCAGAGTCCTGGTCTCCAGGGTGCTCCCCACTCCCGGCGGCGGTGATGTAGGCCGCATATATAAGCGCTCGTAGGCAGCGCGCTCGCTCTGTTTGTCTTGTCTGCCGCAGTTCATGTGCGGCTAGTGTGTGACATGGCCATTCAAACAACGAGGGCGCTGCTCCTGGCCGTTCTGGCAATCGCAGGTGAGTCCACCATAAACTACACACCCCAAGTCTTCACTGCTCTTCTAATACACTCAAATACTAATGAAACATCGCACAATTAGCTTACATTTAAATGAACATTTTACTGATGGCTACAGACGAAAGAGAAATCAAAAATTGAACTGCAACATCACTAAAATTAGCAACCGCAAATTAAGTGTGTAAATACAAAAAATATATTTCTTATAAAGAAAAAAAGATATACAAAATTCAAATATAGCAGATGTAAATTTTACAAACAGTTAAATAAAAATCTGTAATGGATTGTTAAGAATATAATTTAATGCAAAAATCTCTATTTCTAGTTTAGTATCAAAGTAGTTAATAGTAATAGAAAGTGCATGTGAACTTTTGTATCCAATTTTTAAGATGTACAAAATTTGCCTCACAAATTTACAAATCAAATATAAATTTTCAAAACAACACGTTAGAAAAATGTCTAACGAAAAACTTCTTATAATTAGTATTTTACTAAAACACTATTGCTTGAGAGGAAATAAAGTGAAATATGTATTGTAAATATGAAGTATTTGTCTGAGAACATATTTTTTTTATTTCTTCTCTGTTCAATATGGCGGTATATAAAATCCAACATGGCCGACAGAGTGGTACAAGCAGGACAGATTTTTTTTAACTTTTTTTACTTCCGTGTATAATCATTAATATTCTACATTCTATACTTAACATATTTTGCAATATGTACATCTAATTAATTATTACAAAATCTATTGCAACTATTTATTTCTTAGAAAATCTGCGCCGGTATAAAAAGCAAAAGAATAATTTATAAATTATAGAAATTTTTATTGGAAAGCTTTGGTATAATTATGTGGTAGATTGTTAGGGATGATTTGTAATACAGTGATTGGTATTTGATGGTTGGGTTTTTGGTGTGAGGTGTGCAGTGTATGATGAATAATAAGCAATTAGCATTGAGTGATTTTCACTCGGAGTGGAGCCGTTGTGAAAGTCGCTTGCCTTGAGTCGCCGACATTTTCTCTGTGATACTTTGCACACTCGTACCACGGACCACATACCGCACATACCCTAGGGATGAACCCACGGCCAATACGAATCACAAAATATATCACTTTGTCGCGCGATCAATCATTCAACTCTCCAAGTTTATAGTTTGCACTACTATTCAAATCTCCTTTATTTATCTTTGCACAAATTTCGAAGTTCAGCAATATTAATGTATTAGTGTATAATATTAGTAAAAGAAAATAAAAATGATTTTGTTCATGACACCATAACCAAAGTTGTATATTTTACCATTCATATCTCAATGTTATATTTTAATTATACAATGAAATCTGCAAAGGTTTCATTGAACATACCTAAAATTTCAATAACAATATTGCATTAGTTTTATAATATGTATACTAGTTCAAAAAAAGAAATTTATTATTATACTTATACCACTTATAATTTGCGTTATTATTAGTAATGTGTAATATTAGTAGAGAAAAAGATCATTGTTCTTGGCATACCTAACAAAATGTTTGTTGTCTTAGGTTTTATACCTTATTATACAATTGAAATTTTCATAATTGTTCGTTACAGGTATTTATTGAAAAAAAATTATGCAAAATATGGTAATAGTAATATACAATATATTTTTTTAATAAACGTAACTGTAAGTTTTTCTGAATTTATAGTATCTTTTTATTGTACGTATCCAAAAATTAATCAAAGTAATGTTTTTAGTAGTAGACAATATCAGTTTAATAATAAAAATTAATTTGGGTAAAAATCTAACTGAAATTTAATTTTGCATTCATTCACTAATAAATTCTTCACAGCAAAACAAAATAGTATTTATTTTGCTAATAACATATTCGAAACTTTATTTGGAATTTTATCATACAAATCTGCACGTATCTAGTGCATACTAATATTTAAAACTCTATCAATTTTTATTACACATATTTCATAGATGAGGCAGAGTACAGTATTGATAATATACAACAGAAATACGATTCAATAATAATAAAAGTTAATCATGTTATTGAAAGCTTCAAGTTTCTTGTCTATACAATCCTTATAATCTTTATATTTTTTTTTGTTATATTGTCATTTCCTATAAAATTATAATCTTTCAGAATTATTTAACCTTTCAACAAAATAAATTTAAGAGAATAATGTGTCTTCACTCATTGATATTTCTACAGTTTTTTTTTTCAGATTTTTTTTATAATTTATGTAAACAAATATTTTATTAAAAGATTGTATTGTATCATCAGCACTTAATATATCATTGTGATATCATGGCGTTTATTATTCGTATTAAATATAAAGGTTTACGTGTCATTTAATTATAACATGCTTTTGATACAGCTTTGTTAAGATATTGCAATACACTATATCATCTGCTGTTAATGTTATGTTATTATTGTTCAGTATTGAGTATAGAAGTATTAGAAGTTTTATTGCATGTAATTTATATGATATTAAATGATTACTATAAATGATTAAAAGTAGATTTCTCTTTGTGAGAATATACAAAGGATATTTATAATTGTATATCGTCTGCAAAGCGTGCAAAATATTTGATACTGAAGCGTAATAACCATAGTAAACATACAACAGTGTTTCTCCACTTACATAACACACATGTAGCAAGTACTATTGCTGAAAGCGAACAATAGTTTCGCGAATGTAAAAACCAGAAAGAATGTCCGAATCTAACGGGACTGAAATAGAAAACCTGTTATACAAACACTCATAACCGAAGGTGCGTAACTCAGAAGCTGATTTCTGATTTCCATTAATTACTCTCAAGGAGACGATTAAGAAATACAGGAATTCAGAATTACTTATTAGGTTTTTGTGCAGCTTTTTGCTTATCTTAAAAGCGGAATTATGTTCGCTATGCACTCAGAATTTATCAAGATCTTTTATCCGTTCATCTCTTGACTGCTCGTTGAAATCTCTCAGCAAAATATCTTTTTCTACATTTACATACATGTTTGAAGGTCCTGTGATTTTTTGTACTAAAGTTTTTTTTGTTTGTTGTTTGTTGTAGTGAGCAGTAGCGTGTACGGAGCGACGAGAGTTAAAAGACAAGAAGAAGCCACGACGAAGAAGGAAGAAAGTTTTGAGGCTGAGTTATGCAAGGACAAGGACGCAGGAGAGTGGTTCCGTCTTGTAGCCGGCGAGGGTGATGCCTGCAGAGATGTCATCCAGTGCACCAGCTCGGTAAGTCACCTGGAGAACATCCCCAGAGCACATATAATAAATATATCATTATTATTCACTTTGTCACAAATTTTCCCGTAATAGTGTCAGCATTATCTTAGCTAATTATTGTTGAATCTGAAGTAAACCATACGTAACTCCCTAAAGATATTTTTTTGAAATATAATTTGTTTATGTGCATCTCATTAATGTATAGTATCAACAATATTGTTTTTAGTATTGATGACATTTGTTTAAATAATAATCTTAGTATTATTTTAATTATATCTTGTTGTATGTGAAATAACTAAGACGCAACCCCCTATAAAAGATATCTTTCGAAAAAGTAATTACAGTTGTACAGGATTATTACATTAATTTACAGTACCAAGAATTAGTTACAAGACAATATAATGATTTTAAACAATACATTCGAGTGTTTAATATATCTTAAATACATTTCTTTGATAAGTTGTCCATCTAAAGTATAATGCTGGTTGCACAAAAATACATCTATTTTTTTATTCTGTTACTTATTATAATTTTGTACAATTTAGTACAAATCTATTATGAATTACGCAGCCCTTGAAAAAAATAATTTTAATTACAATTAGTAATGATCAGGATAACATATTTTACATATTTTATAATATATCTATATACTAAAAATAAATTTTGGAATTGAAAAATAAATACTTTTTACTTAGAATACTTAAAAAAAATTAAATACAAATATGATATACAAATATCACATGTTTTCATAAAACAAGTTTTGAAATGAAAGATATAAATAAATTTGTAGTTAAGAAAATTCTTTCCAATATTTTACCTTTTTTTAAGTAAGAGACATTAAATTACAATTAGTTATACGGAAACAAATACCTTTTAAATACTCATGTGATTAATTTCTTATTTACAGTTATTAAAAGAAAAGGAAAAACACAAACATACTTTCTATTGTTATTAATTACACTTAATATTTTTGACATTCACGATTCGGACACGAACAATCGATTAGTTATTAATATTCAAGGTTTCCAGAGTCTTCTCAAACTGCCGCGGTAAATGAAGAAATCCATTGTGTATGCTTTCTAAATTCCTGCAGCCATGCAAAAAGTATCTGATAAAGAATGAAATCAGTTTTGTAAGAATTATAGATTGGAAACTTGCAATCGTGCGGTTGATATGTGAAATATTATAAACATTCAATATTTGTATAGAAATTTGTTTATACATTATCAAGAATTTCTCAAGATTTCTATAGAATACAATTATTAATTACTGTATGTATTGTTGCAAAAATTTCTACAAATTTCTATAACATTTCTCATCAATACAAACATTAAAATCTCCATATATTTTTATATAAATTTCTAAGAATATACTTCGCTAAAATCATAAACTTATAGGCCAATCCTGTAAATCTGTAAATAATGAACAAAATCGCAATTAAAGCAGCCCGTTTTATGTATAACTTTAAATTAATCAACAAAAATAGATGCATTTTTCTCAGTTTTTTATAAATTTACAGATCTGTAAGACTTACAGTTTTGTTCAAAATTGTCCTATTAAATAAATCATAATCGCCTCCCTGGTACTCGAACTTATTCTGAGAGTATATATAGGAGCCATTTTTATGTGGGAAAATGATTATACAGAATTTGATCAGAGGGAATTTTAATTCTGGTTTACAGAACCAGAGCCGGTTATTCTACACACTAGAGCTTATATTTACAATTACCCGCATATATAACTGTACCTCAGTGGTACCATGCAGAAATATTAGTTTGTCAATATATTAACATTGTACGATGTTGAAAACGATTTAGTAAAAATAATAATAATTGATTAGGACTATTGAGTTTTATGTTCTACAAGTCGTTTTTTATATAAATAAATAAAATACAGTCCGAATTTTATTTGTACTGTTCTTCTAGATGATTTGTATTAATTGTTTTATGTGATTGAACGGATTATGCATTTGTTG
This sequence comes from Stenolophus ochropezus, assembly GCA_035578165.1. Lineage (NCBI taxonomy): Eukaryota > Metazoa > Arthropoda > Insecta > Coleoptera > Carabidae > Stenolophus > Stenolophus ochropezus. The sequence continues at coordinate 39,983,618 of JAQOWZ010000001.1, read as the reverse complement.
AATGATATTTTCTTAGTTGTATAGTTTGTAATATTAAACTTGAGTCGTTTTAAAACATTTATAAATAAAATAATGTTTATTCTTGCTTCATATTATACTTGTAGTGTTAATGATTCAGAAATGAGTTAAGATTTGTTTCTATTTAAGTACTGTTGTTATTTTCCGAGTGTAAAGAACGGAAATAACGTTTCTAAAAACGTGAGTGTCATAAAAACACGTTATAAAAAGGCGATGAATTGATGTGGTTTGCATGCGCGTCACGTGGTGGCCGGGGGCTCTTCGTGGAATCTGCAGGAGTCGCAGCCTTGACTGCTGACATTAGCAGAAAGGGCAGCCGTGCTGGGCTAGGCAAGGAGTGGAGCATCACCCTCTTATTCAACGTAGAAAGTAGCTACTTTTGCAAATCATTTTATGGCGCATAAATGCCACGTGATATTAAATTCATCAAGCGTACAACCAGGAATATAAATGTCACTCAACAAAAAACTATCTACAACGTAATACAAATTTAAGCAATACGCAAAATAAATATTTATTTATATTTGCTTTATTGTCTTCAAACATACAAACAAATGATTTCTCACAGCTTATTATCCAATACTGGGTGGGTCAATCTGTTTTAGTTAGTAGTGATTATTTATTCCACTTAATGCGGTCGACAGATATAATTTTAATTTTCAGTTGTTAAAATTGAAATCAATTATGCATTTCTAGAGAGCAGCTGATCTCGTTAACCGTAAGAGATACGAATTCGGTTAAATTAGGGGAAAGTTGCTGCATTAGTTTGCCATTTTCATGATGTATTTTCCCGAAAAAGTGCATAGCTCACTAGATATGAGCAAAAACCTGATTTTAGCAAATTTGCTTTTGACTTATAACTTGTGTGAATTGAAACAAGGAAGTACTAGGTCAAAATCCGTTTTTTGCTCAAATTTAGTGAGCTATATATTTTTTCGGGAATATAAATACATTTTTGTCGACTTCGTATACCTTACGATTCTCTAGATCTTAATGGTTAGTCTTTTAAAACGGACACATTTTTACGTCTCTTCACTACTTAAAAAATTTTATCAACCTATTTTTATAGATTTATAGAAATGGTTGATAAAAAATTGTACTTCGGCGTAGTAAACAACGATCATCTGAAAAAAAAAATAACAAAAAAATACATGAGTCTCCAAGGCTACTGGGGGAATATTGTGATGTCTATTTATATATTTATAATATATAGGATAAGAAGATACCTGCAATTTTTTACATGACTCCACTGATCATGCCCTATTTTTTCCTTGTTCACGAGAGACTTGCATAAAAGGATTTCAGTAGGATACAAGACTTATTCCAATTCTTAAATTTATTAGAACCGTTTCCATAACTCACTAAACCACTGGTTAGAAAGAATTGGTCCATATTACAAACTCACTTTTATAGAGTGCTTTTGTTAAAAGTGATGTCTGGCTTCATAAGATTATAATGTAAAAGCACGCTTGCTAAAATCGCTATTATAATAAAATTACGTTCGTAATAAGGATAAATTATTTCCCACTTATAAACGCATTGAAGTCTCCGTGTATTTTCTTATGATTTTATAAGATATATATTACAACCACGGTTTTCAAAGATTAAAACAATTTATCCAGAAATCGGAAGTACTATGTAAATAACATAAATCAACAGAAAAATTGATATATGATAGTTTTATATATTTAATTAGAATAGAATTTGTTACTTATCCCAATCTTACAAATAAGTATATACTAATTTTAAATTAGTATTACGAGAACTACATTTCGTTACTACTCGTCAAATAAAGTAAAAATATCCCTCTTGATCTCGTTTTAAAGTTTCGGATTTCTTGTATTACAGGGTCTGCAAGCCATCCGTTGTCCAGCAGGTCTGTTCTTCGACATCGAGAAGCAGACGTGCGACTGGAAGGACTCTGTGAAGAACTGCAAGTTGAAGAACAAGGAACGCAAGGTGAAGCCTCTGCTGTACACAGACGAGCCACTCTGTCAAGACGGATTCTTGGCTTGTGGTGACGGCAACTGTATCGAGAGAGGCCTGTTCTGTAACGGCGAGAAGGACTGCAGTGATGGGTCCGACGAGAACACTTGCGGTAAGTCTACAAAGATTTTTTTATATTGTAGTTCTTTTCATTAGGTAATCAAAAAAGCAATGCTCATTGTCCGTAAATATCTCTTTGTCAATTTATTTTTAAAATAGACTTTGGTATTAAAATAATCGGTACCTTAAATTCAACTTCTTGAGTCCCTGGTCTATTGTCTGGTTAAAATTCTGATTGTGCAGAAGTAGCTCATTACTAAAAATGATATTTTTATATATTTCATGGTTCAAGGATTAATTCCTGCTGTTATTGGAAAATATCACTGTCTAAATAGCTCAAGACAGTTATACGATACCTATATAAAAAAAATAACTATAGTAAAATTTACAAATTCTGTAACTTTACACAATATGGACATGAAGTATATTACAAGTTAGGTTTCTTCCACAAATTTTATATTCTATCAGCATCGCTGTGAGATTTATAATTATTTACAACCACTAACTCTTTATAAATATTCTGCAAACGAATAGTGATGATGGAACGATATACATATATAATGGAACAATATAAATGTGAAAAAGACAATTAGATTTCATTTAGTTTATTTACTTTCACAAGAATAATATTGCATATTACTGTAGTGCCGAAATATTTTAGCCTAATACTACAATTGATAATATAGTTACCGTATTACTCAATTGTGATTCTCTTATTAGCTATCTATCTGATAGACATGGTTAATTGAATGGGTGTACTTTATTTGTAAAAATGACTAAGATAATTTTTTTATTTAACCTAAAAAAAAGAAAAAATGCTTTGTATAAGTGGTATGAAGCAATACGATATACATATTTGTGAAAGAGATGATTCAGATTATGTATGTTTTATTACAAAATTGCAAAAAGTTATGAGTTGTAGTTTACATTGTTATAATATTTTACATATTTTGTTATGTTTTCTCATGAAACAATGTGCCGTAAAGCATCCTCATTTAAGCTAAACAATTAAATGATCGTTGTCACAAGCTCGTAAATTTTCACATACTTACACCGTGTTACAAATGACGGTAATCTGAGTAATAACACATATTGTTATGCTTGCGTAACGCGCTCCATATCATTATATAAATTATAAGACAATGAGTTCATTCGCACAAGCACAAGCCGGCTTTTTAACTCTTTTTGTTTTGGCCTGCTCCCGATAACTGTTTCAAAATTTGAACCTAGAATGTCACTTTCATAAACACATTATGTAATTAGTTTATCTAGAGCTAAGTCGTTTCTTAATCATTAGTTTTTTTTTATTATGGGGGTTAACTATTTTAAAAATATTAAACAATACCTCAAGGATGGATTTAAATTAAGCGGATATTGTATGATGTGAAGGATGTTGTATTATGTTAAAACGATTCTTTAGCTAGTTGTGACATCATAGACTTATATGTGTTCCGATATGTGGTATGTGCTAGCGAAAGTGTTCTGGTACTCCAGTTGCTCTCACTTTCATCTTACCAGTTTGAAAGTTGATACTTGGGGGTGAAAATAAAAAACTAAATTTGGTTCTTACGAGACAAATATTTTACTAGAAAAACTTGCCTGGAAGGGTAAATGAAAATAAAAGTTATTATTAAAAAAATATTTTTGAAATCGAGTGCTCTCTTCAGAAGATGCAAAAACCGATAAGTCGAAATTTTTATAAAATTTGTTCACAACAATTCTATAATTGTGATTTCCTTTAAAATTCTTAGAATTATTTTATAAAACTAATTAACAGATATAACATCAAATTTTTTTATTATTTTGTGTGGTCAAGGACATAATGCCCTGATTCTTTTCGAATGTCGTGCAAGTACAGATGTCCTCCTTGACGTAAAGCATCATTTTTTTCTCTTTAATGGGTATCAAGAGATCCGTTAAGGTTGTTCTTGGCTTCGGAGAAGATCAGAGGCAATGTAGGCAGTCCTGGGGGATTTCCAGAGCATGTGCAGTGTTTCATAACATACGCCCACATTCCAGCTTGTGGAAAGTGTGCCGAGACATGTGTATCACACACACACTCGTACGACCCCTGCAAGGTGCAGCCGACGCGAAGAAAGAGAAAACACTTTCGCCCAAACGCCAAAAATATTTTACATTTCGGTTGCTTCAAATCTTTCAAACCAAAAAATGCACGATCATTTTATCACTAAGAAGTATGAGGCTAAAAATATTTACAGTTACATAATGTGGCTAATTTTATGCAGGTTTCTAGAAGATTTCGTCATTCCATTCGCGGAACATAGTGAAGATTCTAAATGTCAAAATTTATTGGTTGTAAAGTTATGATTTTATGTATTGAGATAACATTAAGGTCAAATTTGATATTTTAATAACAGGCTTCTTATTGCTATAAAAAATAAAAAAGTTTGTTTATTGGATATTTATTTATATTACAGCTAATTGTAAAATATATGCTTACAGAACATATTTTCTTGATTTATGAGTTTTTATTTGGATTTAAAATATCTAAAGTACAATATTTTAATGTTAGCTGCAGATTGTCAGCGTATGTTTTTGTACAAATATGTCAAATTTTGCATGCTTTAAAATTTTAACTACTCATTGCTGCGCAACCTTATTACTAATAAAATCTTTTATTAAAATGCAATAGAATAGTTTATTCTATAACTAGTATGGAATAGGTAATTTCCGTAAAAGCGATAGTATATTGTGAATCGAGCGCAGAAAAGCATTCATGTCCATGCGAGTATAATTTGTCAGCACGGGATGTAGCCAAGGGTCACAATTTTATATTGAGTTGATATAAGCTTTTTTTGACGAGTTGCACACTATATTTTTTAGGCGACCACTTAAAAAGTAATGTATTTCACACTTATTTCAGTAATTTTGATACAAACAATCGGTTTGTTATTAAACGTCAATAGTGGTAACTATTGCAACAATAAATAGATGAGAGAACATCGACTTCATGGCTTGTTGATTGTTTAAATCTGATTGATTTTGATCAAGACGGAAATATTTGTATACATCGCCTAATCACAATTCGTGGGCAATTGTTCCTTTTGACAGATGGTGTATAAAATAGAAATGAATAATTTTCTGTAATGGTCGCCAAAAACATATATTTTGATCTGTTCCATAACAATTATTACTTATATATTAGAGATGTTGTTGTGTTTACCAATAAATCACTCAGATATCACGGTATGTTTTCTGCTTAATAGTCGGTGATTTGAAAGAACAAGTTCAGATGCCATATTTAACTCATTTCGAGTAGAAGTGCAAGATATGTTGTATCTTTGGGATAAAAAAATAATAATCATTGCTGTCTTTCTCTTCAAAATTCTGTTAAGTATTTCTCTAATTCTTCTCATTTTTCTCTTTCTCAGACATCGACAACGATCCGAATCGTGCACCTCCCTGTGACCCAGCAGTATGTGTCCTGCCTGACTGTTTCTGCTCTGAAGACGGAACAACAATCCCTGGAGATCTCCCAGCTAAAGACGTCCCTCAGATGATCACAATCACTTTTGATGATGCTATTAACAACAACAACATCGAATTGTACAAAGAGATCTTCAACCACAAACGCAAGAATCCCAATGGCTGTGACATCAAGGCTACCTTCTTCGTTTCGCACAAGTACACGAATTACTCTGCTGTACAGGAAACGCATAGAAAAGGACACGAAATTGCCGTGCACTCCATCACGTGAGTCGAAAAGAAAAGCTTTCTTTGTTCCCAATTCATCTCTCTTCTATTTCTATTTTATCTTATTTTTTTCTTTTCTGTTAGCCACAATGACGATGAGCGTTTCTGGTCCAATGCCACAGTGGACGACTGGGCTAAAGAAATGGCTGGCATGAGAATCATCGCTGAGAAATACGCCAACTTGACCGATAACAGCGTTGTTGGTGTTCGTGCTCCTTACTTAAGAGTCGGTGGTAACAATCAGTTCACTATGATGGAAGAGCAAGCTTTCTTGTATGATTCTACTATCACTGCTCCCTTAAGCAACCCTCCTCTGTGGCCCTACACCATGTACTTCCGCATGCCCCACAGGTAAGAAGAAAATAAATAACTCTAAAAATTATTCCTAGTAACAGAAAATTAATTAAAAATTTAATTTACCAGTTAAGTAACAAATAAAATCAAGGCCAACTAGTAGTAGTTATTTATTCATACGGCTAATTATTTTTAACTTTCCAGTACAGTTATAATTCTTAGAACCGTTTTTCTAATTATAATCTTCTTTTTTCTCAGATGTCACGGTAATTTGCAATCATGTCCCACTCGTTCCCACGCAGTTTGGGAATTGGTGATGAATGAGCTGGATCGTCGTGAAGATCCCAACAACGACGAATATCTTCCAGGATGTGCTATGGTTGACTCCTGCTCCAACATCCTGACCGGAGACCAGTTCTACAACTTCTTGAACCACAACTTCGACAGGCATTACGAGCAAAACCGCGCTCCATTGGGCCTGTACTTCCATGCTGCTTGGCTGAAGAACAACCCCGAGTTCCTGGACGCCTTCCTGTACTGGATCGATGAGATCCTTGCCAACCACAACGACGTGTACTTCGTGACCATGACCCAGGTCATCCAGTGGATCCAGAACCCCAGAACCATCACCGAGAGCAAGAACTTCGAGCCATGGAGGGAGAAGTGCTCCGTTGAAGGACCCCCAGCTTGTTGGGTACCCCATTCCTGCAAACTCACCTCCAAGGAGGTTCCTGGGGAAACGATCAACCTGCAAACCTGCGTGAGATGTCCCAATAACTACCCATGGGTTAACGATCCGACCGGGGATGGATTCTTCTAGAGGACTCAGTGAGTGAAAGTGAAGGTTCAGTGTCCAAGGTTCCTGGGTTGGAATCTCGTGTTTTTGTTTTCATTTAATTGTGGTCATTGTTAAAAACTGTGCATATTTATCATGGCGTCTACACGACGGCAGAACTAATGTAATATAATGTATTTTAGTAGGCATGTTATCATAAAGCAATATTTAGATAAATATTTTTGTAAATTTTCAATAAAATGTGCTTACAAAATACATCCTCTTTCAATCACAAATCCCATTTTATCTTTACCAGGTAACTTTTATCTTCAAAGAACATCCTTCAATGGTAACAATTTTAAGGTAAGAATAATAATAGTTTAAAATATAAAGTTGTGTCGAGAAGGTCGGTGCCAAAGCAAGTTTGCGTGAAAAATGTGACATTCAAAACAGCGATGTGGTAGTACCGTCTGAGCAGCTGACATTTGAAACTTAAAATTTCACTTAATACCTGATTAAATTAGAAAGTGTATTTTTCATGACCACATCTGGAAAGAATTCTTTGCCCTGCCTTAAGCCTCGTTTCCAAATTTCCTTCGAGCGACCTTGACAGGCGCGAACGAAAGGTCATAATTTCATTTGGAAAGTAAATTAAGATTTCCACTTGTGCAGTTACTGTGCGACGGACAATGCGACCGGTTCGCCTTGGTGCGAAGAGGAGCCGCAGTGAAAGTGCCACGCAGGAAGAATTGCACATTATGTGCAGCAGGAAATCCACCATTCCTTCAAGCCGGAAAATTTATCAATCATTCTTAATTAGGTTAACAAAATTGTACAATTTTATCTTAAAACATAAAATGTATTATCACAATTATTACTCCTTTTACTGTCACCCATATTTTATAAATAAAACTGACAAACTTCAATGCTAGGTTAACCGACGAACCTGGAGATTCCAATACTACAATAAGCCACAAACCTAATTAAATTAGTATCAGGCTTTTTTTAGGAAATAAAAAACATATCATTACGATTATTATTCAATTTTAGGTGAGCCATATATTTTATAAATTAAAATTAAATTATTTTCATACGGCGTCAAGCGATTAACTTATTATTCTGAAATTATCTAGCAATATTATTGTAAAATTATTCGAATAATTCTTAAATTAGTTACTGTCTGTGGTCAATACCATTAGACCATGAAAGTGATTTAATTATATCTCAAAATTTTCTACCATGTTGTTGGTTATTATGCATTTTTATATGTATCCTGTAAAATTAAAAATACAAATTTCAATATTAGGTTAAATTAAAACGATTTAAAATATTTAGCTGTTATTTGTCATATTTAGTATTACGATTTAGTTTTGTGATAATATCCTATACCTACTCAAGTAGGTCTATAATAAGGCCCGTCAAGTTGTTTGTCAAGTAATTCCTATAAAAAAACTAGGCACTTTTTATGTCAACTAAAGAAAAGTCCGATAAAGGATCCCTACCATAAAATTACATTATTAGCAATATTTGTAATAAAGTCAACTGGCACACTTAGCAATGGTTATTAACATAAGTAATATACTTATCTAAACATAAATGACTACATTAGTTGTGGTCAATACTTCAATTATATTCTATGATTCTTAACTCTAATTGATCTATTATTAAACTATTTGTATATTATTGTTTTGTATAGTAAAATGATTTGAAAAACATAAAAATTCAATTGTTTGTCTGTATGCAAATGAATAATACTTCATGCATCTCACGTTCCCAATAAGTTGGCTATGAGACAAGAATGTCTTTGTCTATTAGACATCCAGATTGAAAGCGTTTGAATGTTTATGTTATTTAAATTTACCAAAAAGTGTTTACAACTTGTGCATATTTTTACTTTCTTACATACCAATATAAAAGAAAGTGTAAAATTTTCCATTTCAACTTATAAATGGTTTTTATTCTTTCTCATCTTTACTGGCTTTTTACTATAAGCTCAATTAGAATTCTGTATAATTAAATTTCTGATAAAAAAAACAGACATAAAAATGATTTCAGTCTTTTTGTAATTCTTTTTTAAATCAGAGTTCTGAATATTTCAGGTAGAAAAGTGATATTTGTACTGAAAGAATAGTTGTGTAGATTGAAACTCAGTCTTCCCTTATAGAGCAATGCCAACATACCGTTATCTAGAGCGACTAATCACACGGCCTCGAATCATTCTACGAATTCCGCGGGGTACCAGTTGACATTGTTGCATATGTGTCACAAAAGAAACAGCGCCAAATAAGGAGAACCCACGTAGAAAGATCATGCAACCGCTATTGTCATTTCTCGATGTTTTGTTGATGGAAACAAAGTTGTTTGGGCGTTGCCGTGACAATGCAGTGAATGAATCATTAAACGGTACTCGAAGGCGAGGTCGCAATATCGGAAACGGTGGTGCTCAAGGTGGACATTCATTCCACCTTACTCCCAAATCAATCACAATATTTACTATACCTACAAAAAATACTTTACTTCCAAGTCAAATATAATATTCACAACGGAATCTACAGAGCACCTGAGGACAGTGAATTATTTTACTTTTAAATACTGTAAGATGTTATTGACTCCTGTCAAATTCAATAATCAAAATTAAAATCAATCAAGTATTCTAGGACAAAAATCGAGGTCCGATCAACTGTTACTAAATTAATATCAATGTCATCCTATTCGACACGCATTCAAAAAAAGTTGTTCATATTAAACAGTAGCTGATTTCTAATCTCTATTTTATAATTATTAATTAACACATTTATATTAGTAGCAATAATCATAAAATATTTACAACTTATTAATTTGAAAATATAGACTAAACACCTATGATTTATATATGATAAATATCAGAGGAAACTATTGGAATCCGGATATATGCAGTAGTGTCATGAAAAAATAAATGTGCCGGAACTTTGGTCAATTGTCCTACAACAAGAAAAATTAAATTACGTATTTTAAAAATTATAATTATGTAGATAATTATACTACCTTATACGCATATACAGAAAATAAAGTATCTATAATAGTATTTTAATAAGAAAGCAGTAGGACAAAAACAACCAAATTCTGGTAACGAAGTAGTAGTAAATATGTGTAGCACTGCATTAAAGTTTCTTAAGAAACTGTAAATGGGTGGAAATTACCGGAGATAAGTTTATTGAAAATCTTTTAACAGACTATTGTTGTAAAATTTCAACGCCCTTTAAACTTTGGCGCTAAGATTTCAAGAACTCGTTCCGTCCCTAAAAAAGCTCGGACGATAATTTGACACCATAGGTCATATTCTTATATCTTTATTTTCGGTCTTCTCTAGTTTCGACAATTCTTCAAGTGGTGAAAATTATTTTACTGAGCTGTATATATGAAGGTTTTCATTACTTTATAGTTGTAAAAGAAAATGAGAATATTAAAACACTTTAAAGTCTGATTTTAGGGGTAAAAATTAAATATATACTAATTTAAAAAATAGGCTTTAACTAATTTTGTTTTGGCGCTTTTTTTAACATATACCTAATTTATTTTTTGTTAAAGAACAAATTCTTTGTATATGGTAAAATCAATGTGAAATTAAATACATACTGACCCATATTACGATCGCACTTTTATAATAAAAGCGCTTTTAGGAAGCCTGCTTTTACATTACAATCTTATAAGGCCAGTCACTTTTAATAAAAGAGCTCTATAAAAATGAAGTGGTAGTACGGGTCATTCTCTATGTTATAAAATTATTGTCATAGTTTACAAACTTTATAGCTACAATTTCTTTTTCTACCCAAAATACATGTGTTCCTTTTAAAAAAATGTCCCACCTAACTCCACGTGTGTAATTGTAACTTTTGTAACCAACATCACTTATAAAACTATTGTCTTTTACCCATATTTTGTTTATAGCGAAAAACTTTTTAAAATTAACTAATTTTCCAACATTTTTTATCAAAAGTTCTGTTTTTTTATTCCGACTTTTACCAATAGGTACAGTATTTTCCTACATATTATTTTGAATGTAGGAATTGAATGTCATTCATCTTAATTCTACTCTGCTCGTTAATTTTAAACCTAGAAAGTCAACATAATTTGGACATACATAATATAATATTTATTATCCCGATTGAATCTAGGACCCTCCGAATTACGGGCCCTAAACATTTGTCATACTCGTATATTGCTTAATCAAGGGTTGTTATATTTTCGTATGAAGTAAAAATAGTTAAAATAATAAATTTACAGCTAAAATACAGTAGGTACTTTTCCTATTCTGTACAATTACTCATAGTTCAAACAATTAGTTTTTGTACAATGTATCGCAATTTTCATTATTTCATTCTGTTAATGTATATGATCAATCGCTATCCATAAATAACAATCTATCATATCCTAACAGTAATGCCATATTCCAATCCTTTATTCCTACGTCTTGTCACGTGAGAAATGTCTAATTTACACATGAAGATTCACTCGAGGAGTGCCGTCTGCATTGTTCTGTTGCGAAACTGTAGGCTTGGGCAAATGTAAAGAGGTGGATGAAGAATTGACACTTCTACAACCTTTAACACGCTTTATTCTTTACTGTTCATAACATGTTGATGAAACTATTTGGGAACATCTCTTGACATACATTACAATTAATATTGATCTGTTTAAATCCTAAAATACAGTAAATAATATGGAAAATATGAACGCTTGCATAAGCGACGAACCTGAATCTAGACAAAATCTAAATAAAACATACACATTTTTTTCTTCCTCCGATATAAATTCTTACATTTGAACACAACTATTTTAAAAATTATAAAAACAAACTTATTCTTATAATTAAGTTGTCGTAAATAGCACTGCATAATAGTTATTCATGTAACAAGTTTGTAAAATAAAAACATTGCACACGTGTTGCATACAACATTTTTTTTACAGCTGGAATATTAGTAATACACAAATATAAATAAGACAACAAAATAAATAAAAAAACATTGATTGTAGGTTAGATATTAACAACCAACGAATAACGAAAAAATATGTATTTTAAGAATTAAGTAACTATTCACATATTACATTTACAGTTTACATTAATATTTTTTTAGAAATATTATTACATAAATGAACTGAATGGGTATGTTGCCTAGCAACGCTTGTTTACTTTTCACGCACCAGTGCGAGAAAAGTGAGTCTTTATAAGCTCTAAAGTGTGCGTTAAGTATGTGCTTTATAGCCGGTTGTAAGAAATAGTTATTTACATATCAAGTGCGGGAACGCCATTTTCCCGGATGAGTATTTTGTGATGCGAGCTGGTGAATGCTGCAATAGACCGAATCTGGAAAAAAGGTCACGCATTATATTTGTACATTATTTTTTGTACGAAAAACATAAAATCAATTATCAGTTTTTATTTTTCTACAAATATTTGTATTTAACATATACACATACTGTTTTGTGGTTATGCGTTTTAATACTAACAAGTGCTGTCAATCTGTCAACATGACAGCAGTTGTACATTGTATATCCAAGGCACTAAATTTACTTTTTCTAAATTAAATTTCATTCAATAACCCTCTATTTTCTTTTATTATTATGAGGCAATTAGGTAAACATAGTTTTTTAATAAATGCTGTAGAAATAAGAGTGTTTTTTCTAAAAATTTCTCGCACGCTGAACTGGGGAAGACATGGGAAGTTGAGATTCCCGACAGTACTTAGGTGACGCCAATCAACAGATTTTATGTATATTCAATTTTAAAATTAAAATTAATTTAGAGAGCAGTAATGACAATCCTACAGAAGTTGTTGAACTTGCTGATGTTACATTTAAAAATCTCCTACCTGTTCAATTAAGTAATAAATACGAAAAATGCTACAATCTATTCTGTGATTAGTGCTCGAGAAAAATTTTGAAAATGTATTATTTTGAAGATAAATATAGTACGGTAAAGTCACCACCACGATGATATATATTTTCGATGCTTAAAGTGAAAAATCGTGATAAAATCAGATGTATGAGAAATCGTTTATCATAATAAAATATTATTTATTATTTACTCATTATACCTGAAAATACAATAAGTTTTTTGATACCGGATATAAATAATAAAATGTGAATAGTAAATTTCTAAGCTGTGAATTTCTTGAAAAATTTTGTTGTTAGTTTACATGTTAGCGTCTACCAGTTTACGCATTTAAGCAACATAAAATGTTGACAAGTGTGTGTAAGTGGCGTTCTTTTCCATATATTTCTCGGGATTAGGGGTTGAAGTATCTATAACCTAAGGCAAAATATGTTTCCTGTTTCTCCTTAACTTCAACATTTTACTAATTTCAGAATTTTTGTATTTTTAAAAAGTCTGTTCCTAACTAGCTGTCGTGAAGGGTGAAGATAACATGATTTCGGTGTATCGTGTTCGTATCAATAAATGATATTTAATATACTTTTAGTGGGTTAAATGCAATCCACACCAATTGACTGAAGACGTTACACTCAACCTTCTTGGAAAACATTCCCACCGTTCAGTTTCCAACAAAATGTCCAATTCAAAGCTACTTGTTCTGAGATAAATTTAGATCGTCTCGCATTGAGCAACTTGGTTTCGCAACCATATTAAGTTCAAAGCTTGAGCGCTGTTTCCAACGTATTTATAGCCTATTAACGATCATCGGCTCATGTTTCTGCCATATAACGTAGAGGAAATGTTACAAGTGATTTAAGCAGGACGAGTATATGAGCTTTGTTGGGAATTGGATCATAAATTGATTTCCTTCACAAAACATGACAATAACAAATTGTTATCGAATTAGATTGTTTATAAATAGAGTAGAAAATTAACGATTCATTTTGTACTTTCTAATAAACAAATACGTATTTGTCATTTTGTTTTACATTGTTATTAACAATAAAAAAAACTTTTAATAGATTATACTAATTCTCAGACATTTTGTTTAATTTGTTTTACGATCGCTCAATGATTGTAAACATAAGCAATGATATATGAAATCAGCTACACACTATGGCCCGTATTACGGGCTCACTTTTATAATAAAATTGCGATTTTAACGCTCACTTTTATATCAAAATCTTTTGTAAAAACGAACGTTAAAATCGCGATTTTATTATAAAAGCGAACTAGCTCACTTTTATAATAATATCGTGATTTTAATTTTCAATTTTACATAAGATTATGTTTAAACCGCAAATATGTCAGCCAGTACGGTTGTGTGGTCGTGGCGTGTCTTGTCTGATCGTGTAGATAAGCAACATAGCCCGCCCTGTCCATTTGGATGGGTTGCCGCACAACGGCTCGGTGTGTGCTGGCCTTGCAGAGACTGTAGGCTGACAACCTGCATCGCTAAAATGCAAGTAAAACATGTCACGAAACAAGTACTTCAGGTACTTGAGGCCCTGTTCCACATAGGAATGTTGTGCCATTGATTGATTGACATAAGATTATGATGTAAAAGTGGACGTTAAAATCGCGATTTTATTATAAAAGTGAGCTCGTAATACGAGCCAATATCTTTAAAATAATGAACAGCAGACATAAATGAAATAAAATGTAACAATTACTATCAAAAATTTAGATTTTTATCTTTCTGAATAAATGTATTTAATTTTACTCTTATTGGCGCAACTGAACATAAATAACGTTTATTACAAATAAAGTTTAATGGAAATATATTAACTGTTCTTTATAAAAACGTCTCCAAGGCCAAGGACGACAGCAAAGCAAATAATACTTTCAAAGAAAAGTACCATTACAATTAATTGCAGTAAGTTTTTACAACGGTGTATTTATCTTCACTTGAAGTTAAACAACAAATGCAATTTTGATGTTTAATTAAAAATTAGTTAAGTACGAGGCAACAAAAAATGATTATTGAGTTAACAATTACTATGAAAAAAATATATTAAGTATAAAATAAATTGTCTGTTAGTACCTATTTGAATAGAAAAATGGAGAGAAATAGAGACAGAGACAAACAAAAATCAGAATAATACAACAAAATACAACTCTCAATAAGAGACACACAAGTATTACAATTACAGCAATAACTATTAAAATAATTGATTCCAAGATAATCGTTAATTTCGTTGAGCGAACAAAGAAAAAATAAATGTACTGGTTACATCAACAGAAGAAAGATGTTGCACACTTTTCGGCAGAAAAACAAAAATATTAAAACACCTGATATTGAACTGTAGAGACATAGAAAGAGAAAGTAAAGAAGAGATTTATTTGCTAAATGACGAAAGCGAAAGGCTAAGAAGATTTTGAATAAAGAAGATTCAGTGAACGAGTAGGGACATAAAAAATTTGTACATATGTGTACTTAATAGTAATGTAACTGTAATTAGCAATTAATTATAAAATGTAGATTATAGGTTAAAAGGCAAGAATAAATAACATGATTGATTGATATTCTTCTCTTGGCATAAAAGTTTGTTTACTTTGTAGATACGATCCCAATATAGTCAATAATAGATTTAGTAATGAGCAATAGATTCATCCAATTACTAAGGTCGACAACTGCTAACAGAACTTATGTTCTTCAAACGTTAATAATCGGCATAAGATATGGTGGATATGGAAGATGAAGCATATGAGTAGTATCTTCGCCTCGGAAGATCGTATAAAAGTGAAAGCTCAGCAGAGAAAGCGCAGCGACTGTAGCGCACAGCAACACTGTACGCTGTTGCCATGCAGGAAATCAACACCCAGCTTAAATGTATCAATGCACCAATTGTGTCTTTATCTCCAACCGGATACATTGGCTGCTATCGTTGCATCGGCTACTGTTTACCATGATGTATTATACTCAATTACTTATCTGTCTATCTTCAATATATCATTACACTTTGTCTTGTCTACCGAAGATTAATAGCGGGAAAAATTGATCGCTTTTACTAGAGATAACTATTTACAAATCTAATGTTTTATTGTTATTCTTATGCCGTCTTGACTTTAAAAATAAAAATGTTATCATTTGAATAGCACTTTTTTTATTGTTTTGAGCTAACCTAATTTTATTTTCAATTAAAATGTATGTACCTGTAATTAATTCTATGAAATTACAAATTATAAACTGGCATTGGATGTCTCTTAAGTAGAAAAGAAATATGTACAAAATTAATATCATTTCTTTTTAAAATAAATAAATTTATATCTAAAGTCGGTAACCCTGAGTTGATTCTTACGTCATTAATCATAACCGTGTGATTCAAATAGCCAAGGGGAAAAGGGGGATTGATGACATCATGTTGTCGTGTGAAATCGTGGAATTTCCGAAGAAAATATATGTCAAAACTGACAGTATTATATACAAATATAATAATAGATGAAATTTACAAACGAGTTCTAGATTAAACTTATGAAACTACCAACAATGAAGAACAAATTGTCGACGCCAAAATTGCTTTAATAAAATGACATTAATCATTCTTGCAACAGAAACCGACATTTTATCTAATTACCGCTATTAAAAAATATTTATATATTCATCCATTTAAAATTTAGTTGTCAAATTATGCAAATGAAGAGAGGAGACTTTTGCACTGTATTTTTAAATTTCAATCTTCTTTTTTTTTAATTGCGCAATATGCCCACTGTTTTCTTATCACTGGCGAATAAGCATTCGTACGCCCAGTGCAGTGCCGATTACAGAAGTGCAGAGGCAAAAATTATCATGCCTCAAACTTCACCAATGTGTGCGTACGACTGTTCTATTTTTACAATTCTCACTTTCGCTGCACTAACTGCTTCATAAAAGAGAATCTTGAGGCATGCCTCAAGAAGTTTCTGATTAGTCTATTTGCATGTAGTTGAAGCGAATGTGCATGTGCGATCAAACTGAATGATTTTGAAATTTTGCGCGTTGCATGTACAGTTGTTCAAATTTAGTATAAGTGGGTGGATGTGGACACCGAATATATTTGGATTTTAAATTTAAGTTAATTGTAGCAGGTTCTTCTTGTATGCAGAGTAATGAATGACATTTTTTTAGGTTTTTATTCATTTCCTATCGCCTACCTTATCAAAATTTTAGTTCACCAGCCGATAATGTTAAGTGGTTATTTGGGTTTTATAAATGTCACTTAAAAGTTGTAAAGCAAATCTATCTAATTAAATTGGGTAAAGAAGTTTGAAAAATTAACTTTAAGTGATAATGTTTTAAAATGTATCTATATAGGGGAAAGTAGCCTAATTTGGACCAATTTTATAATATTCACTATATAAAAGCACGGAAGGAGTGTCAATAAAAATTAAGTAGTAGAAAAGAAACTTACTAAGTGTACCTTCAAAATAAAGCCATTTATTAAATTTTAAATACCATTTTTAATAGTAAAAAATAAATTCAAAAAAATCTTGTCATCGGTCCAATATAGGAAACCGGTTTCCTTATTTGGACCGCTAGCTTCCTAAATTGGACCATTAGCTTTCTTAACGAAAATTACAACAATAGAACCTTTTAACTACAGCACTAATTTCAGCACACTGAGAATGAATCCAAGTGCGACATTTCATATATTATATCATATTTTCTTCCTTGGTTTCTTCACACAATATACAAAACCATGAATCACCATTTTCTTTCTTTTTTCTTTTTTATGTTTCGCATTTTGTCAGAAAGATGGGGAAAGGCAACAAATTTAAAGGGCTCATTGTTTAAAATCGGATAGTTTCGTCACATCTTAGGGAGAGATAGGAGAAGTCAACAAATTTAAAGGTCTATACAATGCTACAAGGTCATAGAACTGAATAGGGTAACGTGAAAGGTACTGACATGTCGACGTGTCGCTTCTCTATGTCCTATTCTATGCCGTAATCACAATTTTTGTCGGTCCAATTTGGGAAACTGTTTTCGGTCCAACTTGAGCAACTTGAATATTTTATACTTAAAATTATACAAAAATGTCAGAGTAACATAAACTCATAAAATTATAACAGGAAATTATAGATAGATAAGTAAGCTTTGTGATGATATAAGAGGACCTGTAATTATTTACGTTTGGACGAACTAATGGCTTTCACTCTTACATCAAAATAACAAATTTTCTTCGTAGTCAAACAAATAACCCTTCTCCTAATGTAACCATGAGACATTTTTTCACAAACACGATTACATTAATCTGGTCTACCTCTACGTATATCAAGTAGTCTGTCTAAAATTGCACAGATTTTATCAATCTTTGGATACCACAGCGGTCCAAATTAGGCTACGGTCCAAATTAGGCTACTCTCCCCTACTTATACACGTATTTTGGAAAATTTGTTATATGATAGTAATTTATGTATTAATGGCATAATCAAAAGATTATATAGCACGAGGGAATGCTTAAAGCTCGGCGCGGAGCGGAAGCTTTAAATTTCCTAAGAGCTATAATCTTATCATCTCCGTAGTACATACAACGTTTTATTTCCTTTTGGTACTTGAAATAAAAAAAAAAACTCTGTCGGTATGTATTCCATGTTGTGGTTTCTTTATAGATAATTGGCATTGTTAGATTGTTTATTCTTAAACAAATTTAATATAATCGAAGTGTCACAGTCATTGTCAAATATATGTGGAACGTGACGTACTTATTATTCTGATAAAATTTTAATGGGATTTGAGATCAAGTTGTTTAAATTTATATGGAAAGGAATTTGAAAAGTTCTGTGAATGCTAAATACTTATTTTATCAAATTTATTATATTGTTTGACATTTATTTATTAACCACAATTTTAATTTGTTTGACTATTTCTTATCAACTTTATATGACCTCGGGCGATGAAAACCAAATTACGTTCGCATTTGAGGGCATATAAACAAGTTTAATGATTCCAAAAAGAAATAAAGTATATTTTCTTGAATATTGTTTTGCAAATTTGATTATCTATGTAATTACATAAAATAATTCTTTACTTAAGTCGTTGATTTCTACTCAAATTTTTCGAAAACAATGCATTTTTGATACCAAAAATTTTTAATGTTCATTTAAAAAACTCGATATGCAGATTCCAAATTTTTAAGCAGAACTGAATATCTCTTTTCGTTACTGAGAAAGGTATTTGCCCACAAAGTTACATCTCAAAAAACTGTGACTTTTGAATATATTTATAAAATGTATTGAGATACAATCTCACTTAACGAGGAAAATATGATATATATGTTAAGTACCTATTATTGTTGAGAAAATTTCCTAAATGAACTTTCAAATATGTTGATGTGTGACTTGCATTATTTGTAATAATAAAACCTAATTAATAGTTCCACATGCATAATAATTGGAGCATACCAATGCATAAGAAATGAACAATAATATTCGCTCTGGTTAATAATATTTGCGTACTCGCGTGCTTTTGGCTAATTAAAAATCCTCTTCGACTTTCAAGACTTTCAAGTGTTGCTAGGCAACGAAACCGCAGGATTGTTTATTCGTCAGTGTGTTTTTCACTTAAATGTCAAATGTGAGCTATTCTGTAATTAATATATTTACATATACGTCTAATTGTAAGAATAATAATCTATTTTTTAAAACAGGATAAAAATTTTGTTGGAGAGGCTCAGAAAAGGTTACAAATAAAATAAAAAATACTGTTCTTTTTTATATTCTCCACGTAAATAAAAGGTTAATCTACTGATCAGGGGTCGATGGACTACAACAGACGTTCTCAAAATTTTACTTAAAAATAAACCAACATAGTATAAAGCATTTATTATCGAATCTTATATTTTAATATAACTAAAACAAATTTAAACAATTATTATTTTATATAATATTTTAATAATTTTATGCAATATTTATTTAAAATGTAATTATTTATAAAAAATGTTTTTTATGCATTACAGTTTTTGCCTTGACGTAACGTTGAACTCTCCAAACAGATATTTTATAAATATATCAACTTTCTGTGATTATATTGTTTAAAAAAAAACTACAACAATAATATCTTTTCTAGTGACTGTGTTTGTTAAATTATTTGATTAAAATACAAGTAAATTTAATTATAAGGCATAAAATAAAGAATATATAGATTTATTACGATGTAAATGTAAATAAGGTATTATTTATGTTTTGTTAAGAAAAAAAATATGTGGTTATATTTTTGCAATAAAAAATAACAACATGTATATCATTTAAATATTATGCCATCTTACTAAGAATATCTTTCACACAATTCTTCGAAGTATAAAACAGTTAAATGGTTGGTTTTCCCAGTTAAAACTTCGTTTATCGAAAAAATAATTAACAAATTCTGCAAATCACTATGTGATTGATTCTGCAATGAGCAAATTGGGAAAAATTCAGTGGCGTAACTTAGGGTAAGAAGAATATTATTAGGTGACCTTAATGTATAGTACAAGGTTGAAATAATTAAAGTGAAATTTTTTTCTAATATGCATGTGGTTAGCCAGTGGCGTAGAATATAATTTTCACAAAGAAAACTAGTCTTTATCATAAGACAATTTTATATGGCTTTCAATGATAGATACATAAACGACGATCTTTAAAAAAGAAAACTATTTGATCAAGAAAGTAAATACTTATACGAAGAAGAGTTGACTGCATAGCTGCAAGACAAACCATGCACAACTCGAAACGAGGTCAAGGCGTAAGGCACAACTGCTTCTGATCATCACATTACTAGATACTTATACTCTCTATTTGCGTACTTATATTATTTGTATTTGTTTCACAGCATTTGGAGGGTGAAAACCGTTGGTTAATACTAGTACACAATTATAGTAATTATATTTCACATATTTATACAATGACAACAATTCAATTACTTACCATTTATCAAAAAAAAAGATTTTCATAAAAACAAAAACTGTTTTATTAACAACGGGTAATCTGCAACGTTTAGCAAATTTTTAACTTTTTTTTTACTTAATAATAGAATTGAATCCAAGACCAAATATATTAAATAAATAATTTTATCTACAACTATTGAAATATGGGTACATTATACGTGTAATACTACATATAATATACTACTCATATTACACAAGTGTAATATGAAATGTTATATTACACACTACACTTTTTTGTAATAAATAGAGCCTATAATTTAACACATAACATTTTAATAAACTGTTAATTTATTAATAATATATTTTTTATTATAAATATCAATATAAATGATTATAAAAGTATAATAAATACAATTTGAATAGTTATTTTGACATTTAAGTGCTACTGTGGCGCCATCTGTTAAGCTATATATGAACTACTCGCACCTAACTGAATATTAATCATAATATCAGATTTTTTATATGCCTGTTAGTTGTAGATAAAGTATAGTATTTGACTCGCATAATATGGCTACATTATACTCGGATGATTAAATATACTCGCTACCGTTCGTATTTTTATTCCTCGTGTAATATAGCCTACATATTATGCTTGTTAAATAATATACTATTTTCTACGCTCGTTTAATAAGACTCTTTATTTCACTAATTTCAGTTAGATTATTGATTCCATTATTTCACTAGTAAATATATTAAATAAATAATTTTTTCTACGCCCGTTTAATAAAAGACCTTTATTTCACTAATTTCAGTTAGATTATTGATTCCATTATTTCACTAGTGAAATAATGAGATCATTATTTCACGCAAAATCAAAATAGAAATTAGGGATATTCAGAAACATTAATAGCTACGATAATGGAATATTTATTTATTATTATCTTTGCAAATATTAATAATATAGTTATTACTTATATTAGATTTACAGTGACTTATATTTTACAATTCAAAAAACTTTATTTATATCGTTTATATGTTTATAACCAACAATTTTATTGTAGAAACTTAGTAACACACAAAATTAAGGAGTCCTTGGTACTTTTTACCTTTTTGTTTATTTTGCAAATGTCATCAAAATGTCAAAATTTTATTATTTCAAATACGTTTTATACATATTCAAACAGTAGTAGAAAAAATATTGTATGAAACACGTAATGAAACTGGGTGGTTAAACTTCTGCTCTTATAAAATTCGCCTCCGTCTCGTTTTGCAATTTTCGTATACGTTAAATAACCACCTTTGTTTCCTTACTTATTACATAAACAGCTATTTTCATTTTAAGCACAAGGTACAATTGAATAGGAAGTGAATGAGTTTAATATTATTTATTTTAAAACAAATACATATTTATTAGAATTCTCCCAAATAAAAATAGTCCATGGGATGTACTCTCTACGCCAGGAAGAGTGTCCGGAAGGTACATGTTATAAAGGCCTTTTGCTATATAAATATATCATAATAGATTTCTGCGGTAAAGCCGTGAGTGATATATTCGTATTTATATTATTTATTTTATACAATAAACAAACTAGATATGATAATATAAATTAAAACCGAAACCATTAAAAAACAATAAGGCACTTTACTCGAATTCTTTGCCGAAATTTAGATTAAATCAAAACTAATATTATTTAAAAGGTATAAATCTGTAATAGTTTTATTAATTCTTGGAAATTCAATTGTTTTCATCATTTACATATGTAGTAGACATGTACAAAATAAACCTGTAGACATTTATCGAACATTCTAGAAGTTACATATAAATTGAACAGCAAAATATTGTTGCAATAATAATTTACTTGACTTCTCTGGGCAATAAATAATATTTCGAAGCGAAATAAAGCTATTTGAACTCAGATATGGGAGTTGAAGAGTTATTCTTTAGATAGAACGAAGTTTTGACAGATTCACTCTTTGATATATAGTTTAATTGTTATATTTGTAATAAGTATAAGCTTACACGAGGATAGAAATACGAGTGTATTATTTATTATTTAAAATATTATTTTATGTTGCAATATTTTAACTAGACAGGGAGTCGCGTTGCAAACACTTAGTTACTGAGTTACCTAATGTTAGTTTTCGTAACTGTGTAATAATTTTAGTCTTTAATTAGTATTGAATTTAAAATAATTTAGGGTACACATATGTATTTACTATTTAGATAGATAATTGGTAAGTAAATATATTGGATATTAAAGTTTTTTTAAAATAAATTATTATTAAAATTTTTTTTGCCTTAATCATACAAATAAAAAATTTTCATTCATTATTTCGAGTATTTTCGAAAAAACTGGTGAAAAAGTAGAAATTTATTTGTTCAGATAGCGGGAAAAGAAAAATATAAGATCCATTAATGTTTGCCAAATAAATCTATCAGGGTAAAAGTGATATGTAGATGTAGATCACATGTGATTTTCTACTAGTCCATATGCTGAGCAAGTATGCATTTCTAACACCGAGTAACAAAGTGTATGCTATCCATCTCGAAGTCAGTATGTTCCATAGAAATTAAGTACTTTCATTCTTTCACACTTACAGTTCACTGGCATATGTGAAAGGTGCAGTACTATCATTGCAGAAAGATATCACAATCATTGCAGATAATAAAAGAGATATCTACATTTTTCAAACAATCAAATTAATTATTTGAACTATTATCCATTCAAATATTAAAGAAAATAATATATGCTTAATTTTGTATGGTAACAAATTATTTTGTGGCATTTTACAGTTTTATCTTGGCCAACCGGTACTTTTTTATTTCCTATTAAATTTTATTTTCAATCTGCTCTTTTGTATATAACCTTTTAGGTCAAGGACAAATTTCTACAGAAATTAAAAAATACATAAAGATATAGATAAGTACAACAAATTAACATAGACTCAATGCTGTACAAAAAACTAATTATCTGCAAAAACTAAATTTGATTTGACAGATTTAAAATACATCGTGTACTGTGAGTAGGTCATAGGAAAGAGGTGACATATTAAATACTTTTAGTTTCTCTCTTTGGAATGTTAGAAGAATGCAAATAAAATCTTCACATTCAAATATCGCACATAGGTTTCAAATAACATTACCTATAACTATACAAGTTATAAAATTTATTTCCTATAAAACTAGATAAAAATCTAATGTAGCTAGCATATAACCTCTCGCCTGTTGTCTTCTTCACTTTTTTTTATTAATATTTTCATTATATAATTTATACTACTATTTCTTTAAAAAAAATCCTAAATTGAAGAATCACACAGATATATTTTTTTTGGTACGAGTGTGTGAACATAAAAAAATGAAGTATTTGCAGTTTCTGGAAAAAAATGTTTCTTTGCATGTACTAACAGAATACGTAAGTTTATACTGATGTAAATTAAAGTATTTTTTATACAGTTTCTCCCATTTTTGATCCGTGCTGTACGTTCAAATTTCTATACATGCAAATCTCAAGAGGCGCATCTTTGCATATAAATGTACATGCTAATCAGCAAATCGATTCCGGATTAAAGAATAAAAGTCTGTACGACCTTCTTCGGAGCAGTGGCGTACGTTGGGAGTTTTGCAGGGGTCACCAACTCTTTAAAGTGTTCATGTAACGTTTGAAAGTGAGTACTGTCATTATATGTCATTAGGAGTAAAAAGTTATAAGTGTTATAAAATATACAAAAAGTGCAAGAAAGAAAATGATTACGTGGGTATATAAATTCTCTTTTCATGTAGAACTTTATAGTTAAGAAACTCAAAATTTCTAGAAAATCAAATGAAAATAATAAAAAAAAAATGTTTTATATTTTATTCTCTCATTCTTATCTTCAGGTTTCTTTTTTAATGTAGCGGTGAAATCTTTAAATATAAAATGCATTTAAGTATACAGCATAATAAAATAACAAGAGAATAATATTTTAATAGAGCATTGTTTTTTTTATGTTTTGTGTCTTATTTTCCTTGTGAATATATGCAAGTTTCTTGTTTATTATATCGTTGAAATCTCTGAATATAAAATGCATTTAACGATGTAGTATAAGTCCATCGAAATAATTAGAAATCATCTGATAATAGTGTATTATTTTTATATTTTTTGCATCTTATTATCTCTTTTTTATCTCCAGGATTCTTGCTTAATGCATCTTTAGCAATATGTACTAATATGATTGTTGTATATGGTATATTATTGCCCTATTTTAATATTATTAATTAATATAAATAATTAAATCCACCCACTTAAAGTAGAAGGTTGTATCAAGGCGGCAATGAATTTTAATCTCAAGAAATCTGTATGTTAATTCCAGAGGTGTGGTCAACAAAATACTGTCTTAATTGAAGGTAAATCAATCATTACATTGCCTCATTTTTCTTGGGAAGACAAAAAGATTTTCCCGCAAAAAATTATTGTACATTTCAGTGTTTTTGTCCTGTTTATTAATAATTTCACCTTGAATCTGTCAAGCATTTAGTACAGTTACACGAATAAATTATCTATAATTTATTAAGAAACTGAAGTACAAGAAATTTCAGTAAACAAATTACGAAAGAAATTACATATTGGACTAAAAAGATAATGAAAATACCGCACCACACATTTCAGAAAACTTTGTGGTTACGAATAAATAGTTACAAGGATCTGAGGTTCTACTAATATTTGAAAATGTTAAGATGTATTTATATAAAATATGGCCAATATTTCATTATACATTTTATGTGCATTATTATATTCAATATTGTAAATGAACTTAATCGACTTATATGTAGTTAATATTCTAAAAATAATTTGTATTGGCATTTTCATAAATCCTGTACAGTCAAAACAAGATTCTTGTAGACTTCTATCAATCATTCCAGAACTAAATTTGCATTAAAAGTAAACCAGCCAAATACTCTGCTTTATTGCAACAGCCAGTCACGAGACTTGGTCTTTAACATAAAGTATTTCCGAACCGAAATAAATTTATTTACACTCTAATATAGTACCTATGTCAAAAGTTGTTTTAAAAATAGAAATAAAGTTCTTTGCTACCCTCGCTGTATTGTTGAATTGTTACCTTCAGTAAGTTTTAGATAAAACAAAGTAGATATATAACTTTTTTGAATATATTATGATGCAAGGAGACTGCTGCTGCCTCCAAGTTTTAAATTTGGTACTATATACTTCAATATGATTTATAATTAGACAATTATATTAAGTAGTTCAATTGATTAGCAGAGTATGATAAATGCATGGCGTGTTGAAATTTCAAGTAGTCAGGAAATAAGCAAGGTTAAGTTAACTTGCTTTCCTTTCAAGTTTCCGTATTATTTACTTTTGATTTGATACGATTTGGGCCATATAATCATTTTTATTTCGCACAAACTATGATTTTCTAGAAAGTTGGCTCGTTTCAAATGTCAAGGCGACATGTAACAAAGAATTTTTGATCTTCCTGTATATGTAAATAAAAATGAAATTGAACCATATATGCTAATAATTTTAAAATTATTTAACTGCATATTTATGACCAAAAAAATAAGTAATAAATTTTCTATGAAAAAAATTGAAGAAATTTCTCCTATGCAAATGAAGTTTCTTTACAGGTCCTGGGTTCAAATTTCAGTACATTTATAATCGTGATATTTGAACTGCACCTTCGACAATTTCGAGCATTTTTGAGGCGATGACGCTATCGATTTATTAAAGCGTTATTTTGCAATACTAAATATCACTTGTTTAGAAGCACGCTTGCATAGGTCATGGGTGGCTTCGATCTACAGCATCTTGCAGATCTTAAACTATATCAACAGTATTTATTTTATTTACGGAAATGTCAGAACAGATAAAACAATTATTGATGACTGTACTTTAATCCTAATATGCAAATTCAATCGCAGAAATGTCAAACGTGTAAGGAATTTGTAAATTCACTTTTTAACGACATTGACTTATATTATAGCAAAAAGGTTTTATTTGGGTGAACCCACATCGAGGTATGAAGGTTTGGGACACGCAAAGGACACTTTTTATGTTGACAGGTAATGCCGGATAATTATTTAATAATTAAAAACATATTTGAATTGAAAGAAATATGTAGATCACATTCTACCACTTAATACATAATATTTTTTTAATTGCTGTAAATTTTAAACAGATAAACACTTGCAGCTCTAATCGTTTTATTGTAAAACTAGAGGACAAGAATATCGCTTGACGTTTCGATAAGTAATAATGTTTTTTTGCTTTTTTTTACTTCAGTAAACCAATTAAAATAAATACACCAAACTCTTTTTTGTTTATATTTACATTTTTAAATAAAATTAATCATTTAATAAAAAATAAAGTAAAGTAGGTAGAATGTTTGTCATATTGTTGAAGTGTCCAGGTTTTTCGCTTACCATAGCATTGAAGTCATGTATTATTTTGCTTATTTCTTTAAAACATCGACTTGTTTGTAGATTAGTACAATGAAATATGTATCTATCATAAATATTAACCATTACTGGATTTGCCAAATAACTTTATCTCGTACTTTATCAACTGTAGTATATTTTATTGTAAAAATGTTTACAGGACCTTTGTAAGATCTTAAGACCCGTGTTTCTGCTTATTAGGTTCAAATCCCGACGGGGACTCGGATTTTTCCCAACTTTCAACATTTCAACAGGTATTAATATACCTATTAACCATGCTCATCACGTCGTGTAAACCTGTTCTTATATGCATTATTGATTTCAATTATGGGTGTGAAAATCAGCTGTATAGTAAGTACGTTTTATTCAAACTGAGCAATTTTTCGTGCAAAAGAGTAAATAAAATAGTTAAAATGAGTTAAGAATATTTATAATTTTCTTGTGGACCAAATTTAATATTTAATATACATTATAGGTAATAATAAACAAATATTATTTACTAAACCACATCTTGCAGACATTATATGTGGAAAGTGTAACACAGGAGTAATTTTTATGTTGAAAATAGTTGAAGAATTTAATCTTATTAGGATTCGAATTCGGAACCGGTAATAAATATTAATTAACAGTCTTTTAGAAAAATAGTAAAATTTCAAATGATGATAAGTCCTAATAGTGGTTGGTAATATGTTGTATGTCTCATAGAAAATCGAGGATCATCATAAAATGCTCCCCATTTATTTGAACAATGACTTTTAAATCTTTCCTATTAATATACTAATCGTTGCCACTGTGAAAATTTTTGCATTTCACGCAAATATAGTTTCTTTTCAGTATACTTTATATGTCTATGAAAGTTGAAAATTGCTTGAAACTTTTTAAATATGCAAAAATTCCATTGGCGTTCCGAAAGACCGTAGTGACATACAGTTAGAGGATTGTTTCAAACAATTTTCAACTTTCATAGACATATAATGTATATTGAAAAAAATTAAATGCAAAAATTTTCACAGTGACAACGATTAGTATTAATACGAAGGATTTAAAAGTCATTGTCCAAATTAATTCTGGACGACCTACACACGGTCACTGTTTTGTACAGAGTTGGACTCTTTTCCTACAAAAATGTAATAAGTAAAAGAGTTAAGGTCTATTAAAATAGATATATCAAGATTTTTTTAATGTTACACGGATTTTACACTTATATTTGTTGTAATTATACAAAGTTTTGAATATAATGATTAACAAAATTGTAATATATGATATACATGGTATAGTGTAATACTAAGGGATGATTAAAACAAGTTAGTTTTTCGTTGTGATTTTATTATAGAAACTTTTACTAGTTTTCTAATATTAGGTAAATTACACTAAATCGTTAGTGTAATTGATATCCAAAACTGGCTATGTTAAAAGCGAGACTAAATTTACTTAATTGGTATTATAGTAATACTATAATTAGATAATTAGATAGTTTCTAATTTTGGTAATAAATATCATTGGGTAGATTTTTAACCTGAATTACACAGGGGCGTTATCCTATAATTTAAATATTTCCTTTAATCCAATCCTGAAAACTACAAGCATTCCTGAAAAAGAATCCCAGATATAAATAAGGAAAGCTTTTGAGATTCCGAATGTCGGGAGTAGGTGCAATTTTTGTCATCCTTTCATTTCATTCATATTTAAAGTGTAGTGAATAGAACTGATAATTTTTGTAAGTAAAAAAAAAGAACAAAGATGTTTAACTTCAAAATTATAACTAAAAATAAGTACTATTATTCGAACTAGATATGAATAAGAAACAAATATTCGTATCATTTAATTCTTCATTTAATAAACGAATTTAAATCGGTTATAAATTTTAAAAAGTTGATTTTAAGTATTTGTTTCTAAATAAAATTAAAATTTCTTAAGACAATATCTTCAATATCATTAGCAATTTTGTTATTATTACAAAGAAATAGTTATTTGTATATATTAAGCATGTAGAGCAATAAAAAATACTTTAATCCTGAGATACATTACATTGTTTCCGAATTAATTAAAAACATAAATAAATAGCATTATGTATTTGTAAAACGTCAGCAAGCTATTGCGACGGGGATGGCTGTGATAACAAAAGTACTGTCAAAGTGTCAAATATTTGCTTATAATTTTCATTATTATTTACACGTGCTTAGACGTGGTAAATAATAAATAAATTCACCAATAGTACATTAAAGCTACAAGGAATGTAAGTACATTATAACTTTCGAGAAGGTATGAACTGAGGTGGAGCCTGCGGAGTCGTTTATTATATTTTTCGTGCCATCTGAAGCAATTTACTTCAAATAATGTTAAAAATTTGTAAAATGTGACAGTTCACTTGACAGTTCAGATGTTATTTGCATTTTTTTTATTTTATCCGTTGCTAAACGACCAAATGTATATGAAATTCGTATGTTTTTCACAATTACCCTACTAGAAGGACAGTTATTTCCACAACTTCCCGTTGACAGTGGTAACCGTATAACGGAAGTTATCAGTAATTTACGACTTATGATGCTATGGAAGTAAGTTAAAGTTACGTAAACGGTGGTGCGATTTTTTTAAAAATAATATTTTTATTATAACTGAAGTGAAAATAAATAAAGTGCAAAAACATAATACTATTAAAATATAGGTTAATTCAAGTTTGATAGATGAGTCCGTAAAGTTAAATTTTGACATAAGAGTTTGTAAACTATTTTGGCTAACTTCGCGGAGTGATACCGAGTACTTATTTCGAAAAAATAATAATTTTTTAACTTCTATAAATTTTATTGGCTGACAGCAAAACATAACCCAATTCTTCAAGTAACATTAAATACTAACAATTTCGCGAGGTCAGCATCTTTAAGGGGGGAATCGATGTGATCACTTCATCATTGATTTGTGACAAAAGAATCGACTACAACAAATGAACTAGCTGATGTGATGTTTGTGTAAAGGGAGTAGAGCTAGCGTAAGGTAGTGCTAGTGGAACCATCTAGACATTCCTGCAGGTACTAGGCAGCGTGAAAGCCCTGCCGTGGTTACTTATCGCAGGCGACGTGGGCTCTGCCGCCATTGGTCCCCGGCCAGCGCCAGGGCGCACGCTCGCGCAGGAGAGAGCGAGCTATAAATATAAAGGCTACCCGGCCGCCCATCTTGACTCTCAGTCCCCAAGTGTTGAGATGAAGAGGATAGTTTGGTTACTTGGTGCGCTTGTGCTCCTTCACGCCGGTGAGTACCATTCAGTATTGCTTTCGGGGGGGATGGTTAGTGTTTATCACGTTTTAAAATCGCGGTAAGGATGTGACGTCATGCACCCGCTTCTGGGTACGCCACGCGCTAGTTTTAAAATTCAAACATTTTGTTTCATATTTGTAAAAAATACCTAAATATTTTTTTTTATAGTTGTATTAGTAATAAAATTTATTAACTTCTTTGTTGTAAGAATTATTTATTCCATTGGAAAGTTGATTGGAACGGCAACCTTGAAGAATAAATTTTCATATAACTGATTTTCTACAATAACATCTTTAATGAAAACGTGCTTAAATTTGCATTCCTAGCATATAATTACAGCCATCCATTGATTCTTTGAAACTAAAAATATCTGACATTTCCACTTCAAGGTTGAAAGTAAGTGAAACTTTAACGGTATGCACCGGTTGAAATTAAAAATTCATTAGTCAACTCGGACTTGTAATTATTATTCCGGGAAGTCGTAAATAACTGTAGGACTTTCGCCATTTCCGGCTAGCTTATACTACGATGACTTGAAGGATGAATTGAAAATACTTATTGTTATACGAAAATAATAAAATACAATTAAATTGTTTTAGTTAGTTATAAACACTATAATTATTTAAATATATATTTATATCAATAGATCTATATTAGTTTTATAAATTAATAACACGAGAAAAGTTTTCCTAACGTTTCATTGAAATTTCTGAACAAAACCGATTTTTATTTATATTTCGAAAAAAAATTGTATTTACTATTAATTTATATCTTATTTTTGAACAATAAATATTAATTTTATAAATAATATTTTAGCAGTAATATATATTATACTTTGTTATATATACATATTTACTAGTAAATTCATAAAACAAATTATTAATTTAATAACAATATATTTGTAGTACTTTTTTTGTAAATAACTTTAAGTTATATATTAAATCTATATTGAAATTAGAGCAACATGACTAGTCGTATAAGTATTTACGAAACATAAAAACGATTTGAAAGTATATCCTTAGTAATTAATTACATTTAATAATATACTGACAACTTTTTCTCGCGATAATTATTTCCTGAAACGTACTCGCATAGGAAATTTCGTAGCACATATCTGCTCTAGATTAATTCGTATTGTTCTTCTTACTTAATGCATTACATATCAAATGTCAGAACTGAGTACAGTTCAACTGGTCCACTTTACCAAGCCCAGATTCTTAAGTAATGTATTCAGGAAACCTGTTAGTTGATATGGGTATGCAAGGAGATATGTTTTCTTTGTCATTTCACTTTCATGACATTACATGTTAAAAATAAAAACTTCATTACAATAATAAACATCATTTAAAATAAATATTTATTACTTAACCCTGTAATAAAATATTTTGGCAAGAAAATTATGCAGTAGGTATTGTAGTTATGAATTGTAAAAAAAAAAATACTATAGCGTTTGAAAAAATTATGAATGTTTTCTTTCGTTGTGTGATTGTTGTGAATATTTCGGTATAGAAACTGTCCCACTTTGAACAACTTTCAAAACCCGTTCCACTTGACTTGGAGATCGAACTATGTTTTCACACAATCGGTAAGAGATTTCTCGTCGAAAGTAACTCACCGGTAAACCTACCAACCACCGCGGTCGTCACTAAACATTGCATAAGAAAATAAAATCCAATATTGGGATGCAGCCAATTTTATAAAATTTAATAACTTCATTTTACTTTCTCATAACTGCTTGAGGCAAGAAGCATCCATCACCGAATGACATAAGAAGTATTAAACTTACTTATATCACCATTGTTTTTGAAGAAATAAACACATTTTTTGTTTTTCGTCTACCAGGCATCAAAATCTCCAGTAATAACTTAAATTTCATTTAGCTTATCGTTATCGTTGCTTATTAAATTGGCAAAATCATTATAAAAAGATTATTACTCTCTTCAATAACTAATCAAGCGTTATTTGTATTTATTTTAATAGGTTCTTATCGTATTCTGAAACTTGAGAATTTTATTTGTTATTATTCTTTCAAATTAAAATAAATTAATATTATCAGTATTTCTATGCTTACAGGACATTAAAATCTCCATATAAAATTCATGTTTCTTATTTTTATTTCATGAAATATTCATTCATTTATCATATCAATTAAAATTACTATAAATTGATTAGTTCCTTACAATAAAAATTTCATTTTAACCAAGACGTTGAAATGTCCAAAAATAACTAATGTTTCTGCGTTTATTTCAACAAATTGTTATCATCGCTTATTGTATCGTTAAAATTATCATTATTAATATTTTTTTAAAATACAAATATCCATATATATTTATTAATTGTAATCTTTATTTTGACACTATTTTCATCGTTATTGTATTGTAACAAAAATTAACAGGAAATTTCACTAATTCGATGACAGAAAATCAAAGTCAATTCAATAGCCTGGCAAACCGCTAGGTGGCAACCGAGTAGCAAATGAACAAGTGAAAAAATATGCTTCTCAAGTTGACATTTGCGGATTATTGTTTAGAGGTTTAGAGTTTATACATTAGAATACCAAGTAAAGTGTTAAAATTATTACTACACATTCAAAATATTATTTTATGCTAAAATGTGAAACTAATTCGAAGACCAGTTTACATAAAATTCAAAACGTAAACAAAAACATAGTTCGGACTACTGCGTCGTAATCTTGTGGTTTTTCAACTAACTGAACAATAAATAAGTCATTTTGTGGCGCCATTATCAGTCCAAAAAGGTGTAAATTTAATTATATTTTAAAATTTAACAAACATATTCTTTTCTTCAAACGTCATAAAAGTGACATATTTCGTGACGTTATTGCCAAGGTTGAAGTTTAATTTTTATGCCGCCGGAGTAGTAATTTTTACTTTTATGCCGCCGCAATAAAATTAAAATAAATAAGTATTCGTAGGAACAATGTAAAATCAAAATTTTAAGCTTTTATTTTTCATGTTTTTGTTTATTTTAACATGCTATTTCTTTTGCTTAAAGTGTCATTATAAGTAGTTACTGTTGATTAAAAATAAAATTAAAAAATCTGTTGTAGATGTCCGTCCTAACCGGTCATTAAAATAACACTTATTTTTTTTGTGTTTATTTTAACATTATTTTAAAGAATGAATTTTTTTTGCAGCGTGGGCACAAGATGACGAAGGAAGCGATGACCAGAGCGCAGAAGAGTTGTGTACAAACAGACCTGCAGATGAATACTTCAGGTTGACTACGGAGGGTGACTGCAGAGACGTCGTGAGGTACAAGACGAAAAGAAAATATAAAAAAATTTACAAGATTATTCACATATAATAATTTTGCTTTCGTTAACACCGAATACAGTTCTTATAATAAAAATTGTGCTGGTAACCAAAATTAGAACTGAAAAAGTTTACCATAAAATGAAAAAAATATAATTGAAAATCAAGGAACGTAAAATTTATTGTTAGTTTTTTATTGTTTTTTTGAAATTTTTTTTCACTTTATCAACTCATTAATTGTCAGCTGATTATCATTATTTGATCTAAATCTGAAACATATTTCTAAAAACTTTTGTTTTTATAGCAACCGGAATTGAAACAGAATTTATTAAATAACTGACTACCAGCCGTGAATAAATTAATAAATTTAAAAAATTTTGAATGACTATATCCTACACTGAGAAAAAGGAAATATTTGTACATTTGTTCGTTTTAATATTTTACATATTAATTCAAGATATAATAATTTTAATTATGATATACCTATCTTGTATTTGGAACAAAAATTAAATCGTTTTAATTATTTGAATTTCATTCAAAATATATTAGTTTTGAGTAGATATTTCGATCAAAAATTAATTTATAATATTTTTATACAAAACAGAAATATATTGAATTCTTTTTGAAACTTTATATTGCATAAATGGAATGTGCAAAACGTTTTAAAAAAACATTATTTTTCTCAGTGTACTGAAAGATAAATTTTGATAAAATGATTGTTGTTGGATATGTGTAAATGTGTGACGAATGCAGAATGATAACAATATTTTTCAATTAGGTGTGATAAAGCAGGAGAGAACGGAATAACTCGCTTAGCGTCAGTGCGCTGTCCTGTTGGTCTGGCGTTTGACATCGAACGTCAAACTTGCGATTGGAAAACTAATGTTAAAAACTGTGATCAGATAGAAAGTAAGTCAATATGGCAAGCTTCAACTCACAATACGACTTGTCTTCGCTAGTGCTTTGGAGGAGGCTCTCTCTTCTCCTTATGTACGTCTTCTCCAAAGCAAGGACCTTCTTCACCGATCTCCACCTCTAGTCGTATTGCGGTTGACCCTTGCCGAGCCTTCACCCATACTAAGCCCCCATGTTGTCCATAGGTGCACAAAATCAGGTTTAAAACAAATTACTTGCCCGAGTGGTTTAGCCTTCGATGTGGACAAACAAACGTGTGATTGGAAGGGGAAAGTTACAAACTGTGATAAGTTGGAGAGTAAGTCCGGTGTCGGATGTTAAAGGGAAGCTACGCGAACACACGCTAAGGGGGGACACCCCCCCGGTGATAGGGAGCGAGTAGATAGACCACCCCCAAACTTTAAATTCTATTTTTCTACGGCCACTTGTTACTAATAATTTAATAATGGGTTTTCCATTTTACCGACGTAATAATTTTCAACGGGCAGTGGTTGCCCACTTGGTTAGTGCATTCCGACTTGAATTGAGTGGAGCATAAAACCAAATAAAAATATCGATGATCATTTGGAAAAGTACCAACAAAGGTATTTATAGCCCTTTTCCATCTAAAAATGTTATGCCATAAATGATAATTACTTTTCTTTTTTTGAAAAACCTAAAAATATAAGAGAAATAAAATATTAATTTTTTTTTGGAAAACCCTGTTATTAAATTTGTAGAACAGTGGAACCACAAGAAAAATATTTTACTTTGACTACACTATGCTATCTTTGCTAACAAATTTCAAGAGCACTGTTAATAATACACTTTGGAATGGATTAACAATTGTAAATAACATAATTTGGTGAAGGTGTTTCTCAAAGTCTGTTTCAAAAATAAAAAGAAAAATTACCTTAACATACAGAAAAACCTCTTTATGAGTAAAATCGAAAATTATTTATATTTTAAAATAAATATATCGAATGTGTAAAAATAATAAATTAAATGAACTATTTTTTATTATAGATAAATTTTTAAATTGTGAAAAATTTAATTTTATTATTAAATTATTGTTTTTTTTTTGTTATATTGAAGTTTCACTGTATTGATTGAGGAAGATACATAATATGTTATTCTTCAATTGTATTTTTATCTTATTTTGAAACAGACTAATAATAATTCTTAAGTTCTGTAAATATACTTTTATATGTGCCTATTTCTTCTATATTTCTTCTAAATTCCTTTCCTATATTTCAATTATATTGTTCTCTATTTTCTATTTGTTTTTCTTGACTTTCTAAATGTGACTAAATAATTAATATTTTTTTCTTCTTGTCTTTCTCTATCGAATCGCGTGTAAAAAATTGTAGCATATCACAGTTGGAACGATTAGAAACTGGCACCTATGTATATTGTTGTACATAAACAGCATGGAAGTTGCAAGTATTTTAATCAATTGACTTTGTAGAACCAAGAAAAATCCTTCCAATCTTGAAGACAGATGAGCCTGTTTGTCCTGACGGTAAATTGTCCTGCGGTAATGGAGAGTGTATTGACAAGGAACTCTTCTGTAATGGAAAACCTGACTGCAAGGATGAATCCGACGAAAATGCCTGCAGTAAGTTTTTACAATAATTGTTGTAAATTTAGTTAATACCAACTGTTTTCTCTTAGCTGTGGACTTGGATCCCAACAGAGCTCCAGACTGCGACCCAACTCAATGTGTACTTCCTGACTGTTTCTGCTCTGCCGACGGTACCAGAATTCCTGGAGCCCTTGAGCCTTCTGCGGTTCCCCAAATGATCACCATCACCTTCAACGGAGCTGTGAACGTAGACAACATCGACTTATACGACGAGATCTTCAATGGTCAACGTGCCAACCCTAACGGTTGCCAAATCAGAGGTACCTACTTCGTTTCCCACAAGTACTCCAACTACGCTGCAGTACAAGACTTACACAGGAGAGGACATGAAATCAGTGTGTTCTCCCTCACACACAAAGAAGACCCTAACTACTGGACCCAGGGATCATACGATGATTGGCTTGCCGAGATGGCTGGTGCTAGATTGATTATTGAACGTTTTGCTAATATTACTGATGGAAGTATCATCGGAATGCGTGCTCCTTATTTGAGAGTAGGAGGAAATAAGCAGTTTGAAATGATGGCAGATCAGTTCTTCGTGTATGATGCTTCAATCACTGCGTCCTTAGGCCGTGTACCAATTTGGCCATACACTTTATATTTCCGTATGCCACATAAATGCAACGGTAATGCCCATAACTGTCCTAGTCGTTCTCACCCTGTCTGGGAGATGGTAATGAACGAACTGGATCGTCGTGATGACCCAACCTTCGACGAATCTCTCCCCGGTTGTCACATGGTAGACTCCTGCTCCAACATCCAAACTGGAGACCAATTCGCCCGTCTTCTCCGTCACAACTTCAACCGTCACTTCAACAGCAACCGCGCTCCCCTGGGTCTCCATTTCCATGCCAGTTGGTTGAAGAGCAAAAAGGAATTCAAAGAAGAACTCATTAAGTTCATCGAGGAGATGTTGACAAGAAACGATGTGTACTTCGTCACCATGTTGCAGGTCATCCAATGGATGCAGAACCCCACAGAACTCACTGCTTTGAGGGACTTCCAAGAATGGAAAGAGAAATGCGACGTTAAGGGACAAGCCTATTGTTCTCTGCCCAATGCCTGCCCGTTGACGACTAGGGAATTGCCAGGAGAGACCATTCGTCTGTTTACTTGTATGGAGTGCCCCAATAACTACCCCTGGATTTTGGACCCCACTGGTGATGGGTTCTCAGTTAAGAAATAAGTGCAAAGACTATAGAACTTACTGTACATAACGCTAAGTTTACATGTAAAAACTTTTTTATATTAAAATAAAAAATGAAAAATTTAATAATTATCTCTTTCACTTTCCTAATACCAAAATAATATTTGGAGTTCAGTTCAAATTTCAATTTCGCTAATCAAATGAAATACTGCTGTGTCCGAATGCTTAGGATCATATTATATGTTTTCGCTCTAGCTGATATCACAAAAATGTAAGTAAAATTTTATAGAAATGGATTTCATTTGTCCTTAGTTCCTCAATGAAATTATGGTATATTATTAATATTATTATTAATATCTATATATACGTTTCTGTTCTTTACCGAAGAGTTCCACTTAAAACCCAATGATGCATTCTCCACACCACATAGAGTTCCAGGTAAGTAATGTCAAGTTTTTACGGTATAAATATATCATTACCGATAACCAGTGACTATATCTTAAAGTGAAACATGATATTTATCTTATCTATGGTTACGAATTGGACACTAATATACGTATTAAAGCGTTATTTTCAAAATGAAACAGAGATGTAGTACTCAGGTTACACAACTTATATTCTAAATAAAGAGTTAGTTAGTTTTAAAATTTTATTTCAATACTTACTTCGGCATATAAGGCCGTGATTAAAAAATGTAAAAAAAACAAATGTTTTGATTACCTGTATATATTTTCATTCGTTTTGTTACAATGATTTAATTTTTTTTATTAGTAAAAAACATCATTGTAAATAAAATACTATAGTAATACTGTATGCTTGCAAAAAAAACATTTCAGGTAAAAAAAAACTTGCTTTATAGTTCGATTTAAATAACTGCAAGAAACATTTTACAAGTGAGAATTACGTACATACAGACATCACGCCAAAACTAGTCAAAATAGATTCAGGGATAGTTAAAATAGATAATTTCGTTGAAATCTGAAAACAGAAATTTTTCATTTCCTGTACTTCGTATAAGGATATAAACAACAACATTTAGAAAACATTTTTTTGTTGAATATAGAATAGAATGAAATATTGGAGAAACTCATTATTATATTTTTTACCTTACAATGTTGTTGCACCTTTTCGTCCGAATAAATCGATTTTTGAAACATGTGAAAAAAAGCATTTTTCCCACTCTCACTCGCTACGTTCTCGAGTCAACTCGAACTCGAGTAGTAAAAAGTTACGCTTTCCTCTCTAGTTTTACAAATAACTATTGTTAATTCCACACCTTTTCAAAATAACTGAAACCCAGTTGCACCAACAAAACTCAAATTTTAAACAACACAAAAAAAAAGCTAATCGAAATTTTGACAGCAATGTTAAATAATTCATTTGACATTTTATTCCGATGTGATGTTGTCAATTTAAGGGAAACTTAAAACACCAAAGTCAGTAATATTTTTCGTTGATTATCTCAACTAATTTGATTGTAACACTTCTTTAGGTAGAAATAAAACTCAGATTGATATATTTTTCCTACAACTGTCAAAAAAACTTGACATTTCTTCATTGTTTTCGATGTGCAAAACATGTCATTTCTAAACTACACTAATATTTCCATGGCAACCACGTGCGGTAATGTAGTTTTCCTAGCAACCACGTGCGGTAAAGTAGTTTCCCTAGCAACCACGTGCGGTAATGTATTTAGCAACCTAGGGTGGCAACTGGCAAACACTTTAGATTGCTTAAAAGTGGTATTTTGTAAATATAACACACAACTGCAACTGATGTGATGTGAAGATTGTGTTTTGTTTTTGTCGCTTAGTAACATGTAATTGTTATGAAATAATACATATTAGAATGATTAGAATATTACACTTATGTTATTAATTCCTTTTTTTAAATTTTAAAACAGTTGTAGGAAAAATAATGTGTGTACCATGAATGCAAAATAGCATTGCCGCTCTAGCATATTTGAAGCTCTCAGCTGCGCTTCGAGCTTCAAACTTTATGCACGTGCGGCAATGTTGCATTTTGCACCCTTGGTACACAAATAACTATTAATGATGATGTGAATAAGATTTGAGTTTATAGAAAGAGAAGTCAAATTTTTAAATCATTACGAATTTGATAACGAGATGGATGTAGACAATCGGGATACATGCCAGCAAAAAAATACTTATTTTTTTTTCATTTTTCCTCTGATAATAAAATTTAACCATATTTTTATATATTTATTAAATATTTTAATAAGAAAATCTCATATTACAGAATATTTGATAACAGTAGATGCAAATTACCACTTCCTCTTTATCATATTTATCGTGACAGATTGAAACAGCAAAAAAGGACGGGTCTTCGGACGAATGGCGGATGAATTTTAGTAGTAGCGACTGAGTAGCTGTTGAAGCCGAGTTTTCCTCCATGGTCGCCTGAAACAGAACTACTCACAACTTAAAAAAAATACCCTAGCACCCAAAAGAAAAACACTACACTTATAAGACCATTGGTTACATACAGTGCACCAGTCTTAGCACATGTCTCACCAGCCACACTTGGACTATTATAGGTGTTTCAAAATAAAATTCTTCGCTTAATCACAGGCAGAGACAGATACGCACGCATCACAACACTTCATGAAGAAACAAACTTAACTACATTCAAAACTACATTATCCAAATAGGCTGTGTAAGTATCTCTGTTTTGCGAACATAGTGCCATCTGGCGTCAGGCGCTATAAGTTTTTCCGGGAGACTGCCTAACACAAATACAGAGTTTCACAGGGAAAACATTAAATTTATGTAATGTGTTATTATATATTGTGAATACTAAAGTGTCGACTTAACAACATTTCGTAAAAAAAGTATATCGAAATGTCGCAAACTGTTTAGTAGCAATCATATGGGGCACATCGACGAAGAAATCATGGTTTCACGAAGAATTTTGCGAGGCACAGTTATGCAAGAAATCTCGGGTTGTATTAGTTCTACCTACCAATAATACAAACTTAAACCAAATGTTATTTTATCCCTAAAGAATTATTACAATCAAAATATATGACTAAATTTGTTGTAATCAAAGAAAAAATTTAAATAATTTTAAAAGTGTCTACAATAAATTAAAATATAATCAAATACAATTATTGCGGAAATAAAATTTCAATTACCTACTTACCAATGATTTTGACGCAATAAGTGGAATTTGAAATTAACATTACATATTATGATTTGTTTTTTGTAATCAAATTCACAGACTATGCAATAACTTCTATTATATAATGTATGATAATAGTAAAAAATGAAATGAATAGTTCATTTTGTGAAAAAGGATTTAAAAATGTTTTTGCAAAGTATATACTATATAAAAAATTTGTAATAGTAATCAGATAAAATAAATAATTTTTTTAAAAATATTTTAAATGTAAATAATTAACACTAGTACAAGATATAAAGACATTAAATTACAAATAAATATCTTGTTCACAAAATGTAAATTGACTACATAGTTCTGATTCGAGACCGCCTCGGTTTTGTTGAAATAATGGATTGATAATAGTTTGAAATAATAGATTTTCAATTTTTGTTTCCAAAGCACACTTGACCGAAATGAAAAAAATCAATAGTTTTCTATTTTCTTAGTTTATTTCATTTTCATGCATGTGTTTTTTTATCATTGGAAATAAGAAACTTATAAACATGTTGGCGTCTGCCGCGCTTTTCCACCCCTAAATAATAAGAAGAAGCCATAGGCGCGTACACATAGAGTGTATGCACGTACGCATGTCCAAAGGGGACGTTCGACAGAACCTCTCCCGGCCTTGCGATGGGCGGATGTAAAGTTACTTTTGTTGTGTTATCTTTAAATAATTATTGTTTCTAACATCAGAAGTGGGATAAAGATCACTCGATTAAAAACAGTGTTTTAGAGTTTGCAACAATTGCAGAGTCTAACCTAGAAATAAGTATAATAATAAATAATATTTATTGGACAAAATGGAGCCTCAAGCATGTGTTTCCACATCAGAAGCCGTTATCTTTATTTTCGACAGAAGATGATCCGTAGAAATGAACGAACGATATTATTGATTTATAACAGAAATGCTTATTTCACGAAAAGAATTGCAGACTGTTTTAAGGGTGAGTCAAGTGAATGATTTTCAGGCTGGCGTCTTACTGAAAAGTGTACAGGGATTAATTTAAAAAGAGATGTGTACACTAGTTTATAGGGGTTACAAGTTTTGGTTGGATTTTGCATGATTCAGTAAATAATAATTCAAATGGCTTTTCAAGTTATCACCTGTTTGCCAATTAATTAGCATTTGTTTCGTTATAAAAACATTCCATTACATAAACTGAAGGTATAGACTGCATTAGTGTAACGGTCATTTTGTGGCGCCAAATTCAAACTGAAACCCTAACTCGCCTCTGCCGATTTATACGCCCATGTTATTCTTATGGGAATAAAAATTTGATATCTTTAAACTGCTAGAAAATATTATAAAATGCAAATCTTAACTATTAAACCTTATAAATACTAATCTGTAATGTTTTATCTATCTTCTAATGTAATGTATACACCCAAAAAACATATTATTATTTAATAAACTTCAATTTAAACAGTAGGTATAAATTTCTGAAAACGTATGTCGTAGCTGTCTTAATATTCAGTTGAACCTGTCATTTTAACGCGGCGTTTTTAAGCTGCTGCACCAAGTAACGACATGTTTCTATATGTGTTACTACTTTCTTTAAAATCAAATTTTTCTTAATTTATTCTTTTATTTGTACTTTTTCTGTATGGAAACCAAAGAGTAATGTTTTAGAATATAAAAAAACCCTGTGTTATAATTAAGAATCGTCAAAATGCTTTAATATCGTGAATTGAATATGTACTCCCATAAGAAATGCATACACTCAGATTTGAATTAGGGTTTCGCGCCAAATGTAAATCTTAATCTCACTAACGTGGTCTATTCAAACAAAGGTGCAGGTTACCAAAGTAACACCTTCGGTATTCACCTTACTTTCAAAGTCAGTTTCTTGGAATATTGGTATGTTCTATTATCTATTCGTATTTACAAATTTCAAATTGCGTATTGTAAATTGTAAGTGGAAAGTAACGCTGGGGAAGTCCAGCGTGGTTAAAATGATTTTTTGCTCATACTTCATCTTATAAATACTATTTGTTAGTCTTCAAGAATTTTGTAATCATTGTTTTGCTTTTTTTTGTTAATTGTAAATGATTTGAATTAGACTAGTATGAACCATTTACAGCTGGATATAGTTGTTGAATAGGGTCCTGTATAATTGTCGAAGTATTACCATTTTGTAGGAGACTATTAATGAGTTATGGTGAAAATATTTTTATCTACAACTATTGAAATATGGGTACATTATACGTGTGATACTACATATGATATACTCCTCATATTACACAAGTGTAATATGAAATGTCATGATACACGCTACACTTTTCTGTAATAAAATAGGGCATATAATTTAACACATAATATTTTATTAAACTGTTAATTTATTAATAACATATTTTTTATTATAAATATCAATATATATGCTTATAAAAGTATAATAAATACAATTTGAAAAGTGATTTTGACATTTAAGTGCTACTGTGGCGCCATCTGTTAAGCTATATATGAACTACCCACACCTAACTGAATATTTAACAAATAATATCAGATTTGTTATATGCCTGATAGTTGTAGATAAAGTAGAGTATTTGACTCGCATAATATGGCTACATTACACTCAGATGATTAAAAATACTCGCTTCCGCTCGTATTTTTAATTACATCATCGTGTAATATAGCCTACATATTATGCTTGTTAAATAATATACTATTATTTAAATATGACTTCGTCCCCGAGCTATAAGCGATTAATAGTATATTATTTAACAAGCATAATATGTAGCCATATTATGCGAGTCAAATACTATACTTTATCTACAACTTACAGGCATATAAGAAATCTAATTCACCCCTATTCTGTAAAGAAGTTGCTAGCTCTTAGTAACATTACTAAAAATTTTAACCAATAGAAATATTTGTAAAAGTTGTCATTTTCATATTTTATTTAATGTCTACTGTTTTTATTGGCTAATGATGTTAGTAACGTTGCTAAGAGCTAATAACTTCCCACATAGCACAATTATCCGATAGATGTCGCTAAGTTTTCTTATGAAGGATACCTATAAGATAATTTGAAAAAGATATCACTAGGTTTTCTAATAAAAGATATCTGCAAGATAATTCGAAAAGATATCATACTGTGAAATTAAAGTAATCTTATTTCTGATATAATTTGGATAATTCTCCGGAAGATATCATTTCGATATCTCTTTTAAAATATCATATGAAGATTTCAAAAAGATTACTAATATAATAACATTTTAATAACATCACAGTAGTCATCTTTCTAAATTATCCTTAAAATCTCTTTGGTAGATATCAACATGATAACTTATCCGCGCGTAGATTGGGGTACTCAATAATTCCGGGAATCCCGCGCAGACTTTCATTTTATTACCTTCTGTGTGAAAAAGTGCATGATCTATGTTTCGAAGCAGACGTAAATATATTCTTTCTATTATAGGTAAGTGAATTTAATATACATATATGTTATATAATGCATGCTTTATATATTCATCGATATGTTAAATTTATATGATTCCGATGCAATATTTGGATACTTGATCTAACCTATCAATATATCCGTATCTTAATTATAAACATATTCATTTTAATTTAGTGTCAATGAGTACTAGAACTCAACAAAGACGAGTGAAAGCGGAAACTGATACTGTAAAAAACAGCTTTACGCAAATGACAGAAAGTGACGTAGAAAAATTTATTAAAAGCTGGTTTATGCATGCTAGCGACCGGCTAAAACAACGGCAGTAATAATTATTTTATTATTTTTCTTGCTAGTTTCTATTATTTATTGAAATATTCTTTTATTTGCCGTATACTAATGTAATATATTCTAATTTGAAGAATAAGAATAATATAATATTAAAAGCCTATTATCCGCTTTTTTGATTGACCCGGTATATACAGGTTGTTCCATAAGAATAGAAACATCCTGTATAGATATCCTTTTTTTATCCTTTCAATTATCAATTTTTAATCATAAA
Organism: Stenolophus ochropezus; assembly: GCA_035578165.1. Lineage (NCBI taxonomy): Eukaryota > Metazoa > Arthropoda > Insecta > Coleoptera > Carabidae > Stenolophus > Stenolophus ochropezus. The sequence goes on along the minus strand of JAQOWZ010000001.1, from coordinate 39,939,224 downwards.
GATATCTTAATGATATATTTGTGATAAATCTAGGAAAATATAGTTATTTGTCAAACTAGAGAGGAAAGCGTATCTTTTTTACCATTTGAGCTCGTGTGTGACTCACGAGCGCAGCGAGTGAGGCATTCGAGTGAGAGTGGAAAAAGTGCTTTCCTTTCGTGTTAGACACAACATTTTTTTCACGACATATTTCAAAAATCCATTTATTTGAATGAATAGGCGCAGCAATATGATAAGTTAAGTTATAACTGTACTGTAAACTTTGACGTTTACCGATGTAGTTGTTTATTTCCAATATGTCAATTTAACTTGTTAAATTGCGAAATAATGTGAAAAAAGAAAAGCACAAGACATAATTGCCATAATATCATTATTAAATAAAAAAATTTAATATAACTATGAATTTTTCCAATATTACGTACTATACTGTTGGTAACACTGTACATTTTTCAGGGAAAAATAACTTTCCTCTCTATATCGCGAAAAGAAAGTAGAGCTTTCTATGCATGTCGTGAAAAAAAATCTTTATCATATACAGGGTGTTCGAAAAATAGGGGACCAAATTTGGAATATATATTTATCAACCCAAAACAAGAAAGTAATCCTAATATACCCATGTCCGGAAACGAACCATTTCGGAATAAAACACTCTTTTGTTTGAATTTTGAATTTTATTTTTAGTATTGTTTTTTTACTGTCAAAATTACAATAGTTACGTTAATACTTGTAATTTGTTTAATCACGTTTCCTTAGCAACTGTCAATATTTGTTGTCACCGTAATTAAATTATTTTGATATTGTTTTGAAGCTTTTCTATTAATATTGTATTGTTTAGGATGAGTTGAGAGGACTTAATTTTTTGCCTAACAGATTAACGGGAAATTTGTATCTACATTATCTAGAAAATAATTTACCAAATTTATTGGAGAATATTTCACTATTCACACGGCATCATAGTGGTTTATGCACGCTTCCACATTTTAGTCTCCAAGTAAGACAATCTTCAAAATTTATTTCGTGATCGGTGGATAGGCAGAGGTGGTCCAACTACGTGGCCTCCACGTTCACTAGACTTGAATCCGTTTGATTTTTATTTTTGGGTTTATTTAAAGAGCTTAGTTTATTCGACGCCCATTAATAATGTAGAGAATTTGCGGCAAAGAATCATAGACTGTTTCAGTAGTATAAGACTAAAACCAGGAATATTCGAACGTGTCCGACAGTCATGAGAAGACGTCTAGAATGTTGCATGCAAGTTGAAGGAGGACATTTTGAACAGCAATTGTAATTTTGACAGTAAAAAAACAATACTAAAAATAAAATTCAAAATTCAAACAAAAGAGTGTTTTATTCCGAAATGGTTCGTTTCCGGACATGGGTATATTAGGATTATTTTCTTGTTTTGGTTTGATTAATATATTTTCCAAATTTGGTCCCCTATTTTTCGAACACCCTGTAGATATTTTATTGATAACCTTTAGATATCATTAAATGATATGTTTATGATAACTTTAGGAAAATGCATCTGTACATCATTTAGATATTAAGCTGATTACTTTTGGATATCATCATATGATATGTTTATGATAACTCGCGGATAAATAATAAAACGACAAACGAAATCGTAAAGATAACGTAAAGAATTCTTCCTGTAGTAAAATAACGATATCTTATAGAAGATATATAAATCCAAATGACATCTTTAGGATTTACTTTGTGCTATGTGGGTTCCTTACAGAATTGGGGTAATTATTTGTTAAATATTCAGTTAGGTGTGAGTAGTTCATATATAGCTTAACAGATGGTGCCACAGTAGCATTTAAATGTCAAAATAACTATTCAAATTGTATTTATTATACTTTTATAATCATTTATATTGATATTTATAATAAAAAATATATTATTAATAAATTAACAGTTTATTAAAATGTTATGTGTTAAATTATATGCTCTTTTTATTATAGAAAAGTGTAGCGTGTAATATAACATTTCATATTACACTTGTGTAATATGAGTAGTATATTATATGTAGTATCACACGTATAATGTACCCATATTTCAATAGTTGTAGATAAATTTTATTATTACATTTTTTAATTTTAAGAAAGACATTTGTGCGACCGAATTTCTTAGAATTTGCGACAGGTATGCGACAACTGTAAATGAATTAATATCATCAAGACTTATGGTCATATGTTGATGGAACTACTAAGAGGTCAGTTGATGATAAGAAGAAAGAAAACCAAGAAAATTGGGATAAGAATGACAATAAAGCATTAGCTACAATAATATTGGGTACTCTACCAACAGAATTAATTTATATCAAAAACTGTAAAACTTCTAAAGAAGCCTGGGATAAATTAGAAGATATCTATCAGCCAAGAAGCACTGTTAGCAAAATTAGTCTCACAAAGAAATTATTACAAATGAAAATGAATAGTTGTGCAGTATGCAACAACATTTGAATAATTTTATTGAAAATGCTGATAAATTAAGAGCTAAACGTCACTATAGCTGAAGAATTTAAATCCATACTGTTATTAAATCGTCTAAAAGCAGAATATCAAATGTTTGTAATAACAATGGAGAACCGAGACATCTTACCAGACGTCGAAATATTAAAAACGAAATTGTTAGAAGAGGAATTACGGGAGAAAGAGAAAAATATTGAAATCCCTCAAATGGTAGAAAACCCAGCAGCCCTATTTTCGAAGAAAGAAGAAAAGAAGTATAACAAAGAAGAAAAGAAGTATAACAAAGAAGAAAAGAAGTTCACAAATAAATCATTACCTTTTGCTTGTCACTATTGTAATAAAAAAGGACATAAAGCTAAGGATTGTTGGAAGAAAAAGAAAATAATTGAAAGGAGCGCGTTAACAACAGAAAATCCAGATTTACTTGCACGGAATGACTGAATTCCTACGAAATTAGGAAGAATTTAGAAAGAAATGATTGGATTGCTGACAGTGGAACAACATCGCATATGCGTAGTCAACGAAACAATTTTACATTTTTTCAATATGTTCACAGCCAAAATGTTCGGCTAGCAAACAAAAAGACGGCAAAAATATATGGTAAAGGTACAGTACAATTGAAAGCAGAAGTAGACTCTAAATGTAAAATAGTAATATTAAAAGCTGTTTTATATGTACCTGAGCTTCAAGGTAACTTATTGTCAGTAAGTAAATCAACGAAAAATTCATTTAAAGTAATATTTGAAGATAATATTGGTCTTATTACAAGAGATGAAAATGAAGTATATATTGAAACAATAAAGAAAAATGGATTGCATTTTGTCAAACAATTTAAAGAAATAATTGCTACAATTCATGAGAATATTAATATAAAACAGCTCGAAGAAAGAATTAAATGGTATAATCGTATTGGACATTTAAATATCCATCATCTGAAATTATTAAAGGATAAGGAAATGGTATACGGATTAAACCAAAAGATGAATGTCGCAGAATTAAATTGTGAAATTTGTTTCAATGGTAAACAATTCAAAGAAAAATTTCCAAAATATTCTGAAAGCAGAAGTCAAGATTTACTCCAATTGGTTCATTCAGACGTATGTGGACCAATGAAAGTTGAATCATTGGGAGGTGCCAGATATTTATGTACTTTTATTTATTTTATTTATTTATTTATTTAGCATTTCTCAACAGGGCTTGAACCCCAATTACGGAGAAGCACTATTTACTACAAATTGTACACATATTTGCAAGTAGTACAGTACATACACAAAGTGATTACTTAATAAAATTCACAAATTGTTTACTTAATTCTAAAGAGCATATAAGAAAATATAAGTTAATACAAAATATAAATAATTATTTAAATATTACTTAGAATTTTACTTACGTTTTTTTTGAAATAATTCAGAGTAGTGTTAAATATGTTTGGGAAATTTACAATGTTACAAAATCTATTGTATAGCAATGGAACACGATTCATAACAGAATTGATTGCTGAATTCGTCTTTAAGAAATTTATAGCAAAGAGTTCATTTGATCTTGTGACATGGGGTTGCACACGAAAAGAAAGCTGGGATCGTAACTGGGGACAATCAATTTTGTTATTCAGTAATTTATACAAAAATATAAAATCTAACAAACTACGCCTGTTTTCCAAAGACATAAGTTGCAGGTTGTAGTTTGGGAATTTTCTAGCGAAATATTTGTAAAATTTCCTTTGGATACCCTCAATACGATTTACCTAAGTAGAGTATTGGGGATTCCATACCGTTACTACAAATTCTAATTGACTTTTAACCAAAGCATAGTACAACGTTAAAACTGTTTCGGGTTTCTTGAAACTCTGACAAGATCTATTTAGAAATCCCAACATTTTATAAGATTTTTTACTATAATATCGTCGTGTTTATCTAATAAAAATTTGTTGTCGATGGTAACACCTAGATCTTTTATTTTATTTACTGTAGTAATAGTCGTACCTGATATATTATATGAATATGATATAGGAGATCTATTCCTCGAAAAACTTGATGGCTAATATCTATTGATGACAAATCAAGATATACGAAAGTATATTTTCTGAAAAAGAAATCCGAAGTATTTGAAGCTTTCAAGAACTACAAGAATCTAGCAGAGAACTTCACTGGTGAGAAAATAAAAACATTACGCGATAATGGTTTAGAATATTATAACAACATTTTTAACAAGTTTTTACAAAAAAGTGGAATATCAAGACAATTAACAGTAGAATATACACCTCAACAAAATGGAATTGCAGAGCGGATGAACAGAACTCTGCGAAATGGGACGATGTTTATTATTACGTACTAAATTACCAACAAATTTATGGGCAGAAGTAATATCTACTGCTGCACATATTCGAAACAGATGTCCTACAAAAGTTACTGGAAATAAGACACCACAAGAAGTATGGAGCGGGAAGAAACCAACTGTCACATATTTTAGAGTCATTGGAAGTAAAGTATATGCTCTGGACAAAATGAAGAAGGGAAAATTTGATATAAAATCGCATGAATACATACTTGTGGGATATTCGGAAGAGTCAAAAGCATATGGAATTTGGCAACGTAGAAAAAAAATATAATAAAATGTAACAGTACATACTGTCGCTGACTAACACGGTCGCCACTACCTTTTCAATAAAAGTTAGAAAATTACTTTGTAAATTATTTATTTTCAAAAACGGATTGTCAATTATACATCAACCAAAATGACGTCCCAAAAACAACAACTAAAACCTTTTTTTTAAAACTACTATTTTATTTTACAATTATAATAACTTTAGTCGCAGCTGCCCGCGACAATACCCACCTCTACCGTATATACAATTATACTTTAGCCAAAGATCGTCTAGTGGAAGGTTTAACTTACCCTACGTTGTGTTTATTTAAATAAGTAACCCTTCATCGTTGTAATACAGAGTAGCTGTTAAGAGTGAAGGATTTTGGACAGGTAGTTGATAAAATAAAAGAATGATATTCACTCCAAAAGACAGACAAAATATCTGACTTGTGCATTTATTATACTTAAGGCTGGGGGATAACGAAATACTATATTTATAGTCACATTTAATGCCCTGTATTTTAAGAACTGAACATAGTAACATTCTGTTATTAATTCTTGAGAAAGATACCATATAGAACTATATATTGCATAAATTTTAAATTTAAATTTTTTTAAATAAGCGCTTTTAAAAATAATTGAATGTGAACTTTTTTCATTTTTCATTGCTGGCATTTTAAGTACCATTCATTTGTACATAAATATTTTTTGTATTTCTTCGATGAATAAAATAGCTAAAGGTGTCACGAAGTGCCTGGTATAATTTATTTTACAAAATTTTAAACATTTATCGAATAAAATAATTAAACATCTGAAAGTGAATATTTCAGTAAATTTTATTATTTTTTTTGTCTTCTTATACACATAAATATTGAGAAAAAAAATATAGCAGGCACTAGATAATATTGTCAGCAATGTACCATATTTTTTTTCCATGTTATTGTTTATTTAATAAAGGAATGGTACTCAATTTGCTATTTTCCTTATACCTTCACATGTAAATTTTAGTTCCACTTTTTCTCACTGCATTGTCGCATAATGCTCGAGCTGTCACTTTCACTTAGGGCGGGCCTAGCTACCCTATCACTAAGTTCTAAGAATATGGGGTAAGTTAGCAGGTTCGTTTAGATTTTCATTCCATTTGAATGATTGCGAAATACACGATTTTCTACTAGGATGCAGTAGAGCTGGTTGTGCTAAAAATTATTGCGGATTTTGAGTACTTTATGTATTCATTGTTTATCAATAAAAATGATTATTAAGTGACCTAAATACTTTTATATAGAATAACAATAGCGATCGAGTATAACGTTTATATAATGTAAGATAAAACATTATGCATCGTATCGTATATGAATGAAATATCACTATTCGTGCGAAATTTCATTCTACTGGCACTTTTGAGCTCGTAGTTTAATCTTCTCACTCATGTATGTACACTGTACATGCTGACCATATTACTTAAATACCATTGTGGGACAAAGCATTTTAAGGCCCAAAAATAGTTATTTATCCAACACCGTGTAATTATAACGATATAAGTATGCTGTTTTTAGATAAATAAAGTAGGTTATAAGTCACTAGTGAGCTAAATATATTAGCTCACTGTTTTTTGGTTCGTATCATAGTAACTACGTTATAAAACCTTCTCTACACTATTTTGTTCCTAAATGTCATTTCGAAATTCCATCGGTCAAAAATCTTATATGTATTTTCTATCAATGATTAAAATGTGTTGGATAAAATGATGTATGACACACGTGTGTTAATTACCTAAGTCACTTGAAAAAATACCACACTCGGCCTAACGGCCTCGTGAGCTAACCTTTTACCACGTAACTTATCTGTAATGTAACACACTTGAATTGGAGGCCTTTCGAAATGTGTCATGTTTGACACCCTTTTCCATTTAAAATTTTTAAGGTTCTGTCCACCCCCATTTTAGTGTTGAAGTTATGCCATTGGTACTAATCCATTCAGGTGTCCCCCTTTATACTAAAATTGACGTGTTCGAGCGTTTTTTGCAAAATTAATGTTAAGTGGCCAAAAATTGCGCTGATAATTTTCACTGGGCAACCCTGTATGTATTAAAGCGTTTATTTTATTAGTAAACATAGAGATAATTAACATGATCTAAAAAATATAAAATATTAATTAAAGAAATTATAAATTACTTACACTTACATCCAGATTCATAAGAGGGATTTATGGTCCGTGAATATAGTAAAACTTCTTCTTTCAACCATATATTTAAAATACTTTACCGCTTCGTAGATGGCAAGAAGTTCTCGATCGTAAGCTGTATATATACGTTGAGCGATACTTAACATCTTCAAGAAAAACGTCAGAGGTTCCCAGTCGTTGCCGATGCGTTGCTGGAGAACCGCTCCTATGGTGACGTCAGATGCATCGGAAACGATGGCTAGCTGTGCATCCAGAATCTCGAACGTTTCTTCTGCTTGCGAGGTCCATTTTACAAGAGTTTTGCCTCTGCTCTTACTCTGGAGTAACTCGTTCAGCGGGGCCTGGAGTTTTGCAGCCCTAGGTATAAAACGTCTGTAAAAGCTAATCATACCTAGATATTGCTGAAGTTGTTTGATAGACGCTGGTTTCGGGAATAGTCGGAGGGCTCCCACCTTCTCTGGCAATGGACGTATACCCTCGCAAGTAGCCAAAGAACTTCATCTCAGACTGACCAAACACGCAATTCGAAGGGTTCACCAGTACTCCGTATTCTTTCAGCCGCTGAAAAAAGATTTCAAGATGTTGAAGATATTCCGCCATTGACGATGATGGCACCAGGATGTCATCGATGTAGGCGTAACAAAAGTCCAGATCCCAGAGCACATCATCTATGAAGCGTTGAAACATTTGCGCAGCATTATGGAAGCCACATGACATAAATGGAACTCAAAGAGACCAAACGGTGTCGTTATGGCAGTCTCCGGAACGTCTTCTTCGGCAACAGGAATTTGATTAGAAGCGCGCAAGATCGACCTTAGAAAATATTGTTTTTCCGCGCAGCGTATGGGCGAAATCCTGGGTATGGCGCACTGGATACCTTTCCGGGCGCGTCTTAGCGTTCAGACGACGATAGTCTCCACTCTTGGAAACTATATACTATAAGAAAGACCAGCAGCTATCGGAGGATCGAGCGATGCCCAACATCGTATCGAACTCATGCTCCGCTATGTGAAGACGGTCTGGCCTGGTGCGAATGTGGTGCCTCGTATTGTACTTCAGAATTCTAGGGCCTCCTTCTGGTCGAGTGATTTCTGGAAACCTGTTTAGAAGGGCATGAAATTCTGAAACATCAACAACAACAGAGTTGGCGCTTTCTACATAATTTTTCAAAATTAAATTATATAATAATTATAGTCGGCTGCTGATAAAGAAAAATTATTAAACATCAATACACCTCCTTAATTATTTTTCTCTTTAAATTTTCGAATATCTTCGTGTTGAGTGGCTTAGTCAGGATGTTGATCTGTGCTTCTCACGTGCTGCGGCTGTACTATCACTCCAATGTGTTCTCTGATGAACTTTCTTGAGATGTCGATGTGTTTCTTTCCTTTCGTGACTCGTCTTTCACTGGTGTTCTTTAACATATGAATGGCTGACTGATTATCGGCGTATAAAGTCATAGGTTGATCGATATTTTCAATACGTAGCTCCTTCTCCATGTGCATTATGATAACTCCATTGGTTGATCTTCCTAAGTTAACATCTCCTCCGTAATCTGAATCTTTATGCTGTCAGTTTGCTGTCTCCGTCGAAGAATATTTCTGTGTCATAGGTTTCTTTCAGGTACTGAAATATACGTCTGATCATTATCCAGTGGCTTACCATGGTCTTACTATTGAACCTACTCAGTTAGTTTACCGCAAAGCTTATGTCTGGGCTTGAGATGGTGCTTAAGTACAGTAAACTTCCTAAGGCTTCACGGTACGGAGTGGGCTGTGATACAAGTTCATCATTTATGTGATCCTTCTGACCAGTAACTATGCCTCGCTCTATTCGTGTAGATGCCGTGTTGCAGTTTTAAAAGTTAAAGCGTTGAATTGTTTTGGTTGTATATCTAGATTGATTTATAAAAATACCGTTTGGCTGCTCCTCGATTCGCATTTCCAGATACGATAATTTCCTTGGAAATGTCCTGTCGAAAGTAATTTCAAATTTTTGGTTTAGCATTTTCAGAATTCTGTGTAGATCATTCTCATTAACAGCCGCTATCAGTCTATCGTTAACAAGTAACGCAATTAATATAGTCCTGTCTTTATTGTAAAATATACATGGGTAGTCATCTATGCTTTGGAGTTTCAATGAATTTAAATACATTGAGATCTTTTCGTTCCAATTTTTGGAAACTTGTTTCAGACCATGGAGGCTTTTTCTCAGTCTGCAGACACGGTTAGTTTCGTGGTTGAACCCCTCTGGCTACTCCATGTAAAAAAAGGTGTTCTGATATCGAACGTTGTCAGTTTCATTTTCTTTGAGACTGCTAGGCTAAGTATTAGTCGAATTGAGTCATACCGGAATACTGGACTGAAAGTCTCTGTATAGTCGATTCCTTTCTTTAGTTCGAATCCTCTAATTACCAATCTTGCCTTCAGTTGACCGTCTTGCTTCTCACAAACACCCTGCGACATGTCAGAGATCTCACGTGTCTGGTGGGAGTCTTAAATTCCAAGTTTGCATTTTCATGAGCGAATCATACTCTTCATTCATGGCTGGCAACCATTTTTTGTCCTTCAAGGCTTCTTTCACTGGGATATCTTCTACTTCTCCTATCTTAATGATAGTCTGTGTATCTGCTTGGCATCCTCAGTGTTCGAGGGTCACGTAGAATTCAACATCTTGTTTCTTCAGTCTGTGTTTCATTTGGTTCATCTACAGTGTCATTGCATCCACTTTTTAAAGATGTATTCTCGACTACTTCCATGACTTGCTTCTTCTGATTTGATTTTACTTCCTGTCTTTCTGCTTTGGAACGGTCTATTTCGACTCGACTGCTTTCATCAAATATTGCATTGTCAGAGCTTATGACATCATGTTCATCTGGCATATATATTCTGTAGCATGGGGAATCCAGATCATATCCAATAAATATTACTTTCTTCGACTTCTTGGATAGCACGCTTGTGATCTGGAATAAGGACGGAACAATTCCATACAAAGTTTCGGAATTTGTTCAGGTCCATCCGACGTCCAAACCATAATTCAACCGGACTTTTATCTTTTAATGAAATTGTTCCTGTTTGATTTAGGGTAAATACGGCGTAATTCATTGTTTCAGCCCACAAGTTCTCTTTCAAATTTAATGTGTGTATGGCAGACCGTGCAGATTCTACGACTGTCCTCATTTCTTCTTCCACACGTCCATTCTGATGAGGCGAGTATATACTGGATTTTCTATAGAAGATTTCAAGTTGATCCAGCAGTTTCTTCGTAGTGGCATTCTTGATTTCTGTCCCATTGTCCGACCTTATACACTTTATCTTCTAAATTGATTTTCTACTATCTTAACAAATATTTCTAATTTACTGGCAGCTTCATCCTTTGTTTAAAAAAAGTAAATTGTTCTGAAGTGAGAGAAGTCATCTTTGAATAATAATAAATATTTGGCTCCTCCTAAAGACTTGACGTTCATATCTCCCAAATCAACAAGGATTAGATCCAGAATTTCCTCTGAGATCTTTGGATTTATTGGATGAGGTATTCTGTGATGTTCCTTCGCAGACGTAGTTTTCCCAGTTATCGATGTAGGCGACGTTGCTTTTCTTCAAAATACCTTTGATATATTTGACATTCTGGTGAGCTAATCGTTCGTGCCATGTCCTAATGGATAAGATTGATAGACACTTTGATTCCTTCTGACGAAACATCATTATGTACAGCTTCTTCACAAGTTCAGCTACTGTAACCTTCTCCTTCTTGTCGCTTGTCTTGAAGATCGATCGACTGCTGTCAGTCGATTCGATGTAGCCTTTGTCCAAAATTTGTAAACGTACAATACAAATGCGGAAACATGAACTTCCGTGCATGAGCTTTTGTTTGAAGTACGAGCAAGCAATATAGGTATATTTTTAAATCTGAATAATATTCAGAAAATAAAGTCATGGAAATAAAAGAAAAAAATTATGTGACAGGTCAGTGAAGTATCAAAGATTATGATTCCTCTTGCCTGTGTTTTATATTATTCAAGTTAATTTTAGGTTATTACTCTTTAATAGTATAAAAATATTTCAAATATATGAACTAAAAATAATTAAATGAAAAGTAAGATACAACATAAAATAAAACAAATTTTAGTTATATTTACGGTCGACACAATCATTCTTTAACTAATTTTAGATTATAAAAAAATTAATAATTAATATCAAATTACATTAACTATAATGACACGTCATTAACTACTACAACTCCTATATATCTCCTTGGCTATCCAAATTTTGAAAGAAAATGTTTCATTTTATATGTAATAAATTTCGTACTGCAGACATGCTGTTGTATCAATTGACATATTATCTGATGTAGAATTTAATTTTGAACAACTTCGTACTATTGTAATTTTGCTCTAAATCTATCAGGAGAGAGAGTATCCGCAATTTTTTGATATCTCATGTTAAAGTTCCGCGTTACTGTATAAATGCTGTACAAAGTAATTTTGATGATCCATATAAAAGCATTTTTTAGATTGAAACGCTAAATCTAAAACTAATATTAAATTATTTTCATAAAAAATGGAGATTGTACACTTTGAAATTAGACCACTTATATATAAAGTGAATTAATTTATTATACATGTTATTAAAAATAAAACATTAATAAATATTGAACTTATCTTTGTAAATATAACATTATTGCTAACATATGTTTTTAATTAATCTTTTCCTAATAAATTAATCAACTCCATAGGTTTATTCCCCCCTGTTAGAGATGTGTTGCAGTGTTTCATACTTTTATTTGATTTTCGAAATAAGGGAAACTTCAAATTCGTGGCAGTTACTAGGTCTGGCTCATACACTGAAAAATAATCAAATTAACACTCTAAGATATTCCAAGTATTAATAAATAGTACTTACTCTTAATTATATGATATGTTGACCAATTTGCGCCTACTGTCGTTTTTGGAGTAGGTTCAACGGCAGCATTAGTGGCAGAAGTATTGGAAGCGGGAGGTGCATCAGCGGGAGCTGCATCAGCGGGAGGTGCATCAGCGGGAGGTGCATCAGCGGGAGCTGCATCAGCGGGAGCTGCATCAGCGGGAGCTGCATCAGCGGGAGCTGCATCAGCGGGAGCTGCATCAGCGGGAGCTGCATCAGCGGGAGGTGCATCAGCGGGAGGTGCATCAGCGGGAGGTGCATCAGCGGGAGGTGCATCAGCGGGTGGTGCATCAGCGGGAGGTGCTTCAGCAGGAGGTGTTTCAGCGGGAGGTGCTTCAGTGGCAGGTTCTTCAGCGGGAGGTGCTTCAGTGGCAGGTTCTTCAGCGGGAGGTGCTTCAGTGGCAGGTTCTTCAGCGGGAGGTGCTTCAGCGGGAGGTTCTTCAGCAGGAGGAGCGTCAGCGGGAGGTGCATCAGCGGGTGGTTCTTCAGCGGGAGGTGCTTCAGCAGGAGGTTCTTCAGCGGGAGGTGCATCAGCGGGAGGTTCTTCAGCGGGAGGAGCGTCAGCGGGAGGTGCATCGGCGGGAGGTGCTTCAGGGTCAGGGGGTGGGTCATCGCCATTTGCAATTTCCATAAACATTAACTATAATTAAACATATTAGTACAGTATTGTCCATTTATGAATTAATTAAATATTAGGGTAAGTCCGGGAGATATGCCACACATATTTTTTTAAATGTAATAACTTACCTAAATAAGAGTAAAAATTCATTGCAATATTATTTGGATGCAGTAGTGTTTGTAGTTTGTTATTGAGTATTGCAGACTAGTTAGTTGTATAAAATGTGCAAAATATCATATATCCTGATAAAGCAGGCAGGGCCGTGCCTAGCCAATTTTGCGCCCGGGGCAAATATTGTTATTTGCGCCCCAACTTCTTCTCAATAACAATAATGAGAAGAGGATATAAAATATACTAAGATACATATATTTAGTTTTTTGTATACATACATTTATAACTAACAAAAACCTTAGTCGGGACCACGCTCTACTAAAATAGTACGTTATTTATTGTCAATATGATCCGGTCAAGATGATGGATTATTATAATCAAATTTCATTAAATTATCTTCTGTAGCAAAATTTGTTGGATTTATATTATCAGTAACAGAAATATTTTCGAAAAAGGTAGATGGTCCGGCATTTATGTCAGCAGTGGCAAAAGTACTTTCGGAAGAGGTGGATGGTCTTGCATTTACATCAGCAGGGGCAGAAATATTTTCTAAAGATGTAGAAGCTTGTGTCATCCATTTTTCAAAATTTTTAGCTAATTTTAATCTTTCTTCTTCTTTTTGTTTGCTTAATTTTCGAAATTCAGAGCAAGACAGCTTCTTTGCAACCATTACCTATCTTTAACCTATCCAGGACCGTGCAAGTATATTATTTACTGGCTTGAATGTAAAAATATATCTGGAGTAATATACATATATTTAATTAAAAATAGAGAGTGAATAATATAATAAAACATACACAAGATAAAGACTTAATTTGAAATAGATAAAAATCTATTATCACGAAATAAAATAATATAAATATAACCAAATAGACAACAAAAATTCTAAAATAAAAATAATAAACTACACAAATTCAAAACTAGAATAGAATACTCAAGTATATATCAAATGCGCAAACACACAAAATCATTCTGCCGGTTTCTCTGACGGGAGAAATAATGATTTACGGAAAATGAAACGTTTTTATTATTTAATATTACTTTAAGTACTAACCGATATCTTTGTTAGCGGCCGCCACTAATTATCACGATCACATCTGCTATAATACGTCGATTCTACTAAATTTACAATATACAAAGGCAAAAGACACCGCAGTTTGGCGTTCTGTTTTAAAAAAATACTCTTAACGGTAATAATAAAATAATAAATTTAGTTCATTTTCAGTTCTTTTTTTTGCATCTTACGTCGATTTGCGCCCCTTTGACTTTTGCGCCCTGGGCCGGGGCCCCGCTCGCCCCTGCCTTGGCACGGCCCTGAACGCAGGGTTAGATGATACGGTGTATTTAGGGTGACATGGTATTGAGATATTAATAATTTTTTGAGCAGAAAATCAGTTAATTTTTAATATTAATTAAATAGAAAAAAAAATCAGCTAATTCTTTGAATAATAATAAAGTACCTATTTAAGAAAATATGTAGCAACATAATAAAATACATTATATTTGTGCTACTTTTTTTTTCTAAAGTGCGATTTATGGTGCAATTCTGTGCCACAACCTATAAATTTGTAAATTCATAAATCTATAGCTTACAGAAAATTCGTAAAAGTGTTCTTTACAGATTTATGAAAAATGCAATTCTGTGTGCACATCTATAACACCTGAAGTTACAGATTATTTCTTATGAAAAAGGTTTGTTCACGGTTGCTACATATATTTTGACATTTCTTAAATGTTGCCAACTATATATTCATGCTTTTTATTGGTATTTAATTTCTTCGTGAATACTATTATAATAGTATCAAGGATAGTTATTTTAAATAATAGTAATATATATTATTAATTATTTCTCCTTGTACAAAGTAAATGCAAAAAATATTCAGATAAACTTAATATTTTTTTTTCTATAAATTGAATTAAGTTGGTACCTTACTCATTTTTATAAAAATAACTACCTACTTGTTTTTTAAAGAATTTATAGGTTATATTTTCAAATACGTGTAGTGTCAGTGTCAAATTTTAACATGACGTATTATAAATTATTATACTTATAATGTTATTATATTTATTTTATTAAATAAATTTTATTTGTAACGTTTTTTATTTTTAGTGCTGAACACATACAAGCAGTTTTTAAGCAAGTTATTAAAAAATAAAAACAACCAAAAATACCACTAAAGACAGATATGAAATGTATTTGACGCTATCAAATTCCTTAAATCATAAAATTTCTATTGTACAACTTTTTTAGGTTAACGCATTTAACAAAATTATTTCCTATTACGATCCTCTTCTACAAGCACTCCAATAAATAAAATTCTGATCTGATTATTCAGTTTAAAATACAAAAAAAAATAGTTTGTTTTACTATTTAACATATAATATTGTAGTATTCAGACCTTACAGGGAAGAAAACTGTCACTGTAAATGTTTTACAAATCGTAAGAGAGTTACGAGAAACTGTAAGCTACGAGTTATGCATAGAATTGCATTCTAACCGTAATGACTTACAGGTCTTACAGATTTTCTTACAGGTCTTACAGATACGCACAGAATTGCAGCATATAATTTGCACAGGAAATAACATTGGAATTACTTTTACGTTGGTATGTTTACAAACAATCTAAAACGATGATACAGAAATTAAAATAAAACTGTGTCGTCTTTCCCGATTTTCTGGATGAGATAACATGGTTTCAAATTTCGCGGAAATTGAAGAAAAATTCATAAATGGCTGTTTATCCATTGATCTAACCTTTACTTGTACAACAAAGTAAAAATCTTGTTATAAAAACTAAGAAAAACTATATTATTTCCAAATACATACCGTAATTTAAAAATGTTTTGCACCATAAAAATTAAGCAAATTACTATAACTAACTTAAGAAACAGTTTATCGACTAAATTTCAATAGAACGATCCACTTATACATTGTTATATACTATGACCTCAGCACCATATAATAATTATTTTTATGAAAACTAGCTCTGTACCATCACTCCCGCCATAGCATCTCTATTGGACTTACCCTATGTTACTTACTTGTAGGATAACAACGAGAAGTAAAAATTTTGCAGTCATTTTTAGCAAATATTAAATTGATACTTGGAGTATTACAAGAATGTTCAATTTTCAATAATTTCATTATATATATATACCAGATTAGTCATTAAAATGTTATATTTTTACTTATATGGTTTTATTGTTAGAATTTTTTTAAGGAAATTTATATCAAATTATAAATACAAACATTTTACAAGATGTTTTTGTGTCAATATAGAATTTTAATTAATTGTAATTAAACAATATGAATAAACATTTTTATTACCTGAATGTGTGTTCTAACCAGTGGCGTAACTACGGGGAGCACACGCCTGCAACGCGGGTGGGCCTCACAGGTGAGGGTGCCTCACTTAGCTTCTATAGAACTAAATACAAATAAATAGGTAAATATGAAGTAGTAATGTGCGTGATAAATATACCTTCGAGATTTCGCGACCTGAAGTAATCTTCCAGGTCTGATATGCACAGGGCGAATAGTAGTGAACGCATGCATTCTCCTTGCGGAACACGGAATAGGGTTGGCATAAATATTTTTAGTTTATGTGGGGCACGGAGTAAAAGACCCGTTGGAAGTCAACAAAAATTGCAAATATGCCTTTCTTATTAGTTAGCATCCGTGATCGAGCCAGGGTATCAAGTGCGAATATATTGTCAATGCATGATCTTCGTTTTCTGAATCCAGCTTGACC
The DNA here is from genome assembly GCA_035578165.1 of Stenolophus ochropezus. Taxonomy (NCBI): domain Eukaryota; kingdom Metazoa; phylum Arthropoda; class Insecta; order Coleoptera; family Carabidae; genus Stenolophus; species Stenolophus ochropezus. Next base: position 39,922,576 of record JAQOWZ010000001.1, on the reverse strand, counting down.
TTCGGGCAATACGTTGTAGCTTTCCAGTTTCCACCCAACTTTAAAGACGATTATTCATAACATGAGTTACTATAGTGTAACGAGCGAGATTCACCACTGATGTGTCATCACGGCTGACCTGTCTGATCAGGTAGTCTCGTTAAAGGTCGAGTGGGAAAGAATAGTCGGCGCTATTCTTCGGGAATTTTATAGAGTTCAGAAGGTTGTGGATTATTTAAGATTAGCTGCCCACAGGTATAAAAGGGTTGCGGCTGGCGGGTCGAGGAAGTCATTATCGGTCAGTGTGCAGAGAGTCTCTGAAGAAAGTCAGTGTCGGTCAGTGCAGGTCAGCGACATGTAAAGTAGAAATAAATAAATAGTTGGTGATATAAATAAATAGCTGGTGATATAAATATCGTGTAAATAAATATTGCATAGTATTAAGTGTTTAAATAAATGTTCTTAGTTTTTAAGTCTTTATTAATAATTATTATTCTTAAATTACTGTATATATTTGTTTATTCATAGTGTTATTAATTTTTATTATTTTTTATAACTTGTTATTAGTTTATTAAACTTAGATATATAACTATTCAGATTTCAATTATTTTTACACTTCATCCATATAAATAAACGTTACAGTAGGTTATAGTGTATATCATTGCAAGACCTTAGAAGTTGTCTGGGGAAGCACAATATCCTTTTTTTATGTATTAGTGTTAATTTTATTTTCTTTAAATCTTTTGATATATTTTCCTGATTTAGGATTTTTATATTTATTTTTGCTAGCAGGTATTTTTGGCAAGTCAGGATATCCATAGTGTTAGCTTTAAATATTTTGAGATGGTGTTTGGCGTCTTTTTTGAGATTTTTTCACTGTTTGTCACACCATATCTTATTTTTGTTATGTATAGTCGTCGGGATTGTTACAGTTGTTCCTTCCTTTTGTACGAGGTTGGTGGATGTACAGTTGATTTCGGTTATCAGAGTTTCGTAGCGGGTTTCCGAGTTTGTAGTTTAACTATTATTCATTCTCTGGCTCGTTTCATATTAGTATGCTATTTCTTTCTCAGTTTCCCATTTTACTAATGTTTTTTGGCAATAAGTATTTTAATAATTTATTCGTAAAATTTTGTTGTTGATTTTTATTTAAATCCAATATTTCGTAACTTATTTTGTTACTTCATCAAGAATATATAAGTTTTCAGACGATCACATATGAAAGTAGCCATATTTACACTGTAATTAACACCAGAAAATGTAACATAGCACACGGTGTGTGTTATAATAACACACTAGTGTGTTATATAACCGGATATGACGATTAGTGGTCAATAGATGGAACTTTGATATGAAATGTAACAAAATTAATGAAAATTTTCTTAAAACTACGATTTTAAAATTGGTAGTGAATTAATAACAAAAATAAAGAGTCAAAATGTACTGATAATTTTATTAATTGTTCAAATAATACGTACTAGACTTCCAAATCAGTTTCCGGTTAACTAGTGATACTTAACCTCAAACCCAAACGTCAATGCTTTCGTGAGTTGTGTTTGACATTGACACTTTTGTATAAACCCTGTTTTTATTATAATATTTTGTGGTCGTCTGAAAAATAGTGTACATAACTCGCTTGAAAGTGCATAGCAACGCTCCTGTATTACACGTGCGCTACACGCCTCGTTCTTCAATCGCTACACACGCTTGCTATTTACCACTTTCCCCGCTTGTTATGTAAATAACTATTTATCTTTAAATTTAAATTGACGAAATTTTGTACAAACATAACATTAGTCTAAAGTGTAAAAGTTTGCACAGAGTTTATTAAATGGGTTTATTTTATTTTCATAATCACAATTGTTAATAAAATGAATTTAAGTGAAATTGAAAAATCTGTGAACCAATTTTATTATTGTTTTTTTCTTCGTTAGTTTCATTGTGTTGTAGTGATTTTTTTTGTTACGTAGTGTGCAGTATGATCAGTACCGAGTGTGAACAGACAAGGTGGTCTGACACTATTATATATGTATGTCAAGACTTTGAAGTCCTCTATGTATTGTAAAGAGTTTACATTAGTCCATATCAGGTCTATGATATTTTTGCCACTTGTGCTTATATCACAGAATAGGTTTATACAGAAGCGACAGTAAGACAGAGAAGCGAAAATTAGAGAGAGATAGAGAATGTGCACAAATTTAAAGGGCCCATTGTTTAAAATCGAAAAGTTTCCTCACATCTGAGAGAGAGATAGGGGAAGAGCACAAATTTAAAGATCTACACAATGCTTCAAGGTCATAGACTTGACTTCGTTTGGTCGATGGTTGCAATCACCCATTTCTTGTTGATTTTTGACTTTTAGTTTTTAACGCTTATCTTGCGCAGTTTTTCAATATGAGTACCAAAAAACAAATTCACCTAGATAATCATACAGTATGTAGCACAGAAGAAGAATCCAGAAAAAGTATAGTGCAGTTGAGACTTGAGAGGCTGATAGTAGTGTGTATCACTGGCTTTATCAGCTGATATTATATACTTCTTTTTTTTGTGCAATTCTTTTAGTACCTAAATTTATTTCAAACTATTATTCAGGTAATTATAATTAATATACATCACTTTGATTTCATTCACTAGCAATATATTCAAAATTTAAAAATTTTCTTTACACGTGCACTACACATAACCTCACTTTTAGAAAAGCACATGTTGCTGTGTCAGTATGACACAATTTTTAGTTAATTCTTGTGGTTTTTAGGATGAGTGGAAGTCAGAGAGATGTTTCTCCAGAGGTCTTAAAGGATTCCAGTCCCAAAGCAAAAGAAAAAGAAAACGCTTTAAATTTCTCATAAAAAGTGGGCTTAGTGCTGATGAAGCACGTGTCAAAGCCCTTCAACCCATGAAGAATAAGGGTCCAAAAAGGATCCGGTCCGAGGAATCAACGCCCGAAATGTCTGTGAAAAGGCAAAAAACAGATGCTAAAGGCCAACCCAACAGTGGTGCTCCGCCACCATCTGATAAAGCCACGCCGTCTGTGAGCTTTAAGCAGGCAATCCTGGGCACACGCGTCGGAATCCTGCACTACAATTATCCGGACGATAATTTAGAAACAGGACAGCTGACGAAAATTTAGGATGCAATCCTGGATTTAATGATTAAAGAGGCTAAAGGCTCTGTGAAGCCTAAGTTTCTTGGGACAACCTTTAAGTCCGGATGGCTGAGCGTCAACTGCGCCGATAAAGCCACCGTCGAGTGGCTAATAGGCAAAGTCGACAGCTTAAAGCCTTGGGAAGGAGCCCGTCTAAAAGCTGTGGAGGAAAAGGATTTGCCGAAGTCCAGCATTGTAAATGCTTACTTCCCCAACAGCAGAAACAATCCAACAGATCAGATATTGAATCTGATAGAGGGCCAAAACGAGGGCCTGGATACGCAGCAGTGGAGGGTTTTAAAGAGGACAGGCAGGAGGGCTCGGCAGTGCTTCTTACACTGTCCATAGACTCGACGTCCTTAAACACCCTTAAAAAAGCTGATTTCAAAATCATCTACAAATTTGACCAGACAACGATCAGGCTAAAGGGTAAAAAACCCAACATAAAGCCTACCGACGTCACTGCTAAATCAGCCACTACCAGCACTGCTACAGGTAAGGTTAACATAAAAAAGGAGGCAGGAAGTAATGCCACCAATATTAACACTGGAAATTCCAGATTAAATGTAGGTAAAGATAAAGAGGCTGCCTCAAAGCCTCAACCCAATCCCACACCTATACACTCCAAGGCACCACCGGCCGGCGGAATGACGCAAAAAGGGAAACAAGTTCCTAGCTGCGACGTGGCTCTGAACAAAACGTGATGTCCAGTAGTAATATAAAGATTCTGCAAGTGAATCTTCAAGACTGCAAAACTGTCTCTGATGTGTTGGACAAAACATTCACCATCACTAACATCGATATAGTGCTAGGTCAAGAACCTTATTTGTATGGAGGTGTAGTAAGAAAACTTACTACACCAGTACGTAAGTTAACCTACTGTAACGAACAAGATGTCACTCCAAGAGCAGCATTGCTCATTAAGACATTGATTAAATTTGTTACATTAAATAAATTTATATCTAGGGATTTGGTAGCTGTGGAAGCTACACTGCCTATATCAGGAGGTATGCAAGAGGTAATCATTGCATCGGCATATTTCCCGGGAGAAACGATGGAAGCCCCACCTCCGCTGGTAAGGGACCTGATCTCCTACTGCAAACATAGAAACAGGAACCTCATCCTGGGATGTGATGCAAACGCACACCATACAGTTTGGGGTAGTACGGACATAAATACAAGGGGTGAGTACCTTTTCGAATTTATTTCTAGTACTAACATAGATATAATAAATAGGGGTAAAGAACCCACTTTTATAACAAAAACAGGCGTGAGGTATTGGATATTACATTAGCCACTCCTCAAATTAGCTCTGAAATATACAGGGTGTTTGGCGGAAGGCCGGCACTCAGAATATTTCGTTCATTTTGAAAGATACAAGAAAATGTTAAGAAGCAAAGTTAAACTAGACAAAGGGAGTCATAAAATGGCCGTTGTAGCAATTTTGTATCACTTCCGGTTTCAGCGGAAATGTGTCTAACTTTAATTCTAGCATAGGGAATCGATACTTTTATATTTTTTTTCGAAATGTACATAAAATTAGCTTTATAATGATACCAAAATATCATTGTTTTACTTTAACCATTTCAAAATGGCGACATTTTATTTTTAGAATATTTACTAATAAAAATTCAAAAAAAATACATCATAGCCAGCTATTTGAGATTTTGTTACCTGTATCTTGTCTATGCCTGAAACCAAACAAATAATGTCAAAAAATATTAGATCTACCTTTCCTGGCGATGTAGGGGCAAAATTTGTTATATGTAATAAATTGTGCAGAAAATGACGGCGGCCATTTTGAGTATTTTTTATTTAATTTTGTTTGTTATATTTAGAAGGTTTTTGTATTGTGTTGATTATTGTAAGGTATTTTAAACATTTTTTTTTCGTTAATTACCTATAGTTGTAAGTACATAAATATGAAAATAAATTGTCGCCATTTTGAAATGGTTGAAGTAAAACTGTGATATTTTGGTATCATTGCAAAGCTAATTTTATGGACATTCCGTAAAAAAATATAAAAATACCGATTCCCTATGCTAGAATTGAAGTTGGAGCCATTTCCGCTACAACCGGAAGTGACACAAAATTTGTACTAGGATCATTTTATGAGTCCTTTTGACTAGTTTAGCTTTGCCCCTTAATATTTTCTTATATCTCTCAAAATAAACGAAATATTTTGGGTGCCGGCCTTTCGCCAAACACCCTGTATAATTGGTATGTCTCAAATGAAGCCTCAATATCGGATCATAGATATTTAAGGTTCGAGATAAAGGCTAATAAAGAACTTAAAACTCAAATTCGTATTCCGAAACTAACAGACTGGGTCTTGTACGAAGGTCACTTAAAGTGTGAAGTGGAAGAACTTACGAAAATTAATATAAACACAATTGAGGAACTGGAAACAGCTTCTATTGACTTTCATAATGCGCTACACTCAGCATATGAAAACAGTTTTACAGTAAAGCTTCGACAAAGTACTAGGAAAGTACTTTGGTGGACTGAGGAGCTAAGTAAACAAAGAGTCACTGTTAGAAGGTTATATAATAAGACTAAAACCAGTGGCAGCGATGAGAGCTGGGAGTAATATAGCTCTAACCTCATATAATAAAGAAATTCGTAGATCTAAAATGGCGTAGTTTTTGTGAGGGCTTATCAGAAACGCCCACGGTAGCTCGCCTTTAAAAAGTCCTATCAAAAGATCATACGAGTGAAATAGGCCTACTAAAGAAACCAGACGGGGACTTTACGACAGATTCAAAGGAAACATTGGAGCTTCTATTAAGCACACACTTCCCAGGATCGTCGTGGCCAGTTGAGGAGGAGGATAACTCTTCCGGAGCTACAACTAAGCTAAGCTTAATTAACAGTCTTAACACTGCTAATAATATTTTTACAGAAAACAGAGTTGAATGGGCGATAAATACTTTCAAACCCTACAAGACATCTGGTGGAGATGGCATTTTTTCGGCATTTTTGTAGAAATGCATAAAGGATATACTGCCAATACTCTGCGAACTATAAAAGGGTAGCCTAAAGTTAGGATACATTCCCAAATTGTGTAGGAAAACTAATGTAGTCTTTATACCTAAAGGTGGAGGGCGTCCATGCGTCCAGCGTAGTCATACAGACCCATTAGTTTATCATCATTTATACTAAAAGGTATGGAAAAGGTCTTAGATCAATACCATAGGAATGAAGTGATAACTGCTTCACCACTAAACGTAAATCAATTTCCTTACCAGGAAGCAAAATCGACAACTACGGCTCTACATAGCCTTGTCAATAAAATAGAGAAAACCTTTATGGCAAAGGAAATAGCTCTGGGAATATTTATAGATATTGAGGGTGCCTTTGATAACACCTCCTATAAGTCCATTGAAAAAGCTACTAGGTCAAAAGTGTTTCGACCCAGCTGTAGTGGAGTGGATAAAAGCCATGCTGCAAAATCGAACGATTACAGCCTGGATAGAAGGAGAATCAGTAATGATGAAAACCAGTAGAGGATACCCACAAGGTGGGGTTCTATCACCTCTACTCTGGTGTATTGTCATTGATGACCTCCGGAATAGGCTCAATAAAGCTGGCTATTTTGCAAACGGATATGCAGATGACGTTGCAATTATGGTTAAAGGACGTAGTGACACTACAATCTCGTACCTTACACAAAAAGCTCTAAATCTGGTGCATGATTGGTGCCTGTAACATGAACTTAGTGTAAACCCTACCAAAACTACAATCGTCCCCTTCACAAAGAGAAGGAAGCTAAATCTTCAAGCTCCATACTTGAAGGGTACTAGAATTGAGTTTTCTACAGAGGTTAAGTATCTAGGAATCATTTTAGACCAAAAACTCACGTGGAACTCACATATCAACAAAATTACAAAGAAATCAGCAGTGGCGTTAAACACATGCCGTCGGCTTCTGGGTAAAAACTGGGGACTACAGCCAAAAATGACCCATTGGGCATCTACTAGTGTTGTAAGACCCATGACACGTTACTTGTATGGTGGCCAAAAGTGAGACAAATCACAGCACAGGCACATCACTGCGGAAACTACAACGCATGGCCTGCCTCAGTATTACAAGTGCTATGAGTACCTGTCCGACTGCAGCAATGAAACTGATTCTGGGGCTAACACCTCTACACATTCAGGTGAAAAAAGAGGCGATGCAACAGGCACTGACTCTCTGCAGAACGAAACATTTTATGCCCGGAGTTTTCGTATGCCACTTGGAAATTCTAAGGGAAGTACAACCAGATAAATTGGTCTTGTCTTGTACAGTGATACGATGACAACAAAATACAATTTTGACCAGAAGTATAAGTTTGTTATTGGTAATAGCCTTGAATGGGCAACGGAAAGACCTGTTGTAAGAGATTCTCTGTCCTGGTTCACTGATGGTTCAAAATTGGACACAGGAGGAATGAAGGAATCCATAGTCACATGTACCACAATTTTTCAGGCTGAGATGTATGCAATAAATCTCTATGCTCACATAAACCTAGATAAAGGTCTAAAAGAAGCATTAATAAATATAATGTCAGACAGCCAGGCATTGAATGCCTTCGCATGTAAATCAAAGCTAGGAGCTTTGCTGCAAGGAGACCCTCCAATTGCTATCCGAAGTGTGTACCAGGGCACGAGGGAATCCTAGAAAACAAGAAAGCTGGTGAACTTGCAAGAAAAGGGGCTAAACTTTCATACCACGGATCGGAACCTTCATGTCGTCTTCCACAAAGCCACTATAAGAAGGTGGTCAAAAACTGGAAGGAATCTGCCATATCCTCATATTGGAAAAATATTCCAGGCCTCAATCAAGCATGGAAATTCATTTCCCCAGCTTCGACAAATGCCAAAGAGCTACTAGCTCTCAGCAAAAAGGATCTTAAAATAATGACAGGAATTCTCACTGGCCACTGTCCTTTAAAGTACCATTTGTACAAAATTGGTAAAGCTGAAAATGAAACTTGTCGACTCTGTGAAGAGGACGAAGAATCGTCGGAACACATACTGTGTGAATGCCCAGCCGTAACTGCGCAGAGACTCAATCAACTAGGTAAGAGGTATTCTACGGCTGAGGAGATCAAGAACTTGACTCCTGGAGCCATAATCGGCTTCATCAAAAATCTGGAACTACTTCCGGAAAACTAAGTAAGGGCTGTGCCACAATAGATCTTCTAGGTCGCGTTGAAAAAAGCGACAAAACGCTTAAACCCTCGTACACATACAATACAATAGCACAGTGCATTTCATTTAAGTGTTTTTACTTGCTCATCATTTAACAACAATGAATTCAAAAGTCTTGCTAACATCTAACAAAATATTTTAAAGAAATATAAAAATATTTTATTAAATATACAAATCGTTAAAGCCCTGAAAATATTTTCTGCTATATGGACACTGCGGCATGTTATATGTATATAATCTCCTTCAAAACAAAACAATATAAAAAAATGACGTAAAAATATATTAATATAATCATGATAGAAGACAGATTATTAGAACTAGAATTTATGCATGTACATCAAGATATAGATATTTTATTGTTAAAATAAACGGAAAATCTATTACTTAATTTTGTATTTCTGTTTCAATTTTTTTAAATTGTCGTATTCGCATGTAGGGAAAAAACAGACAACGGCTATTATGACTTTTGTTCTCTTTTTCAACGAAGAGCCAATGTGTTTCTTGTTCTATAATATTGAAGTTCTTTATGTTTTTATTTGTGTACATAATAATTTCTCAGATTGCTCGACCAGTACTGTTTTCTTTAACTGCTTTCGTCTGGTAAAGATAATTTTTCAAGAAGTAGGGATTGTGACTGATTTCATAGTTAGCTCAGAATTACTTCATGTTTCTGTTTGTTTAAATTAAATATGGTTCTAAATCCCTTCATGTTCCAGAACATTATTTTACCTATTGATTTCGTTTTTGTGGGATAGGCTTCCCCTCTAGGTTTTTTTGGTTCTTTGGAGTGAGATCTAGTTTGAATATTAAAGTTTCTATCAAGGGGTCCTGTTCGTGTTTCTTCATGTTAGTGTTTTTGTTGATTGGAATATTCATATATTTTGGAAGAATGCTCACTGAATCTTCATTGTTGTATATGTTTGTATTGATGATTTCAGTTAGTCTTAGATTGGTAATTTTTCGCTTACTACATATTTGTGGATCGACATTTTTTGGCTTGAATTTCTATATCATATGCTTTGCTAATCAGGTATGTCAGGGTTTGTAGCGATATACATTTTCTTCATAATTTGGTAGATTCAGAAGGGAGCTCATCGTCTTCTCTGTCTGATCCTTTATGAAGTTTATGTAAAGAGTAGATGTTGTTATCTATTACAATTTTGTCGTACTTTAGGTGATCTACATGACCATCTCGCTTTTGGAGATAAGGTTTTAGAGGTTTCCGTGTTGCTATGACAAGTTTAGTTCACTGTTCTTCAATGTGGATATTTATGTTTTTGAATAAGTTCCTTTTGGAGTGTGCTGTTCTCGTTGGAAACTTTTGGTAACATACGTAACGTACGTTGATCTTGTACCGTGAGGAAACAAGATTTTGATATTTTGCGTTGTCGAGCAGAGCAAACAGACATAAAAGTACAAAATAGACATTTTACATCTGAATGTATGTATGTAAAATTTCGAATTTAATTATTTTTCCCGGTTTTATTCGTTATATATTTTTTGATAATCATGAAAAATACTTAGTTTGGTTCAATTGTTCATGTGGGGAGAAGTAAATATAGTAAAATAAAATTTTTAAAGAGTGAAGAGACATCATAGACCTGAAAAAAACGTTACAAAATGAAATAAAACTTGTAGAAATAACCGAGTGATTATTATATTTAGAATAATGAGAAGAAAAAATGTTATAAGAATGGTATTTGGTAATAATATTTATAATTATTTTAAAGTAAACATAATATTTTCATTTCAATTTATTTAATATAATTGCAATGTACTTCTTTTACGTAGATTGGCTATGACTCGACTTGAATATGTTTACATAAGTGATTTTTATGTAACACCAATCGGTCGAATTGTCAACTTATTTACATATATTTTTTTTCTAATTTTGACATTTTTGTTGACTTTACAAAAGTGATGACGCTTTGAAACGTTAATCTTTTCATAACGAGTGCTGAAAAGTGAATTGTGTGCCGTTTTCAAATGTCAGTTAAATGTGTTAGAAAATGAAATTTTGTGTAACTTGTCTGATTTTGTGAGGTCTTGCTTCGCTCTCTCCGCAAATATCCTACCGTTACACAAAATGAGGCATTTTCTAACTGGTTACATAAATAACTATTGTTTATTTTGTTTGAGTCATGTCATATTGTTTCTTCTGATTGTTCATTTTCGTGTTAAAAGCTTTTCTAGAGGTATTGATTTAAATTTTAATAACTAAAAATAAAAATTATAACATACTTCTCGCATAGCTTTTAACACGAAAACAAAACATTACAACTCAAACGAAACAAAGATTATTTGAAGATAATTTTACAATTCGATCGATAGATATTTATTATTTAAGGGGTAAAAGTAACAGATTTTAGCGCATGGTGTGACATTTGTATCCCGACGCGCAGCGGAGGGTTACAATCACACAGAGCGCTAAAATCTGTTATTTACCCCGTATATAATACAATATTTTTTTCTATAACCACTGTGAAATATTTAAAAAATTAAGTTCAATAAGAAAAGCGAAGCATGTTTTTCAAATTAATTTTAGAATAGTAGGTTGTTACTTGTTCTAATGTTATTGCATTTTTCAACTTGTTGTCTTGGTGACATAGTACTTCTATCTCAAGGAATAGAAATACTAATACTTCTGTCCCTTGAGATAAAATGTGATGTTTCTGCAACTGACAGGAGGTATGAAATGTCATCATTTCATATAGGTTATAGAAAAAATATAATAATGAGTCATGAGTCGTAACCATCATAAGTTGAAAAAAATACACTGTATTTATTTGAAACAAATTGAAATGTCATGTCTGGGGAGCAATCAAGAGAGGGCCCAACAAAATTAACCAAACTAATGTTCTTAGATATACAAAGTACCGCAATCCATAGTGACAAGAGAGGCAACTTTAACTGGGCGCATGTAATCTGCAGTTACCGCACTATCGCCATCTAGTTTAATCGTGATAACTACTTCGAATTTTGTGGACGGAATACGCCCTTTGGCTGTTCATCTGTTTGTGTTATTGTGTTTGTCTGCGGATTTTTTCATAATTAGCGTTGCTATCAATTAATTTGTCATTATATAGAACAGATATTTATTAAGTGTAACTTTTATAATACAAAAGAAGTTTTGCAGGAGAAAAAATATATATTGTAATTAGTTGTGTTTATGAAACAATTAAAATAACTGCTTATATTATAGTCTTAAAAGGGGAAAATTATATCAAAATCGCGCCATGTTAGAAAGCAACTGAAGAAATTTTGTACTAAATAATATTCGCAACTTATAATATGATATGATTTTGCGAGATTCGCCTAAAAACAAAGAAAATATTTATTAATAAATATTATATAATAAACAAGCAAAATATTGAAATATTAGTTCAATCTTATTATCACATGTATCTCCACCAATACATAGCAATACACAACACTCTACACTTGATAACTGCTGGCAAAAGACTAACTATTACAATCAAATTTCAATAAAGATATATCCACGTATTAAGTAATACTATTAGAATAATTAATTAGTTACCCCTTCAACAACCCGGCTGCGCAGACGTAACAGTTATTTTGTGTAGTTATATTATATCATGGTTCTTTTATCTTGATGAGACATTTTATTGTTTAAAATTAAAAGTATGCTATCATTTGCAGTTATATGTTGTATGTAAATAAAATTAATGTGAACAAATATGAATTTTCATTAATTTACTATTATTTTGAAATTAGGATTAATAAAAAGTACGTTTGCTTAAGAAACTAGATAATGATTTATTTATTAAGCGATTTGAAATTAAAATTTAAAATATAATTAAATTTGTGATACATATATATTATACCTACGTATAATAAAAATTATATAATTTTCTATTTTCATTTTTTAATTTAATAATTCTTGCAGCAGAAATTCATGACGCAAGTGCCAACTGCGAGAAATATACTGTTCTACAATTTTTGTTCTTTTATCGTTTTTTCTTAGTAGGATCATTATTTGTTGTAGCATTTTGTTTTTAGAACGATTAGAACCATAGACACATAATTATTAACGTTATACCTAGATATGAAAAAAAATCCCAAAGTTCGTTCTCACGCTTGAACATTGATAAGAACTTCTCGTTATTCTTATATGTAGAATCTTTTTCGAGATAATTTTCTATATAATAAATTATTCATCAAACGTTTAAACGCGACATACTCAGTTCAGCAATAGTAAATTTATTAATAGTTGATGTATTATATCACTTATAACAATAACATGAACATTCCAAACATTATGAGGAATATTTTCTAGTAAAATTTTCTATAGTATATTTACCTTGAAACAAATTATACATCAGAAGTTTCAGCATGATACGCCCACTAGAGCGATATTAAATTCATTAAAGTATTGCCTATATTATTCGTACTTATGATTTTTTTGTTAAATATCTATTAAATTTAATGAAATACATATCAATATATTTAGTATCACAGGCTGAGTACACCAGTAATAAGTAATTTATTACGAGTATATGACGTATTAAGTGTACATTTTATTAAATTTTAATGCAGGCGTCAAGTCTTTGGACTGGTGTTAATAAAGACTTTTCCCAGTTGCTGTCTCTTGTATTTTCAATTTATCTTCAGATTTCATTATTATCCAAAATCTGTAACAAGCAGAGAATAAATATGTTTTTCCAAAATCGTTAGCGAAATACATCATTACTCAACTTAAAACAGTGAGCAAAGTAGCATATTGAATCACAAGTGAGCAAAGTAAATAAATTTCTTCACAAGTGAGCAAAGTAAATAACATTAGTGAGCAAAATAGACTAACTCTGAGCACAATGTTTTCATGGGATTACAGACATTATAATACATTTTACATTAAATTACATTAAATTTAATTATAATTTATAAACATAATTGTACTGTTGAGATTTTCATTATTAAATAAAAAAGTACAATGTTTTTTTTTTAATTATATTTTAAGATTGTGGAAAAAATTATGTTTAGCACACGTGAGCATGTCTTTTTCTCACTTGTCCAGTTGGCACACTCGCTTCGCTCGTGTGGCCAATTTCTAGACCCGTGAGAAAAAGACATATTTTGCTCACTAGCTCACTTGTACTAAAAATAGCTATTATCCAACACCAAATAATTATAACGCTATAACTATGTTGTTTTTAGATAAATAAAGTAGGTCATAAAACACATGTGAGTTAGAAATTGTTGGTTTGTGTCGTAGTAATTACGTTACAAAACATTCTCCACCCTATTTTATTATTAAATGTTAAGTGTCAAAAAAACTTGTTTTTATTTTTTATATCAATGATTAAAATGTTGTATGGCTCACGTGTGTTAATTACCTAAGACACTTGAGAAAAATACTACACTTATTTGTACACATTACTTATTTGTAATGTAACACACTTATACCATAAATAACTAATTTCTCATATTATATTGTACATATCTATAAGAGGCTAAGTTCTTAAACACATAAATATTTATTTTACATTATTTAATAACTCAAAATCTTGCATAAGTTTTGAGTGTTTGGGGATAATTCAACTAGATACTACCCAAAACAAGGTTGTTTAAACAATAATAGTATATTATACATCAAGGGAGGAAAACTCGACTGAACCTCTCGGGCTACCTTCCTCTCGTGCTGTCCTAAAACTAAATGCGTACTATCTCTGTTCCTTTTTACTTTGTATATATTACAAATAACATAGTTTATAATAATTATAATATTAAGATGTGTTGATATATAATTATTGTCTTCTATATATTTTGGTATTGCAGTACTCCAGATGTTACGAAATGGACAGATTTATGGTTGAGGACGTACTTTTTGCGCCTTCAAGCTTCTTTTCAAATAAATAACTGTCCGTTTCTAGTACGTGATGCATAGTTCATACTTAGGGGATGAGAAGAGTCGGATAAACATAGGTTAGGAACTTCTGGATTTTTACCATTAAATGGTGCTCCAAAGTTTGAAATCTCTCTCTCTTGTTGTACTCTTCGACTATTGTGGATGTCTTGACCGGATGTCAGACATACCTTGGTATTTCTTAGTGAAATAATAAGTTGTTTTACTGTGTGTAAAGGCTCTCTCATCGTGGTGTAAATTTGTAAGTAGTTTTTTTTATTATATTCTGTGTGGATTAATATTTATTTGTAGATCGATGTAAAAAGGTTTTCAAAATTGTTTGTAAATTAGAAAAGTAATAATTTAGAGTTTATATAGAATCAAGTTACGCGTTGTAGTTTATTTGAATTATATAAATGTTTTGATCGCGGTTTATTATTACAATTTATATAATTTTGTTATTGTTGGAATATCGTGTTTGATTCAGCCCATCCTATTCCAACCCCTGTCTTTGTGATGTGGTTGCACAACGCGTAGGTAAAACTCTATTGCTCTAATATTATTACCGTGCACCAATTTGACCATAATTATAGCAAACCGCGTCTGTTATCATTATTAACATCCCCTTGTCTGCTTCTATCACGGCAGACTTTTAAATAAAGTGATAATGTTGGCAGCGACTATCGTTACCCTTGTCTCGTGTAAAAGTTGTTCATTAATAAAATTCGTGGATTACTTTTGAGGAAGTAAAACACATAAATTAAAACCCGTTGTATGTCAGATATTAGATTTCGTCATAGACGGCCGTACCTGTTACACTATATTAAAAGTCTAAAGTAAATATTTAATTCATTTATATGTTTTTAGCTTTTATTAACATAGATATTCTTATGTAATAAACCATTTATATGTATGTATAATGTATCTGAAAAGCATGAAAAGTAAAACCAGTCATTTGAATCAAATAGGTAATATCAATCCTTTTTTATTATTTAGTGTATACATATAGTGCAATCTATTTTAGAATATAATGTTTACTGTATTATTAATTAGAAATATAATAAGGTTTATTACGATTTATTTTTATTTCTATTTTAAGAAAATTTACACACGACAAATAACTCCTAATTGCAAGAATATTTGCAGTAATGAATTTAAAATATTGTACTAATTATTTTATATTTGAATAAGATTAGATTATTTCTAAATATGTAATTGTATATAAGATTGTAGTACACATAATATTGCAAATTTACTTAGAGAACGTTACGAACACTCTTACCGTATATAGAGAATGCACTACACCCTTGAACTGTAAAACACATGCATATAATTGTCAATCAAATATGGGTATGGTGAAATAAACAATAATGTAGTATTTCACATAATAGTTTATTATAACTAGACTATATTCAGAAAATGAGGGTTCAAGACCCAGTAGATCGATAACGATCTGATCACATTATTAGTTTAACTTATACTTAATTAATAATAATAATCAATATATCATTAAATATTATCAATCGTTATATCCAGCAAATATACACATACTCTGCAAACATGGCTCACGGTCCCGGTGTCGTTGTAAGCGAGGTAGAATGGGCTATGGCACGAAACAAGTTTCACCACCGGTACGAGCACTTAGGATGGTACGGCGTGTGCAGAACAAAGAAATAATGTTACTCATCCAAGGGAAAACCGTGGAAGAATTTGTTGATAATTTTGAAGTGGTGTTTGCAATTTGAGGTGTCTGCCATTCTACCCCCAATTCTGCTCTATTACAAGACGCGTTCGCTCATGTTTGACCACTCACTCAAAGCTATGGTGCGCACTAAGTCCCGCATCCACGAACATAGCATAATGGCCCCTTGAAATGATAAAACTATATCCACCGCACTGGCATTACTACCCCTCGAGTTCATAAACAGTTACATACATACACTCGTAGGGTAGTAACCCCAGTAGTACTTTTTCTGTAAGAGAAAATGCAAGAAATGGTGGACAGGGCCGTACGCACCACAGCAAGATGGTAATAAGGAGAAAATGTGTCACACAATGTATAATACATGCTTTCATACATACCTAATATTTTATACACATACTGTATATATATATTTAATAGTCAATATTTATATATTATATATATAATATTTTTATAATAGTATTTATGCTTTTACAAAAAATAAACATTGTTTTTTTTATTTTTTATTACATTTTCTCCTTATTTCAATTCTTTCTTCTTTACAATTTATTGTATTGTGGAATTACGACAAAGAACAACTGACTGTTCAAATATTATTTGAAACGAACTCAAATGCTGTACAGTTTGTACAATTCCAGTCTATAATATTTGAATCATACGTTGTTGAATGTCCGCGCTGGGCTGACCTAGAGCACCGCCGCCTAACAGAAAGAACAAAGGTGCCTCGGCGAGGCTCCGCGCAGCCCAGCGCGACCCCACTGCATCTAACTCCCACACACGGAGTGTATGGCCAAGCACTAGGCTTGATGTGATGTGTTTTAAATAACAGTAGTAATAATATCACAAAATATTGAAATATTGTAAAAATTAGAACTTACGAGCCATTACTTTATATATTTTGTGTATAAATGTACGTGTGTTATTTATTATTATAGTATTTGATTCATAATATTGCAAGGCACACTTACATCAACTGCCAGATTACACATCAAACCTTTTATATTTCATTTTTTCTTACTGTCATTTGCTGTTCAATTCAATTTAGAAATGTTATTGAACAAAGTATAGTTTTGATTTTGTGTAATCTTGCAGAAGAAATAATTGAGTCTTGCAACCCTACTAAAGAGTATTTATCGTCTTGAAAAACGTGGCTCTTATTTCACTCTGTATTCAGGTAATATCGGATGTTCTAAAAATATATTTAATAGCAACAACTACAGACAGGCATATGCTTACCACTATTGGGAACACACTTCGTAGCGTCCACACAGCTACTCCCAAAGCTAAGTACACCAGGGTATTTACAGGGGACGAGAAGGAACTCATACAACCCCTTATGTTGTTGCCTACACCAAAACACTTCTATTTCTTTGTATAAAACACCTTGATTCATTGTATAAATATTGGTATATCCCCCTAATTTTGATTATCCATATCCATAAGTGGGTACAAGGTTCGCCTTCTTCTACTTTAACATTGTATTCTTCAATGTAAAATACAAATATCTACAAATTTTTATTTAAATATTTCCCTTCAAACATATTTTATTCCAATTTAAAATTAAAATTCAGTTATCAAATAAAGTTTCGTCTTGGACAGCTTCGGCATTTTCTGTTACGATCATGGTCTAATTTTGGACCCAGTGAACTAGATCACACTTCAGGATACAGCCAGCTTACTAGGTCAAGAATTAAATAAAAATACAAAGACCTGGTCTAATTCATAGCGTAGTGAACTGGATGACATACCAAAACAATGATGTTGAATATGCTCTAGTTTTGCTATATCAAAAATTAGATCAAAATAGAAGACTATATTTAAATTTTTGACCTAGTAAATTGAGTCGTATTCTGGAACAAATATCTAGTGACTTGCACTGGAATTGGACCCAATTTAATTGGGTCAAAAATTAGATCATACTAGAAAAGATTAATCTAGTTTTCGATCTAGTGAACGAGGTATTTTATACAAATAAATACAATTTGATTTTGTGGTATAAGCAACGGCGTAAGGATGTGTATATCCTCCCCACTGTATGGCCACTACCGTGTGGTATTTTACAACCTGCTTTGGCAGGCGAACTGAATACACTAGTATATGTACATTAACTGATTACTTTACAGAGGAAGGCCGCAGAGGTACTGCCTGGGTATCGCAGTGTCGTGGTGATTCGTTGTAGCTTTAGTCTTTCCGATAGCAGGCAGTACCGCTAAGGTCTAATGGACGTGGAACTCCTCCTGAGGGGGAGCTCGTGTTGTACCAACGGAAAGGGGAAGGGCGGCACCGCGGTAGTATCGTAGGGAGAGCCCACGGTACTGCCGTGGTCCCACCCCATCTCGTAGTGAAAACGACAGGGTCGGAACTCACTTTGCGCACTGAAGCAGGGGCAAGCATTGCGAGCCAAGGGCCGAGGTCATGGGTCAAGTCAACCGATCAACAACGTAAACAACGCAAACATCAACAACTACACTAAACAAATTTCCGTTAACGTTTGTGCCAATGTTATTGTTTTCAATGGAAGCCAAATTTATGTTTTGTATATATGTCAAAAATATATCCTTCTCACACATTGAATTTCAAATTAGTTGAGTTGATTGTTTGTGGCCCACGGGTTTTACACAACACACGCATCACGCCCCCGAAATATTAACAACATTCCGTACTATGAGGTGCAAAACTGCCTTTCTTCATTTGCAACAGAAATTTCGATAACTGCATTTTTTATTGCTCAGAAAATATTGTAGTAATATATAAGTGTGTAGATTATGGTAAAAATTTCAGGGGGTATATTACGGTGAGGATGTGAAACCTATGGGCCTGTTGTCAGTAGCAAAGGTGCCCTTCGTAAGTGAAAGCATTGTCGCCGAAACTCAAGCACAACAGGTCTGATGGTTCCAAACTAATCGGGGGCAAAAAGCAACTCATCTGCGCGTTCAGTACATCACACAATAATAAATATACAGACGCTCACACTAGACTAACGTCTGGGGTACACATTGAGATACATTTCGTTTCTTTACGATCCAAGAAGACATCAACAAAGATGATTTATAAACAGTATTTGTAGTTAACATTACTCTGTATCAATTTTAATAACGTCACAGTTTCTGTTCTTTGCTTTAAATTTACTGCTGTGGCTTTTGTTCATATATAGTAGAAAAAAAGACATCTTCCCTGGGTCGTAATTAACTGAGTTGTTTGTAGAATCGCAAATTTATAAATGGCAAGAAATTTGCGAAGTGGTGGAATGCAATACCCGCAGACTTATAATATAATATAGGAGTTAATATATTAGTTAAGCAACATGCAATTATATGATATACTTTATAAGTATGGGGATCTAAGCTAGTCACTACTGTCTATATAATTTTAATTAATAATATAGCAAATGGGTATATGATCAGAAAACAGAATAAATGTGTGCATGTAAATCCAATTATACAAAACATATTCATATAACACATTTATCCTCTTTCCTGCTATGTATTCCTTCAACATTAAGCCCTTAAATGTCCCTAGAAATATCCAAAAGTCACTGAAGCAGGATCGGTGTTCCTATAGCATCACAATTGTTCACAGTATAAAAGAGTTGAAGAATTTAGTTATTTTTAGGGATGTTTAGGGTTCCGAAATTTGGAGTGGCAGGGGTACACAAAAAGCGCAATCCATAATAGAAGAGGCTCTCTCTACGGGCAATTCTCTTCAGATCTCCGGCTCAGCGCTTGCAACTATAAGAATACTTCAGATATTATGTTCTATCGTTAAAACTATACGGAGACATCGCTGATGGATTTCACAAGAGAAGTCAGAGATTCCCCGTGTAAAAATACTTGGTATTACGTTCTATCGTTTAAAGCTATGTATTATAAGAAAAAGGGTAACAATTTGAAAAGAGAATGTTTAGTGTATACTACTTACAACTAAGCTTACGTCGCTACATGTTAAAGGAATATAAACATTGGTGTTTTTAATATAGTTTAGCCTTAGTATCCTACGGACGAAACACGCAAGCGCCGGCGGTAGGGAACCAATGAGAATCGTCCCCGCTCGAGAGCTTTAAAGCTGACGAGAACGCTGAAGCAACAGCCAATCGTAGCGAAGCACGACCCGAAGTGAAACGAAGACAACCGAGAGTAACCGGACGAACATGGTATTAAAGAGGAGACTTGTAACACTTAGAGTATATGACTTACAGCTATCTGAAACGCCTAAGAAGGAAGAGATCCTTGTTTTAGTTGTGTGATTGTCACACCACTTAGGCACCAGGTCAAATCAACCTTCAACGCGGAAACTTAACAAACACAAATGTTACACACCCTAACCTATATTCACACGCGGACAATCCTATGTACACGGTTCTTAAGGAACATAATCGCATAGTACAAATTCCTCCACCCACGGTTTGGACTTAATAACACAGCCCATATACTTTTCATATCGTTATCACATACTTAATTAATCAGACATTTAATTAATGATATTATAACGGTTAATATGTTTCTTATATATGGCAGCTACTTATTCGATCACCACAATATAGAAATATCTCACAATTTCTTCAAAGAACAAATATAATAAAACAAAAATTCATTCCTATCAGACCCCTAAAAATTGCATTTTATGCTAAAATATTTTAAATAAATATATCATCATGATTTGATGATACATGAGGTGTCTAATAAAATGAATAAAGACATAACAAATACAAGTAGAATAAAAATTTGTCAACAATAAACTGAGGTAGTAACAAAGAGTATGGGAGAATACTGGGAGATATTTCCACAAGGGTGGTAATATGTAGCCACCCTTATTTCTCACCCTTTAATACCATTCAGAATTTTACAACGAAACTGCAATACATCTATCGATGTAGTGTAATAATTAAATGCTTCACAGGAACATTATTGAAAAATTTAAATATATAATATTTGTTATACGTGGCACTTTTATATATAATATATTATAGGGAGATATCATTAGAATTTCTGCTTCCCAACTACGAATTCCGACTAGACCGATTAGTTTGCGAATAAATTTTGTTCGAAAAGTTCGAGATCGTAGAGACTAGTCAACAAAACGCTCTAGTAATAAATAATACGAAGACCTAGTGCAACTAAAATAATATTAATCAACGTAAATAAGATTAAATTAATAATAATAACAATGGTGATAGTATAGTTACCATACAAGTATAAATATTTTTTAGAATATTCGATTTTTCTTAAAAATACAATCACAGTATATCATATATAAAAAAGTAAAGTGGTTGACGAATATATAAACTATACTGCCGAAATTAAGCGCAAAGTATATGTCAGGATATTCAATACTATACACGGTCATCACAAACTCAAATACTTGCAATTTGTAGTGGAGAGTACATCATGTAGGGTACTTCACAAAAATTCTAGAAAATTGCCCGTAAAAATATTTTATATTACTATGTAAGGTTCAAGAGAACGAACTGTTTGAAAGTTTTCGGGTTCGTCGCTTTATATTACATTAAAGTCTTTTCGTAATATTAAAGGAAAATAATGTTAAGACATTAAATACTCATAATAAATATAGCACAACGTCTAAATATTTAATACATATGTGTATCATCATCATACCGTGGATATCATAACGAATTTAGCATAATAAAAATAGAAATACCAGTTTATGTTATTTGTACGATGATGTATTAGTACAAATACTAATTATTACTTCAAAGGTATTGAGTATTGTAGAAAACGAGTTACTACATAACACATTTTAAAATGTTTTCTTTCTGCAGCTGCAAGTATTAATAACTGTTCTGGAGAGTTCACCGTGTAGAACACCCCACATACTAATTAGAGAGCAATCAAATATATGCCTAATAATTATCATCTTTACACAATGAATAACAATATAATTTTGGAAATTTTCAGGTTCGTCGCTTGAGGTGATGTTGAAATCACTGTATTATACTATAATAAAATAAAATATATTACAAAAATTTTGTAATATCTTATAAAATGTAACTTTGTTGTATTTGATAAGTATTAAGTACTATTGCAGATAGTGCGTTATTTGTAGTAAATAATGAAATGCAAGTGTTTGAGTTTAGTGAGATCGTAGGGTAATATTGCGTATATCTAAGGGCTGCTTGCCCAATACGTACGGTAAACTGAGACTGATATCTCCCAACGTTCATCCAAGTGTCCCACTGCCTTATATCACACCCTTAACTCTGCAGGACGCGGGGGCCGGCCCCAGAGCGTGTGTCTGTCCCAGTGGGGTCCGCCTCTCGCGCCCCCGTTCTCGTGTTAATTCAATAATCTACTATTAATATTTATATTAGTTACATTAGAACAAGGTATAGCCCTTCTCAAGGACATGATTATAATAGTATATCTTTCTCATATAATACAAAAAGAAAACATGGGTGTACAGTATAAAAACGCATGGCAATTGGAGCTGTCAACTTATGTACATACTTCACATTGTTATTGCATTGTTGTAGTCAAAATATTTCATTGTTTGGCCACATTTATAGAGCCTGCTTTAAAAATGATTACATTTTTAAAACATTCTATATATTGAGTAGTAAAATGGTATATTTTACTGTAGAGAGCAGTTAGGAAAGTTGAATGGGTAGTAATGATATATTGAGTTGTGGGCCAAACAGCATGTGTGGTACGGTTGCGGATGAATACTGTACATGTAGTTCGGGGAGGAAAGGAAAGAGCAGCAGCAGCCATTTGATGGCCGCGTGTGTAACAGCTAGTGGGAGGGCGTGGCGGCGGGCGAGGCCGCCTGCGCGCTGGTCACGGCGGCGTGCAGGGCGGCGCACACCGGCGCCGGCGGCAGCGCGACGGGGATGTGGTAGTATTTACACAGAGGGCGCTGGCACCGGCCCAACGCGGCGTCGCGGCATACTGTCACTCGGTTGCCTGTCACCTCCACCACGTCTCCTGCAACATAACACCAGCTTCACCACACCATCTCACATCGATCCACTTAACATTACACAATCTAAACTGGCTGTGTTCTTTATAGCTGTGACACTATAAAACATTTTTCTTTGTTTTTCAAATAGTATCAATAACATTCTTCAACAAACAATCGACGTTACATAGGTCCCAGAGCAAAGAAATACAATTTTAGATATTACTGGTACTATATTTTAAAATTATATCAATATATATTTTAATTTGTTCAATTTTTTTCAAGTATCGTTAGGAATCGAACCCTACACTTTTAAATAACTGAAGTATTAATATGCAGTAATTTATTACTTGGAAACTACTGTCTAATAAAATTACAAGGTGACATATACATAAAAAAAAAAAACGAGAAATACCTAAAGCCCAAATGAAGCTAAATAGATGATGAAAAAATTGAAGAAAATATGAAGAAATATTGGAAAATGGAGAATGAGAACTAAAATTTAAGAAAAAGGTATCAAATGGTATGACATTGTTCAGAAGTTTAAAAGTATATATTATTGGAATCCTAAAGAATAGAAAGAATATGACTAATAATGTCTTGACGTAAAAAGAGGAATGGAAAATCGGAAGTTGAACACAGTGTAAAGTAGGAAACTTTGGGTATGTCATTATTTTATATATTGGGAATTGACCCTATTTGTTCATAGAATATAATATCAATGATATTATTTTATTGCAAAGCTTTGAAAGAAATGATATGATGTTCTTACCTTCTTGTAGATGTACGAATTTACAAGCCGGCCGGTTACAAAGATTATGATTAAAATCTTGGCACACCGGGAGGGTGTCCAGTAACTGAAACATTACAAACATTCATTAGTAACACTCCTGACACGTTGTCCTATACAGTAGTACAACAAGAACTATTCCTTATGGTACCGGATTGACCACAGTCAACCCAGCACCCGTGTTACAATAATACACATCATTTAGTATCGCAAAACTGTCATTTCAGTTTTCCTTCCTCAGATTCAAATCATAACAACCAAATGAAAGCTGAAATGTAAGACATTCATTGACTACACTAGGTCATACAAATGCACATGCTCATACAACAAAAACGACCAAGTAAATTTACCATCTAAAACTTATACTTCGTCAATTTATTGCGGTAAATTTGCTTGATAGAAGCATTAGAATCAACCAGGATTTCTTAATTATATACAACAATACCGAATGAAAAAAGGAACACAACACAAATATAACAATAGTAACATTTATGATAATATTGTCTTCCAAATTTATTTTCTAGAAAAAAATTAAAACATTTATTCTAGAAAGAAATTAGAAAAGATGTATATTATTAAATTGTTTCTATTAAAATGTATTTATCTTCAGCTTTGTTGTATAATATTCTGTAGGGGGTCCCTGGTTAAATCTGAACGCTCCAAATATACTTAAATATTTAAGGATACGTTCAACCATTCTGCAATGCCGTCTATTTTACTAATACAATGGGACTTAAAAATACATTACATATCTACCTATCACAATACACATTACAAAATATAAATAAAAGGGGGATTTTTATTGGGTATAGTTGTCCTATAACGCGACGATTTCTCACATCATTTTAGAAAAAAATTGCTGTTAAGTATCAACCATGCCACATGGCAGACACGTCAAGTAAAAGTTTCCTAAGACGGTGAGAAGAGTATGTTCGTTGTCCGATGGCTGATAAGTCTTCGTCAGTCGCACTACTGACTGACAAGCCCTGAAGAAAGTGTGGCTAAACAGAAGCTACAACGTGTTGTCTGAAGCGATCTTAGACCAATACCAGAAGCGTGTTAATCATACACATGTACGTACAGATGTGTTTGCTCATGCAGAATGTTTGAATGCAGTCTTAAATGTTTAAATGGCAAGGCGTTGTCTTGTGGAGTGAAGAGCTTGAGTCGTTAGTTGGTTAGACACTTTTTTACACTTCTCAAGCTTTCCACTGTCATTTCATACACCTCTTCCGAACAGACAAAAACAATTTTGGAACTGTTGTTGGCTGTTGGTGAGTGTTTAAGTATGGAGTCTTACTAAGAATAGTCAAGCATTTCGTCTACTGCTCAGCGAATAGTATATTTTTAAAAGCATTTGCGGTGTCCATTTAAATCAAAACACGTTTTTAGTATTAGCAATAAACGGACACAATTTACAAAATGTTACTGGGATGGTAACATTTTGTAAACGACGAAATAATTAAAATTGTTACTAGTTTTAATCATTTCGTTCGACTAAAAACTACTAAAACTGCATTGGCTTCTTACACAGTTTTTTTATTATTATTTTTTTAATATTTTAGGTGCCAATCTGATCACCATTATTATTTTGAATGTTAAGTTAGTATGTATTAAAATATATCGTTAATTTTTATATTACTTTTTAGTTGAGATATTGTAAAAAAAAAAATCTGATAAATTCCTATCTCCATATTTAATGCCAATTTTCATTCCATATAAAAATAATCGTTTTTTAATTTAGTGAAGTCTTTTTTATAATTAATGGGGACAATTTTGGGTAAAAAAGGTAAGAAGAAGGATATGGGTAAGAAGTACAATGGAAACAGAGTTAACTCCTGCTAATATAGTTGTTTTTGTTTATAAAGAATTGAAATTGGCACTAAAACGGGATAAGTACCCAGAAGACCGGCAGAGATGGCAGTGTAAGAAGGCCGCTGCAGGGGGTGTCTACTTACAATCCGCGTGTTTGCTCAAGCATACTGGTTCTCACAGTCAGTTCTCAGTCAGTCTCAGCACAAACCTGTCCTCGCTCGTCAGTGTAGACCACATAGGGGGCATTGTGTGGCACGGGCACAGGGGCTGCTGGGGCGCATGCAGCGGCGTGCAGCAAGCGCGGGCGGCACGAAACACCAGGCACCGGGCAACCAGCGTGCAACCATCCGCACGGGTCCGTACAATACGCACGGGTCGACGCCGGGACAAAGGACAAAGTACCACAGGACCAGGAAACCAACAGACACAGAAAGTCCGCGCCAGTACGCGGTAACACGACACACAAATTCCATCGCCAAAGAAAACATACCATTTAGTAAGGCAATTGCCAAGAAAATGGTACATACAAATCCATACCATGAGAAATAAGAAGAAAAATTTATATGGGTAATTTGCCAAAAAAATGGTACAAGAATATGTACCAGAAAACATAAATAATATAACAGAAAAATTATAGAAACAAAAATTATAAAAGCAGAATTAAATGTAGTATACCATTTGTTAGTAATTTGAGAAACAGTAGTATCCACATTAAGGGAAGATCATATTGAAATTCAAGAGTTTTTTTGTACCATTGAAGAAAAAAGACGATGTGGTACAATAAGGAATAAAGATAGAAGTAAAAGGATTGTTTGGAAGTGTTAGGATGTATAAATGGAGACATATGAACCACCCGAGTAAATGTGTCACAAAACATAATTCGTATCGCCGGCGAGTCCACGAGAGTGTACCGGACCGAGAATGCAAGTAGTAACCGAGAGGCACCACACCAGAAAAACGTAAGCATGAAACAAAAAGCAGCTCAATTAATAAAGTAACAAACTCAGGTTCAACTCAACAGAACAGACGCATGCTCAATTTTGATACTGTTAGGAAAACTGACTTGAAATTTAGAAATTCAGCAATGGTTTCTACGTACTACATCCAAATCCGAACTAAATACTGGAACAGATAAAACCAGATCAGTATCAACTCAGTATTCAGAAGATTGTAAAAGAAGTGTTTAATACTATTAGACTACGGGTGAACCAACGAAAGATGCAAAGAAGGAAAAACCAAAATTATAATAGTACATTTTACGAGTTTTCATCATTAAGAAACAACATATAAGCAATTATTTTCTAAGAGGAGTATTTCTTTCTAATCTTTATTTAGAAAAACCTTTGCATATATTTGACATTAATATATCTAGTAGTATGTATCATATAAAAAATGAGAAAATGCATATTTGAATCTTTCGTAAATTCAGAACACAACCATCTGAATACCGCAAACTAATAATTAATCGAACATAAGCAAAAACAACGAATATTAATGAATAAACTAATATAATGTATATTTATAGAGTAAGCTGGTTACGTTGCTGAAATAATACACTGGGCTTGCAAGTTAGCAGATGAAGAAGGCATTGAAAATGTCTAAAACAAAACAATAAAATATAATTAAATTACAAACATTAATACGAACTATGTTAGTATACACACAACTTAATAAAATGCTGTTAACTTATTAAAAAGCACCCAAATATATATTTACCTGCTCTAGAGTTCTGTTATTTAATCATCAGAGTGCATTGAAAGCCAAATCTATACGAAGGAAATCTTAATAAACCAAAGCAAATTATCATAATGATCAAAATAATCGGGAGGACAATGTGCATTGTTTCACTTTCCGTTTACCACTACATTCCTTTTCACAAATCTGTCAGAATTAGTTACAAGATATTCATTGCCACAATAAAAGAATTCATTAAAAATCCGATAGTTTTGTGAAATAGGACAGCGGTGTTCTAGTTTCTAGATTTGTAGAGTTTCTATTTCTAGTTAGCAGCGTTCTACGGTACACAGTACACAATTTATTATTTAGAAATTTGGAATTCAAAGGGATCTACGCTTTGATTTGTACAGACGCAGTTTGAAGTTTCAATAAGCAGCACCATATTTCAGGAGTCCTAATAAATGCTACAGATGATATTTTTGTAAGACAAAATAAGAAAAAATGATAAATAGCAGTGTACTGTTCTGTAGGCTGTGTGTGGTTAGAGTGAAACTGTGTCTGTACAAGTGGTATGCGTAGCCAAATGGGCAATGCACATTCGGAAGCTGTCTAAGCCATAGAGGATGTGTTTACGGCACAGAGAGACACAAGGACTAGCAGTGGCTAGGCCCCATTTGGGACCTATGTCTATACGGGGCCTACGTCCTGGACGCTGCAAGCGATACACCAGAAAACCTGAAGCTTCAGGTCAGCTGACCCCTTGAGTACGTCTGTCCAGAGCGGGACTATGGGACGAAGCTGTCAGAGTGCAAGAAGGACAAACTCAAGAACCGGCAGGGCAAGAGAAACCACAACACCCACTACTACAACACCATCAGCCACAAGATCGCACATTAATCCCCAATCCCTTTTTACACCTGGAAAATGATACAAGGTGTTTCCATTTTAGTATTTTCTATTGTGCCAATTATTGGGAATTGAAGCTTGCATAGAGTGCTTAAGAAGGTAAAAAGCTTTTGGTATAAAGTGTGAGATTTTGTGGCATAGGGTATTAAGGCATGGGGATGTTACGGTTTTTCGGTACTATGGCATGTACTCAAGATAACTAGGCCAAACTGACAAGGACCATACCACACAATATAGATGATAACACTGATAAAACTGAAAATAAAACAAATACAATAACACCTAAGAACGTAATGTGCGTTAGCGTTCGCCAACAATATAGGAGAATGAGGGTTTAAAGAGAAATAAAAGCAATATATTAATATAAACATATCATGCATTTTCAAGCAATTATTACAAATACTGAATACGCAGTGAATCTTGTAATATTACATACACCAGAATTAGATTACAATACACATTGTAAATAACTGTAAGGATGTAACTGGGGCTAGCAAAGGTCGCTCTAGTTAGGATTTAGTTAGGGCCGGGAAGCTCTAGCCCACTGGAAGGACGAAATAAATCACCTTCAAATATTTCTCATTTCTCAATATCTTCGTT
Organism: Stenolophus ochropezus; assembly: GCA_035578165.1. Taxonomy (NCBI): domain Eukaryota; kingdom Metazoa; phylum Arthropoda; class Insecta; order Coleoptera; family Carabidae; genus Stenolophus; species Stenolophus ochropezus. The sequence continues at coordinate 39,893,992 of JAQOWZ010000001.1, read as the reverse complement.
ACTACTTTTTCTGTACCATAAAGTCCAACACAAGGATCCTTAAAGTATAGTCATTGACTAGTCTCCTTAAGGTTCGTTAATTAAAAAATTTAATTGGTACAGCAAAATTAATAATGAAGATATTTGGTCTTATACTTGATTGTCTTCCAGTAAACACGATCTCTCCGGCAAAGGCATCGAGTAGTGTAGACCTGAACCAGACGGGAGCTTTGCGAGCCCCGGCTACGGCAAGGCTACATCGTAGTACTGTGGTGGCAAAGCCGACGGTACCATCACCACAGCTTCAACAGCCAAAGGCACTGCTTATTGTAAGTATATGTACGAGATGGACGTGTGAAAATGTTCATTCACTGTGTAAAAGTGTACGGGATCATGCCACACACACACGGAAGAACAATCAAAAGCCGAACCCTACCCTCGAAGTGACCCAATTTATAATTAATCAGTTAATAGTCTCTCTGCGGAAGTGTCCTGTCAGGATTAATATAGTTCAAAGTTTTAATAATATAAGACCTTTGGGTAGCGTTCTACGATATATACTTAAGTTTTTTTTTTTTTTGGTTCAGTTAGTATAAGTCCCCCCATTTAAATGTCTTATCAAAATTAATAAAGTCAAACTTAAAATTTTAGACCAAGTAGTAGTTACTCTTATACAGTATTCAAATTTACTTTTCAATTCTGGAATAATAGATGCAACTGAATATAGTTCTTTTTCTAGAGAGTCTAAAATTTTATTGATAAGTTTCCACTTACAGCAGATGCTTTATTTAGTTCTGAATGTGTAGGAAATATAGTTCCTTATTTTATCATAATTTAGATATACTGAATAAAGTCCTCTTCTGGAAGATCCCCAGAATGTAAAACTGACAGTTTTGGGAAGAGAATTAGGAAAGGGTAGAGTAAGGCTAAGGTTGAACCTGCCGGGAATGTGTGCGCATGATTTCCGCTGTGTGTTGTGTGTGCAATAGTGTGTTGCCTGCACTGTACCGTCTATATACACCTAACTGTATGTGTGCAACACTCGGGACAGGGGAGTTCAGCAGCCATCTCCCCAGTGGACAAGCTGTTTGCACGTAGGACCTACACGTAGGCCACTGAGCAAATGACTACAGAACACACCCGCAGTAGTGAAAGCATGATATTATATAGTATTACTAGCGCCGACTCAAGCTCTTGTGAATGAGATTAATCAGTTCGGGAGGCGAGGAAGCTGCTAGGCAGAGTGCAGGCACCACACACGTCAACTACAGACAGGCCAAAACAGTCTTGCCAACGGCAAGGACCCACAACTACACTTTGTCCTAAAAATGCATTCACAAACTTTACTATAACAGTACGATTATATATCTTATATATCAGTATAAGTAGAAGTCATACTTTTTACATGCAATCACAATATAATGTACGAGGCGTCAACAACTATAAAAAACATTTCAATATATCTTTAGAAGACGCCTGTACTAATATGTACTATCTCTAGCTCTCAGTACATATATTCAAAATATTTCGACGACTGTAATATTTTAATTCTATAAGTAAATGCTATTGTAATATATATTTAAGACACTTATTCACGTTGTCTATAAAGTGAAAGACTTGTTTCACTCAAAGGGACAATACTAATAAAAAAGTAATTGAATATAGTTGACTGGATTGACCAAAATTGCGTGTGTTTCGAAATGTGCAGTGTTCAATTGACCAAGGTAGGACAGCACGCACTACCGTACCCGGTCGATAGGCTCCCAGTAGGGTAGAGGCCGGCTGTCCTATGTTTCGTGTAATGTGCTACCAGGAAGACGAAACATGTCAGGCCATCGTCGATCATTATCGCATATATTTAACGTGTACAACACAAACTTACTCACTAAACTTCTAAAAGTTATTAAATAAAATTAAAATATGCTTAATGCAGGGTAAAGGAACAACAGAACAGTATAACAGCTAATAACTCAATATAACATAATTATCACTGGAAGTAGATAAAAACAATAAAAAGTGACCCGAAGAGAATTGAGATTGAGATCTCAGCGTGCCTTGCTCGCGCCGGCGTCGGCTAAGGTCGGCTATGGGCCCACTTGGTGGGCGCCAGGATTGGTTAGAATGCGAGGAGACACCCTTATACAATGGCCAAGGATGCGTGAAGCAGCCGGCCGAACAAGGCTACGGCAGTCAGGTACTTGTCAAGACAGAATGTATTAGGGTTGTTGCACAACCTGAACCGGATTCCGATTCTCTAGAAGAATGACTAGAGCGTACTGGGAATTTAAGTAGTGATTTGGAAAACCCGATTCGGAGCTCGTCAATTCTGCCCGGGTCGTTACATACTACACAAATTATCTACTATAATGGCACTACTAGTATACAATGCTATGATACTACCATGCTGAATAGAGTTTAATAGTCCAAATTCCACAATAGGAAAAACTTTCACAGTAACACAACACGTTTGTGTCCAGGAGCTTAACACATTGAACAAAGGTCCTCTCATGCTTAATAACTTGTTTCATATATAAACATATAGATAGATATATATTATATAAATGAAGTTGAAGAATCTTATTCGCACAAAGTCAAGACTTTCAACTTCTAACTTTGTTTCACAAAAATACAACAATAATAATAAAATATTTACCTTAACTAAGTATATATAGATATATGGATAACATGAATGTTACACATTTATATAAAATGTTCGCGCTTTGTGCCATAGTTAGGGAATGACTAACGTTAGGACCGCTGCCGCTGCCTGCTGCCGCTCAACGACATCGACGCCCGGATAAAATATATTGAAAACAAAACAACCGTCGGGGCTGGGTTCGCGTCACGTGAGGATAGGGTGGTGGGTGGGGCTTGCAACATCCACGTTCAGGCAGCGTTAGTATCACAGTAGGCACTCCAGAGGCACTTGCACTTCGACTAGACTCACCACACCCTAGGTAGTCTTCATCTTCTTGTAGGGTTGGAGCACGACTGTGTTGTTGTTATTAGAGGGGGCGGGCGTGTGAGTGGTGTGCGGTGGCAAAGCGGGAGCGGGCTGCAGCAGCCCCAGCGACTGCACCGGGGGCATGGCGGCTGCAGTCTGCGAAGGATGCGGATAGGGGCGAAGCAACGCGGCGTATGGGTTGATTAGTGGCGGCGGACGGGTAAACGCGAGCAGGTTCGGTTGGTTGTGGTTAGGTTGCGAGTACAGGCCCCCTACTAGGTTGAAGGGTAACGCGGCGGCGGCTGCAGCTGCAGCTTGTGCTTGTGCGACTTGTACGTGGGCTTGCGCTTGCGCTTGGGCCTGCGCCTGCGCCTGTGCCTGCGCCTGAGCTTGGGCTTGTGCCTGGACTTGCGGGGAGTACCGAGACTGCGCGACTCCGGGTAGCATCTGCTTGTTTAACGCGACGCCCGTGTAGCTGAGCGCGGTGAGGGGATTGATCGCGAGTGACTGGCTCGTGGCGGCGAGCTTGACTGCCTTGGCGTAGTTATGCTGCGCGACCTCCTTGGCGAGCGCGGCGGCTGCGGCCACGGGGTCGGCAGGCGGCTCGGGGTCGGCGGGGCTCGCGGCTGGCTCGGGCAGCGGCGGCGGCGGCGGACTGGCGGGCGCGGGCGTGTGCGCCGGGCTGGCGCTGGTTTGCGACGAGGCGGCGCCAGCGCCAGCGCCGACTGCGCGCTCAGGGGGGGCAGAGTACTCACATGAGACGGGCACGAATGGCTGTTGGAGCTGCATCAGCTGCTGGTACGTGGTCGCGCTGGGCTGGTACACTGGCATGCCCGACTTGTCTGCTGCTGGTCGCTTGTACGGCACCATGCCTGGGAACGTCTGCAACACACCCATCCTATCTCAGACACCATCTATCATCAATGCCACAACATACATAATATTCATAATTACTAAAATAAACCTATTATTTATGAAAAATATGTTACTGCTAATTTTCTACCAACCATTACAGAAATGTAATGTACAGAATACTATTAAAACGAAATTATTTCTAGAATTCATTATATTGAAGAGGAAGTTTCATTTTCTTTTCTATCTGCACAAGCTAAATTAGGGTCAGAATTAGATGGAATTGAAAAAATATATATTAACTTCAAATGACTACATTTTAGAAAATGTTTCTTAGTTACTTTTCTTTTACAATAACAATTAAGAAATTTGTCTTTTTTTAAAATATTATAAAGGGTGTAATTTAAAAACTCCAATCCATATATCCAGTATGTCTCCGTGACTAAAGAAAACACATTTTTTGCTCAACTAATTCGTACAATAACTAATACAATATATGAAATCAGTAAAATATTTTGGCATTTTTCTTTATGGATTAAAAAACTTTGCTCTCCTTCAATTTCAAATTCTAAACCAAGCTACACGTTGTTAATTCGGTTAGTAGAGCAAACACATGCACGTGTCTTTATCTAGAGGTCTAACTTACAAAGTTTTCATAGTAGAAGGACCCAACTGATTTGACATCCATCTGAAAAGAACAAAAGCAAACGATGAGTCGCTACTCGCTCCAGTACTATAACACTACTAGACATTTGATAACCATACAGCCAAGCGACAAGGAATTTAGTCAGTGAGTCAATCCAACGCAATACAGAGTTAGTAAGACACAACCAATGAGTGGATCACACACTAAAAGATGGGTTATTTCTTAATACTATGTTCCTAGGTGGTCGTCAGACTTCACCTCCCAATTATTCCTCTTTTTTAGATTTGAAGCACAAGTTATATTAGTGTTAAATCTTATATTATTTTCTTTAAAAATTACAGAAATCTAGAAGAAATATAATTTCTGTAGAGTTCAAAGAAGATTTCACTTCTTTTCGTTATATTGCCTTCAGTTTTTCAAGAAAAAATTAAAAGAAATACAAAGATAATTATTGAAATATTTCTTCTATATAATCACCATAGTTAGTGACTTCTCTATATCAATTTTCTTCAATAATAAGTCTTCATTTTTGTATGAAGATATTTTTAACTTTAAATCACTACAAAAGTAGACGATGCTTGAATTAAAGTTTCAAGTACGAATCATAAAATAATAAACTTGTGTCTCAATACCTTTAAAGATTAAATTCAGCATTCATCTACAACAAAAGAAAAAATTGCTTTTCTTAATCTAACAATATAAATTTCTGGTTATTTTATTGAAGAAGAATGCTAATTTTTTCGTATTTTCTTGATTCATTATTAGTTCCCCTTTCGGTGTGTTTCCTAGTAAATACTTTCGTCACAACAACCAGTGTTAAGTCTACTTAGCTGTAGGATCGTCAATTATCTATTAACAGTCACGAATGCATTCCCTGCTTCGAAAGAAGAGAATTCATTCGCGCAGAAACCAACACATTATTATTACGAATAGCTCCTATCCTAACAAAGTGATTAATAGCTGTAAAACAAGTGCTAGAATGTTGCGATACATAGTCCTCGAGTAGTCCCGGTTCCGAAAAGGCCAATGACTGGACTCAGCTGCCGCTGTCTGAGAGTGAACTCACGCCGGACATGCACAAAGCGAAGCTTTTGGCGAGAGAAGCGGGTCCATGTAAATTTTAATATTAGTGAAGCTACAGGCGGGAGGCACCGGTCTGGTGACGGTCTCATACATTTCTTTATCTAATTCAAAATCCTCAGTCAAGAACACTCAAGAGTAACAATCAGTGGTCATCAAAGAAAACGGTTTAAAGAACTTTTACAAATACAGTAGCAATTCTGCTTTTATTCTTCATAAAACTTTATAAACTGAGAGAAAAACATTGTTGAGTATGAATCTCTATCACTGTTTACGAAACTTTTGATCGTACAGCAGAAGTTCTGTTGCAATTCTCAGTTATATAAAATGGGAAACAATTTTTCAATATAAAATTTTTAAAAATGAGTAAAGAATACTTCAGAGAAATTCTCCAGAGTTACTGGTTTAATATTCTCAATGATCTTTAAGCAACTTCACTAGAACTTCTTTAATTTTTATTAAATAAGAAGATTAAGGTTTTTTTTACAAAAACTGAAGCACCGATTGGAGAACAATGAACATATTTTATCTTTTATTTTTCTGGTTCAAACTATTAAGAAACAATTAATAATGTTATTTTTAACTTTAAAACAGTTTTATATATGTTCCTTTAAAGAAGAAAGTAAAATTCTTGTAGAAGAACTCCCAGTTCTGCTTTAATATCAATGTGTAAGATATAAGAAATGGTAAGACCGGCAGTATGTTGGTGCCCGCGCGCCCGTAGTAAGCCAGGAAGTTTGCGATGTCTCACAACATGCTAACATTGTCAGACGGTAGCGTAGCATCGTACTACACCAGGTGCTGGGTCAATACAAAAGCTTCCAATACCTCGCGCCGTACTTACTAGACCGATTCCGCTGGACCTAGTGTGAAATAAACAAAGTATGTACAAATATCTACAAGCCTGAGTAAAGGAAATGTGCAATAATTTCTATCAAAGCAAAGGCACGACCACAAGTACACAAGAAGCTTTCATATTGTCACAGCCGTGCAGAGTAGTGTGTGAATGATGGGATGTAGTATGATGCCGAGCTACTCGTAGTAAGCTATCATCTGGAAGTAGAACTCTCAGTTATAGTCCCAATGAATACGGGCACACTCACGGACTAACTACATTACTTTGGAGCAGACTTTTTCGCTACTATTTCTTCCCGCATTTACTTATTTCTAAAGGGAGGAATATTATTATTAAATAATTACTTAAACGTAAATATTGGATGATACATGCACAACATAACTGCGTAAAATATATGTAGGATTAGCTACAGTATGTATGTCTCTTTATCTCTAAATTTGTATAAACAAAACGAAGAAGTCTGCAAAAATAATTAATGTAATGCTTTTCACACTCTAAAAATACCTTTCTTCAAAATTATTTACGATTATTAGAGAAAGAAGAAAGAAAAATCAATGTTGAAAAGTACTGACCAAACTTGTTGGAAAACTTTTCTAACTGTTTCAAGGACTCTAGCTTGTTTGTTTTTTCTATAGTCCCCAATAAGTTTGGTACGATAACTTTGGAAAGAAGAAAGTAGTAGAGGGTGAAGGCGGGTTAGTCAGTGAGCGTGAGTGAATGCGAGGGAGAGCAGTTAGGATACCAGCAGCAAGTCATCGTTCCCGTGTTGGACGGCCGGATCGCGGGGCCTCTTCTTGCCGAGCTCGAGGTGGGCGGGGGCGGGGGCGTGGGCGTGGCTAGAGGCTGCCTGGTGCAAGGCGGACACCGCGACAGGCTAACGCAGCAAGCAGCCAAGCAGCGACCGGGGCAACACACACAACTCAGTTAGTTTATATTCGTTACTTGCTCTTCACACACGGAGGGTAAGCGTGCCAAGTAGACAGGCTGGAAGAGAATTACACTACGCCGGCACCCAAATCCAACAACCCCCTCCCCCAACAACTCCCCCAGCTCCATATAATCTCAGGACAAAGGAGAAACTTTCTTCTTTTGTATTATTGAAAAGAGCAGTGCATGATTGTGTATATAAAGTAATGATCCAAACGGCAGCCTCTAGTTTAGTTTTGATGTGATGTCGCCAAAAGGAGAGTGTGCGAAAGTGAGGGCAGAATGTTGGATGTGAGTGCCAAGGCTTATAACAAAATAAAAGTATGTATACCAAAGTAGAGCAGTTGCGTTAGTAGCCCCTATGGTAAAAACGTTTGATTAATATGTACATATGCGAGAACCATGCAGAGAGACCTCGAGTGGAGCGTATGACAATGTACAAAAGCCGAGAACTGTAACTGACTAGAAGCAAATCATAAACGAAAAGAAAAAGTCGGTCTCAAGATGAGGAAAGCTGCTAATCCCAAACTAGGCTAAAGAAAAGAAAAGAAAAAAAAGTTGAGGTAGGCTATACTAAGTACAAAATTCAGGAACATCGCCAGCATCAGCCAAATACCTGAAAATAAAATTAGAAGTGAGTAGAGCACAAAGTATCAGACTACACAGTAAGGAAGAAGAAACACAGATGACGAAAGACTTTGCATATGTCGAGATGCCAACAAGCCCAAGTTGCACAGTCTCGACGCAGACTTACCGCGGCAGTGAGAGTGAGAGAATGGCTTCTATAGTAAGTAGTAAGTAGAGGTAATAGCGGAATGGAGAGCATAAGGGGCGTTCTAGCAGGCGTGGCTTGGGCTTCCGACATGCGACAGTGTGTGTTCTGAAAGAGCAACTGCCTAAGCCAGGGAGTATGTACAGGGCAAGCTCTAAGTTGCTGTTCCAGTAGTACACAATGCAAGGTCTTTTGTATGGTAGTGTATTGGTGGTAGTTAGTTGTGGGTAGGCACACAGCACTCACACACGCACATAAAGAAGGATAAGCTGAGAGAATGTGTAGAGATGTGTAAGTTTACCGCGTGGGTCGGACGGGCCTGGGCGGCCTTGATATGGGCTTGCAGGTGCAGAGGGGGATGGAAATAGCGGCAGGGGTCGCGGTTGCAGCGGCCCAGCACCGAGTCCATGCAGACCGTGACGGTGCCGTCGTCGTTGGCGGCCACGGCGGCGGCCGGGTGCGCGAAGCGGCACTCGCACTCGGCGCGCTTGCACGCCCCGCGCTGGAACTCGCGGCACACCTACAGCACACCATCAAACAAGCTACCCAACGGCTAACCCAACAACAAACAACATCAACAACACAATGTGTGTGTCTATGTCGGAACTACTCTAAACCCTTTCTATCTATCCCAAAAATACTTTATTACTCTTTACTTCAAATCAAAACCATTACAAATTACATAAGTGCATCCTTAACTAGTTAAAGTAAACAAAAATTTGGAAACTCTTGGTAATTTTTGGGATAGATTTTTTGTGTTAACACCACCAGTTAGGTAAGGAAAAAAAAAACCTCCGATATAAATGGAAAACAAAAAGAAACAGATTTTGCCTTGTATAAGAAAAGTTAAGAAAACAAAAATATTCTTCTAATTTGAAGAGTAGGTATATATATACATGGAAAAAATACTCGAGAAAAAAAAATGGGGCAAAAGGAAAGTGGTTCCCATAAGTTAGTGAATATGTAATCCCGTCTTAGTCAATAGTCAATGTGTGTAGGGTTGAGTGTTGTCAGTGTTGTAAGCTGTACTATAGTGATTGTGTAGTGCTATACACTGTGCTAATTGAACGGTTACTAGAAAGAAATAAGAGCAATAAGTACAGATTTAAAATTGAAATCTTTCTAATAACTGTTAGGTCTTCCCTGTGATCGTGTTCTTTGTACAGTGTGTAAAGTTGCCAAAATACAGGATATAGCAGCAGCCCTACTTGCTAAAGAGTTCTAGACAATTTACGTTCTAAACTAGAATTCCTCCAGGGTACTGCTTTACAGGGTTGTTTACATACAATGACATGATTGGAAAGGGGCAAGTCAATCATGACTGATTTACTTACTTCCAAATTTACTTAAGTGCATTACTGATGAGATAGATTCTACTCTTTACAATTGCTGCAGTCAAAGACAAGAAGGTGTATGAAAGATAAGCGATATATCGAAGGAAAGTGCAATTTCTGTTCTGAGATTCGGGTCGCCACCATTCGTTCAAGCTTTTCGGTGGTGAGAAAGCTCACACAGACGGACGTGAACTCAGTCACTGCTATGTACAACGGACAGTGCGTTACCTCGGACATTGTATCGTTAATCGATCGATGCTCTGCTGAAAACTTACACTAAACAAAATATAAAAAGCCAACTAAAGAGAATGTAAACTAAAATATATTTTGCATTTCACACATCCCAGGACACTGGAATTTCGTCGTTCTACATTTCCCATGTCTTCCCCAATAAAATTTTAAAAATGTGTCAATTTTTTTCGCAGAAGTCGGTAATGATTTATGTATAGTCCAAAATGCTGAGACTTTAAGAAAAACATTTCCTGTAGTTTCCATTATATTTTTTTTTATAAATAACTAACAAAAAGATAAAAGAAAATACAGGAAAATATACTATTTTCGACAGAAATTTAATTTAGTTTAAATTTTCTTCTGAAAAATCTTCATAAAGATTGCTATTTTATTGGACTATAGAAGATTATAGAAATATCTAATAATCAAAAACTTGTTAATAATGTATGTAGATATTTCCTGTGATGTGTGTTGGCCTCCACCTTAACTAACCCAACCAAAGGCCCTGTTAGTAAGCAAATATAGCAACTAAAAAGAACATATCCTGAGATATTATTAACTCAAGTTAATCCTAGTACCCTTCGGGATGTTGCGCGGTATACGAACTCATCTCTCACTTACCTCGAGGCGGTCGGAACGAGGCATTTTCTGCTGCGCCACGACGGTCTGGGGCACGACGCCCAGAGGACTGGCCACGCCGGGGTCGGGGCCCATGATGGCTGGCATGATCGGCCCGGGGGCGAAGTACGGGCTGTACGGGTTGGCGGTTTGGGGCATGCCCGTTAGGTACGGGTTTGCGGCCTGGGAAAAACAGAAGCAACATTGTACGGGGGAGAGAGTTTCTAGCAGCAGTATGGACAACGAAAATAAAGAAACACTATCAAAAAATATATCACAGACACAATAAAGAAGAATAAGGTTAAATCAGGGTCTTTTCTTCTTCTTGTTTGATAACAAATTTGGAATATCTTTCAGAAAATTGGTAATACGGATTCAGTAATCTTCTTTATTTTTACATTCTTTAGTCTGGTAACATGAATAGCTAAAGATATTTTCATTTTTTGAAATTTTATATTATGTTTGTGTCCATACTGTATCTAGATTTCAAAGTATAAAAGAAGATACCTTAGTAAAGGGAGTGAACTGACAAGCCAAACTCTATGTTCTATAGACCAACAAACAATAAATACAACAATTGTTAATAACAGATTTCAACTATTTGGATCCAAATTGAAGACAAAAGAGTATTCAACACATTATATTGTTATTAAAAAAAATAATATTTTGTTTTTATTTAATTCTTGCAATATAAAATATATTATTGTATGATTTTAAATTAAATTTGTTTAAAAAAAACTATCATCCTGTTTGATATAACCATAGCGCATGCATAATCAACTATCTTTCGCACATACATATATAGTGTATTTGAAAATGTGAAAACACCCTTTTATTTCTCTTATTGTAACAGATACGTATTTTATTTACGAGACATTTTTTAAGCAGTGAAAAAATTGTGATTGAGTCATAATTTTCATAATTCCACTTTCCCTTAAACTTTAAAATCTTAAATTAATAATTATTAATAATATAAAAATAATTTTTTCACAATATGCTTCATTTATTATTCAATAATGGATACAAAATTAATAGGCTAGCTAACTATGTTAGAAAATGAAAGAAATCTGAGCTAGAAAAATATTTATTCAACAAAAGAATAACGACATTGCTATTTTGTTTGACATTCGAATAAATGAAAAAAACATACAAATTGTATTTAAAATTTTAAACTTGATTCCACTTCCGGTCTAGCCGAAATCGATTACATGATTCAATCACAATTTTTTCATTCATTAAATAATGTCATGTAAGTAAACTACGTATATTATAATAATTTATTTATATATTTTACACTGTCCAACAGAGCGGAGATGAATTACAGGACAAAGGACCTACAGCTTATAGTGGGTTCCGAACCAATCGGACACAGCGGTATTTATTTTTGATTACAGATTTGTCGTCACTGGGATTTGAACTCCAGATCTCACATTCCGCTCAGCGAGTCGAAGCGCGCTAACTAAGCCACCACTGCCTGTAAGCGAGGGTGTCTCCACTTTTTCAAACACATTGTGTAACAAACACACCCCCACAGACATCATCTTAAAAATATGTATATTTATCAAAATCTTATTTTAGTATGATCCATATAGAGCGCGAAAATAAAATAGATGATCCAAATAGTTAAGGAATTAACAATTGTTAGTAGTAGGGATAGAGGAATGACTAGACTATTAGTTACTCGTATCTACGAAAGCAAGACAAACCCAAACCAAGACTACTAGGGTATCCCTTTACCAAGGTAGGATGTAAACCAAAGGGGAGTTACCATAAGTGCAAAGGGATCATCTAGCAAGAGCGACAAGTGCGGAGAAATGAGGAAAGGGACCGGAGCCTCCACCTACACAAAGCGAGTTAGTGACATGCAGAGACAACACGACACGACATGCCGGAGACAGACGAGGCACATACCACGGTGGGGACCTGGCCTGGCACCAGCGGTTGGCCGGGCGTCAGCCCCATCTGCTGCATGATGGCGTTCTTCAGGGCCAGGTGGTTGCGCCCGTTGATCAGGAGCTGGTCCTTCAGGTGCTGTGGCGGGTGGAAGTACTTGCAAGGCGGTTTCTCTCTATTACATCGCCCCTGGAACACACAATACATTACTTAGAATAGAATGGAAAGCTATTAATTATATGTTCCAAATGTAATATTATTTCATGTTTTAGCAACTCATGAATTGTTAAAGACTCACAGAAAAATATAATAGAATAAGAGGAAAAAAATTATTACTTTGGCATATTCGGTAAAAGCTATCGAAAATATGGGTACATTCCTAAATTGGAGGTGGCTTTTCTTATTCCTATATATATTTAAACATGCTGTCTTTCTTAATTAGTTTGAAGAGAATTTGGATTAAATTTTTTCGATTGATAAATAGTGTACTCATTATAAAAATTCAAACAAAAAAGGTACAATAGAAGACAACTGTCTAATTAGGTTCTCTTTTGCTATTCTTATTAACAGCAAGTTATACGGTTAAAGTGCTTTTGATTATGTTACAAAGAATCATCAATCTCAAGAGAAAAACTAGTAAAACTAATTGTGAAGAGGAAACATCAGTCTAATATGAACTATTACTATAAAGATATACTTATGTTATCCTATGACTAAGGCGCTATCCTATGATCAGTCCATTTAAAAATGTAATGGGGATATTATAGTATATCGCATCTAAATATGCTAATCAAATCGGTGTATGGAATACATACATTTCGCCAAGATCATTTCTTTGCTGGAAACGTGAATGTACATATTGCTGAATGAGTGGAAAGGTAGCCGCCTATCTTAATTTCTCAATCCGGCGCCGTGGCCGCGAAGAAATCCCTTACAAATCCTCAGCCCATTTGTCGGCGTTAGGGAAAATCTCGTGTTCATTTTTCGCGAGATCGAAGGAAAATTATTTACATTGTGAGTGTCAGTGGTGCAGCTGACCGGTCCAGATAACGAAATCTCATGTCGGCAATCGCGGGAGCCGTATCGATTCGGGAACTTCGCCGATCAAATACGACAAAAGATTAGCCAACTTCAACAATACTCTTTGTAATCTGTCTTAGTACCAAAGTTGCCGCAGTGGCGTCGCAAAAAAGGAAATTCACACCACCCCGACAGAAAACATTAAATTACTTTCCAGAAATATCGGTGATAGTTTGCTAAAAACTACAGCCAAAAATTATAGTGTAACAATAAAAAATTTAAAATACCTAGTTTTATTTTTACTGGTAGATTTTTTTTGGTACGCCACTGATCAAAAAGACTCGACCTCAAAGACATATCGTCGTTTCAAAGTTTTTATCAGTCCTAATGAGTCCATTAATCGGATCAATGGTTTTGCATGGCACACTCGATATCTGCGCAAAGACAAATTGTTTTCTTTGTGCCATTTTCTGTAACATTTCCTTATTAATTTATTATCTTTGAACGGCATTTTTGTAAGGAACAACGACTGAAGTACCGCAATCAACCTACCTCTTAAAATTAATAGTGAGTACCGAATAGTTGCAACTTTGAGGATTGAATTCTAGATTTCCTCGAACTGCTCTGTTGTGGGGAATGCTCGGAGCAGAGGTGTTTGGTAAACAATACGAGCGGGGTGCGTGTATCATGAGAATATAAATAAATTGAATGGTGCGAGCAGAGAGGTGTGAAATAAGGCGGGATCGACGCAGCGAGCAGAAGTTAAAAATCACAGCGAGCCCTGGAGACGTCACGAGGCGCCGCGACGCACTCGTCTGGAAAATTAACGCCGGGTAGATAGCGTGACCCGTGCCACTGACATGTGCCACAACTATCGCAAAACGTCCCGGGCCCGGAGAACTTCCTCATTTACATTCGCCAATCCAGATAGTCTCCATTCACTCAAAACGGATACTCAAGCTGGAAGAGGCACAGCTCTGACACGGGTGGGGAACCGCCTCGCTTCTTCCAAATAGAATAAATATAGAAAATTCATTTGTGGTACAATAACCTTTACTTAATTAAATGATTTGGAATCTGTTTGAAAAATCGTGCGTACCAAATTTTTTTATTCAATGCCGATATTTACTCTAACGAACCCTTCAAGTTAAAATAAACATCAACAAATAATTCGACAGAACTAACTTTAAAGTAACTTCATAAAATTACGTTTCATTATTATTCTAAAATCTAAACATGAACTTACTAAACTCAATGTTGCGGTAGAGAAACTATAATAAGTATACAAAAACGAAGGCTGAAGTATGAGTGAAACATGTCGTTTTGTAATTCTTATTTTAGTCACTTGTGCCATCTTCTCTTTGTTATTGTTGTATTATTAATAGTAAATTTTTACTAAAATATTACAGGTTTGTTTTTATATTTGTGAAAGATATATTATAATGGAGGTTATTTTCAAATACTACCATGCTGGTTTACTATAGAATTTTTCAGTGGCTATAAGCTAAATATGCCAGTAAAAATTATTACGAAAGTGGTATATAACTATTTGAAGTTCTGTTGCTGTTATGGCAATGAACGAAAATTGAAATGTAGTTTTGGTGCCTAATCATTTTTCGTGTTTTTTGATAACCCGGTGTTTATAACAAAATACCTGTCAAGTTACAATCGCATTGTTCAAATAGCAAATTAATTAACACATGTTCCTGTTGATGGAATAATTTAATTCGTCATGAAAAACAAATCACTTTGATTTTGATACAAATCCAAATGGATTTCCACGTGTAAATATACAAATAAACGAGTACCAATTTTTAATTACAATTTCGATTATTTATTTTGTTGAGTTGATTAGCTGTACCATTCAGAACTCTTTCAACAATTCTATTTTAATTTAAGCGCACGTCAGTTCGTCTTCGCTATCAGAAAACGAATCTAAAAATTGATTTGTAGGGGAGGCGGTGCTTGTTGGCAACTTGGCGGTGACATTATCTACTGGGGAAGTCTATGTTTTAATCATTTTTCACCGAGTTCACAACAGTTCCGCTGTGGCCGCAAGATACACTAGCGCGGTTACAAACTTACTCTAATTGCAGTCATCGCGTAAATTACTACTCATACTACATGGAATTACCGACAATTGTCCCGAATGGCCGAGAATTTAAGGCGCGGTTTCATAATAAATGCTGCAGGAGCACCGGCTTTAAATGCTGCTTCGCACCCACAAGATTTACACGCCGAGTTACTCTCCACACTATACTCAGTGAAATACTAACGTCTAACTCTGTTTCGCCGGACAAAACAACCAGAAACAACCATTATTCTCGCAAGAATCTTCATCAAAAATTCACCATTTTCGGACCATTGAAAATAAAATTATACTAATGTAATTTTTCTTCATAAATCGAATGGTGATAATTTGGAATCAGCATATTAAGATCCACCTAAATATGTAAAGGAATATTCATAACTAGATAATTTCGGTTTTACCTATTTTTGGGTATAAGATCTGTTTTTTGAAAAATATATTTGAAATATATTTGTAATGTTACTATCAAAATTTGAGTAAGATATAAATTAAAATTAAGCGAATTAACAAAGACTAACAATTTCTTAGATTAAAACTTTGACTGCATAAGCAAATGAAATGCGAAATTGATAAGCTTTTTGTCTGAAATATACTCGTATTGTATTTTTAATATTTTCCTTTCAAATTGAAAAAAAGATTAAGTAGTTAGTTTATATTCGTGTACATGTGTGTTGAAAAGAGGGTTGGTTAGGTATGTATGGTGCTAATTATGTAAAAGACTGTAATATGTTAGGTGGATTCGCGACAATAACGTGCAGGGTTGGGGGCAGCGTGCAGATAATATTGTGCAGGGGGTGATTATTAGGCCAGATAAGGGTAGTTAGACACAGCGCCACCCCAGGGAAACGCAACGTCCCGCCGGTCGCCCAAATTGAGGCCAGCGTACTTTTAATGATTCCTTCCAACTTTACTGATTTCGCTCTACGGTTACTGCACGCATTACATGAATATTTATATGTACTTGTACACTCCCTTAAAAAATGTTTGTGTTGGGAAATTATCCTGTTACCCCTCTGGCCGAATTTACAAACAAAAAACTGTCCATTTCCCGGCAGGCGGGTGCGGAAATGACGTCACGAGCCGGAAAAACAGTTCCGTAAATCCTGTAGCTGCGACAGTGTGAACGTGCGAACACCGACTATGCACAGAACACGGCGATCTGAGCTAGCGCTGGGCGAATCACCATTGTTTATTATTACTCCATGAAAGAAGTGACATTTTTTGGGGAAAAAAACTGATTACCTAATCATCCTGGCAAACTATTTTTGATTTTTTATAAATTTAACAACTGCATTCAAAGGGAAAAATCGAATTTAAATGATATCTAACAATATGTGACATTACTGCTCTATCTGCAGTATAATTTTAAAAATGCATTCCAGGGATTGATTAATTCTTTCTAGGATATTTTTCCTCTGAGGGAGTCAGGAAGAGGACGAATCCGGCTTTGTTTAGTATTAATGAATGGATTGTTACAATCCGGAGGATATTTTTGCGTAAGTTTGGTTGGTTTGAGGGATGTCGGTACAGCACGTAGGAGTGAGAGTTCTCCATTGGAGCACAATTACCAGCCGGTGGCCATTACGCGCGCGCCTGATGCTAACTGCCCGCTGGAGGCCGATAACCGTTAGCCGAGCTGCAGGAATGGCACTAGCACTCCTGCTCACAACCCGCAGATAACAACTGAAAACTGCCGACAAACAAAACCCCAGATAAGACACACAGGACAACGCCGACCCTCATATTCGGAAATGCCCACTAAATGTATACAAAATCATCCCAATTCCCTTTTCCATCGGTTCTCTACTTTCACTAAGTACTGCCGACTGTGGATCATATGCCGACTAGCGATTCACCAGTTCTACAAAGTAAAGATGAGGCGCGCGTTAGTTGAGTCTAATTTGTATAGTGGTGAAGTATAGACGTAGAGGTCCCAGTGGTTTGTTTCTTTTAATTGGCTACCTGTCGGGAAGAGTTGGGCAAATTGATAGAGGGCCTGAGAAAGCGCGCAGTAATTGATGTAGCTTGGAGCGGGCGTAATTGAGTATAGTGTTGACCGAACCTAATTGGGCTTTTTATTGCGGGGATGCACTTGGTCTTGGTTTGTTAGCCTGCTGGTTAATTTACCGTTTTATGTAGCAGTAATGCGATAGAGCACAGATTCTCATGCAGATCAATATGCGTATCGACTGGGCCTAGTACTGCGGAATGAAATGCTTAATCTTTGGCATTTATCTAAACAAGGTCGGGGAGTTCGAGGCGGTTTATTTTTTAAATCAATAGCAGCTATTTTTAGATGTGACAGTTTCGTTACACCTCCCATTTCGGCAAGAATGAAATCGCGATATCTCCCTTCGTTCGACTCCCCAATGCGACAACAGATACTTTTCATTACTCAAATTCAACTTGAAAAGCACATATCGACACCAAGTCGCTTGCGATACCCTTCATTCATTCACACGGCGTTCACAATACGAGCAGACATCACTTTCCCGGGATACAAATGGTGCAGTGCATGCTTGCATTCACATACGCCCTACAAAGTTAAGAAGAAACCAACGCTTTTTCATCTTGGATGGCGAATCTCAAGCCTCTTTAAAGTACGGGGCTTTCTGACAAGCTGACTTTAGTTACGGTTTAACCACAATCTAATTACTTGATGACTATTTCTACAATAATCTGAGAAGGAGATATTAGTAAAAGAGGTTCCTGGCTCCTCTAGAAACAGTATTATGGAAATTACTTGATGTGTTGAAAACTCATCCACCCTGTAATAATTCGAATAAAAGAGGAAGTCTCATTGATCATCTTTCATCCCATTGATTCCCATAAGGGTTAAACCCTTCAATGGGGTACTATGAGGTTCTAATTGCGGTTATTTGCCACAAAAAGGAACTCTTACTGTTGTGATTTCGTAAGACTCTTCCCTTGTGTCTAAGTGAATAGTCGAATGGAGCGGGTGTCGCGTTCATATTGAACGCGTTGTCTTTGTGCTAATAGAGAAATTTTCAAAGTGAATCGACGTGTGTGGAGTGTTTGGAGATAATTGTTAGAGTTAATGTCACAAAAGACAGATTTATCAGGGAGCTCTACATCAAAGCGAACGGAGCAGACGTATTAGTTAATGGTTAACTTGTAGAGGTAATCGCAACATAAACCGATAACTCGCAAGAACTACGTTATTCCAATGTTAGCCTAAGATTTCTGCACAGAAAATAATGTCTTTTTATTCTTAAATCAAAATCGAGATTCAAATCCTAGAACCACTAACTAGTAAAGTATATTCCTAGAATAAAAAAGATCTCAAGTATCAGACTTCTATTTGTCTAGAAAGAAAATAAATACTTGGACATTCAGAAAATGTTCATCTAGGATTGAATGTGATTAATATGGTTCCCTATAAAGGCTATTTGGGAAAGTAAGGAATGATGATGAACTCGTGTGGATAATGGACGCTTGGACGAAAGAACCGGCGAATACAATTATCAGAGAAAACAGAAACATTTATAAAATTCATGGTCTGCGGTGGCTGTTTCCCCGCCGTTCTGCATAATTATGCCACTTCCGGTTGCGATATTCAATTTTCTTGCCATGTAATCTTCCTCCGCACAGCCCAGACTATATCACGATATAGCCTTTATTGGATTAATTTAATTTGATCTGTGTTTCGAGTCGGCTGTGGATTCGATTAAAACGCTTACCAACCTTCTCTGCGCGCTCTCTCTCGTACATTTGAGTCCACCCTCTCGCTCTCACTTATGTAAATATGAAATTATTTTGTATTCGCAAGATAAAAAATTAAATGAAAATATTTTGGTAGCCAATTCGCATTTGATTATTTTTGTTACAATAATATTGTAGCACAAATCCGATCAATGTTAAAAGTTAAATTCTAAAGCTAAATAACGTGCAATTTTCAATTGGCTTCATAAAACAAAACTAAATTTTATCATTCTCCAACTGCGTACAAAAATAGAATGACGGTTTCCAGTGATAGAAGGTTTTAATTGCCGGCTTTACGGTTCGGTACCGGCACCATTAAACCATTTTTCCATCATCGTTCGGCTCTGTATACTAGCGAGCGGTAGAGATGTTGTCTGCATTTTTCTCCGACATCTGCATAAGTCCGTAAGGAGTTGAGTTTAATCCGTAGGTACTGCGGCATTAGCAAGTTCTATTTCTATATCTGGCCTGTGCAGTCGCGTATCATTTCTCAGCATCAGAGTTGGCTAGAGTCCGGGATGATAAAGTTGCCGGGTCCGTTTATCACCCGAGTCACTGGAGAGCCGAGAACGGATCGAGATCGCCTGTCCGCGCGTCTGATGGATTTCCAATAGTCTTGAGGATTGCGGCGGACTGCGCTAGATACACTGCAACCCCGTAATTACACCATCCTACTAAACACCATTTTTCCAACCACTTTATTTACTCTTAAATATTAATCATCTAATGCAGTTTTTCAAATAATATAAAGTTATAAGAAAGGAAAATATCCTCATTAATACAACAATTTTGGAAAATTTTATTGAAATAATTTACAAAACTTCAAGTAAATACCTAGTACTTGTTTCATCGCAAGTTTTTCTTGCTAGAGACTACTCCGTTAAATTCTTTACTAACTATTTTCCACAGAAATTTACCCTGCTGTAGATCTTTTACGTCAGTTTGGGTGCCAGTGATGAACACTTTTTTCGGTGAAAATAGAATTAGTGAAATCTACGATAAAGCAAGTATTCTTTTAGTTAATAGTCGATGGGAATAGCATATCAGAACTCATTCCTTGCTTTGTTAAATTCTTTACGAATTATGTCCTACACAAAGATAACACTTGTGGTGCATATTTCAGGTCAGACGTCAGTTAGAGTGCTTGGGAGATGACATCTGGTAAACTCTCTTTTTCGTATATGTATCAGTAGCGAAATCTGTTGAAAAGTAGATTGATACACCTAGCCTGTAACAATGGGGTTCTCTACTATTACTTTAATTTTTTATATGAAATTTTATCTAATTTGAAAGCAATGTTTAATTTTAGAATGTTTTAATTGATCTTTAATATTTTTTAAATGTTCTGTGAAGTAGATGTTGAGGCAATTGGGTTCTTAAATAGCGGGGTTAGCCAAAAAGTTCAATTACATAAAGTGATCTATTTCAGCATATATAAAAACATATAAATATGTTTTAAATAGCTACTGTGTTCCTTACTTGAAAATACGCATAAATAATGAGCATTTTAGTAATGGTATATTATTGAATGAGCATGTAATGTGTGCTATTGCTCAGAATGAAGATTGTAATTGCCAAAACTACGTATGCGTTAGGTACTCTTTGTGAAGTTACGTGCGCCATATTGTTCTTCTCTTGTATTTTTGTTCTGTAACCTTTAGCAGCGTGTTCATAGAAAATGTATAGCGTACCACTCGTGCAGAATCACCTATTGTGTGATTCCTGCACTCGACAACATCTCATGCCGAAGCTTTCACATCTCGTGGGAAATAGGCAACTTTCTGCACATGTTGCACAATATACAATTTTGTTTATTTTTCTGACAGATAAGATTTAAATTTGACATAATGATTGTGTGATATTATTCCATCGAACAATCAATATTATTTAATTAGCAACAGTAACGAAGATCATTAATTGATAAAAATAATTGAATTATAGATATATTATTTGACAGTTGTCTGGTATAATTTTGCTGCTTATGTCATTCAACATATCTTTCATTTCCATATCATGAATACTTTTTTTACGAATTTTCCTGATCACACGGTATTTAACAACTATTTCTTCTAAACTTAGATTTGCTATAGGATTTGATTTATATTTTGTTTTTATTTAGGTAGATGTGTGAGAGAGAAAGGTGTAATATTGTGATGTAAAGTTCATATCATACAGTATTAAGGTCTGGAATGACTTTGAATGATCAATTTTCTAATTTGCTACAATGGTGGAGGACCCTATTCTTTACGAAACTGAAATCACTAAAGTGTGCATCGTTGCTGGATTTAGTAGTATGACTGTTTAAATAAGCGAATCCAGTTCCCATATTCTTGCCTCAGACTTATCTCCGGTATTGGCCGAGTATCGAGCTAGCGTTGTCTGTGTTGCCCGAGTCTCACCTCGCGGTTCTTTCTTCGCTGATTGCTGAACGGTAAACACGAGTCGGGTGTTTGTTTAAAGGAGTTTACCTCGCCGGCTTCAAAGCGACGTCTCGTCTCGCCCGGGGCGGCCACGGCGTACGGCTTCGCATCGCCCTGCCAGCAATTACATTCCCGAGATATTAGACAACAGTTTGTGTGTTTTTACTAAATGCCAGATTTGTTGCGATTGATGTTTCTGTAATAAAACACGGCTAATTGTCTCATACTCTCAAACATAAAATCACAATAGAAAGACACAAAGTCAATAGTTACTTTACTTCAAAGAAGCTTGTTCAGGTTACCTCAATAAAACACGTAAAGAATAATGTCAATATAGTTAACTATTAAGTTAGTTAGTCCGTTCAAAATATTTGTTGAACTCTTCGCACAATTAAATTTGGATGAATAATATACCAAAAGTAATCGCCGAGTCTACTATTATAATCTTTAATAAAAAGAGAAAAAAACTATAATATTGTTTCACTATTTTTACTAGAGTAATTGGATTTCGCTAAGCAGAGAAAAAAAATTGTTCTAATTACTTTAAAGCATATTTTATATTGAATTAATAAATAATTAATTCAACTAGAATATCGAATATTTATGATCTTCCATCAATGTCTAGTAATGATGATGATGATCAACTACACGAAGGAATAGACTGTACAAGTTGCTAGTTCTCTATTTATGGAAGGACGATTTGAGAATTAAAAGAAACTTTTAAGCATCCGCAAGTTTCGCTGTAAGGATTTTGATTATATTGCACTGTTGAAATTTGGACAATATGTAAACAGCGAATGATGTTCAATATACGGTTAGTATATATCTAGATGATGATCAAGTAAGGAAAGGAATTGTTAGTTGTGTATTGAATTGTAAAGTGGGATATGGCCTTATGGATGGCCTTTGCCGCGACATTTAGAGGCGATTTGATTTTATAATGCCAGAGGAGAGCCAGGTCCCCTGGGTGCAGGCAATCTGACATTTGGCGCAAATTTAGATGGATGCCGGTGTATCGATGACCTGGTGATATTTGCCGGGGCTGCGGCCGGGGCCGAGGCGTCAGTGCGTGCTGGCGTCCGCAGCAATCTTGATTAGCTGGTTTTTCTCGCGCTGGAGAAATTAAGTGGTTAGCCGCGATTGATGGCTTCCGATTCGGAATTAATAGCTCGAGTTTTTCTCTGACTTCAACCAGATCAAACGTCACTCACAGGCAACAATCACAACTTCATCAACATTGTCTTTCACTATTTTCCAAATATTCATCATGACGCCAAGCTGGAATTTGTAGGCTTTTAAGTGCAAGTAGTAGTGTGTGAATGTGAGCATTGCAGAGAAATATATCAAGCCGCGAAATAAAAATTTATTTCCGCTTATAATGAAGCGCAAGGCTGACAAAACAAACAGAGAAAATACAATTTATTTAATTAATTTGCAAGGTATTACGTTTCGCGTTAACTTTTTGCAAAAAAACTCCAAGTAAATTTGCATAAAGTGCCATCCAAGTGTATAATTAAAACATATTCTTATTCATAAAGCAACTTTTATTAACACAACTAAGTTTGTAATTAATTCTTCTTTCATTTCCCGTCAAATTTCTGTTATAAATATTTATTTTGATTTGTTGCGATTCGCTGGCGTTCAATCAAAAGTCAGCCAAGGTTTCTTCTGTATGATCTTTTCTAACCGAAAATGTTTTTTCTTTTTAGAAATATTGTTTAGAAATCTGTGCGTTATTCAAATTTGAAAAGCAAACTATTTTCTTGTTGTGATTATTGTTATGTTGTGTTTGTTGTAAAAGTTGGAAACATAGGAGAATATACATAGGAAAATCAATTACGTTGCAAGTCGCTCCACACAAATTCGTAGGAAAGCCACAAAATGTAATAACACATACGGGCCACATCACATGTCCCGTGGGAAAGCCCGTAGGTCCGCCATGCTGTCTACAAAGGGAATAAGGAAAAAACCCGAGACTTGGCTCTCTTTGTGCGCACACCAGGGATTCACACACATTTTCCTATCCTGGGCCAGAAACAAAATGGACACAATTTAATATACAACATACAGATACAACTCGCAATAAGATTCAGTCATGCTAATGACACTTTCAACGAGAATTCAAATTCATTCTATACCCACCCAACTCATAGAAACATTGAGCTACTAACGTAGTGTGGTATCTAGTATCAAGCAAGGTTAACTATGGTTAATATGTGGATAGAAATCACGGAAACATTTATTTCTTCGCCAAAAATTTGAGAATTTTGTCATGGAATTTAGGGATCTAAATATTTATACTCACATGTCATATTTATAGACAGAGAATTTTCTCGAAATCCATAATGCTTCTCTAATTTCAGTTATTTAGAGGTTGTATACTAAACTATCATTTATTTCAGAAGACTAGTAATCATCTAAGAAGTTCAGAGAAAGGTTTAATGAAGGGGGTCGAATTCGGCCGATTATATAATGATAGTAGTTTGTCTAATTACTTACCAACAAGGTGACCTATAATGCATGGTTTCGAATCGTTATTTTTTTTGTTTCAGTTTTTACCGTTTCGCTTCAATTAAAAAAATATCCCTTCGGTTTTGGTTTTCTTTCTACCAAAAGAAAGTTTTTTTTTGCATTAAAATTGTTTTGGAGAGTAAGAATATGTACCGATCGAACCGAAATAAACCGATATTTATTCTGTTTAATTCCAGTTTTCATACCGACAAAATAACAATCTTTTTTAGATTTAGTTCTAGTTCGAAGCATTGCTATAACAGCAACTAAAGATAGTTATGGATAATTTTTAAATATACTATTTTTGCGTATTGCATGTTGTTGTTATTCATTATAATTGTCATTGGTCCAATATTTTTAGAAGGAATGGAGACATTTAAAAATCCTTTCTTCGAATGTACGTCTCATACGCGTATTAGCGAAACATAAACCAAAACACAAAATAAAACGCTAAAAGAATTGACTCTTTGATCGTGAAATCCGAAGTAATACTTTACAAAAGATGTTTCAATTTCATAAAGTGCACTGCATAAACCCAAAGAAAATTCTATGAGTTGGAGATGAAAGAAAAACGGAAAACTCAATCGGAAAATTAAAAACATACCGAGAAATATAAGTCACGAGAATTTCCACCCAATACGCTGGGGGTGTTTACAACGAGAATGTAGATAAATTAGGGTGAGTCACCCCATGAGAAGTAAACTATTTCTCCTAGATATTTAACTATGGGGGAGATAGATTTATGGCTAATTTCTTGCTTTATTGCTATACACACTTACTGAAAGAAAAAGAGAATTGCCCCACATACAATATAAATATAAATCTCATCTTGTATCACTTACAATGTTGTCCCCCTTCTGATCAATACTAGACGTTTTCGACTGCCCTAACAAGATGATACGTTAATTGTTATCATATTCATATTTTACAATTTGCGTTGTTTGATGAGTAGAGAGCACAGTGGGCAAAAAGACAGGACGTTTCGACTACATTAGTCCGAATTAGGTTGGTAATTTGAAACAATGCGTCCTGAAAAGTGAAATAAATCAGTTTCATACACGCCATAGCGCCGGGCAATGGTTCGGGGTAAAAACCCGCATGTATGCAGCTCTTGCCGACATCTCCAACGTTAAATGGCGCGCGCCAATTTTATTATATTTGCTTTATGTGTTTTAACATACACCGGAAAATTTATACAGACCACTTACACCAAATTGTAATAGAAATAAATATTGCTTTAAATATTCATACCCCGGGAATTTCATTGCTCTTTTGCTCTTATTTATATGTACTTAAACCTACACTCAAGGCCTGTACTAAATATTATTCAAATACTTCAACATAAACTCCCTACAATTGCTGTAGATATTGTAATATGAATGACATTATATTTTGTAGTAAATATAAGTGCATAAGTGTGGAATTAATTATTAATTATACTTTTCTCATTTTCGAATAACTGACGCGTACTCAAATGGATACAAGCTACGACATTTTTAAAATCACCATTGAAAACTCCAGGTAAAAATTACGTAAACAAAATTTCATTAAAAAAAGTCTCAAAAAAATTGACACAAAATATCATCCATATGAAAATAAATAGAAAAAGAATAATTTGAGTCAGTTTTACTAACCCGGAAGATGATCTAGTTTTTGGTCTTGTGAACTGGATCCAGATATGGAACTATATCATACTCTAATTTCTGAAATGTGATCTAGTTTAAATCACATTGAAATTTCAGGACAAGATATACTTTTTGGCTTAGTTAATTAGGTCCTCTTTAGGTCAACCTAGTGAACTAGATCATAATTCGAAGAACATTTCCGAAATATGATTCAGTTTTACTAAGTTATGAAATAGATTAAAACGCTAGAGATAAATCCACTTTTTAGCCTGATAAACAAGGTCGATGTATATAGGTATTACAATATTTTGCTGCATAATGTACTTTAGTTTCAGTAGATAAGCAATTAGAGCATACACTTTGGTATCTAAACTTGGGTACATCCTTATACTGAGTAAATAAATAATTGTCTATAGTATTTGAGGACATATTTCTACAAAAAGAGAGTAAATGGAGAGTAATTTTCGTATACTCAAAGCTAATATAGAGAGTAAACTACAAGGATTACTCGAGTGAAGTTACTTAACGTTGTCACTGGCGTATGCTGATTTGTGTTTGGGGTAAGATATCCGGCGTCTTCGTTCGCTTCCTGAAGTAGAAGTAGGTATGCGTATAAAACATGTATGGCTGGTATAAATTCGCAATGCGGGCACTGGTTGTTACTCACGGTGCTCAGTAACTCAGCTACTCAACGCGCGAGCCGTGAAATATCTCCAGGACCTTCTAATCTTTCGCAATCCCCCAAATCCTTTGAAATGTAGTCGCGCAGACAGACACTGCATAGCTTAGCGCGCGGCACGTGTTCGCGCCCGAAATTGAAATTATGTTTTCCACACACACGCAACTCTAATTGTATTAACTTTACTCAGAAAAGCAAAAAACACGCGCAGGACACCGTCATCTCGTTAGCCATACTCTCTTTCCTCTGGGACGTCCTCAACATCATAATGCCTTTTCCAAGAAAAACATAACATAACATTAATCTTATTACAATTATATTTTTCCCGAGGTGCACTCTCCACGCCAGCTGAAGTACTCGTACTTAAGCCCTAGTAAATGCTATTTTTTCAATTATTGTTTTTGGTATATATTTTTTTTAATTATTTTAATACAAAAAATATTTTAACTTGTACATTATTGAGGCACTTTTTAACGACGAAGTCACTGCAGTACTCAAAAATTTTATTTCTGCTACTGTTTTCGAGAAATTGATATAAACTTTCAATTTTCATATTGGTCTTTAGGAGATAGTATCCGTTGTTCTGGCTAAAAAAATTGGATGTGGCCACCACATGACTTCCTTGTAAGAGAAATACACAGCTATATATTAAAACAGTCCCACATATAAAATTTCAAAATTCTACGGCTACTCGTTTTCGACTAGTAAAGAGCAAAAAATTTAGAAAAAAACACTTCGAGTAAAGTGCCCTCTTAGCACTGCCGATTGCAATAAAAAAATGAGGTGCACAACTATATAGATGTTATAGTAGTCCCATTTACAAAATTTTAATATTCTAGGGCTAATCATTTTTTAGTTATACCAGATATATATGGACGTAGGTATAAGCCTAAGTAGAAACGTCATGCCGAAACTAGTCAAAATGGATTTAAAGATGGTCAAAGCGCAAATTTTCGTTGAAATTTGGAAACCGAAATTTTTTAATACAATACGTCCTTTACTTCGTACAATATATCAAATTTAATTTTAAATAATAAAGAGCTTACTTACATATTGGTCATGTAGAAATTTCATTAGCAAAATATGACCTTTTTCTTCTAAGATTGTTGAGCCAATAATGATTGCTATATTTTATGGAAAACCCTTAAAGATATTTAGTGTACTGTGTATATTTAAGCGTTCCTATTTTTACCGTTTATTACCATTGTTTCATTAGTCTTATTCAAATGTACAACCGTTATCTGCGCCATGAATAACCTGATAACGCCACGGCTTCGCCTCACGCAAAAGAAGAATCAGATGTTATCACGCCTGCGTATATCTATTCCTTCTCTGTGTTTTCTTTATAAATAATCCTTGCTGTATCATAAAAATAACGTTTCCACTTTGTAGGAGTTTGCACCTAGCACTATTGTGCGCATGAGGGGTATTAGGCTATCTGGCGGGTCGTTACAGCGAGGGTTAGCCGGAAATAGAAGTGGCAGTTCCGGTTTGGCGCTGATATCATAGGCTATTAGAGGATTAGCTACGTCAGGCAAAAAGCACAGCGTTGACGCGACTTACCAACCCGGATAGATATAGACACGAGTGTTTTTCTTGCTTACCTGTAACAAAATGAAACAATATTAGACATAATAATCCACACTTATACACATATATTTACTACAAAATATAATGTCATTCCTATTACTATATCTACAGCAATTGTCATTATCAAATTAGGATTTTCTTCTCAACGTGTTATGAGGATGTGACATCTGGTAAACGTCCTCAATAGTTATAAATATATCATTACCGAACTTTACGAGAAAGCAGTTTGAAATACTCAGTAATGAGTAATAAGCTTTGAGTGATATATTTTACTTCAAGTAAAGAAATCGTTCTAAATCGTTCAGGGTTCCGACTTTCCAAGTAATTTCTTTACAGTTGGAATGTAATCTTTAGATACAATGTAACAACAAAATACTTTCCTATAAACAGCATTATATTTCAGAGAGTAATTTTACTATTGATGTTGCTTTCCGATTGATAATCAATTTTGCTATTATACTAGTGCCATTGAACGCATTAGTTCAATTGATAGGAAATATCGTAAATATGTTCTTTAAACTCGGATGTCTCCCTTTTCCTGTTGAAACTTTCCTGATAAACTCTTGCAGTGAAAGGGGTGAAATTAAAATTATTCCTGCTGAAAACAATTTCAGGAATGTGTCTAATAGCATTTCAGCCGTTTGTTCACATAAGGTTACTTTCTCTTGCTATGTATACAAGGTGTTTCAAAAACCTACCCACAATCTTCCAGGAATGGTGTCCTCCACTATTTTTCTTATGTTTTTTTACATGAAACTTTATCTAATTTGCAGGCGAGGTGTAATTTCAGAAAGTCTTAATTCTTATTTTTAAGCCATAATATTTAAATGTTCTGTGACGTACATAGATGTTTAGGTAATTTAGTTCTCAAACATTGGGGTTGGCTAAAAATTTCAATTACATATATTGATCTATTTCAACTATTATAAAAACATAAAAGTTTTCAATAATTATTGTGTTCCTTACTTTGATATATGCATATATAGTAAGCATTTTAATAATATAATTTATAACTGATTACGAAAATTATAGTTCAAGTTTTGACAGTCAATGGCATGATTTTGCTGCCTGTGTCAATTGACATATCTTTTATTTCCATATCGAGAATATTTTTTTTCACAATTTTTTGTTCGCACAGTATTTAATAATTATTTTTTTTAAATTTACGTTAACCCTGAAATATGTTTTTTTTTTATTTAATTACTAGCTATAGATTAATTGTCAAATATGACATCTGACACTGATAGTACGGTTAGAAGTTGCATGAATTTGGAATTGGGTAATGTGTGAGAGAGAAAGGTGTAATATTGTGATGTAGATGTTAGGGGCACTAAAACCTCTAATAACTTAAAAACGAGCAACGTTTTTTAAATTTTAGTAGTTAAAATTATACAGAATTAAGGTCTGGATTGACTATGTGAAAGGACTCTATTGAGGAGGATATCAAATTAATCACTTATTGTAAATAAATACATGTCCGTAAATGAGCAGAAAGAGGAGAAAAGTAAATTTTTAAAGACAATTATTTGAATATTTTACTGGTGTTTATTTGAATTTGTAGTAGTTGTTCAAACTGGCCACCATTCTCTGCAATACGAAGGTTATTTTTTTCCTATTAAAATTTGTAGCGTTATATTCAAGGTGCATGTAACCAATGAATAATTATTTGCACTACAAACTGTGAATTAACAATCAACAAAATTAATGTTAGAATGCTGAAATAACTAATTAAAAATAAACACTAGCTACTTTAGAATTGCTTCCTGTTAATTGTTTTTGTGTTGTACTTGATCTCAGAATATTTTTTTTATATTTCATTTTTCTTGCTCTAATGATAAAACGGTTCAATTGCGAGCAATATTTTTATTTATATAAAGTGATTAATTTGATATCCTCTAGAACTCTTCGAATTTTGTTGGTATTTCTATTTTTCTCTGTCTCTAGATAGATATCCTTATGTAATGTTGAAATTATTATTCATAAATTTGTCTTTTCAATTTGTTTTTTTTTATATTTTATAAAACAAAAAGTGCTAATAGATTTATATTTGCAAATTAATTGCAGGTCAGAGTAAAAAATATCGGTTTTTGTAACTAGTTTCATCTAGGAATAAAATGCTTATTATGTTGAAAAAAATATGATATTTTTTTGAGATGAAAGAATGAATGAATATAAAGTGCTTGATATGATTGTGGTGTTTTGTTTCTAGTGCGAGTAAGAAGCAGTGAAACTCAATTTAAACTCTTTTTCGTGATGCAGAGAACAAAAACCGGTAGCGCGCACACTACAGGGTTTTTAATGAAATGTACTTTTCGCGTCATTCGCGTAAAAAGCATCTTTCACGAGAGATATGCCGCGGTGTGTGTGTTGGCATGGCAACGGCGCGGGTTTTTGTCATCTGCAAGGCGGAGTCCTGCAGGCCAACCTGTTGCAGGATAATAAAGCACCAGTGCAAGAAAACGTTAAATGCTTTTAATTTCTCCGGATTGTCCTTCTAAATAAAACTCCGGCCAAGTGGCCAGGTTGGTGCTTAATTGCGGGGATAAAACATCCAAGGGATTCTTCCCTAACGGATTCGGCTTTATTGCACGCAATAAAATGTATTTTTGTTTAATCATTTACTATTATAGCCCTGAATAAAATTATGATAATGTTTCATTGCTTTACTTCTTTGCATAAATGTTTGCGCTATTAATTTTGCTTTATATTTCACCAACTTTCATTGCCAATAAAATTACTTTCAATGCTTCAAATAATTTTATATCCCTCTGAATTTCAGTCACAAAGTATCTACAAATTTACAAGAAGTCAAAATTAGGTATAAATAATTTTACTACTCACAGAATTTCATTTACAAAGTATCTATCATTTATAACAAGTAGATTAAAGTACATTCAAAATCGAAAGCTACTAATATTAAAGTTCGTTACTATTCTTCACATAAAATAGGCCCTGTGATATATTCTCTACGCCAGTAAAAGAATTCGAGACACCACATCTAATAAACATTTCCTGTGATATAGGTATAAGCAGTACCGAAATCTGTGATAAAGTACTTTGGCATAATAATGGGTAATAAACAGTTTGTCATATTTATTTAATTTTATTTTATATACTTTATAATTTTACTCCATATTTTAAAATGTAAATAAATATTTAACAAAATAATTAGATACTTCAGTAAATATTTAATAATTGCATTGAAATATCGAATAAATTTAGTTTTTAATTGTTTTATAAAATAGCTACATATTTTATCAATTGTTACTGAATTTTATGAAGTGTCTAGGAATATTAGTAAATATCCAAAAATTTAATATGGTTAATAGAATATTTAAATTTTTGGAATTATATATCAAATTCATAATGTCCAAAAATTTAATTAAGCATGCAAGTTATAATAGGTCCTGTATAGTACCTATATAAAAGGCAGATCATTTATAAAATACAAATAATAAATAAAAGAACTATAAACTATTGATAGTGTATGTAGCAATAAGAATAAATGATGATATATTTATTTATACAGTAATAAAATATATGTTGGGTGAAGAATTTAAAAAGCATTTATATTCGGGGCAGCAAAAGATTTATAATGACACGGCAGCTCTTATAATATATCTCCGGGTGCAAAAGGCGGTATATTTATAAATATAAGCCGTCCTGTCGCAAGTTTTACGCCTTCCGTCGCGTTCCGGGCGGCGTCCGGGCGCTATACGTCTTACCGGAATTTGTCCGCCCCGGACTAATGTAATTGAGCGGTTCCGGGACCTGCACACGGAAATGCTACATTTTTTGTTGTGGAAATTTAAATGAAATTGTGATTTCATTTCGTAAATATTATTTCGTCTTATCTCTGGGTAAATATTGAAACAGTAAATATTTGAGGAGTTGTTTAATCTCTTTACGAAATCGGGATTTTCAAATTTTATTTTTATTTCAAGCCCCACCGTCCCGGCTTGCTAATTAGCCCATTTAAATTTGTTTTTTTATCATTATTGTTGGATCACCAGCCCTTACAAGATTTTAAAGATTTAAGGTTAATTTTTTTACCTCCGGTTAAAGTGTCGCTTACCTTAAACCTTCAACAAATGGTAAATAACGTATAATCATGACAATTTACGCTAGTTTTGCGATGCGATATTTTTCTATTAACCGACACTTTAACCGGATTGTAAGTTATAATTTCAATATTCTCAAACAATTTATTGACCTTAGACCAGGAATTTCTAATTAATTTTATTCCGTACCCACAGAGTTGCCTAAATAACTAAGGGCCAATTTTTCACCTCCGGTTAAAATGTCGATTAACTTAATCGTCGGTTAACAGAAAAGTTTCGCATTGAAATAGTAAATAATATATATTTTTGACAACTTACGTCAATTTTTCGATGCGATATTTTTTTATTAACCGACGGTTAAGATAACCGATACTATAACCGCAAGTGTGGTACAGTGATTTTTTCTTTTATTAATCAGGCTTATTAATTTATCTACCACTACTATAAAATGTGTATAGTAGTTTTCTATAGTTTTTATCTAAAGCTTATAGCTGGTTTGAACCATTTAAATATAAGACTTTTATGTTAATATTGCCAATATTTCAGATGTAATTTTATGTTGAATAAGTACAAGCGTAAGTACTCTGCTAGTTTATGTGTAGTTGTAATATTCATGAAATTATATGTGAAATTTTGTAATAAATCTTTAATTTTTTATTCAGCATGTGGAGCCATACATCACGAACTGAATTGCAACAAATTTTAATTGAAGTGCATGTATTTGTAAACATTTTATATGAACACAGTGTATTTACATTTGAAATGAAGTGAACACTGACCACTCATAAATCAACTGTTGAAATTAAAATCCACCTGCAGGTTATATTAATATTTATTATCCCAATGATTTGGTTATAAAAAAGCCAGAGCGGTGAAGCAGCGTACAGCCTTACGCTTTTAGTTCCCGCTGCGGCGTCGAGAGGCGCCGCGACGCCTGATCGGCCACGGCGGGAGCGACGCCGAGCGAGAGGGAGAATGTGGAAAGTTCCCGTGATGTAATTAAAGTTGGAGTTTTTGATCGGCGACTCCGTTTGCGTGAGAATCCTGCATATGAATTTAATTGGGCCACGAGAATATATTACCCAAGTGTTTCACACTTTTGTACACATACACACATGTTACAAATTCCTGAAAAGATAGTCTATTCCAAAAACAAGTTTAGTCACTTTACTGAATGATACGATAACAAGTAGAATTATGTGTATTATGATCTTTTTTCCTACGAATTATTCTATTATCTCTAAGCAATTTTAATCACTAAATAAAGAAAAACGAAATTGAAGATAGCTCCAAATGTACTAAAAGCATAATATTTATTTTCATATTAAGTGTGGGAAGGCCATTTTCCCGGATGAGAATTTTGTGGCGCGAGCTTGCGAGCACTGTAATAGAACGAATCCGGAAAAAAAGTGCAAGCAAGATGTTTGTAAATTCTTTTTTGTATGAAAAACATAAAATCAACAATTGGTTTTTTTTTTCGCACCTTAATCTGGGAGGATGTGGGAAGTTGAGAATCACGATGTTGTTTAGGTGACGCGAATCAACAGATTTAAGATGTAAGAGTACAAAAAATAATTTTTAATGCAACACAATATATAACAAAATTAGAAGGTGAAAAATTTCCAATAAATTTATCATCAAATTGTTATCAACAAACTATTACAATATGAACATATGTTTATGCATTTATCACTAAATGAGCTTAATTACAAAATAATCTAATTTTCTAAAATAACTATCTTAGTTTATCATGAAATTGACAGTAACTTTATATTTATTACGATTACGTGTAATACTTTAATTTATTTCTAAATACAACAAGCTTCTATTTTGATTACAGTGGTTTTAAAATCGCTGATTATTGTGTTTGTAACGTGGCAATAAATAGAGGCGATTTCGTGTGTCCTTTTTCCGAATCCTATCTCTATCCATCCGTAATTGATCTAGTCCTAGTTGTCCCAGTTCCCGTTGGATAAATCAGTTCGGTGCGTCCTGTGATGTGATGTTTGGCTGAGTTCCCGTGGGACTCATGACTTAGCTACGTGCAGTCTGTCCAGGGAGACCCGTTTACCTGTCTATGGCCTGATTGCCCGCTCCCGGAATGACCGGAATCGGACAACGGACACATCGATGCCAACAGGAAAAACACTCGCAATATCAGATTCAGCATCTTCTTCAACTTCAATAAAGATACTTCCAAACTTGTTCCTATTTAGATATATTTGTCTTTAAATATTAGTAGCTCAGCAAATGGTTTTAATAATGACGATATAAAAATCATAATTACAAAAAGGTGTTTACTGTTGAATTTAAATTAAATATTATGAAATTTTCATGTATGAAAACCCTTTAATGAACACTATTTTATAAATGATTGACAATATAATGTATGCGAAAATAAAAACCTATTTATAAATGAGTATCGACACCAGCCATAATTTAATATATATCAATGAATTTGTCATGAAACTGAAGGATTAATTTAAAATTAAACTGGCGTATATAAAAATGAAAAATCGAGATCAACAAAATTATTTTCATAATCCATTCTGACAGAGCAATTTTCTCTGGATTAGTCTCGTCCAAATCGGCGAAAATATTTATTTATACAGATTTTTCACATGCGTGTTTTTAAAATACGCTGAAAATAGTATTCAAATATACTCTTCCAAATTTAGCTGCATTCTGGAAAGGATTTTAATGTATTATTTTTCACAAAGCAGTAAAATGTAAATATTTTTAGAAAGAAGAAACACTTCATTCAAAGAATATAAAAATATCTGGAATTCATTCACTAAACGGAAGTTTTGTTTCCACTCCGGTTTTCATCACATACGGACCATCTTTAGGACTTCATGACTTTGACTTTCTTCAAAACCATGTGGGGTCGAAACTGACTGAATATGGACTAAAACTTGCTTTCAATGATTCAATTCCAGGAGATTTGTTTCCGATATTTCAAGTAATGGCGGTATGTATTTCATTGCTCGTTTAGTTTGTGTTTGGAGGGTTTGGAGGATGGGTATGATCCCATATGTTTAAAAATAAACGTGGGCATTTAGAGATAGAGGCCGATAAGACCGAAGCAAACATGAGCGACAATAACGGGGGATTGGTGCTGGAATGATTAAAACATTAAAACACGGCGACGCCGGCTCATTTCCATTCCGGGGCAATAAACGCTCAGTGGCTAAATTCACACCGAAATACGCGTTAAAAACGAAACAAATATCGCATAAATAGCACGGGGTCGCGCTGTGATCATATCGGCAAATATGTGCACGATACCATTCCGCTACATGCGCCAATTACGCTCGGCAACATGGAGCTCGCGCAAATGTTCGCCACACCTTGCCTCATCAGATTTCCATCGACTTCAGCCACTTCCATGCTCTATTCTCTGGACCTCGTCACTATATCCTTCTTTTGTGGTACTTCCAGATAACTTCCAGCGAAGAATATTTCACCTGAGATATGTTGAATCTTGTAAAACTTAATACATATTGACTGTTTTACTTTTTTTTAAGAATAATTCAATACCACAAGTCATTTTTTTTCAATAATGCTGTCACTAATAATAGTATATGTATAATAGTATAAGTATTATTCAATGAGCATGTAATGTGTGCTATTACTCATGAGAATGAAGTTTTCCAACACGAGCGAAAGCGAGTGTTGTAAATCATTCGAATGTGTAATAACTATTACATGCAAATAGAATACTATACTTTATCCACAACTATAACAGAAAAAAATATGTTTATTATAACCGAATATGTCACTTTTTGATATAAATAACAATAGCTCGCGTCACGTTTTCACAGCATACTTCATGCAAGACAATTATTTCTAGTGTTATTCAGCTACAGTTTAAGCTTATATAGAAAAGGAAAGTATGAAAAATGACAAAAGTAGTGTAACTTTGGCTTTTTATATAGAAAAACTTATTAATAGTATTTGGATTTTACTCTCTTGCCATGTAAGATTTAAATTTGACACAACGATTGAATAATATTATTCTATCGAACTGTCAATATTATTCAATTAACAACAGTAACAAAGGTCATTAATTGACAAAAAACAATGATTTCAAGTTTATTACTTGACAGATGTGGATAAATTTTCTTAAATAACAAATTCTTAATTAATCTTCAGAACATATCTTGCTGATTAAATATATTCTTGTCATAATATGTCATGAAGATTTTTACATCCGAAAAATTCAAGGTTCTTTTTTTTCTTCCGAGTTTAAGCTCTTCCATAAAAAATGTTTTGAATCACAGTAGAATTTTTCTTTATTAATAATTATTTTTCCAACACTAGTAAACTCTTATATTTTCGACTTTTTTTGCTTCTTGTGTTAATGTTCTTTATATTTTTCACTGTATGGCATACATATTAAAATTAACAATGGAATAATAGTTATCTTTTTTTTTTAATTTTATATTCCTAGCTTATTTCTTTTTAATAATCAATGTTTCAGATATCTCTATACTTTAACAATAAAAATTTGAAATTGGGGCATTATTTACATCGTTTTTTTTTTAGTAAAGGAGGTAGTTCAAATGTACACACTATACAAAGGAGTAAAGACAATCAAGGCTGATGGTATATTTGTTTAGCAGGACAGGGTTGTGTTGCCGATTCTTAACTAACGCGGGATCGATCTAGCGTGTGCTGCGCTAGGGCGCAATGGGATTCGATCCGATAGATACCCAATAACCATACATCGTCCGCGTATCTCTCCCTAGAGAGCCGGCCCGCACCTCGCGTATATTACACACACCTCCCAACTACAAATTGTGAATTGGTTGGAATACATCAGCATCAGCGGACATGCACAACAAGACGCGCTGATAGAAAACTATAACCCACGCCTGCTTCTTTACGTTGCTTGCTTTACGGGATGGATTTGTTTTATGGTTTTCTTCTTAACTACCGCAAAAATATCCTTTCTACCCTACAAGCAAATATACTTACAGATATTTTATAAAATTTCACAATGACGAAGTTCCTTTTTATTGTAAGTTTATATCTTCTACGAACAAGGCAGATTGAATTTAATGCAATCTC
The DNA here is from genome assembly GCA_035578165.1 of Stenolophus ochropezus. NCBI lineage: Eukaryota > Metazoa > Arthropoda > Insecta > Coleoptera > Carabidae > Stenolophus > Stenolophus ochropezus. Next base: position 39,857,069 of record JAQOWZ010000001.1, on the reverse strand, counting down.
AATTTAGTATTTCATAAGCAAATTAACAATTATTAACAAGAAAAAGCTTTTTGCGGAGAATGGATATATTGCAATGTAATGAAATCTGATGTGTTTTGTGCCCATATTCTCCGGGAAGTGATGGTGCGATGAATTTATTCGTTATACATTCAAACGCCAGTGAAAAAATTATTTACCACTGGTTATTAAACCAGGAATAATGATAACATTCCATTTGCTAATCAATTTTACTAGCCTGCTGGTGTCATTGATCGCTGCTATTGTGGAGGGCGGTTTGCGTAGCCTTCATTTGGTAAATAAGGTGGTGCTCGTCTTTTTGTCTCATTTATCCGAGGCCGTTGTTGGTGGCGGTTTCTCTGATTGCACTTCGGAAACCATTCCATCTAGCCGGCGTCGGCTAGGTAAGTGCTCGGCAAGTAAGTGTCGGAAAATTGCTTTTCCAATCATTTTAACTTGATTTCCCTGGCCACTGGCCATTTCTACATTTCCATCTGAGGAACAAGTGACGAGAAAATTCCGCCATGAATTTTCATGAAGTGAATCCGAGGCGAAGTGAAAAATTCCAGCAAACAGCTGCTACTCCGCCAATTGCCTTTCTTAGTTACCATAAAGAACGCATTACCCGATAGCGTTACCGAAGGAAGCATTAACCGCCGAATGATATCCCAAGAATTGCAACTTGTGGAGTGCATACGTTCTCCTATCGCTCAATATATTCCTGGCTCCGCATCCTCATAACCGCAATAACCTCTCATTGACATTCTATAGGATATTCTCCCACTTCGATACATTCGTATGATATTATAAATAATACAAGATACTACAAATAGAATGGTTGTCAGTCTACAACATTTTAAGCGTCTTTTATGGGTTTCAGTGTACGGTCACAGCGTGATTTAATTTGATTAATAGATGACGTTTGGGAACGAACCTCATATTAGGTCTTGTTTCAAAATAGTTTATTTTCGATTTAATAAAATTTACTTCAGTGTAGAATTATTATCAATCGGTATTCATCTTTCTTAACTTATGTTCGCGTACTGATTGATTGTCGATTGGTAATTTGTGTATGTAATGTTTGTGCATGTTATAATGTTAGAAAGAAGTGAAAAATGAAGGAGTTGTCGAGAAGAAGAGCTGTCCTGTAAGGTAAAGAATTTCTCTGCGTGGGTTTGCATATTAAAAATAGATTTTTCTTGGCGCGTTTAAAATTGACACATACACTTACTTATTTGCTCTCGAAAGAGAAGAAAAAAAATCTGTAAGTAATATTGATTGAAGGGTACGTCAGAGCTTTACACTTTAAATGACAAAATGCTTCTTAGAGTTGTCGACAGGGGTGGCGGAGTTTCACGAAGGCAGCCGAACAACTCCGATTGCCACAAGCCATTAGCCACACTTCATCAGTGCGTTATTTGAGGCTGAACACCTCCGAGAGCCAACTTTTTGTCCGGACTCCAAGCTTTTCTTTTGCAAATTTTCCCAGTTTTTCTTGGGTTTTCTTGGCCGTTTTGTTGGTTATTTTCTCCTGTTGTTATTATTGACGTCAGGTTTAAAAGCTACCTGATGTTTTCCAGCGAAGTTGGGTGTTTTTTGATGTTTTGTTTTAAGGAAAGTTTGTGAGTTAACGCGGGAAATGTTCCGCTATTTACTATATCAGATTATTTACCGCTCCTTTACACCAAACTCTTCTTCTACACAAGTTCGTCACCCCTGTACAAGCTTTCATCACCATTCTCATTCACCGACGTCGGGGGTCCTTAATACCGCTACTACCGCGCTTACATACATCACGAGCCTAATTCCATTTTCTCCTTCAATTCCTATTTTTACCCTTTCATTTCTTTAAATCCAGGATAAGATATTTATAGGCTATTGGTTAAATATACGATAGTTAATCCGCTCGTTGTCTTTCGCTATAAAAATACCAAACAATAAGTAGTAAAGTAGATAATGGAGTACACTGTAGTGGCTAATTGAAGAATGAGCGAGATGGAAAGGGTGTGGTGTATGAGCGAAGTTGAGGAAAATGTAAAGAGAGTTGAAGAAGAACCAAGTTGAGTGATATAAGTTGGAAAGTGAATCAGCTGCTGCTTCTGCTGCAACGATACACTCGTATTTATTAAAATTAAAACAGCATCACGGTAGAAACAAATTTTAATTTAACAAATTTCACAAAGTTTTAAATATATACAAACTCGGTAACTTGTCTAATAAATATTAATACAGTTTGTGTTGTGTTGCGCGGCTAGACGAGCCGTCGAGAGTGGCGCGCGAGAGTCTCGGGCTCGAGAGCAGCGTTCGCGTTTAGCGGATAATAACGCGCAAATTGTCGCGTTTCGAGATGTCACGATTTGCGCTTCATCATAATTATGGTAATACGTTCGGTGGTTCGTTATTTTCAATGGCTCTTGCCGTACGTTTGTTACTCGCAATTTGCGGAATAGCGTATTATTCTTATTCTCCTTCCCAGGAACTTCGCCGGATTCCATCCTCATTTCTCGGCCTGGACAGCGACCGAACTCGAAGCTTTTTTTCCTTCTGCAATCTTACGCGTAACTCTAAAGAATTTATTATATTTCACAATAATACAAGTGCAAGTCCCTTACTCTAAGTCTCGTAAGTTTTAGTTCTGGAATTCATTCCATTTAACACCAAAAACGGTTTTCTCTATTGAGTAGAGTTTGAAAATTAAGGTTTGATTTCTATCGTCGTCAATTGTAAATCAGGTATACGTCCCTAAAATTTTTCATGGAACAGACAGAATCAACTTCTAGAGAATATATTAATCCATTATAGTAAGCAAAACATTAATTGGTCGGCAATTGAGTCTCTCAGTACTTGAAATTTGTTGAAGGTTTTGTTGTTCGTCTGGATATGATGGTATCATAAGTATGATAGGTATCATGGTAGCAGTTAATTTAATATAGTAACTAAACATTAACCGAATGGTAATTGTGTTGTGTAGTGATTTAGAGAAAGTCATTACTGTACATATAGATTTTCAAACAATAACTGATTCATAATGATGGCTCGTAGTCCTGGAATGAAAGATCTTTTTTCTTCTATGTTTCAGCGACAATGATAGCTTTACTGGGGTAGGGGGATTCTATAACTACGGTTGCTATCATTTTAACTTGTTAAGATATCAATTATAATGTAAGAATTGGTGTTAAGCGACTGGAGGGATGATGGAGTGAAGAAATAAGCAGGATTGCAGTCAACTGATGACTTTATTAGTCTAAGGCCAACGTTTCGCCACCAATTGTAGCATCATCAGGGCAAAATAGTCTTTTTCCCTGATGATGCTACAATTGATGGCGAAACGTTGGCCTTAGACTAATAAAATTCATCAGTTGACTGCAATCCTGCTTATTTCTTCATTCCATCAATTATAATATCAACTACAAAGTATACTGACAATTCTTTAACAGAAATTGTTTTTTATAGTTAATATCTACTTGCATATACTCATACATAGGTATATAAAGAATACTTCACAAGTCTACACTTAAATTCATTGCAAATATGAATTTCCACTATGGTGATATTTGACATTTGATTTTTGTATTTGATATTTTAACAAGTGCTGATGTAATTTGTAGTTGTTACGAGTTATAGAATCTCACCTCTGTTCTGATAAAATTCTGATGAATGGATATGTTGGTATGTTTATAATCATTTATAAGGGAAGACTGGACCGGTTTCAACTCCACATGGGTGTTCTTCAGGGAGTGAAAGTGAAGAACCTACATACCTTATGTATTATATTACAATAGTTGATGAATTAATTTGATTGTATCCGTTAGTATTTGGAGGTGAGATCCCGTATCTTCCAAGTGTCAGAGATGTCGATGATTTTGCTTGCGGAAGTGTTGTTGGTGTATGGTATGTGTATTGTGGCATGGTAGTTTGACGCGTCCAGTGTGTTTCCATGGCAACTAGGATGGCGTACGGCAGTGCTCCGGGCGCTGCTATCGATTCGGGAACACTAGCATCGCTGGACCGACGGACACGTCTTGTCACATATTCTCTGTCACCCCCCGACACACTATTACTATTTTATGCCTCACTATTTTACATATCACTTTCCCTACACCATAACCAGCAATATCATTTTCAAAATATTCTCAAATAAGTTAGTGCTCGGTGAACGGTTTTCCATATTGTCCTGAGATACTTGAAGACCTGTTCTGTCCAGGAATAGATTGCTCAATGATGTTTAATGTTTCTGTTGGTTGTTGTAAGACGTAGCACGTAGCAATCACCCTGTCCGTATTAATACGATTTGAATGAAGGCAAACACTTGAAGTGATCCGGGGTTTCATAAAGCGGGATTAGCGATTGTTGGCGGAGTGTGTATTTGTTTAGTCGCCGGCTAACCCGCGTTATTTTCGCTGCAATCCGACTGAAGGCCCGACCGACACGTCCCGGAGATTTCGTACCTTTTATCGCCGAGCCACACCGTGAACAGGTAATGGAACACGCCTTGATAGTGCACGGTTCATAACTTATTGACAAGTAAACAATGTTGCGAAAGTCAAGACGAAAAATATTTCAAATTATTCACAGAAACTTTGTGTAAAGTACATATTATTGTAGTTATCGATTGATTATTATTACTTATACAGTATTCAGTTAATGAAAACGTGTTTTGGCGAAACAGAATTTGTGTCTGAACAATTTTTCGATTTTTTTTTATTAAAATGTTTTCCAATTGAAGAACATGAAATTTAAGAAACTTTATAAAATGTAATAGTATTTAAAAATTATTGTTAATTATACCTGATAATGAATGAGCCAAATCCAAACGTCCTTATATATTAAATAAAGCAACCATCTAAGGAACAAAATTGCCTAATTTTAAATCATTATTATTATTCTTATTTTTAACGACACCTTATTCAGTTGCATTTCAGAAAGCGTCAATTGCAATTTGGGTATTAATCAATTGCAACTGAGAAAGCATCAAATCATCATTTACGTCAGTGCTAATTTAGAATATTTAATTGTAATTTAGAAAAAATGAAATGTAATTCCCAAGTAACTAATATAAATTACATTTGATGCTTTCTGATATTCAAATGAAAATTCTGAATGGGGTATGTCACAAAATTTTGATTTTTACATATACTCGTACAATAGTAGACAAAAAATACACGATCCTACCACTTTGTTACACTAAATTGCTAATCCCCCCTATTCTGTAACTCAGTGGTTAATTTTTATCAGGTCGCTAAATTTATTCTCCAATGAAAATAAATAGCAATGAAAAAAATATCAAAACATCAGTTGCAAAACTTGTTTTTATTTGTCAAGAATTTTAGCAACTGGTTAAAAATTAACCACTGAGTTACAGAATAGGCCCCAATAACTATGTTTAGTATTTATTAATATTACATTTTATGACTTATATAATAAAATTCTTTTTTGGTCACATACAGCATTACATTTGTTGCTTTCTAAAATACTATTTACACTTGCTGCTCTTACATATTACTGTTTCTGAATTACAATGGAAAACGTTTCGAAATTCGATTCTACTGTTAAGAATCGATACAGATTCGGTACTTGAGAGGTAGGAGTAAGGACGAAGGGCACTGATGAGTGCATTAAATTGAGATAAAATCTGGTTCTTTGTGCATCAGTCGTAAATCTTGGGACAATATGGCAGCAAAAAGTGAATCTATGCAAGGAATGCCAGCCAACTACAATATTCATTAGAGCAAAACCGGGGCGCCATCTTCTTGCTTGTCATAAAAACAAAAAGAAGTTATTAACACTGGAGGACACGGCTCCAACTTAAATTAACTTCAAATTAATAATGAAAACGGGTGTGTTTTCACACAAATACGTTTCCTTGGCCGCAGAAAAACTGGCAGAAAACAGCGCATGAAAAATTCATGAAAATTAATTTAAGTTCACGGAGAGAGCGAAGGAGCCGAGATAAGGACGGGAAATTAAATACGCAATAATTTCACCAACTGCATTCTTCAAGAACTCCTGACGTACTCGTCAATTCTCTGCACTACCGAAATACTATGACATCTAAACGACTTTCAGAATTTTATTGTATAATAAATAAAATAATAATTGAAGGATTATTGACATAATATTTACTAAATATATTTATAATAAATCTTTAAAAAAAGTGTAATTATTATAGAATTATTAAATATGATTGGGATATAATTTATTTATAACAATGCAATTCAAAAAACATGTAAGCCATTACATCCAGGAAATACTAATTTATCCATAATAATAATGTTCTATATATCTGCCATAAAAAAACTAGCACAAAACCAAATATGATCATTCTGTCTTGAACATCAAATATGAAATTTACTGTTATATATTTATTAATTATATTTTGCTCTGGAACTGTAAGTAAAATTACTTTACAATAATACATATTAATACTTTCTTTCAGTTTTCTTGGAGAATAGTACTAGAAAGAGCAATGTATAAATATTACGACCCTTCCATATACGATGCGTCTATATCTGTTAGAAAAATTAATAGAACATCTTATGCTATGAACCAAAACGTAACAATTTTGAAAGACTTATCAAATAAAACTATGGTAAGATACAAAAAAAAAAAAATATTATTTTTTAAGTACATATTTTCAGATAAATCTGAGACTGTATGGATCCTTCAGCAATACATTTCAACCCCTACCATTGTATGTAATTAGAAATATTTGTGATTTTTTGCATAATGAATACAAGTTTTTTAAGTATGGTATACGAGGGAAATGGTTTGACAAATGTCCAGTAACAAAGGTACAAACTAAAAACCAAATAAAATAACAATTTACATGATTTTTTCTAGGGCTCTTATTATGTGATAGATTACGTTCCAACAACAGACCACATGCCGTTTAGCTTACCGTGGAAAACTAAAAATTATTTCCTAAATGTAAACTTTATTGAAAATGGACGAAATACTTTTGACTACATTATCTATTTTGTAATAAATGATGATGATGAATATACTTTGTAATAATGAAGTTTATTAAAGCTATTTTAAATGAATTGTGATGTATTGCGTATTATATTTACGAACAGTAGAATATATTAATGGTATATTATTACACAAGTTTTATAAGACGGTATATTGTTCCATGTTCCATGAGATGTTTGGGGCTCGACAAACGCAGCGAGGAGTACTCCAAAAACACGAATGGAACAATACGTCGTATAAAACGAGTATAATATACTATTTTTATACTTTGCTTCACTTATTTAATAAAAATCTTAAAATTTTCAATTAAAAAAGTAACAGATTGTAATCTAGAGATTTATGAATGTGAAATATAGTAACACCGTTGAATGAAATTGGGCACATTTATTTGTCTATATGCATTTAAAATATTATGAAAATATTTATAAATCTATGCATTATGAGTTATCAAATTTTAATATCCTTTTAAATTAGTTTTGTTTATTCGGGTGTCATATTCAGAAATAATATAAATTGTATTAAAAAACATTTAAAAATATGCGAGGTTATCAATTTGACATTTAAAGAGGGGTGCTGTTTTTAGAAGTACCAATATTACAACAAAATACCAAAAATAGTTTAACAATATTTTATATTACTTAACTGTTTTCGATATAAAGTATAAAAAGACTGTTAAATGTCATAATAACAGTATAAAATAACCGCGTTCAGTGTGATGTTCAGAAGCGATACTGTATTGACATTTGACATTAAACTATTTTGAAGTTAATATAGGTATGGGTTGTTTTCGTAGAAGTAGTTGATAATATATTAAGGGAATGAAGTGATTTTTCGCTTGTGAATTCGTCGCTTAGTGGCGCTTTGAACACATCTTGGGCAATTGAAGAATGAATTGAAATCGTTTCTTGAGAAAAAGCTCCGGATTTTAATAACTGGAAATGATCAGCAGCGAAGAGCTTCGCTCCGTTCGATCAGATTTAAATAAGGTCTTTAGCAATCGGCGAACAGGCATTCAATTAACTGGCGCTCGCAGTGAAAAGCGAAAAATCCAACTGCGAGCGCAGAATGTAATCTGCAGACGGGTATTATTGCCGATATTACCGTAATCACCAGCATCTACACACTCCCTCGCTTCACTCATTTTCATAACACCACCTTGCGCCTCCGCCGTCACCAAATGCAACCGATACGCAATACTAGATATTCCTACCATTTACTTTATAACAGGGACCCGAACAGTAACGAAACCGTATCCGAAAACCGCATCGATATTTGACTTTTTATACAACAAATAATAATAGAAATGCCATGAAAAATTCGTGTTCAATGTGTGATAAAACATTATCAAACGCACTCATTTTATCTTACAAACTTAGGTAAAATGTACCCGTTTTAAAAAAATTGACATATCTAAATAGTTTTAGTATCTCTTCAAACAAAACTACTAACTAAAAAAAAGAATAAAATTAACATTTCAATGTTTCCAATTACGTCAAAAATGATATAATTACATATATCTGTAGTAAATCAAATTTGGTTGTGATCATATCCTTATTTCTAATGTATGAAATAATCCGTATAGCATAGATATGAAGGACCCAATTTTGCTATAGCGTTCGTAATGAAACTTGCATGATTAAAACACTCGGTTACAGGTCGGCTGCGTGCGGACGTGTGCAGGTTTTACCCTGCACAAAGGCGCTTCATCGAAGGGGCGCCATATTACCACAATAATAAGTTATTTCGCAAATTTCTCATTTTTTCTTTATATGTTTACCCACCCAACGCCCGATTACACTACAAAAAACATTTTTGAAAATATTGTCTCAAAAAATTATTCCTCTTGATGATAGGATAGTATTTGTATTAGACAAGGATAATTCAATAATCTCGCAAAACCGCTAGATGACAAACATTTTATTTAGAGGTTATACTAAAATAGTAAGTTAAGTTTTAAAATAAAAGTAATACTCGGACAAAATATTGCAGCTCCATGATAAGAAGGTTTCAAAACGATGTAATCTTTTATTGTAATTTGAAAGTTAACAGTCACATTTATTTGTTACTGCATCTATGCAGCAAATAATATTTCCATATATATTTTATTTAAGTGAAATATCCCATTAATAATTTCTATACTTTTTATGTGTTGAAGTTAATATGGTGTCGAAATTTTTATAACGACAATCGATAAAACATAAATTTATGATTTTTTGATCGGTTCCTCATTAAGAAAAAAAGTGAATTTCATGCAAAAAAACTAATGATCACGACAATTATATTTGTATTTCTAAATATAAAACAACAGAAAGGAAGGGTCAGCAACACAGCTCTATTAAAGTACTAAATGTTTCTGAAGATGTGCGAAAGGACGAAACATACATCTTAATAAAGTGATTTTTGCGAAACAATATTAGGGCGCTAAAATTTAATTTGTACAAAGGCGCATTTTATGCCCTTTTTACCCAAGCGGCGGCCCTGCCTCGATTTTTATCCTCATATGTATTTCATTATGAACGTTATATTAAAATTGTATCCTTAGAATCTACACTAGATGGATTATTTCTTAATTTGAAATAAATATATCACAACCAAATTTGCTTTATTATAGATATATGTAATGATACATACTGTATCTTGGTCAAATTCACATAAAATTAATCTTGTTGTGTACTTTATGTTAAGTACAGTGCCCTAGTTATGTACAATGACTAGCAAACGCCCTCTTCACATATTTGAATAGAGGTTGACCTGAATAAAATAGTCAAATTACAATAAATTCTACTTAAAGCAAAAAATGATTATGACAGATTCCGTTCTTAATGATATCTAATAAAGTATAGTCAACAAGACAAAGTATGTCTTATATACAAGTATGTCTAGTTGCATTTTATTTTGAAATGAATGACTTGAAGACTTACCACAGTTGAACAACTTAAAAATTAGGAGGAAGAAGTAGCTTACCTGTAACAAAGAAAACAATAATGAATTATTGCGAATAAAATTGAAAACAAGTAATAAAAGTGGCGCAGTATTCTGTCATAATCATCCCCAATAACGCGCCAATAAAAATTTTATGCACCATAATTCGCGATTGATTTAATTTTTGTTATAATTAAATTTTTGCGAGTTGGAAAATTCCCAACAACGATACGATCATGTAGTGACATCGCGTTCGATTCGTTTTATAGCATTTTAATGAGAGAAGATTTTAGCCGTTACAGATAGCGACGTGGGTCGTTACCGACCTAAAAATTGCGGGCGATATCAGCGAACAGGCCTAATGAGGACCCAGAGACTTGATACGGATCGTGAAGAGTGTACATAATTGCCACAGAGGAATCCGTATCAGACGGGACAATGTTATCTACCATTGCGTTATCTGTCGCTCTACAATCATATTGTACATTCACATGACAATATGTTGTACCTCATCGCATCTATATCACCACATTTCATAATAATAATACAATCGTATCAAAAAGATTCTTAAAGCAGATAAAACTATCATAACAATTAATTAAACAATACATTTTTAGTGTTACCTTTCTATTAGAATTAGAATTCTATATTCAACACTTGGATAAAATTTTGAAATTACCTATTCTTGTGTACTTTTGTTAGTATAATCAGATAATTAAATTGTCAAAATCCGATCTCTATCTTTTGTAAGTTGTAATTTTGTAATATTCGTAGAATAAACACTCTTATTTGGGTGTAAGTTCAAAAATTGGTTTTGGGATAAATTTTGAAAAAAGTATTGAAATCAGCGCATTGAAAAGTACTTAAAATCTGAAGTTTAAGCCTAAAAATGGGTATATCGACTACAGACATTTTTACATAAATTTACAAATTTAAGAATTCTAGAGCCATTATGTTATTTTTTCAAAGAAAAGAGTGAAATATAGTCCATAAAAAATAAAGCTTTTTGTTGCTTTCTTAAAATAAATCTTATTTATTCCACATAATTTATATTAAATTATATAGGGATTTATTGCATGTAAACATACACCTAAAAGTAAACATATTATTACAGCTGCTTATTGATTGAGTATGAAAAATAATGATATTTATTAGTTGTAGCTTTTAATGGGATTAAGGTGAAAATATAAATAATTTGTGAAAATAAACATATAAAATGATATGACTGGAGAATGCACAAGAAAGATAATTTTTGGAGGTTCGTGTATAATTCTGGGAAATGAAATAATGAGTGGGACATTTTGGCCGGAGGATAATTACATATGACGCGGACAAGCACTTGATCTGAATGGGGTTTGTGTCACGTGAATCAATAGCACATATTCAGGCAATAATCAATCGTTATCGCCTGAGCTTTGGGCAGCGTGAAGCTGTAAAGCTCTGGCAGACGGAAGCAGCCAGCGCCAAAAACTAAAAGCTCCCGTCAAATCAACTACTGACACATTCGGAAATTAAATCCAGGGAGTCAGCGACGCCGACGGCGCGTTTAAAACTAAAGCCCGCCTGACGGACGCTGACCGCGCACACAGAAAATACTTCGTTTTTCCCCAAAAGCCCCAAAAAATATACCCCACTTTCAACATTCATTCCTGGTATTAAATACATTTAATCTACAATTGCAATTTACTCAAAGGTAACATTAAATTATAAAAAAAATATATTGAATATTAAATATAAAATTAATCAGATTATAAAAATTTCAATTTGGCGCACTAAAAAATTGTTCAAACTCTATTTATTTATATATTTTATTTTGGGATCATAAATTTGTTTATACGCCCTTAGAAGCAGGCCTAATTTGGATTTTATTGCCCGAAGGTGTATAAAGTTGCCAAACAACAGCTACTCAAACAAATTAACATTGAGGTTAATGAATAAATGTTAAACAACAATAAATACAATAAATTTTAATTTCAATTTACAGAACTTTTAAAATTTCTTCTCATGTAAATATTTTGTCTTTTCAGACATTCCAGTAATATTTCGTCCGAATAATCAATACGTTACTTTTCATAATCCACATATATGTGACTCTTGAATTTGTTTAGAAACAAAAAATTTAAAGCTCTCCGCCTTGTATTGAGCTTTAAACTTTCCCTCATGCTATAATCTTTTGTTTATGTCCTTTAAATAATTATTATTTAAAAACAAAAATTATCGCTCTGGTACTCTTAACATCTCAGATGGAATGCTCGGTGGATAACGTTTGGAAAACATTTATTGCAGTATATTACCGAAATCTCCCAATAGTGGGTTACACAGAGTGATCAATCGGAAGTGATAGTCACGTGACATGCGTAGTTCTTAAATTTTATTCGCGGAAATAAGTATCGACATTTGTGATCATAGGCGTACTTTATTATTATTTATTATTCTGTCAAAGTACTGTCAATGCTTCAAATATTACTTACTTTCTTTATTTTTTTTATTTGAAACATTTTTTCTAACTTGCTGAGTTATTGGCTTAAATAAATAAATTATGTTTTTGAATATAATAAAATTACTAAAATATTTTTTTATAATGAAAACTGGTAGACTAATTAATTTAAATATCAAACTTTTTACCTAGAAGTACAGTTTTGAAATCATTAAAGAAAATTGCCGGTTAGGTGACTATCACTTCCGATTAATCACAGTACACATTCGGTGATAAATTATAATTGTAATTAAATTTATGAACAAAAAATTTAATTTAAAATTAAATACATGTGTAATAATTTATATTATTAATTATTCACTTCTCTAATTACTAACTGTTCCATTTTCTGTTTGATTCTTATGAATATTTCAATGAGTACCCCATTCAAATTATAACTACATGTATGTTTTCTTGAATAAAAATTCTTTATTCATACAAGTACAAACTATACCAATTTTTGCTTGAGTTAATTAAAAATTAAATAATAAAAATTATATTTAAATTTAGAGGATTATTTATTTAATTATAATGATATATGTGAATGTAATGTTTTGAACATTGTGAATTATATTAATAATTACTTTTTTATTTTATTAATATAATTTCTACATGATTAAATCATCTTAACAGAAATAGTGTCCATCAAGTTTAAAACTAAAGGTAACAGTAATTAATAATAAATAAACAAACCTTCAGTAAAAAAACTGTCAAGTATGACCTCCAAACCATACAACAAAACAATGTCAAATAACACAATAGTCACACATTCAATAAAAACAGTACGTACTAATTGTCAACTAATTTACCACTAAAATAATGTCACAGTAATGTCAATCATGAATATGTTTCATAGTTAATAATATATTACTTAGCACGAACTATAAATGACAGATTTTACATCGAGAATGTAATTCGAAGCCTAAAAATCACTTACAGTTGGATTTTAGTATGCTGTTTCCATACCTAGATAAATAGAAAAAAAGAAAAATCGTAAATTCTTAAAAAAATACGTTTCAGGGCTATAATATTTATTTAGCTTTTAACGTTCATAGATAGTAAATATTATAGATCTAATATAACTATCGAAACCAATTATTATTAATGCGTAACTTACAGAACATGTATTGCAAAAAGTATAATACGTAGAAGAACATCAGATGCGCCAAAACCAAGATGTACACCGAGACTGATTGTGCAAATCGAAACAATAAGAAAGCAATTTGCAAATTATAAAGTCGTTTATTTAAAAAATTGTTTAATTATAAATACTTATATAAAACTTTATATTTCATTAACTTTTAGTAAGTTTTGAACATATTTGAGGAAGGCGAAGGATTTTCCTGCTGCATTTATTTTTTTTTACTCGTTCTGCATCTAGAATTGAGCATACATAGCCTGTGAATCAATAGCGAAGGAACCGTCCTGGTTCTTCGATTTCCTTAATGGGCAAAAGTGCCGCAAGGCTACTCCAGATTGCGATGGAAAAGGGTTGCACAATAAAACCACCATCCCTTTTTCTACTTTCAAATTACAAAAAAAAAGTCCTTCACTCAAATTGTTGTAGGTGTTAGAAATGGAAACCAGTGTAATTTTGTACTTATTTAAGACTAATCGTTCGAGTTTATTAATTAACTATACGTCATTAATTATTTCCGACAAATGTACAAAGTTTTCACCGCAGACTTTAAGCGTTAATCAATCATCTTACGAAGTTTAAAAACTTAAGTCAACTAATTTAGAGCTACTTAATTACACAATATTATACTACACACTTCTTTCAACTTTCTACTTTTTTGTTTTTTTTCTTGTCAGAATTCTAAACAGCGCCTAAACATGCAACAAAACTTACACCCAAAGGAGAAAATACATTCACCATCTCCGCTTATATCGTACCCATTACTTTATAATAATGTATATCAAAGAATATATTGGGAGTCACCTTAACAAATATATTTGATCGAAAAGTGCTACAAGATTCGAAACAATGGGGGTCTTTCTCAGTCGAATTTAAAGAAATTAATTTAAAAATTAAAAAAAATATGCATAATAATGAATATTATAAAATGATATAACTAAAATACTTCCGAAATGCGGGAGCGTTTTGTTATAGCGTGATGTCAACTATATGAATTACATCAATATTTTCATTGGGGACTTTAAAAGACCGCGAATATTTTGATTTGCAAGTGAAACATTGCGCCATCAATGACGAATGAGCTTGAAAAACACAACGGGCGTGACCTTGAGAGAAGGAGAAACAAGAGCGATTGGTAGTGTTTTATAATACCTAATGCCACATTGTAAAAATTAAAACACATTTAAAAAAATTACAAAAACGATTTTTGAAAGTCTACATATTTTTACCGGGAGCTACAACTAATTGTCCAAAGAGAGGCAGGCGAGCCGCAATTTGACTATGTCTGGTCATGAGAGTAAGGGCCCAGATGTTATTAAATATTTTCTTTAGTAATAAAGCTGAAAATAATACTTTCATATAAGTAAGTAAGATATGTAGGTACATATGTCCAGATTCTGCGAGTACCCTCTCTGAATTGCTCTGTTGATGTTGCACCAACAAGGCTTATATTTTAAGCAAATCTTAAACAAAGAAACTCTATTCGAAATTTTGACAGCCATGATAAATAGTTCATTTCATATTTTGTTCTGATGTGATATTGTCCGTTTAATGAAAACTTAAAATTTAAGTAACAGTAATGCAACCAGCCATTAGTCTTTAGCCCTTTATATTGAATTATATATTATGGGTTGACAAAATCAAAGACATCTTGTAAATTATATGGAATATGTACAGTATTGTAATTTCCAAATTCCATGAGAAATCTTATTACGTTTATTACCTAAATACAGGATGAATATTAGAAACCCTGAGAGGAATTAATATGGGCAAATAGTTTTTTGCTGTTTCTATCTCTCAAGCTAAATTTAATTGGTTGTTTGTGGTAACGTGTGTAAGATTATATAATTTTGAATCTACTGATATCAAATATCTGTAATATGAGATTTCTTATTGAAATATTAAAAAAAAAAAATCTTTTATATTTCAGTAATACGAATTTTTCAAACATAATATTCCATGGCGGAGTGGATTTGCACGTGGCATTGTAAACAGAACTCAGTTAGGTAGTTCGGGTTCGGGA
The DNA here is from genome assembly GCA_035578165.1 of Stenolophus ochropezus. Lineage (NCBI taxonomy): Eukaryota > Metazoa > Arthropoda > Insecta > Coleoptera > Carabidae > Stenolophus > Stenolophus ochropezus. The sequence goes on along the minus strand of JAQOWZ010000001.1, from coordinate 39,841,541 downwards.
CCGTATCGAACCTATTTTTTTTAATAACAGTTTAATATATTTGATTTAAAAATGAATTATTAGAAATTAATTTAAATATTGTTATTATTTATCATTAAGGGAAAATTGAATGAGAAATTTGTAAAAAAAAACTAACATTTGTGTCTGCTGGCTTGAATCCCGATTGTCCATGTACATGTTGTTCACAAATTCGTAATATACCTAATTTAAAAATTCTCTTTTGTTTTCGTAAACGTACACCATACCTCATCATCAATAATTTAATTTGAGTGCCAGCTTATATAACGAAATGTCAAAATTAAAATTAAAAAAATCAACGAAAAATGTTACTGAATTTGTTGTAATAAAATAAATAATTTGTTTAAATTTAGAAGTTTTTTCCAAAATAATAATAAATTAAAATATTAAATTCATATAAAATATAATTCGTTTGTTGAAATCAAATATTTTTCTTATTTATGAAAACATAGCGTTATCAAAAATAAGGACAAGTGTAAATATTTTAACCTACGGTACCATATACACCCAATAATATTTAGCGGTAGGGATGGTAACAGTAAAAAACTGTTTTCCCATGTTAATTCCCAGTCTAATATTCATCCTGTAGACTCTAAGTAGTAAGGGTTTCTGGAAGTACACGGCAATGCACAGGACATTGCATACTTTTGATAAATAGTAGTAAATTTGTAAGTAATGAGTACTAAGCCCCTTACATTCAAATGAATTTTTTTCGATAAACTTGTGACGACGTCAGGAACAGAAAACAGAATGGTTAATTGTAGGTGCAAAAACTGCATGAGCGTTAAATTGGCTAAAGTGTAGTAATTCCCAATAAAAAGAATTGAATGTGGTGGAGCCAAGGTTGTGGAATTGAACGTGGAGGACCGTGAGAACGGGAAGCATTGTTGCAGAATGAAGACATCACGCCCACAATTGTTTAGCCCATTGGATTTTATTCGGTAACAATGGCGGCTGCTCGTCAGGTATTTATAGCCTCGGATCAATGCAGATGGTAATATATTCCACATTGTATCTTTGGGTAATATAAGTGTGCTAGGCACAGCCTACTACCATGTATCGATTGCCATAAAGGCGAATGGTGTGGTATAATATATAGGCTGCGTATCACTGAGAAATACCTGCAGTTAATGCCACTTCGGTGTCGGGATGTAAGTGATCGATTATTATTGGAGAGGCGGGATACCACTACGCTTATTATTTATTGACATTCATGATATATAATACACTAGCTTTTTAAATGCACCCGCCACATTTTTCCACACAATACTTTTTACAAATTTAAGCCATTTTTCCACCATCAGAGCCAAAGAGCATGTAGGGATCTTGGGGATAATACCCCGCCTTATTGGTTTTCACTAGTATTTTTTAAAACAATTTCTGTTATATTTGAATATATATTTACATTGTTCACAACTTATAATTCATTACTGGGTGTGCTATTCTGATTCATTGCAGATATCGGTTATGGTATATTTACACCGTAAAAGGCGTTTGAAGCTCAACCCTTTTTGGGTATTCTATCCGGCGTGGAGAGTGACTTACATAAGTTACTCTTCGGCAAATAGTACGTACAGTCACAGCTAGTGTCTATTCAAAAGGCAGTAATATTAATTTAACATTTTATTTTAGATTTAGAAGTAAAATAATGATGTGAGTTTGTTTCTGATATCTCCACCACTTTTTCTGAATGTTTATTTATTTTCTTTACAGCTTTAATTTTATGAGAGAAGACTGTAAGCGAAAGGGTATGTCTGTCAAAGGTTGTTGATCGGTGTCCGATTGGTGGTTGCGGTGGTTTGTGAGTTATTATATAATGCGTGGGTGCGGCATTAGAATGAAAGTTATTTCGTACGCACATAAATCTGGAAAGTTAATCAAGTCGCGGAATGTTTTATATGGAAAAGAAGTGAAAAAGTGGCATTTTTTCCGCGGAACACACTAATGAAGTCGGTATATCCTCCCTCTGTTCCAGAGATCACTTCGCATATAATGCCTGAATCATTTAGTTTCAAAACTTCTCCTTTTATAAGTTTTTCTTCTTACTAAATCACCCGCTTTTCATCTGCAACTTTCCCAGTTATTATCATTTAAACGGTTTGAACAAACTTGATTATCTTCCTTCTTACTCCACAATTCACCGTCATGGGTTCTTTCAGTCCCGGATACTTCTCTCTCCATATACGTACACATCTTCCTGAATTAACAAACATTTCTACATTTTCCACTTTTAAAAGAATTGCAACTTGAAATCATTGGGACAAAATGGATTTCACTTTTGTATGTATATAATAAATAATGATTTCTTTCAATAAAATCTGATGAAAAATATTTTATAATCTTCGTCATTTAGTTTTTCTACTCATAAATAAAATATAGCTGTAACTAACAAATCTATAAGAATATTTAAATTAATGAATTATTTAGCATTGCCTATGTAGAATGGTATTCGAATATCAGAACAACGAAATTATAAACTTTGGGAATCGAATCATGTTCAAAATGCAGGCAGTTAGAACTTATGTGAGGAGTGCAGTGAGAGAAATTTGATTTAGATCGTTGTGGACAGTTTGCAGTCTTGCAAAATAATCCGGTGTTAGAGGCATATGACTTGATATTTTTCACTTGTAATGCCGTAATCTTATTGATCAGATCAGAGTGTTCGGGGTGGCAAGGACCCTCCTTAACCCCGCTGTCACGCGGAACATATCGCTGGGAAGGTTAACGCAGAGATCGATTCCCACGTGTGACCAGCATACTCCGCCAATTACAACCGACACCGGAGATAGAGATACCAAAGGGATTATTATACGAACGGAGCGAAGAAGCGGGAATAAGTAGACATTATAATAACAAACGGACCCGGAAACCATTGCTATTTTATTTGATTCGGCTTTTAGGATGACCTATTTTTGCGAAACGGACGCTGAATTCGTATGAATTCCTAGATGGAAACGAATTAACCTTTGGGAAAACGTAACGTAGGGTATCCAAATGAAAAGATTTTGGACACTGTGCTTCCGGTGCCAAATAAACGGGTATCAATGCACTGAAGTACGAGTAATTTAGCGTTAGCTTGTTTTATGAATAATTATGCATTCCGTATTTTTACTTTTTTATACGAAGTAAAGGAAATATTGTAATAGCGAAAAATTTCGGTTTTCAGATTTCAACGTAATTTAAATTTTGACCATCCCTGAATCCATTTGGACTAGTTTCAGCGTGACACACGTACGTTCCTACGTATGTATCTTACATAACTCAAAAATGATTAGCCGTAAAATTTTGAAATAAATGTAGACAATATTTCTTTCTTTCTAACTTTTTGAGATATTAAAGTAATTTTGGTAGTGCAAGAAGGAATAGTGATAAATATTTTAATAAAATTTTTGAAAAATGATCCTTTTCTCATTTCGAAGATATGAAACGAATTGAAGTTAAAGAATTAGGATCTCACTTTCAAGTGAAATAAGTTTAAATGAAGTACAGCAAAAAATCTATATAATTTAGTGTACAAGGAAGTCGGGTGGTGTCCACATCACATTTTTTCGAGATGGAAAGGAATTATAAACTTTGGGTTTAATGAAATGGTTTTTTTGGTTTCGGTGTTTCAGATGTCAAATAACGGGGCATAAAAATGCGGCATGGGTAAATAAATTTAGTTTGAGTAATTTAGCGCTGTCTAGGCCTTAGTGACACCCGGCGCTTCTTGTTTATATCAACAATTACACATCCAGCATTTGTCGACAAATTTAGCCGGCAGTAAATTTAAAGTTGGCGCCATAAATAACGGGAAATCCCGCAATTGTTTTTGGTAGCGTCACCGACAACGCAACTCGCACATAGCTACATAGCGTGGCCGACGTAGCGTATTGAATTATCGACTGGGGTTTTTGCTAGCTGGCAAAATCGCAAACCGGGCTCTAATTTTGTAATTGGTGAATTAGAGCGCCATGCAAAATAGCTAGTATTTCGCGAAATTCACTTCCTTGTGGTCGATCGGTTGAGTTTTAAGGGATGAATTAATTTTAGTCGGTGTGTATTTTTGCCGATGTCACCCTCCGGCCGTATTAGCGTTTGAGCTGAGCTAATGAGCAACTTGTCGGTAATTGCATATTCTGTCGTGTAATAAACATAATCGTTACCCGCCTTCGCTTCTAGCTACACGTGCGCCAACCCTTCTCAGATTCAATATCCACCAGTATAAATAATACTACCGAGAGGGAACTTGTGCAAAGCGAACCACCAAAAGTAATGGCTTCAACTTAAAAATACAGAGTTCTTTAACCTGTGTCATTTCCCTGACACATTTATCCGGCTTTATAAATACCCCATACGATTCGCACACGTGCAAAAAATTTATAGGTTTTTGTAAAATTCCAGTGCAGCCCGCGTTGTATCGAATATTCTTATCTCATATCTTGTGCGCGGAAACTTTTTCAATATCCACTTCTTCCAACTTCTCCTCTAGGGGCTGGGACCACGTTCCCCTCCCCGCCATCCGCCACTGGACCTCATGTCAGGCCACACTAGATTTCACTTCCGAAAGATTGAAATTTTAGTTGCCCGTATTGTTTTTCATCAATACTACGCAAAAAAATATAAATACATTACACATAAAAGCAAGTTAATTGAACATTGCAAAAAATGTTTTGCATATTTGTGAAATATTTAATGGATTTATAGATAAATACGAAATAATAACAACGCATAGTATTGTCCTGATTTTAAAATCTCACATTTCGATGTAATAAGTTTCATTTGGATTAATGTACTGCTCCAGTTAACTATGGAAAAACTAATGAAAAACATCTAAAATGCAGTAATGAAACAATGAAGTTATTTTACAATTTCGACAAGTTTAATTCCATATTGGGCTTCTTCAAGGAATAATAACATTAATATTCTTTTTTTTTGTAGTATAACAGCCAATCGTTGACTATAATAATCAGTTGATAAAAATACAAAATTTTACAGCATACTTCACAGAAACGTATTGTCGTTCTGACAAAATCATTACCAAAAAGTAAATATTAAAATATAAATTACCTTTTAATTCTTAGATCGCCCCTTTTGTATAATTAGTCATCTTTAATTTAACAACTATGTTTTTGTTAAAGTAGGAATATTTTTGATTTCTTAAAAATATTTACCTTTTGCTTTACTTTCTTATAGCAGTTGAATTAAATGTCATGGGTGTCTTTTTCTTTGTAATTTTATCTGGTGTGTTTGCTGGGTGTAAAGTTTATGAAGGGCATATTTCGCTAAAGTTGCGGCACCTCGATAAATACGTCCTGGTCGTGCGTTAGTTGGCTAAACTTTCACTTAGAGTTTTCCTGTGGAACAAGTGTTTGAGACGAACAGGCAGAGAAAAGCGATAAGTTATCGGAGCGGAGTTTTCCAACCGGAAAATTAATTGCCTCCGTACATGCTTAACGTGAGATATGAACGTTGCACTCACATTTATTACTCGGAAAGGGCGCCGTAACCCTATCCAAATCCGATCCAAGGAACACACGTTAAAGACGCAAGATTCAAGAACTAATGATGTCTATAGCTTTATTCCACGGTAATGTTTATTTACGGAAATGCTCCACGTGTCTAAATAAATATAATTGTTGATCAAGATCTAAGCACAGAAGCTATTCACAGTGTTTGAATAAACTTCTGGAAACTTAATACGTCTGATAAGGAGATACATTCACATGTTTTGAGTGGAAGTTTGCAAGTTTTACTGTAAATCAAAATGTGTTTATCTCTATTGAACTTTTCAAACTTACGAGCACTACCGATACAGAACGAATACTTGCTAGCAGTTTAAATTAACTCATATCTCGGGATTCAATCCGCTAGAGCAATGTAAGAAAATATTCTCTCATAACAATTATATTTATTTATACAGTTTTAATAACAAAAAAAAACAGAAATATTAAAAGAGATCATATCGTAGGTGATAAGATAGGAGTAAAAATATACGAAGGTATAACAAAACTTATGAGAGTTGGGAAAGAAACAGATAACAGAAAGACCAAAACAGGAGACTACTCTTTTGAAGGAGTTAAAAAATTCAAATATTCAGGAATAATGCTATCAAATAATGGAGACAGAAAAAAAAACTTATTTCAAAGAAAACTAAAATAAAAAATTATAAAACAATATTAAAACCCATTGTAATGTAATCCGCAGAAATAATGACTACGGCAAGAAAAGTCGAACAAGATCTAAGAATGGTAGAAAGAAAGGTACTACGAGCTGTACTAAGACCAGTAAAAATTGCAGAAAACGAATATAGACCTAAAATGAATCATGAAATTGAATAAGAATTAGAAGGAGTAGACATAGCGAAGATAATAGAGCAACAATGAGTCAATAGACTGGGACACGTATGAAGATCAAAAGAAACAGATATAATCAATTCAATACTATTGTGGGAACTAGGAGGGAAAAGAAGATGTGGGAGACCCAGATCTATGACTACAAGAAGAAGAAGAAGATTTAAAAAGAATAGGGTTAACAAAATAGAAGGAGATAGAAAATAGGAAGACATATAAAAGAATCAGCAACCTGATCTAAAGCAACGGGGACCGATGCACCTTAATAAAAGGATCTAGAGATGTAGATTTATTTTAGTAGTCCGAGATTTGTCATTAGCACTTGCTATATCGTTAACTAGAGGTCTAGAAAAATACATATAATCTGTCTATATATTCAAAATAAATAAAATGTGAATCCATTTTATAAGTGTCTTTATATAATTTTCTTTATGTCCTAGAGAATATATGGCTTGATGAACTTTTGTTGGCAAAAACAAATTGATCAAAAATCTGTGATTTATTATAATTCTGTGTTTAATCAAAAATTTGGTTGGTTATTTCCGGTTATATGTTCCGGCAAGGAAGATATGGGTTGATACATTCGCTATTTCGTTAGCAGAAGATTGGATAAAGAATCAACGATTAGCATTTGAAATCCGGGGATAATGAGTGGGCGCCCTTGAAGGCAATGGGGCTTATCTAGTGTTTAATCTCGTCGCCTGTGAAGTAGAGCTGTCGCGTCGTCCTGCAGCCCTTGCAGAGTCCTAGAGCGTGGAAGGGCCATCACGAATCAATACCGCCGAATATAGCCGTGATATCGGAGTGTTTGGCCAGAAAGCGATAGCCGTACATCGAGCGAACTCACTCGAAAGACAACCCAGATTCTTCATTATCGAAAATGCCCAATCACCTCGCTGAAAAGTCAAGTCACCACGGGGACGCTGGTTGAACATAAAGCCAGGTTAACATCTGGATTTCTATGATATATTTTTTTATTAATTAAATTTATTTATTTGTTTGTTAGTATGAGAAAGGGTTGTTTTGAAGAGCGGGTTTATCAAATTTGAATCTGCAATATATTCATGTGAAATATGTCTAATAAAAGCAAAGAAATTCCGTCATCAGAACTAAACTAATTTGAGAATAGAGATATTTGGTGGCAGCGCAACTAAATTACAAAGTTATTTAATAAGTAAAACTAGATTGTAGATAATTATAATTTAATAATTTGAAACGTGGTCGTAGTTTGGAAGTCCTGTTATCGTGTTATCAACAGAGAAAACAAATCAACTAAAATATAACGACAAGATTGTCGTGTGTGGATCAAATCCTCCAAACACTCATAGCAGCGTAATATCTGGTCATATTGGGCTGGTTTCTGGCCGACAGCGCAAAGAACATGAGAGCAAACGTTAGAAAATTACCAGCGATTCCGGAGTTCCGGAGCTTCGGAGCCGGTAATAGCCCGGAGTTTCCAGCAAGCTGGACCCGTAATGAGACTTTCAATCTAATCATAAAATGTGTTGCGCTGCACCTAACAAACTTACTGCACTCCGGCCACGCTAGTTTTTAAGTTTTATTCTCTAACACTCGCAGTAGCTTCGTTGTCAAAAACACTGTATTTATACTTCTATTATTCGGGTTCAAATCAACCATACAGAAACAAGGATTAAATTTGAGTACAATTAATGAACAAATATCTCAAACAGAATATTAATACTACATTCTTTCTCTAAAATATTTAGAACTTTTTTTCTCATTTAAGTAAGACAGGTCGGGGAATCGTGTTAAAATTCAAGATAGATGAATAAGGGCCCTATACAATTAGATTTTAATACTTTTAAGTTATTTTCTTTTAAGGAGTTTGTGAAAAAATATTCTTGCAAGATTTGTCCATACGGTTTTCTAGAAGTGTGTACCCGGTTTCTAGTTTATTTACAAATTAAGGACCGTGTCTGTAGTGAAGAAGGGTAGGAAGAAAGAGAAACGTGTGCATGTAAGCAAATTCTATTTGAGTTGAATGTGGCGCAAGGTAAAGAACCCCCTGATGGAGGGGGTGTGGGGTAGTTTTATTTGTCTCGGGGGCAGTCCGCCGCTGCTACGCCACTGCTGCGCCGAGGACAATACGACGGAGGAATACCATGAATTTTTCATCGATTCGCCGAGGCAGTTCTCGCGATATCTGCATTTCGCGTTGCTCTATTTCTCTCCACCGAATGCCATTTCCAGTCATTTTGGTTTATTAGGTTTTTTTATTCGAGTGTTTTGGGCACTAATGCATATGAAATTCAAGACGGGCTTAGTTTCTTTCTATAAACAACCACTCCAAATAAACACACCTTAAGACACACTCAAAACCTCCAGAATACATTTCTTTTCTTCGTATGTATTTTTTATTAGGAAATTACACGGATTGACGGAAAGAGATGATTGGCAAACTTATGTTTTATTGCAAGTATGGATGATTGGTGCTCACAAATTAATATGTTTCGTCTCAAAATAAATCAAGTCAAAGATATCTATATCGATATCTAAAATAGCTATCGAAGCTACAAGGAATGTAAGTAAGTAAGTAAGTAATAATCGAAGTTGTAATAGGTCGAAGCGGTAAGCCGAAGTCCTAGTAAGTTCCATGTATGTTACAAAGTGCATTCCGTTTTAAGCCTTATACTTAACATCTATTAAACGAAATATTCATAAGCTACTATCTTCTAGGTGTATTCTGCCTGTTACATTAAATAAGTACTCTGCTAGAAATACATGTGAAGTTTTTAAGATTCTATGAAAGAAATATGTAACTGTATGAATTAAGACAAAAAATTATTATAAGAAATTCTAAAAGACGATTTTTAGAAAGAACATCAAATAATTTAGTAATTTGATTCGTCAAGGTATTCTACTAATACTTGTATAAGATATTAATAAATGGAAGGTAAGAATAATGGTTTGAGGCATGATATATTTATTTAGTGGCATATGAAGTGTTGTGCGCAATAATCTGTCTGGGAGATGCCAGGAATAGTTGCGGGCGCTGTATATTGTCTGGGGTCGATATCTCGGCTTGGAAACCAATATAAAACGTGATGGTACTTCAATAATTCCGGCCCGACTGCAGCTGGACAGCCGCTGGAAGTCAAGCTTTGTTCCTGCGCTAATAACTGTCCACTCTCCACTGCAAGTAAATACGTCACGTTCGCCAAGATACAACTCACCCCCACGCAGCGTTTTACAATTAATCAACGGGAAAAGTCACCGCACTGACAGCGGATTGCTCTGACAATTACCCCTGCTTTTACTCAAATTCTTATTACTTCCTTCCAAACAAATCATTTCTTTCGTTGTCCAATACATTCAATTAAATAATCATAATGTAAGTAGAGCCTACAAATTTCGATCAACTTCATCATTAGTCTATTTAGTACTAAAAGTGTATTATTTTCTAGGACAGAAAATATATTTCTTTAATTTAAAAGTAATAATGGATTGATTGGATCTATGAAATTTATTACGTTCTCCAATTTATTAACTTCAATTACAAATAAAATTGTGTTCCGATATTTATTATAACTTTTGAAACAAATGTGTTTTGGGAAATTCATAAATAATGTTATCAATAACTGCAAAGTTCTATTTTGTTTTGCTTTAAAGTCTGTAAAGTCCATATGGCGCGTCTTCCAATGCACTTTCTTATACGTTATCCAAGAGTAAATTTTCGCTTTTGAAGTGATTTTTCTGTAGTTTCTTTTATAAGGTGTTAATTTCCTGAAGAGGGTTTTGATATGAGATTGGATGACTTGGTTTTCGGTAGATGTCACCTTCATTATTTTCTCCGTAGGTCTTGTTTTATTTGCGTCTGGTGTTTTCGCGAATCCGTCGCAAACTTAGTATTTGATAAATCAATTCTGGAGCAGTTTGACTCGTTACGCCCGAAGATGACCGTGCACGTGATTCGGTTACCTTCGGCAGCCGTTGGGACGCAATCCCCGGCCCACTGTGTGTGGCCAGTCGTGCGACGCTAAGTGTGTCTCCTGCTTTATGATTTTAGTGATTGCACCGGAATTGAAAATTTTTGTTGCAATATTTGAAATGATTACAAAGGGTTGTTTTCCTTTTGGAGCGGAGAAAATTGGATACTGGAAAGGCGGACAGCGCTGGCCTTTTCCAGGACTTTACCAACTTATCTCCATCTACGAAAATTTAAACACCTCCTAGGTTCCAGTAGTTGCCTTGATTAACAAGTTCAATTGACAAATATACCAAAGTCACTTACACGTAACTCTTTGTCTAAGAGTATCCTGTTATCACCATTCGTAACAAAATATACTGTATAGATAGATTAAGACTTAGCAAATTGATCTTGCAAGTACATCAGTACTTGGAAAATACTAGAAAGATATTCAATGATGTTCCCAAAATAGAGAACTAAAAGACAATTCTCTCATTTTAAAATTCTGTAATTATTTGCTAATTCATGAAGAATTATGCAGAAAAGTTACAAATACGTGTAGCAGGTTGTGAACTGTTGGGAATATTTTTACCTCGCACATTAGAAATGAACATTTTGTGTTAAATTTCCACTATTAGTAATGTGTAGCTAGTTTCAGTTCTCCAATTCTTTCATCAATGCCACAGCGCGACAGGTAACAATAAATTCTCGAGTGGGCTTGGTTTTCTGACACAAACCAACAAAGGTATTTTAACTAACCCAAGAAAGGGTAATCCGATTTTAACAGCAGTTAAATAGTTAATTTAACATTTTCGTAAAAATATTAGGGGAGCCAATAATTAAACATTTAGCCCTGGTTTTTCATTAGCTGGATAATTGAAAAAAAGTTAATCATGATTAAAGCAAAGAGCGTGTTTCAATCATGTAGACATGTCCGATTATATTAACACTGGTTATGAAGTTTCTAGTGTAGGTTGGCAAGAAAAATATATACGACTGCTCTCTCCAGATTACTAGATCTGTCAGTTCATAAATGCTTGTTTAGATATATTTTAAATGATTATGACATAATATCGAATAATGACAGAACAACGTAGCAGAAGTGAAAACAACATGATAAAATTATAGAGTGCAAAAAACAGATGTAACTATAATTAAAGACAAGGCGCATTGCTGGGAGAAAATTACAATTATATTCACTGTAAAAAGTGGCGTACTTACAAGAACTTGCAAGGAGGGAATACGAAAATATTTTTATTTTTAGAAGAAATATAATATACAGTATAATTTTTAATTTTATAATTTTTAACATATACAAATTTATAATTGTTATGCATATTATGCATAGATTATTTGGTCCTTGTCTTACTGTGTGTTATTTTTCATTAATCATATGAATAATTAATTCAAAATCTTCGTTAGAACTTATTTAATCCTTTGTGGGTTAGTCGATATCTCGCCAATTTTAACCGATTAAGAATTTTGATATGGTATATCTTATCCTTCTCCAAGATATTAGCAAGAAAAACTACAGAAAAATAAGTTAAACAGCGAAAATATATTCTTAATTATTTTCTTTATTACAATGATATTTATAGAAACTTCGACGTACAAAATGCAGTATATCGAACAGTACAGCACGGTTAAAAGTGTAGGCAAGCATGTTTGTAAAGGCATTATAAAAATTAGATTTGGTTGAACATGAGGCGTTATTATATTCCAGTATAAAGCAGGCAGCTCATTTGATTAAATAGTGCTAGAATTACACTATCCTTTATTCAACTAGTGTTCGCAGTGAAAATAATTCATTTTCCGTCAGTTGTCCTTGTCGCCACACCTGTCCTCCCGCGCCTGTCTCTGTCGGGAGAGAAAAACTCCGGTGATGAAGTTAGCGCGCGTAGCGGCGTTTTTCTTTGGAAGTTGTCCGCGTTTGAGTAAGTTTGCATTTTGCTGATTTGATTATTGCATTTCCATAGGACAGGGTAGTTCTTTGTGACAGGAGTATTCTGGCCACGTCGCGGCCCTAATGCAGGTCTGGCCCTTGTTTATAGGCCCACAGGGGGAACAGCGTCCATGGAACACTACACGTAAATCCAAACATATAATTTCTTTTAGATGTACAACTTCTATTTTCTTAACTTGGAATTAATTTAGCTTATAAGCCAATCCTGAACTGGACCTAATCTAGTTTGGAAAGCTGATAGCGAAATTTGCTTCAAGCTAATTTTGGAAGATTCTCATATCAAACTGTAGCAATCCAGAGTTCGATTTCCAGGATAAGCAAAACTAACTAACCAACTAACACTGACTCAAAATCAAAGGATATAGAGAGTAAATTAGTTATTTCACTACAATATTTGCAGATATTAAGAAAGATGGTGTGTAGCACATTATCATATTCTAGGGATGTAGTAAAACTTCCCGGTGTGTCCTCCACCAGAGATTGTGAAACTTTTTCCCTGATCCCCCATAATTGACCAATACCACAAATGTCGTTAGCGTTTCGTAAAAAGTTTTGATGGCTCAATCTAGCAAGCGGAGCGGGTATTATGTCCCAGTGTGAAACGGGCCAAAGTTTGAGCGGTGTAAAACGTGCTTGTACCGCTAATAAGTCTGGAAGACTGCGCCATATGTTTCCAGAAAAGTTTTGGAAAGCTGACACAAGTTAAAGCCTTTTTGGAAAGGAGAATCGTGTCTTTGTGTTCCGCCCACACCTCGCCAACCAGTTTATCTTTCTATATTGTTCGGATACATAACACTCGCTTATTCGATACATTACAATATAATTCTTCTACAAATTATAAATACAGAATTGCCTTTTAATAAGTATCAATTATTTTTGTATTGAAACAGCTACACCGATTTTTTTCCAAGAAATGTTTTAAATTCGAAATTAATTATCTAATTTTTTTTGTAACACATAAAATTGCCTGATGAAAACGACAGATTTAAAAGAGTAGGATATTTTAAAAAAAATATTCTTTTGAAAATTGTTGTAAAAATACCGTGAGTTCCAAAAAAGTATTGTCATAAGGATTTAACATGGGAAACAATTTTTGGTCAATAAAAACTGTCTGGTTAACAATTGATATTACATGTATTCCGAAATATTATTTAACACTGATTACTTCATTTTATTACTATAATGCAACGAAATTTACAAGAAATGAATAAATTTTTTACACCTGTCGTTTTTATTCCTCTAAACGCCAAACGACAGCTGCTAATTCTTGGTTACGCGGTTAAGACAACGGCCTATAGAATCAAAGGTTTTCTGTTCGATTTCAATTAAAATAATAACAACTTTTAAATATTTTTTTCGTAATTATGCAATTAATAATACATTTGTTAATAATATTTTTTGATTAATTCTGTTAATTTATTAATAAATTTGTTTATTAATTTCTTTTTCATATTTTTATAATATTCACTTTAATTACCTTATAAATAATTTTGTATAAATATAAAATTCAGAATAACACAATACAAAAAGGAATACCCACTATCAGAATTGAACTGAAGATCTTTGATTCTACTGGCCGTTGTTCTAAACTTATAAGCAAGAATTGACTGGTGTTATTTTGCGTGTACAGAAACGAAAACAACAGACGAAAAAAATAATTTGTTTTTTTGTAAATTTAGAGGAATTATTTATATATTAAATTGAATTAATATGTATAAAATAAAATGCAAGAATACATGTAGTATTATCCTTTGCAATATGGTTACTTAATTGTTCGCCGGACAGTTATTTATCAAAAACTGTTTTCGCATGTTAAATGCTTATGACAACACTTTTTTGGAACACACGGTATATCCCAGAAATAATAGTAAGCTAACAAAACGTCTCATTACGTCTGGGGACGAACAAAAAGATCAACATCCCGTCAAAGTTAACTCCGTCTTCTGCCACTATTTACTCTTGTGTTTTTATTTGCTGCATTCAGACTTGATAAAGTGACAAACTTCTTTTTTGCAATTAAGTGCAGAAAAATTTTAAAACTTACGGACAAGTTTTATATAATAGTAATTGTTAGACTCTTTGTTGACTCACCAAGTTGACGCAATCTGTTGAGTTGGAAACTATTCGTTTAGAGTGGGGTGCTTACCTGGAAAAGAAGAGAGAATTAGAAAACAAAATTCATTTGGACTAAACGACATTTTATCAACATCAGAGTTATTAAATCAACAATACACCGAAAGAAAACAGTCAGATAGTATCTAATTTTTCATTTATTCGCAATATCTTCATCGAGGCTCCTTCGCTAATTCCCTCCTCTGTACAATCTCCTACTCCTCGTAAAATAATAGCATTTAACCATGTACATGAAACCGTTTGCGTTGCACAAACGTCAATCTGTTAACCTGTAGACGAAGAGGGTTGTACGTCACGTTGTATGCGAACGAGAGAGATGAAATACAAGCCCTAGGGAAGCTGAGTGTGTGAGAACGCTTGTGTCAGGTACACCAAGATTCCGCAGGAACTGCAGGAGAGGGATAGCGCAAAAGGTTCTCCTTTTAAACATATTAATTTTGTAGGGTTTATTTCTTGAGAGTTTTCTAATGATGAAGAAGGTTTGGTCCGGATTTATTTAAAAGCGAAGAAGTCAATATTCAATACACATACAATATTTATAAGTTTTTAGTAACCTGAAATAAATTTTGTTTGATTATTAGATTCTGATATCAATTTTAAAAACCATGATTCATCCATAAAATAGATTTTACTCTACAACTATAACTTAAATAGGAGTTGAATATATAATACCAAAACATATTTTCTTTGATACTATATATTTTTTAAAGCAATTCTTTTTATTTGCGACGTAATTGTTTTCTAGGCCAGCATAACTGTTTAATCAATTGCATCACACGGAGTAATGGAGTAAGGAGTAATTGATGAAGGCTATAATTTTGTAACCCTAAAGTAAGGTAGCAAAATGAAGATTTCAAGTGGGAATTTTGATTTTGATTTCTTTGGCGGAATAAATTCCCAATGTGTGAGAACTTTTTCCACGATATTCTGCCTATGCGAACGTACAATTAAGTGGTGTATTGTGCGGAATCCTTAGGTGCGATCGCCGAGCGGTCGGGAATGAATTTTCGTTTGAAATGGAAATGAAAAGCCGCGATGCAGCTGATTTCCCAATGCTCGACTCCAATTCAATCAAGTTTTTCTCGCCTATTGATTGAAATTAGGAAATGGAGAGATATAAATAAATTAGAACGAGCTTTATGCCAGCTATTCTAGATAGCAACTTCATTTAAAATTTCCTCTAGTTTCGGTTAATTACAGCGCGTAATTATGCCACTTAATGGCTTTTAATTATCATTATTCGCACACGGTATATGCAGCCAGTTATTATTTTTATCCACGTTTATATCTCACTATACATTTACTATCTTTTGTATTTTCTATCCATAAAACTTTGACCAAAATGTTTAGAACAATAACCCTATTATCGCCACTACATTCCTAGAAGAAAAAAGTTCTGTATTTTTTTTTTTCCTTAAAAAAATGGAACAAAATATTGGGAGGTGTTAGAAGGTTGAGGCCTCGTTTGCAAAGAATGAAATCCCCGAGACAAGCAATTATTTATTTAGAAAATCTTGTCTGTGTAAATTAATTTTTGAGTCGTTTAAAGTGAATTAGTGGCTGGTCCTTATTACAGTCTGTCAAGAAACTCAGAGAATACAATTGTTATTGAAGTAAAACTTCACTAATCAAATGAATTTGCTTTGTTAACAGACTTTGCTGTACGCTGTTCATTTGACTTGGTCTTTCCAAGTTGTTAGCTACTTTCAGGACTTCACTACATATGTTATCGTACCCACTAACTTACAAAATGCAGAGACTCTGAATTCTACCAACTTGTATTTAGAGATTAAGTATTTTCTATGTTGGAATATAAATTGGATGTGATAGTGAAATGAGTAGCATGTTTTCATGGATTAGAGGATCGAATGAAGAAGGTAAATAAAGAAAGAAAAGTTGAGAAGAGGAAAGAAAAATGTAGTTTTAATGAAATTAGAAATGTCGGCTCCCAGGGATTGAGCTGGTAAAAAAGCGCAAACACAAGTTTTGAGCAAGTCGCTAACAATTATTTATTTAAAACACAGAACCGACTAATTAACACAAATAAGATTTAGCAGTTAATGAAACGGCACTGAAACTTACAACGCAAAGACACACAAATCAAATAATCGCAGCGGCGGAACTGCGTCGCTTTTAAATTAAATTTCGCGACGCTGGAAGTTATCTGGCGGGCGGCGGGTTATTTGCGACGACGTCGGCTGCACCTGGCGAGCGCTGCAGATGCTGACAGCACCTCCCTATATGTTACTTTTTATGACAATGATTGCTCCATTCATATTTAAAACACCAAAACGACTACATCCACTAAAACGTTCCCAGATTTCCTTTACGGTTATCGAAAATGCTCTAGACTTATTGCTACCGTCATAAAATCTATTACTGACATTTAACTTTTTTCTACTATTTTAACAATTTCATATTATATTCTCCCATAGCGAAATAACAATTGTAAAATGATTGGAGATTATCTAGTAAGTTTCAAACTTTTTACATATAATTACGTTGGTGTTCCTTAGTAATTGTCACAATATCACAATCTCATTATCAAAGTCAGTGCTAGTTTCTCATAGAATGAGCAAAGGAAGCAACTAGTCAATCATGCTCGATCCCCTCTAGTACAATTGTAGAGCTATTCTTTATAGGATTAGCGAGTCGGTATCATGATCCTGATCATGATGATGTCGTGATGCTGACGATTGTCCGTGTCCAGGTAAGAGGATTGGCGACGTCGAGGGAGTTATCGACGCGGACTCCGGGCGTCGCTTGGCTGCTCCCGTCACGGGTAATCTCCGCAGGACTATCGCGGAGGATGTCAATACATCGGCAACACTGATTCTCCAAAAGACACAACGTACCAGTACACTTCGTAGGCAAATAATTCCTCATTGCAAAAAGAACAGTCGCCTTATCTCAAAATATTTTTATTTGAATTTAGTAATACTGGTTGTCCACTTACAAGCATATGGTGACTTTTCTTTATTACAACTACTTCTTCAGATGGAACTGGGCCTAAAGTATATTTCAAGATAATTTTTATTAAATTTAGAGGTGCAGGGTATCATACTACATGCAAGAAACATGACCGTTTATGCTTTAAATAAAATAAAATAAAGACAAAAACTATAGTTTGCTTCAAATATGATCAAAAAATCATATTTTTTTGGAAAATCCGTACCTAAATAATTGTTTGAATTATCGGTGTACAATGACATTGCACTGGCGTCCTAAAATACTAAAATGCAAGTAAAACTTATCATATTTCTTCTATAAATGTAGAGTGTAAAGTTTCGATTCACTGTTGGTCCAAATATGAAATGATAAGGATACGGAAAATTGCAGAATTAAGCGCAACATCCTTAATACACAGCTGATAATGAAATACATGGTGACAAGAAGATTAAAAGGATATGGACGTATTAAAGTTGAGCACATCCTGAAAACAGGATTAAACTCACTTTAAATACAACTATTATTCGCTTATCAAATAAAGAGGCAGGAATTTCAAAGCAGAATTAATAAACCCATCCCGGTTCTCCGTCATGTGTAGCAATCCGTGTGCAAGTGTGCAGCAAGGCACGGCGTCTCTGTCCGGCCAGCTTCGATCCTTGTCCGCCGTTCCCAGTAATTAATAGCGTTTTAAAATACGCCCAACGTATTCATTTCGTGTAATTGGTTCTCAAAATGAATTTTGTTCGCTGCTCGTACACTTGTAAATTATGAGGGCGAGGAAGATTTAGCGCCCTGGCCTTCAAGAGCTTCATACTGCGATAGAACTCTACCGAATTGTACCACAGAGTGACGGAAGAGATACATTAGACCATGAATTTAAGCACACCCTTCTTTCTAAAATATTAGTAATCAAAGATGACAATTTACTTGAAGCTGAGGTAACTTAGGTCCAAGTTAAGAATGTTTCTAAAATATTTCTTTGTGGAGCTAATTGCTTACTAAGGAAAGGATATAAATACTAATTTTGTTAAGAAACCGCAAAGGATAAATTTTTAAGCAATCCTTTGAAAACGTTCATAAATTTGGATTTTCTCCTACAGGCTTTTTGTCGTAAACATATCTAAACCGACCTTTTAGAAATATAGAAGTACATAATTGTACAGTAGTATTTCTTTTATTTTAAAAATATTATATTGCCTGACTGACGTTCATTTTTGATTCTCAAAGTTCTTTGGTTCATAAATTTGGGTTTCTTGGTTTTATCTTACAAATCTTAACTCGTAAAAATATCAATTTCGGTCCAATTTAGAATATGAAAGTAATTTTTCTGTACTACTAACTACTAAGCAATACTGGCCGACTGATTGTGTTCGAGACTCAGAGTGGTTCGGAATCGTGTGCAAGCTAAAGGATCTTATACCTGTCGTTGGGCTTGGATTGTGGACCGTGCGTTCGCGTTTAGAATCTTGGGGAATTCGTGCGCAAGTTGCTGCTACGTCAGGCCGGGAAAGAAAAATACAACACGCTCAGTAATTCGGAATTTTGCATAAACTTCCCCCGATATATTTCACAACCCTATCTCTGTTTCCCATACTTCCATTTCATTCCTTCAACTTTCTCCTGTGGCGTCCTCGTCGCTCCTGCGGTGGCGGGCCGCGCCTGCTCTGCCTCGCACACATTATCCCCTTCAGTAGTATTTCACTGTGGTGTTATCTCCGTCGGGCACACGCAGCCCCGATGGGGAGCTCCTTGTTTGGCACGTCTAGAGGTTGAATGGCTGAAGTTGGGCGATGAATAAAGTTCGTGTTTAGTGCAACCTGCCGTGGAAATTCCTCCACTAATAATACTGGGATAATAAGAGGATATGAATTGGAAAGATGTTTTCCCAGCTCACACACCCCTTCCGGGTACAACGCTACTATTCAATAACGCTACTTTCGTACCAACTCAAAAATTTAGAAGCAATTTACGTATTACAAATAATAAAGATTTCAAAATTGAGAATATTTATATTATGTTAAAACAATTAATGAAAATTGAATTGAACTAGCGGAGCAGGGAAGGAATTAAAGAGGAAGTAGAATCGTTGGAAAGATTTGGTGGAGAAAAAATCTCAGTAGAGTTTTGCGGTCTTGAGCTAATATTGGGTAATGAAAGCTGGCGGGTTTTTGCAAAGGAAGCAGTCTGAAAGAATTATGGAGTTATCTAATTAGTTGTGCGGCTGGCTTGCAATTATGACGTTTGGAGGACGAGACCGGAAATCGATGGTACTTCCGCGAAGCGCGTGGTTTGAAACAGAGGCGAGATACGCCTGGTTATTGCTGCCCGGAGGAATGAAATAATTTATAATTAATTTTGCAGCAGGCGCTGTTTGTAATGGAGAGCGGTCTTGTTTCATTTTTGCAAGGCTTATCAATGAAAAACGGCAAACGACGGCGAAAATGGAACTGAACTACAATTACATTCGTTCACCCACCGAGAAATATTACCCCATCGTAATTAATTTATTTATGCAACACCTTTAATTGGACTTACTACAAATACGTTATACTCGTAGTCATTGTCTCATTCGATTAGATTAATCTTGTTGTTCAGGGAGTATTTCACTAAAGCCAATTTTTGGAAATGCAGCGCTACTGTATTTTAAAAAACGATTGGTAATATTAAAAGTGGAAGGTAGCGAACGTCACGATATGCACCGTGTAACAGCACGGCAGCTATCAGCTCTTATCGCCTGCACTTTATTTTTATCTGGTGTCAATTTACATCTCATTTGGTGTGAGTGGCTGGGACCTATTTCGCACTCGGCTGCGTTTTATTCCGGACCCAACACGGCCCGGCGATACAATGCCAATTCCTATCAGACTGGAAATTATTATCTCTTATAGCCTCACGGAAATATGGAGCGTTGTTCAGCCGAAAACTTGACAGAAATTAAACCCACTTACGAATCAAATTCTTGCTTTACCAGAATTAGGAAGGTATCACAGAGTTTTAGGAGCAAAAATAACTAGCAAGAGAATTGTTTATTTTATTATCTATTTAGTTTAGAAATTTAGAGCCGATTTTATCACATCTGATTAAAGTGCCGCTTACTTTAAACGTCGATTAAAAGAAAAATATCGCATCGGAAAACTAACGTAAGATGTCAAAGATATATGTTATTTACTATTACGATGGAATACTTTTCTATTAACCGATGGTTAAAGTAACCGGTACATTATAAAGGTAAAGAAAATCTAATATGGACTCCACATCGCTTCCTTGTACGATAATTACACATATTTTTTGCTGCACTTCATTTAAACTTATTTCACTTGAAAGGTGAGATCATTCTACGACTAGTCATTCTTCAACTTCCATTAGTTTCATATCTTCGAACTTCCCTTTGAAATGGATCATCTTTTGAAAATTTTAATAAAATGTTTATCATCATTGCTGACTTCATTAACTACACAAATTATTTTAGCCGCTCAAAAACTTGCAAAGAAAAATATATTTTTTTCATTTTTTGGCCATATTTCTCACGATATATATTCTGACAGTTGTCAATTTATAAACGAGATATCAAATGTATCGTACAAATATTAAAAACCAACTTCATTATTATTTCTATAAGTTTCTGCCAAAAGTAAAGTGTCCTTTTAAAAAGGCTGTTTGGAACGAAAAATGGAATTAGATATTATACTAATTACATGAACAAAATTCCAACATTGTACGGCAATAATTTTTGATTAATGCGAAAAACACTACGAGCAAAATGCCCTTTTGGCATTGCAGATTGAAATTAAAAAACGGAAGTGCGCAACTAGATGTTATAGCAGTACCATATAAAAAAATTCAAATTTTTACGGCTAATCATTTTCGAGTTCTAGCAGATGCATACGTAGGAATGTAGGTACGTCACGCTGAAACTAGTACAAGTGGATTCAGGGATGGTCAAAATTAATATTTCCGTTCAAACCTGAAAACCTAAAATTTTCGCGATTACATTACTTTTACTTTATACAATGCAGTAAAAATCGGCCCTTAGACAATTACAGCTCAAAACATTGTAGCGCAAGTTCTTTCTTCTAGTGTACGGAGTGCGCTGAAGAAGCCACTTTTATTTCAGACACAGAATTTTTGCTAGTGATATGGGAAAATGACTTTGTATGTTCGGTTTGCTACTAGAAAAGTTGGTAGGTAAGCCAGGATGATGAGTTTTTCCTATTTTCGCAAATAACGAATATAATTTTCCATTGCGGAGAAAATGAGTGTAGTCGTACCTGGCTGTAACAAATATTCGGGCCGGCACCAGGGAAGGATTAAGTTGAAATTAGTGTGCGCGCACGAGAAGGGTGGGATCAACAAAACAGGAGTTATGAGCGCACTGGGAGCACTGTATTATTTCTTAGTGTTCGGAAAGCGCGAATATCCCGCACTCATAAAACTCCCCAAATGTGGAGCGGCCCACCCTCATACGGTGAAAAATCACCCGCGACAAAAGCCTGCTTTATTACCCATCCCGCCCGAGTTCTCTCACAGAAAAACTCTCTTACACTTCTATCATTACAGAAACCCATTCATTCAACATTCAGTTTTCTTCGACCAAAATACATGCTAGTAAATTGTCAAACCTCATAATACGTTATCTTAAACCATTTTTTCTACGATCACAGTATCAACATTCAAAAGTATGTTGAAATCATAACATAGCAACACTATTGCTGCACTCTGATATTTCTTGCTACACAAGTAATGTGTTATAAATAATTTATTTTATTAAAAAAATACAAGGGTAACCAGTATTTAATTATTTACGACTTCACACTTTATCATACATTATAGTGTTTACATATGAACAGTGATATTTTCTTACAAATTTTGTGACGTATTTTAACGAAATATATTTTATTTGATATGAGATAATAGAAGCCCCACACACACAAACACACCCATGTCTTACGCAGACCCCTGGATGGTGGATGTATGAACACCATACGTACTTAAACTAATATCTAAATAAAACTACCACAATATCACTCTTTGAAATTCGTATTTTTATTCTTTTACACTAGCGAAAACGTAAAACGGTTTGCTTGACGTATAGTTTTGGAGTAAACTAATTTTGTTCTCTCTGTAACAACTATTTTAGCATGATATCTTGATTTTTGTCAGATTGACATAATTACATTCTTATGTAGAAATGATTTTAATAAATGTAAGTTCACGATCGTGGAAAAAATAGTATGTAACGCACTTGTGGTAATGGCCAATGCATAACTCATTCAATATTCATATTCGATTTGCAATCACAGTCACACTTGTATTACAATATACTATTATCAGATAGTATATTGTGCTCTAATTGCAACAAGATAAATATTTCTTAAATTACAAATAAAATATATTTGAAATGAAGACTTAGACAGATATGTTTTCTTGCATGTTTCGAAGTATCTGATTGCGACTGAACATTTCGGTTAATGTTGGTGCGAATGGTAAGTATGTAGGTATCTTTCCCAGTTGTAAGACTCGGCGGAGGATGAGAGACAAGGACTCGGCGAGGGAGATAGCGAGAAGATGAAATATTCTGGGCTGCCGGCCGGCAGATAAGTTGGGAACAATGCAAAGCAATTTTACAGTTGCGCGGCCAGATCCGGCGACTTGTAGCAGCTCAGCAGGATAATGTCCTGCTGCGAGCTCCGCCACTACTAATGAGAGAGGTCCCGTACACTCCAAAAACGGAATTGTTGTTTTGTTATTCACTTCTATCTAGCGAAACATCTTTATCAATCTAATATTCCCAAGTCTCTTCTTCAATAAGACTTTACCGAAAGACATCTTGAAACTTTGCTTCGTTATAAGCATGTCATCTACAGTAGAATATTTCTATGTAGAAAAGAACCTCATGTACCACAGGTAACAAATTTATTTAGTAGGAATTGTATCAGACTATAATCTTCACTCAGAAGAGATAAAACATTTTTTAAAGGGAAAGATTTTAAGTAAGTACTACAGATACGTGTTCCTTGATTATTCTAATAAAACAACTAATTTCTTAAAGTATTTACATTTTGTAATGCGTTGTGAAACACTCAGATACATGCAGCGGTATTTTATTAGGTAAATAGTTGACGAATCTAGCAATCGTATTGTAAATTTCTAATTTTGCTCAGATTAAAACCAAAGGACAATACATAGTGGACTTATTTCTTTATTTATTATACATCTTTTTCGTTTGTGTAGTTATGATTAATTAGTTAAAGAACGGTGAATTTCAGTATTTTCTATATTTGGTGGGTGTGTTGCAAGTACGGGCAGAAGTTAGATAATATCGGTTGGAACGTGCAGGCAGGGTGTATGGTTTTATTTAGTCGTAAATCTGTCGCTGGCTGGCGTATCTACGTCGCGACTCGGGGATGATATTCCTGGAAAGAAAGCGTCATTTCCCGGCTAATTAGTGCACTCACGGCTCACGTCTCAGATCCAGCAGCAGCCATTACCCGCGGAATACGTGATTCAATGCAGATTTCAGCCAAGAGCGTTTTTGTTTCACTTTTATCCAGATAGTTTTACCTAATGAAGCCTATTATATTTTTTCGCTCTAATGCAGGTATAATGAGCGCGCGCTCAAAGGTGTACGACGCTTTAAAATGTTTTGCTTGTTCTACAAATCTGGTCCTACAGTTTACACACCCAGACTTAATAATTTACAGCTTACTTATCATATGTAAATACGAATAACTTGTTTATCTGCAATGGAGTCGAACACATAAATATTTTATATTATTAAATGGTGGTGCTAGGAATCGAACCACAGATTTATAGTAGAATTCAGGTCGACACCACTTCCCGTTCTTTTCACTGTTATAATTTTGTAGAATTTGCTTGTGGTATGTGATGTTTCTTGCGCACTCGATTAAAATACTTCGGTGATTGGTAAAGTTCTTAACCCTCTCCGGTGCGGCGGAATTGGGAAATGCCGGGAGACAGCGAGGTATTATTGAATAAAATGGTGTATATTGTGTTGTTCGCACTTTGGGTGTTTAATTATTGCGAAAGATTTCGTACGCGAGCCGGAGCGGAAGCGCTTGTTGTTGTGCAGCCGACGGCGATTTTTGCGCTCGGAAAACAGGGAGGAAATGTTTCATAAACGGGATTTGGAGCGATCTCTTTGATTCATGTAAACACTTGTACCGATACAGGATTATTGTTACACAACTCTAACAACACCCAAATCCCTTCCACACACACCTCGTTATTCTCTCATTTTCACAATAAATACATCATCGATCATCAGGTTGTATCTAGTTTAGTGTAATAATCCTCAGTAATAGTATTTTAGGCAATTGTTTTTGTCAACCTAGTGGTTTTAAATTAATATTTAACTTTAACACTTCTTAAAGGTTAAAAAATTTTTAATAACAATAATTTTAATAATGCCGGGTTTTTATATTAATTAATGACATGCATCGGTTGCATATCCGATTTGAGTAGACAATAAAAATTAATTGACATGAAAAATGTAGAATTAATTTCTGTCATCCGCACTCTATCTAAATATTTTTATTTTAAAGAGTCACGATACTCACATTACTATTCCTTTATTATTTATACAAAATTAAGAAATAGGATGTGTCCATTTCTGGGTTTTATTTGCGGCCAAAATCCGTTTAGGATTAAAGTGCCAAAGAAGAAGAGCCAAGACAAGTAATATTAATAGAACTTTTATCCAGTGTTATTACCGTGAAACAAGTATTTATTATGAGATTGTTTTCGGAAATGTGAAGCGGTTGGTGTGGCATTTTGCAATGCATGAGCTGGCGGGTAAGAATGATGTAAACGGAATATTGAATTTGATATGTCATAAACCCTCGTTTTGTTTGTGTTTACTGTTTACAAACACAAATTTCCCCAACCGCTCGGGAGAAAATGAAAGGCTTACGTCAGGCGACACGACGGGCCCAGTCATCAAACGACGTCGCGAACGAAAAGTCATAAAATTGCCTGGCACATATTGAACCATCAACCGGTATTCAAAGCGCGTTATTATCCGCACTGACATTGATATACCTTCCCATCCACATGCGCCAGAGTAAATATCCCAAGAGGTGCGAACGCACTGCCAATCGATGGGAGCAACTCTCATTGTCCTACAAATACACAAATCTATTCCCCAAATCCTTACAAAAAAATGTTTAAGAAACCAATTTATCATGTACCTTTCTAATACGGGTTGTGTGATCATTAACATAAAATTAAATTTGATTTTTGTTGATTATACGAATTTTACAGTATATGTATTAAGGCTTCTTGAAAGAATGCTGATGATGGTATAGTATGGTCCGGTGTAAAAAGAAAACAAATCACATAAAAAAATATAATATGTGGAAGTCGCTCGCAGTCCATTTCCCCCGCATTCCATCCCGAATCACACAGTCGGGCGGTCCGGGAAATGGCCGCATTCCCCTGCAGATAGATAGGAAAAACTCTCCGCATAAAACACGGTTCAAATCCCGCCGTTCATTTGCACGGGTCATTTTCGCACAGGTATGCCTCGCACCAACAACTTATGAATTTATCTCGTTTTGGAATTTCCGCCCCAGCCGGAATTCTCCAAAGGATTTCCAATTCTTCCCGGAATGCGGACTTAAGTAATTGTGCGCCTTTGTCAGCCGCCTTTAATGAATAAAATATTGCTAATTAAATAAATGCTAAATTCATTATAACTTCATTGCCACGCCGCGGAATTTACCCAAATATTAACAGCGAATCAATGTTTCTTTTTTGTGCGCTCTAAAGCATTTCCTCTGCTATCTATTTGTGCTAAGTAGGTCGACGCACTACGCCTACGTAGCGACGTGGCGCCGATGTTACCGCTATAAACTACCTCGTGCTGATGGACTTGGAACACGCGATGCCTTCCCGATATCGTCCTGGGCCTGGCTTCTTCCTCCACCCATCATCATCAACCTAGTCTTACAATTATAATTCAACACTTCTCCCAGTAAAATGGTGGAGTCACTGCTGTTGTATTTCATTTAATTCTCTTTTTATTTGGCAATTTTAAATTTAAAGTTTAAACCATGTTTTCGTATAATGAAGAGCCTTATTTACATGAATAGTCAAAGTTTTTACGAGCCCCTATTCATGAATAGAGCAAGCTAATTATAATTCCGAGAAGTAGTTAAAAACTAACTGATGCAGCACACTAGATAAAAACTCCTTGCATGACCAAATTCCCTTCTCTTACGAAAATGAAAACCTCGAAAAATAATTGAATAACAATCAAATCTCCAACGAAATCTCCATGTTATCGGTTTAATTTAGCCCAAACTACAAACGGAAAACAAATGAGAGGTTGGCGTGACAACTACGACGAATGGAACGTAGCGACTTCTTGAAATGCGGGGGTCTTTCTACTCCAGTATTTTCAACAGCTCAATAAATAAATAGCCATTCGGCGTAATCATCCTCTGCAGATTTCACTAATGATTTTGTTGCTTCGTCGATATATAGTACAATCTTTAGTAAATGCTCACTTGCTATAAATAGATATCTACACGACAGATAATTCATTATCTGAGTCAACTCTCTGACCATTTATAGTAAAAGCTACTGAGAAAAATGGTTGTACTTTCTCTAATCTATTCGGTGATGAATACAACAACGGTGTCCACTATGTAAATGTTGATGAGTGTTGCACGAGCTGCTGAAAGGGCCGTTGAACCAGTAGAGTAAAATATTCAGCAATAATTTACGATATCTGTAGTGAGAGTATACAATATCAGCGTTTGTGCGGCCGGGACCAAGTAAACCGCAAGATACAGCCCGGCCCAGCAGTGAGTTATGGCGCCCGCTATGACATTACTGTAAAATGTAATTTATACTCCCTGCTGCACCAGGATTTACTATGTCACTAAGAGACACTGCTGCCTGATAAAATAAGAATTCAAATGCTACACCTAGAATTTTCTCTCGGAAAAGGACTTTCGGTGGAACACAATACGGAAAAGAAAATTTTCCTAAGTTTTAGTCATCGATAATCTATGCTCTTGACAAAGGTTTAGGTGATTGTAGATATTACCGTTTTCGATTCCATATTTCCAAGTCTAAGTAGTTACTTTTATCTGGTAGTTTAACCAGAATAACTTACTCATTTCTTTATTACAAATTTTTGTCAAATTATCAATAAAAAAATATTACTGATGTACAAACCAAACAACCATATTAATAGTTTTGAAGTCAAAAATACCTGCTCGTATTTTCTATTTCTAGGAAATGCAAGTTTTAGTGCTCTTTTCGTTATCAAAGAATCGTTTGAAATTAATATTTCCCTGGGAAAACATCTTGTGATATTTCCGAAGATGTTTACGTCTATAAACATTTTATATTGTAGAATGATTGATAGAAAGCGTGTTGTATTTGAATCCCGAGCGGCATAATAGTTTGTTTAGTGCGGGGCTTTATGATATGGCATAACCTCGTGGCTCGTGGAGGTTTTACGATGCATTTATTTACTCGCTGTGAGTGGCGGCGTGTGTTGTCATTACAGCGGGGCAGAACGCTGCATATGCGCCACGCATTTGCATAGATTTGCATGCGGCAATATGGAAGGATGTCACTCACTTCCTGGACTTTGTACTGCCTTCCTTCATCCCTTTCTTTGTTCAATAGCATTAGAAGTACCCACACCAAGTTCTTATCGTCCAATCGCTAACATAGTCATGGAACACGGCTTCATGCAACATTCTTGTATTGTATGCCCCCTTTAAAATACATTTATAATATAATACTACATTATATAAAAAGGAGAATTGAAAATTTCTTTGTTCCAATTAGTTCTAGGTATAGTGGACTAAATATATAGATTCATATCTGATAACTTCGATACTGTATATCTTCTTTTCGGAATATTCTTTAGAAGCGTATTTTCTTTTGTAGTATTTGTTTATAATAAATTTCCTCGTGGAAAATGGCGTGAAAGATCTCCATCAAAAAGACAAATTAGGAAATCTGTTAATCTAATTAAACTGAAAACTAAACAATAACGAAGAAAATTTCAGACAATGGTTGCAGAAAATTTAATTACATAACAAGAATTTCACACCTGCAACTTTCCCTCTCTACAGAATACGAAATCTTCTAAAGCGAAAGACAAACAACAGCAGAACATAAAGCGATCGCAGAACACTGCACAACTCCGGAACAAAGCTCCAGCGACACATCACCCAGATCCAATATACCGGAATTCCGCTGCTTTGATTTCTTCAAATATTTTCTAATATAGAGCCAAATGCTTAGGAAAACACCAATATTCTGCTTTTCCTAGGTGCTGGCTTATATAATTTCAGTTCTATAAACTGTTTGATGTAAGTCCATTAAAATATGATTTATAATTTAGACGGAAAGTGCAGATTTGTGTCGGTAATCTTCTAATACTTCGCCATGCTGTGTCTTTGAATCTCACAGATATTTCTTGCCGTCATCCACATGATAACTTATAAAATATGCATACGCAATATGAAAAAGTCGTCCGCTTCCGTACAACAGGCCCGGATTTAATAAAATTCCTCGGAGAATATCGTTCAAACAAATGAGATAAATTATGGCCCATTTGTCTCAAAATTTCACTACAAAATGTTATGTACTCGGGGTCATAACTTCTGCCTTCCGTAAAATATATTTTTTTTCAAATATTAATTTTCAGGAATTTATTCATAAAATTCTGGGTCGCTTGCGGTTATTTAAAGATTATAAAACTCAAGAGGTTTTATGGAAAGAAAAGAATCTATTTTGTTTGAAAGGTTTATTTAGTAATGTATGTTTGCGATTTACAACCCCTGAAAATTACAGCACTCCGGGCAAAGTTTGCAACCCGGGTCTACCCCTCGCCTAAATCATACACCACGGAGTGTAATAAAAGTTTCATGGCGGTTTCCTCTTAGTAACTCCGGCCGAGGTGTCAATGGCCCAAGTGTCTTACGCTAATTGGATTACTAGACCTGCTGACCAAGAGGACAATTACGCCATGAACTTCCTCAAACTTTAACCGATAGATACGAAGATAGCGCAGATATTAGATTACTAGTTAGCTGGCAAACTTCATCCAACGTCTCTGCCGAAAATGATGTACGTTCGTATCATTATCATTGACAATCTATGCGGTACTACCGCAGCAATTCCTGCTGCATTGCTGAGCAAAGCTAATACCAATTTCTTAACAAAAACAGTTTGTGCTTTTTAATGTACAAGTTTCCCTTTTATAAAAATTAATTATTCAATTATAATTTTGAAATACAATTATTCACATTATTAATATCGGGTCATTCCAGGTTGTGGCTCTTAAATGTAAATTATTTTTCCAAAAAATATTAACAAAGTGACCCAGAGGTGACGTCTGGCTTCCTTATAATTTATCAATATCGATATCTGCGACAATGCAGATTATCATACAACAATAGGTAATAATTCGTTAATGATATATTTACTTTACGAGTAACGGTTGTTCACTTTGTTATTGTACTCCGAGTATAATTGAACCTTTTTTTAACGAAATTAAAATACTGCTGTTTATTAGTGGTTCGGAACCCATTTTTCCTTGCAATATCTGCAAGCCGACAGTCGCATAAAAAATGCAAGTAAATCTAGTCCAAAACCAGTGTCTTAAGTAATGGAGATATAGTTTTTTTACTGGAATTTGATGGATAGAAGGGTTGAAATTATTGGAATGTATGAATTTTTATAATATTTAATTTCACCTCCTGCCGAATTAGGTCTCACGTAGGTCTTCCGTGGCAAATGACAATCAGAGTGTTATTAATATAAATGTCATATAAGTCAAAAATATGTATGCCTATAGAAATTTATATTTAACATGTTATTATATCCATATATATTTTTTTAACTATTATGACATTTGTATTCCGACTTTCACTGCCTGAGGAAGACCTACTTGAAGCCAAAACGGTAAGAGGTGAAATATATTTTTTTAAATTGACTGCATTCCAATAATTGAAACCCATCCGTCACCTTAAGTAATGTTTGTCATAAATGATAATATTATTGATGTATCGTGATAGATTCGTGTTCTTGTGACTCCATTTGGAATTCCTGTGCTGTGGTACGATGCGCTCACGATGCAGGGGTGGAGTGGGTCTTGACCCTGCGAGGTCACAAGGTCAGCAGATGCCGAGGGTCGTGGATCGGGGATTAAGCCGCGTTTAGCGCTAATCGCCGCCAGATGAACTCATTGTGCCGCCTGCAGATTAACATGGTGCATGTCGAGCCATGGATAATCGCCCAGCGAGATCGCTGCATCATCCATGATGTTCTGATTGCGCCAGATTGCTCATATCGTACAGTCGTGATGCTTGTTGGGAAATAATAGCGCGCCGGACGAACAAGCAACAGTGTCTGCTTTTTCTCAATGTCTCTGACAACCATGTTATCCTATTCCCATCATTTCTTTTTATATGTTGCTAAAACTTGTAATCAAACAGTTCTAAAAAGGAATCGAAAATATATCCTGTGTTTATGGTGGTCGGTTTGAATTCTGACTACGTACAAATCCTCTAGAGTACGTAGCTCCATTGGCGGTCGCATCTCAACGTACGGTTCGAGTTCGATTCCTGTCTACCGCAAACTTCTAACGTGTCTAATGCAGGGGAATATCATAATGCCTTACTGACGAGTCCAAGTTAGCAAGCGCGAGACGAAACGCAACAATAAAATTATTTTCCTACAAACACATTTATCAATAGTTTAATTTAATTTTGAAATTAATTGATATTTCGGTTGTTGGAAAAATGTTGAATGCAACATGTGTGCAACGTAGCGTTTTTTTATCTTGTGTTATAATGTCCGCTAAACAGCAATCGACTAAGAAATATTTACTATATATTAACAAAATTAACATTCCCTATGAGATATGTCACTCTAATGTGCTTTTAAGACCAGTAGTTTATCTCCCCCCACAAGCTTTTTCTAGAAGAAATAGGACCTCTAGAATTAAAGTTACTTGTTACTGATTTTATTTGTATTTTGCTTTTAAATTATCAGTTAATTATTATACATACCTCAAGTACCTAAAGTATTTATTAAAACCAAAGTTTATTATGAAAGGATTTCGAGTTAATAGGTTATGAATTCCGGTTTCATCGATGCGGTGATTTTGATTTTGCTGGAACAAGTTTTTCTTTCAATTTATTAAAATTAAAAGAAAAAACGATGGATTTAATGTACTCTTTTTGACGTACATATATGTTTCCTTTTTTGCTCTTTTTGTGTAATATTTATCCCCTTCTCTTCTTGCGGCTTTCAGTCGAGGTTCCGCAACATGCAAAGTAGAGATTATGCAAGAAAAACTGCGCGGGTAGTAATGAAAAGTCCGCTCATAATCAACACGAAATTCCTGATTTGCCAGCCAATAATCACTGCCAGCGAACAAAGAAGGCCGGTTGTATTCGTGCGCTACTTACACTGAGTTTTATATTCTCTCCATTTCATATTCCGTTTACTCAGACAAGAAAAAACTATTATGTATTAAAATACAACGATCAATAGGACTTCGTTGTGGAATTCTTCGACCAAATTTAGGGAGAAGTCGCCTTATAATATTTGACTCAACTACTCAGAGAGTCTCTTCTAAATTACTGAGCTTTTGTAAGTTTGTTCTGCAATGCATTTGGAATAATATTCTTACGAGAACAGGGTCTTACGTACAACATGTAATTAATAGGAAAAATTATTTTCTAAATGTTACTGTTGGGTAGTGGAATAGAAATGTTGCGGGTAGTGAGCCGTACCGTTCCATTAATAATAATATAAGCCAGAGCCAGAAATCATTAACAGACCCAATTTGCCTATCTACTTATCATGAATTTACATTTTAATTGCGAGCGAAACATGTTTAAAATAAATAAAGCTAAATTATCCAATTACCAACTGCCAAAAATTTGCAACACTGTATGTAAAACAGTAATGCCAACATAGCGCACCGGCCTGCGAAAATACCTACAAATATATTGCTGTGTATAGTAGTAATTTCCCTAACCCGGAGGAACAAAGTTCCGAGCGTTTCCGGCTCCCGGAATGCATTAACTCCGGAACACCGGGTTTTTAACCAGATCAACTTCTTTTGTGTTTAGCGCGTTATTCTTTTAGCATACGCTTACTGTTTCACGAAGAGATACCTTCTCCTTTATTCAAAACATTTCACATAGAAACAAAAACTCATCGAAAATTTTCAGTGACTAATCACAAAATATCAAAGATCATCGTAGAATTCAGTTATTAAACTTAAAACAATACTCCTTTTTAGTTGTAATCACTGAGTACAATTTAAATTCTAAAATTTTATTATTTAAGGCAAAGAAATCAAATTAGTGTATATTTGTAATTGTAAGCATGGAAAGATTTTTCATTAAGGGAATCTTTCGTCAGTTTTGATTAACAGTGGTGAGTCGTGTTTGTGCATTTTGACATGACTGCGAATGACTTTCCACGGCGAAGTGACTGCCGTTGTCCCGTGATATGAGTAATGCCTCGTCCGGTGTTCGCGTGCGCCACGCAATCACAATATAAAGCGCGACTCAATATTGACATAAGCTGACCTAATTCTTCACTTTCCTATACACGGACCAGAAAGGTCACTACGAATTATCAGCACATCGTAAACTACACCTAACCAAACACCAACAAACTATTGACTTTTGCAAGTTTCATTCCGCTTTAGAGTTTCTTATATTATGATTTGAAGCAAGACTATAGTAGTTACAATCAAATATTCTAAAATCGTGTTTATACTACGAATCAGACCAGGACTTTTCTTGATTAATAGTCTCTGATTATAATAATCGGATTTTCGGGTTTGAAGGGAAAGGTTCTACGTTAAGGAAATCCGTATTTTCGTTTTTCTGAATTCGTCGATACGGTAGGTTTATCGTTCAATTTGCAGCAATAAATAGCATTATCTAAAAAAATATAGTCCTCCTCAGTGACCTCCTGGGTCGATATTTCGAGCGAGCGGTACCAGTTAATTACATTAAGATGCAATTAAAGGCGGACGAAATGAGAAAAAAGAAATATTGCTGGCAAGTTAGTATAAATCTCTTCCTTTCTCTCTTCTCCCCACACAAGTCTCTATCGCCCCGGCCTTGTCTAGCTGACGCCTTGTTGCAGCCGTCTTCCTTACACACAAAGAAAGGGTGTCCTGTCTTTTTTATTCCACTTGGAGTACATTTGTGATTACGTTTTCTTGTTAAAGAAAGGATTTTCGGTTTTAAAATTTCAACGATGTTTGAGATGTATTGCCTCAGGAATGAGCGAATTTTGTAACGACACCCAAAATAGAGAAATTCAAACTAAAACTTCCACGAAATAAATTAGTTTCACGAATGTTGGAAATATCTTTACCCATAACATACATTTGGGATTTTATATTTAATACCTAACAATAAAACGGGAAGCAGCAAATCCCTTGGTTAGCGCTTTTTTAATTGAATTGAGCTTAGTATTAGCTCTGAGGTTCAAATACTAGCGCCGTCAATTATTAATAAATAAAATACCATTGTGTCCAAGTGGAATTAACTAAAAACTGTACTTGAGGAATCCAGGAGTAATGTAATAGTACAATGAATAATATGAAGGGAGTAGACGGTGATTCTCGTATCTAGATATTCGCGGTGGCATATAATTCTTCATCTTGTCTGTCCGTGCGATGCATACAGAGGCGTGAATGTGCGTCTACAAGGCGTCAGACCATCAGAGCGGCTTTAGCCCCGAGCCGGGTATTAGCGACGCCCGTCTCGACGCCTGGACACCGGCACGTGATGTGCATAGGGAGACGCGCACACTTATGCCACTTTTCACGTCGTACACTGGATTACATGCACCCAGGATTGATGGATAGTGACTACTTTAAATGTATTCGAATCAGAAAAGTTCCAGACAGCGAGACACATTCAAAGTTAGATCATCTTCTAACGGCCTTACATTTACTAGATTTTACTATTTTAAGTCCTCTGCGGTTTTGGCGTACAAAATATTAAAAATATTTGTTCTGCAATTAATTCATAAAGAACAAAATTTGAAATGAAGTCCTTCCAAATATTGAATGTTCTTTGATTTAATTCATTCTTTGGAACATAATTCTTTTCCAATTTTACAAGTTTATTTTAGCTCTATACATCAATTAATGACTTAAGATTTTTACGCACTACATTTGTTTTGGGACGTTTCATCAGAACCTTTTTCATGAGCGAGCTTTTTAAGTAGGAGTACTAAAGTTTTTTCGAATTTATTCATTCATATACGAAGCATATTTTAGCTGAATTAATCTTTTTAAGACTGACCTGACTGAAATACAAAATATATTTTTACTATTTACTGATTCAATTTAGTACTACATTTCGACGAAAAAGTATTTCAATTTCTGAAGATTATTTGATTCCTAGCTTTTATTCTACAAGTATTTTTAGATACATAATAAGAGAAATGTCTCAAGCAAGACATGATAAATTAATGGGAAAAAGTGGCAGTTTATCTTGTAAATATTTGAAAATCTAGCAATTACGTCCCCATCCACGCTGTCCTGTGTAATCCTTTGCAACCCTTCTGTGTCCAGTCCACAATAGTCCTCCCAGAGTGAAGTGTCGACCGCATACCTCAGCTAAGTGTCACTCAGAACTGACGCGGCATTACCACACGGAATTCCTTGTTCTGTCCCCCTGTCTGACACCGGGCTGTGGTTGTGATGTTACAACCAAGGATCAACTCGTACGGGGGCGGAAAATTAGCGGAGGTATCCTCAGAAAACAACGACTGATTTCGATAATTGACGAAGAGAAACATATTTCAATGTGACCAGCATGATTGATTGAATTTATGGAAATATGAAAATGTATTTAAGGCAAATACATCATAAACTCAAGGGTTTGATAGTTTAACAAAAAAGAATACCTTTGAGTTCGAGATACTCAAAACCCACTACGCAGTATTTTGCAAATTTAATTTAAACCATATTAAATTAATTGAAATTAAGGCTTTGATCCCTTCCAAATTGCCAATGGATTATAATATAGGCATATCAGCAAGCTATTTTCATACGTATGTTTCATCAAAATGTCAAATATCAAAAAATAATTAAGCATATTTTGCGTACAACGATATTATACTGCATATTTTAAAATTTTTGCATAAAAATAAATTGCATATAAGGGCATATTTGAATACTTTTAAAATCAATTAAACAGAATCGTAAAGCGAGAATAAGTGAAACATTGGCGCATACCACTCCACTGCTAATTCGGAATAATTTAAGTAAATTAGTTACTTCGTTTACGTAGAAAGAACAATCTGTCCAGAATAATTTGTTACTAGATGTTATTATTAAAAACTGTCTTTTTTTGCGTTATTACTTATTTTTGTTATAAACTGTATGTTCTCTATTTTTGTTAATATTTTATAATGAAATAATTTCCTATGACATTATATTTACAAATTCCATGTAAAAAATTGCAAAAAGAAAATGAAAAAACAAGCTCCTGACATAATTTTTTGTTCATACCTATATTTAATTTAAAATGTATA
This sequence comes from Stenolophus ochropezus, assembly GCA_035578165.1. Taxonomy (NCBI): domain Eukaryota; kingdom Metazoa; phylum Arthropoda; class Insecta; order Coleoptera; family Carabidae; genus Stenolophus; species Stenolophus ochropezus. Next base: position 39,805,642 of record JAQOWZ010000001.1, on the reverse strand, counting down.
TTTACATTTTTTTGCATATGCCATGCAATTTTTTGATTTTTTAATACTTATTGCATGCATATGTTTTGACCCTTTTTGCTGCATATAATTCGATCTTTAATAATGACTATTGGAAACCGTAGATAGATAATCAAGTTTTTTTTACTTGTGAATTTTCCATTGTGTTATTACGATAATAACAGATGTAATGTATGTCCCAGTGCGTAGGTGCGCCAACATTAAAACCTAATACCCATAATTGTCTATCTACACGACAATTCCCACTAAACAATAGTTCAGCTGAAGGCTACTCTATTTGCTATAATACACAAGAAAAATAGGTCAAGATACACGTATGTGATTGGCTGTTGTCAAAATTGTCCCCGAAAAAAATGTACGGAAATATCAAAATCTTTATCAAATTATTGGACACCAACAAAATGAGAAGTTTTTATAATTTATAAATCGATGCTCCCTAGAGTCAGTTTTCATAAATTTGGAAGTATTATTTATTACCTTTTAAATTAATTAATATATAAATTCATACAAGAATAAAAATTATGACTAAAATAATTATGATGATAAATTTTATAAATCTGATATGTTCTCTGTACAAATGTACACCGATATTCATAACCAGTTATTTATTCATAATAGAAGAGCAGTAGTAGATTGCTAAAATGGCTTTAAAATAATAGAATTGCTAGGTGGTAATATTCTAGATTCCAGAAGATTCAAGAAAAGAATGCAGATTATTAGAAACTACATGCTGTGGTTCAATCAATCTGAGTAGGTATTCTACTGAGATTTGGGTTTATTTATCTAAACCTACCTTCTGCTACATAATATACAGTAAGTTTGTTTTAACGTGAAACATGGGATTTGTCATATCCATTGTTACGACTTGTCATATAATTGATAGCAAAATATCAAAATGTTTATTTTAAAATAAAATATAGCAGATCTAATATTGAGGTTAAACAATAATAAAATTCATATATAACTTTTTAATTTGGGCAACTTTGATGTTAAAGTAGTTTTGAATTTTATTTTTTCACGCACAACTCTATCGCATTTTACTTAGAATTTGGTTACCATGGCGAAAACTTTTACGTTACACCCTTGGCGGGCGATAAAGAAAATGTCTAATAGGTACATATATCAGTATTTGTAATATCTTGTATTCGTTTCCATACCAATTACAAGGACATTAGTCTTATTAAGTTTTTCTAGTTGAAGTTTGAATGAAGCTCCATGTTTGACATTTGCTGTTTTACTTGACATTTGACATTTTCATTTATTTGCAACTTTCTTACGCTGTTTACACAAAAACACCATGTTACCAATGCAATGCATCTTCTTAATATTTTTAGCATATCATATTCAAAATTGCATTCCATCCGCAAGCGTAAACCTTTTCTTTCGGCCCTCTATACGTAAATAACTATTAATTCTTTAGTTATTATAAATATTGTCATTAAATACTTTCTATTTTAATGTTACTCAGTTTTGAAAAATCAAATAGTGTGAGATCAGGAGACCCAGCAGGTCACTCTATTTGTCCACTGCGTTCAATTTAAGGACGTGGAAATGAAAATCACAATTTGACAGTTAATAATGACGTGAATTTGACAACCTATGTTTCATTTCAAAAAGACACTTTGATATTATTATCGACATTTGCGATGAAATATATTGGCAAAACCTCTCAATGCGTAATAAGCTATGAGTGTATTAATTCGAAAATAGTACCAATGAACTATGAGCAGATAATTTAGTTACTAATTGCATGTGGGTAGGCTGGTATGGTAGGTTAGGCTACCCTCGTGTAATTCTTCCCGGGTATCGCTGGTATCTCACCCGAAGATATAAAAATAAAATCGGACAGCTCCACTGAACCGCCTCAATTCACATCCTCGGACACAATAACTTACCTCCCGTCTCTCTCTGACCTATACGGCCCTCTTGCTTGCTCTCATACACGACAGACAGCCAATTTACGAGCCAGCAATTGTCAACCACTCGCTATCTTCCTCACACCCCCATGAGGAGGGTAGGTCCGTCTCTGTCTCGCACATACGGGAGATACAGATGGATGTCATATTTTTATTTTGCTTTTATTGTCTCGGTAATATGTTTTGATAGGGAATGAATGTTTATTGAAATCTGTGATCAGGATGAAGCTAAAGACAAATTTACTTGCTGTAAAATTTATGTTGCAATCGTAAAATTATGACTTATAAAATTTTGTTAGTGGAACCCGCATTATTTGACAGTAACTTTTATGTCTTATATTAAACTTTACGAAAGTTATTGGCACACTACAGCTCCTATCAAGGACACAAAGAAATACTAAAAAAGTTGTCAAAAAATATTAGAGCTCAAACTTCTAACTTTGGTGAAATTTTAAAGAGAATCGCAAAATAAAATAGGACAAATGACCATTTTTTAAAATTCGATATACATACCGCGTGTGCCAAAAAAGGGTCATAGGCATTTAACATAGGAAAACAGTTTTTGGTAAATAAAAACTGTCCGGCTAACAACTAAATTACTATCTTGCACAGAACAATACTACATGTATTTCTATATGTCTTATTTTATACAAATTACTTCATTTTAATAATATAATATAATATAATATATATGATATTTACAAAAATAAATTACAAATTTTCGCCTTAAAGCATATAAAAAAAGTCCTAAGTTGGAATCGACGTGAGAAACTTTGATTCTGTAGGTCGATACTCTAATCTCATAATCACGATTTGACAGGTGTCATGTTACTTGTAGAGCAATACAAATTTGGTGTGAAACTTAAATTTATTTTTGTAAATTTCATTGAATTATATTATTAAAATGAAGTAATATGTATTAAATAAGATGTAGAAATACATACAGTATTGTCCTGTACAATAGGTGACTTAGTTGTTAGCCGGACAGTTAGTATTTACCAAAAACTGTTTTCCCATATTAAATACCTATGACAACATTTCTTTGGAACATACAGTATATAATAGCTTGCCAAAAAATAACATACACTATTTTTTACAAGAAGTATTAATAATAACTAGTAAATAAATAATATACTTAATGGGGTGCGATCATGACGAGGATAAGTGCATGAGAGACGGAGCAAGGTGGACAGAGATGAAATAGCTGGTGTGAGTGAAATAGCAACAAAATCGTGTGGTATTATTATTGCCACGCTTTCAAATTTAACGAATCAGCGTTTGCACTTAATATACGTCACAGTAACAGACGCTGTTTTTATTTAACTCTAATAAATAATTGGTAATGATTATTTAACTTTTTAATGTCAACATTCATAAATACATGTAGGTACTTTCTGTAATTCAATAGTTTTTTCATTAAAATTCTATTTTGCTCACCTTGCAGCATCAATACTGAACCACAAACATTGTAGGTTTTATTCCTTTTAGAAATATCGTACTAAGAAGCCTTTATATTTACTCGAGTAATAAAGGAAACAAGATTCGCTAATCTTTGCTACTGTGCAGCGGTAAGTAAAGAGGATGCGAGAGTCTTTAATAATAAAGCGATGCGTTTGAGTGCGGTAAGTGTAGGTTGAGATGTAAATACCAACATTGCGTGTAACGTTTACGATAAAATTACATGTTTTGTTGTGTGAACGCCTTTGGCTACTGCATCCCAAGTAGCGGATCGCTTGCTTTTCCTGCCGCTTATTCCTTATTTACCAATACTGTACGTTATTTTACAATTAGATTTTACGATATTTTTAAGTGGTACATATTTTTTTCACTCACCAAAAGGGCAAAAGATGTGTATTTTCTTACCTGCAACAAAATAAATTACAATTATTACATGTAATTACAAAATAATAAAGTATTTTTTTTAACTCCAGCAAGATATAAAATAAATTTACTGAACAATAGGTAGTATAATAACTCGGGCACAACTACATGACCAAGTATCAGTCTGCACTTCACTACTACTTATTTAGGAGTACTTTATGCTTAAATATAAATAATTTGCTAATTTAATACTTTGTTAGGTCTAGAAGAAATAATTCTATAAGTATTTCTAGTTCTTAAAGCATAAAGCTTTCTAAATGATATTAAATTAATGAAAATGAAATTTTCAACAAAATATGGTACACAGATTGATGCTTCTTTAAAGAATGATTAAATCTGTAATCGTTCTTTGTCCACAAACACGTCTAGTAACATTTTCGTTTAAAAAAACATTTTTTATTCAAGGCATATATGATGGAGTCATCAACCTTGATAATCCACCAAATAATGTAAGATATGAGCGTCTCTGTAACGAGACATTCGAGTTTTATTTTTGTTTAGTAGTACTTGAAGTGGTGCTGCGATCTGAATGGGTCTGGTGAAGAAGAAGAGAAATGCGACTCATAATTTATTAATATAGAGATTAAAAATAGTTGTCGGCAGTTATATAAAGCAATTCTAAAGTCCTTCCGCAGATTGCAGCGATAAAATATGAGCGACGTTGAATGATCTGCGTGTAGCCTGCCAAGTAGTTAAATAAACGCGACCGCATTACAACCCAAAACCTCCACCGCCATCGCCATCGCGAGAATCTTGTTCCAACAGACTCCCATCGCGTGGATATTAATTTGAAAATCCCTATAAATTGCCAGAAAGCCATCTGTGTTTTGGCGCCATCTCTTGCTAAATTAATTTTTCCTAATTACACAATAAATTACACCCAGAGTCTCAAGTAAAGACATACGTTATCCTCAGCACCATTATTGCATAGCTGAAGCGAGAACCAAATTAGATTCCGACGAAGTTATTCCGAGGCATCTAATACATCTGCCACCGCCGAACAGAGACGATGTGATGCTGCAGTCTGGGTATACGACAAAGAGACCAACAGTCTCCTGCCTTAGTTACTGAAAAGATAAGGAGAGTCATACCCGAGCTTCTTCAGTGAGAGAAAGACCGGACATTTTTGCAGGAACAAGGACGAGGCGAGGACGCGTGTGTGTGCAACAAGGACGAGCTTCCTGCAGTGAGTTACTCTTACTCCGTGCATGTTTGTGTAACAGAGCAGTTTAGGTGTAGCTCAGTAACTAACACGGAGAGTTTTACTTGAAATTATTGTGCACTTAATAAGATTACTTGTGGAAATCGAAGAAACTACTGCGAATACCTGCAGTTTTCGACTAAGTTCGGAGTAATTGGTTCGATTTAAATGGATTAAAATGTGTGCGCGTTTACTCGCCTGAGAAATTTTCTCGCGTGACCATATTCCTCCAGTTTACACCTCGCCTACTTATTGATGAGGAAAACAGAATCAAATTTCATTACCGGATTCACTTGGATTACTTATTCATTACGCGAATTAGTTTCATCCCTAGGTACAACGCACACACCTATCCTCATACGCATTTCTACTCCATCATTTTTCTTGGTCCAAAAATAGATATATACAAGGTGGTGACTCAAACATCCATCATAGGGATTTAACATATAAAATCATATTTTCGTAATTTCATGCTTCTCTAATAATTTTAGGTAAAGTAGCTTCAAACAACAGTTGTAGAGAATAAAATTTAACATCTGAATCAATGAGAAAAAAATAATTTTACGTGGCTTGTAAGCTCAGAAATTAAGTCTGAAATTGACGTAAATCACCACAAAAATAGCGGTAAGCCTTGGAATTGAAACAAAAGTTAACAAATGTTTAACGGCTCATTAGTCAAGTTAGCTGCGTTAGTTTATTTTTATTGTTATTTAAAATTCCGGTTGAAGTAAACAATATTACATAAATTAATTTTGAATTATCTATTATTCGTTTACTATTGCTTTTTTACAAAATAATAATTTTTCTTTGAAAGTTAATATATAAAAATAAAACCATATTTACCAAAAGCTTGTATTGAAAGGACAAGGGAATAAGTCCCAAATCGAAATTGCCTGGAGGCATATCGAGATTTTTATGTACAAGCACTAAGTCCCTACATCAGAAGAATTAATTTATAAAGACGCTGATGTTCACGTCAAATCCTTTTCGGGTGAAATATAAATTAAAAGATATATACTTGACGTTCTGAAAGTGTATATGATACGTAATACTTTTTTGCTAAATGATCTTGAGGGTAGTAAAAAGTGATAACTGGAGCTATAGATGCTTATTGATTCGTCCTTAACATATGTGGGGGCGGTAGGCATGATGAGGCACTTATCTGTATTTATGCCCCAATAAAATTGAAAGTTCGATGTTCTCGAAATATAAAACCCTAAGAAGAAAATGTAAAACAAAATGCAAGTCGGGTTTAAGAGAAACCACTAATTTTTCCTTTTCCCGAAAGAAAATAAAAATGGTTGGGAACCCTCGCAAGTATCAATACATAAAATATTCCCGCGGAGGAAAACAACGTTAGGGGCCGAGTCCGGTGTTTCCGGCAAACAAACGACCGGCCGGAACAGTTCCGGTGCTTAAAAATTTATAGCCGCCCGTGGGAAAACATGTTTGGTGCCGCTGTAAAACACCCCGACTTATGTGTCTCTACTGGCGTTACTACCCAGAACAAAATGGCGCTGCATCATATCAAACATTTATTTGGACAAATATTCATGAGAACACGACAAAATTTTATCCTCCATGCTGGGAATTTATGTAAGGAGCACGAAAATATTTGGAGGGAGGTACGACGTGAAATGTGTACCTGGGAACTGTTTTTCTTATTCTGCTCATAAAACAGCGAAACTATCTCTTGCATATCCGACGAACTACGCTCTGTACGTGCACATGACTTCTTCATATTTGCATTATACTACATGTAATATTAAACTCACCAAGACAAGAAACATACATCATTTCTTAATTGTAATTTACAATCTTTACTGATTAATATAATCTAGTTGTATACAAAAATCTTGCCTGCGAAATAGTACTTTTGCATTTGAGAAAGAATTTTCTGCGAGCACAGCGAGCAAAAACAATAATCTGAGAATGCAAAAGAATTTCATAATCAAGTATCAAATAACATTTTATCTAAAACTGTGTCCTAAAATTAGTAAAAATGAAGAAAAAATTTTCACATTTATCTAATCAGATACTCTTTGACATTTGACATCTAGTTGACAGCAGAAATCAAACAATTGTTTTAAATTATATAAATTTTAAAGCGAAACATTTCAATATTTAGTTGTTCAACACTATTAAAATGATATCAGAAAGCGACGAAGACTATAAAGTGACAGATTTGATTAAATTGTGACCCTTTATTTTACCAAAAAAATTGCTGGATACAGAAAACTTTTTCAACCAGGATGCAATACAAAAAAAAACAATGATTTCGCGTGTTAATAGATGTCATGTAAATATTAACTTCTCATGACAGTATAACAATAATTATTTATGCAACTAATGTGTCAAGTATTGTTTTTAGGTGATTGCGGAAATTACAGCACGAGTTAAACCTAGTATGTTACAGACGTGTGTTACAGACATTTTTCCTACAACCGAAATATTAATAAAAATTATATTCAAAAGTAAATAAAACCATTGATAAATGTGTTTAGGTACGTTGTCTAGCAACGGCTACTTTTACGAACTCAAAAGAGGGCATACAGTATTTACTTTATACCCGCTTGTAGTAAATGTTTTTTCAATTTATGATGAAATTACCAATAAAAAATTGCTTATTAGTAATTATTGAAAGTATATCTAGATTAACAAACAATGATGATTGAGAAGGTAATACATTAATAATAAAAAAAAATAATTAAGTTAACATGAAGGTGTTCTTTAAAAATATATGGAAATTAATTTGGACTTCACTTTTGTTTTCTGTATTTTCTATTTAAAATGTTGTGTATCATATCTACAAGAATCACAACCAATGATGCCTGCGGAACTAATATAAAAATAATATAATTTCCCCATTGGTGGTGTGGTGATGTTTTCGGCGCCTGGGTTGGTATTATGCATGGGGGATTTACAGCGGATAAGACGCTATGGATTGCGAGTACGTGCGGACGCCGCGACGGCTGATGCTCCAGCCTTCAGCAGATGCCGGGCATTTTAACTTTCAGGACGAATATTACAAGCATTACCATGATTTACTGCACCGCGGGATGGTTATTGGCTCCCGGATGAAATTTTAAATCTGATGACCTACGAGCGAACATTTTCCTTGCCTATACTTCAATAAGTCTTCCACGCCCCCAGCCTCCATACAATTTCACATTCTGAATCACCAATATTCACACAGTTATTTATAATTTTTCAGTCACAGAAATATGGGCAGATTTTTATTTGTAAATTCATGAAAACTAGTTAAAAGAAGATATTATTCTTTTTATATTAAGCGTCGACATTTTCAGATACTTTGTATATTTTTGACATTGATACGGGCTAACCACTGAAATAGAAAGCCGTCCTGAAATCTTCGTAATAGCGAAAACATTACATTTTATACATACTCTGCAGGAGACATCTGCACATAGTTAACTGGTGCAGTAAGACCAGTCGTACAAGAAGAAGCTGCATTTAAAAGTAAAACATATCACGTCTACCGATGTAAATACAATTAAATATTTCAAAGTATGCCTTTTTTTCAAAACAAGATATGGTCTTATTGTACAACTTTAACTTTAATTTTAATTCATGAAAACATATTGATTTTAAAATTATATTTAATATGTCAAATATTTCCTAAAAATACCTTCTCGCAGTTGTATTTGGTAAATTAAATGTAAAACTATTAACCTTGAAAGTATTGTTGGTCTTTAATTTGATCAAAAATAATATTTGTTTCTTAATTACCACTTTTATTGTACAAAATATTTTTATGGCATGTTACTAAAGATAAAATTATTTTTTTTTGATACGTGTGGTATAAAGGGAATGAATTTATCGTCTGATTTCGTCACCTTATCTAAAATATATGTTTTATTTAATGGTATTGTTTATCTTTGAAGGCATGAAATGAGTAGAACAAATATTGTTATAAAGATTCAGCTTTTTCTCTTTCTTTACTAAAATTTTCCTATTTTGTACCCTAATATCAGTCAATTTGATTTATTAAAAGCAAAATCTCTATATAACCACCGTATAAACGCCATTATATTTCCCCTGTGAGAAAGCAACCCACCTGACCCAGTAGAATGCAACCCATCTTACATAAATGTAGCTAAGATTATGTAGTTGTATATCTAGAGTGCAAAAAATAACTATTGTGAGAGAGTTTATAAGATATTGACAAATTGGTAATGTAATACACTTATGTCATAATAAATAAAACTTGTGTTCTGTAATCCCTAGTTTCTCTGATAGTTAAGTAATTTCTAGTATTAGGTATATTCATAACAACCTGCAGCTTATAGTTTCCAGACCACTCAGACACAGTGGTATATTTATTTGATTTTTAGTTGGCGATAAAGGGTTTTGAACCGCAGATTTGATACTGATAATTCGAGTCAGTCACTATAAAAATTTTACTACCAGATCAAAATAGTAATCATTAATCCTAGTACTTGACATTGACTGACACTGTAAATAAATGATACATTTTAAACAATATAATTACCTATTACAAGTAACAAGTTTGTTAAAATAATCTCTGTGATTATCTTCAATGCAAAATAGGGGAGCTTCTATTTTAACAACCAGTTAAAATTATTAAATTTAGATCTGCAGTGGTTAAGATTCCGTTCAATTGAATTATTCCGTGTGTATCTGGTTACTTCTCTTGTCTACCTTTTCGTTCGTGTGTTGTCGATTTGTGCCGATACCTGTGTCGAATCTCCCTCCCGTGGTGTTGGCACGCACAAAGTCCCAACATCAGAGCGTCCCATAAACTCCCAATTCAATTTGTGTGAGTAGTAATATAATATTTTACGCTTTCAGGACGTGCTTGAAAACCAGCTTCTTTGTACGATGCTGTAGGTGGTTTAATTGGTTTGCAATGGACTACCAATGCCGAGAACAGTCGTTATGTTATTCATTGCAATTCCTTAGAAAGGCTAGGGTTCAGCTGTGGTGTAGAGCACTACAATAACAATTAGTTTTTGATAGTGTTTCTCAAGCATAATAGCCAATTCCTTTCACGGAGGTAAGGTTACTTCAATACCCTACAAGAAATGAATCAATGTATAATTCTGTTGACTTTTACAGTAACTTTTTTTCATCAATGGCACGACATTCCTATGTGGAATAAGGCCTCAAGTACCTGAAGTACTTGTTTCGAGACATGTTTTACTTGCATTTTAGTGATGCAGGTTGTCAGCCTACAGTCTCTGCAAGGCCAGCACACACCGAGCCGTTGTGCGGCAACCCATCCAATTGGACAGGGCGGGCTATGTTGCTTATCTACACGATCAGACAAGACACACCACGACCACACAACCGTACTGGCTGACTTTACAGTAACTTGCTTTTGCAATTTTTCCGATGATTACGACTCTTTTTTTATAAAAACTGATTAGGTGTATGTATGTGTGGGGATGGGGTGTTAAAACAGCGGAAATCAAATCCCCACTTCATCAGCGCGGCGGGTTGTTGTGAAAACAGCGAAGCATCGTATCACTGTCAATAAAAAGCTAAGGGCTGTGTAGTCGAATGCAATTTGGCAACAGTATACGCCTAATGCAAAGAGACAGGCGAGGCGCGGTTGCCAGCTATCAAAGGGCATCGGTAAAAGCTTTCTGTGATGTGAGGGAGTGTGTGCCGCTGACGTGCGTCACATGTAGTCACGAGATCAAGGATGCTCCACAACGCAGCCGCGCTTTTAATTGTTAAAGGGTGATTAATTAGCCTCATATTCTGTGTGGACCTCTTTTCACGCAAATCGACTGTGTATCATTACTCACCCAGATTAAATGCTTTCTTTGCATTCAGCCCGACAGATTTCTACCCGTGTACTACAAAATGAACAACCCTTTTTACTCTGCAACATGTCTCCTTTAACTCAAGCACCTACGATTACATCTAGCTTGGAATAATATATCGATTCTTAGACTGAGTGCCGGTTTTTTCACCTAGGGCTAGAATGCCAGTTACCTTAACCATTGGTTAATAGAAAAGTACCGTATCGAAATAGTAAATAAAGTATATTTTTGGCAACTTAAATCAGTTTTTCGATGCGATATTTTAAGGTAACCGGACCTTTAGATTAAACCCTTAAACTTAGATTTAAGAACTTAATAAAAAGAAGCAGGACATAAATATTCTTGTCTATTTTGTTATCAACATTTATAGATATTCCTAGAAGAAACAAAACCTTTAATTTTAAGTATAGGTTCTTTGCCTTTTTAATGTAGTTGCCTTATAGCCTGAGTACGGGCCTACAGTTAATAGTAGATTCCAAACTATATTTATATTTATACCCTGGTATAGAATTTTATCTAGTTTCTCTTCAGGGTGTTCTGTGAGTGTAGTATCGTCTTGTGAAATGTGGTTCGGGTATTAGACTAGGTGGGTTTCGGGCGCATCATTATTTCATATAGTTTGTATATATCTAATTTAGTGGTTAACTTGGTTAGTGCACTCTGACTTTGTCAATCTTATAAATCCGATGTAAGTTGTAGGTTCCTTTTAGTAGTTGAATACTTGAGATTCTGTTTCATCTTAGATTTTTGATAGATGATATGAGTAGTTAGTGAGGCTCAGAATAAAAACTCAGATCTCACACTATGGTCAATTATAAAAAGCATATTTAACCCTGTTAACCGTGCTAAATAAAAATAGAGTCTAAAATTATATCTAGTCTGGAGATCTTGCTTATTGGTGACAGTTTTTATTGAAAAGTGGACAAGTTCTGTTACGATCTGCTAAAAATAAAAGTGATGATGAAATATCGCTGTTTCTCTTTTTGAAGTGAACAAGTCCGCAAGCCCCGAACCTACCGCAAGCGCGGGGGACGTTCGCCACAACTCCCACCCCCGGCTCGCATCAGCATCAGCGCTAATATGCTCCAGTCACGTGGATAACTGATTAGGCGAATTAGCACGTGTCCGTCCACGTGTTAATTCAACCTGACACGTGGGATATTTAATGAGCGGTAGCGGTAACCGGCTGCCGGCAATCGGGAATCGAAGATAAAATGTGCGGGAAAAAGGATACAAATGAGCGAAACTGTTCTTTAACACTCAAATCCAATTTTCAGCAAATAATAATGCTTATATTTAAAAATAAATAAATGCATTTCATAAACATTAATTACTTTAGAATTAATAAAAATATCTGCAAGACAGCAGATTCGTACAACCTGCAATGGGTAACAAGCCATGAGTGATATATTTATTTATTAAAAACTGAAGTTACTTTAAATATGTAGTTACATTTAACAAATATTAATGGTTGTATTGAAATAGGTTATTAAGTTCTAATTATAATTAGAACAACTGTTTTCTGTATGTGCTAAAATGTATATTTTTATAGGTGAAGATCGGAGGGTCGGTAATAAATCGGAAAGAGGTTAAACGTCAAAAGGTTCTTTATTAAAACAGTGTCCATTTGCAACAGAAGTCACGTCCGCGTAACCCTTCCTCCTAAACGCTTCTTGCAGGGTTGACATTAAAAATTCTAGAGATTGTAAGGAAAAAACCTCCCTCTAATGTCATCAAAATTCCCCACACGGCACCGTCTAGTCTATAAGCCCGTCATTCGCCGTAATTACCAATCGCTTAGAATGTGCACCACGTCGTGTTGGCATTAGCATGCAAGGGCCGTGCGGAAAATAGGAATAAACAAACTTCAATTAACAGCACATCAGCGGGGGTGCGAGCAGGGTGGAACGCACCCCCGACCGGACCCGAACGCCGCGCGGAAGCACCCGAAGTGGTCGCTTCTGCACCCCTCGCAGACGTGACTGAGGTTTGAATTGAGACGCTAATTTTCGGGTTTTCATGTATTAAATTGTGACCGGTTTAAATTTAGGGGTTGGTAATTTTAGATGCCCGAGATATTTAATGCACGCCCCACAAATAATACAACAGCCAACGACATCACCTGACACTCTAAATTATGGACAACTTCAAATTAAACTTGTAACACCATCTATCTAACTCCCCAATAATTACTCCAAATATCATCCACATAAACGAATCCATTCATAGCATGCTTCCCTTTTTTCTATTGGATAATAGACCTATTTCTTTTGTGTTTCTTATTTTCATATAAAATCCTTCAAGTATCCTTGAATTGTTATATCTAACATTCTGAATTACCTATCGGTGTATTTAAGATCCATTGTATTTTTTTGATAGAATGATGGCAGACGAAGTAATGGGTAAACAGGTGTAATGTACATACTGGCAAAATCCCATATTGCTGTTATAAACTTGGAGGAAGTTGAGAGCATAAGGCGGTGTGAAATTTGGTGGAGGCGCATGTAGTAGTAAGACAGCGGGTCTTGTATTTAAGCCGTATTAATTTCTAGAAGCGCCGACATGCCTAAATAAACAATAAATGTACTAATTCCAGACTCAATAAACAGCGCAATGTTGTTCCTAATCCAACTACAAGTTGCAAATACTAATTATATCGAGCATCAAACATGACGCTTGTGCAAACACTCGTCGGAAAGGCGCGTCGCTTTGAAAACCTGCAGCCAGCGAACCAGGCAAATCGGTTATAAAACAACTCGATATCTCCTTAGCGGTTACCAAGTTACCTAAATCAATTCAAAATCATAACAGATTCCGCTCAAATCAGATTCTTCCCTCGCTATTGTGCACACGTCATTAACCCCGGAAGAAAAACGTGATTGGAACGGACCCGGAAACATAACAAGGGAGAATTACACAAATACGACGCGATTATCATCAAAGACGAGCTACACTATATAAACTCACCGATACACCGTTTCTTTTTGTCAAGCATACAGTAGAAATTGGGGCCAAAACTAATAAAGTTTCATTCCCAACTTATATATATTAACCTAAACGTACTGCCGTGGCCAGACGTTTCGTATCTACTACTAAATTATGCTCGTAGTTTTCTGAAATATGTTCTTACAACGCATTAAAATGTATATAGGTCATTTTCACAATCGTATTAGGTATTACTACGATGAAAATAAGTAATTTGAAATAAATGAGTATTATGGAATTTTTTACTCCGGAGACTATGTTCCTCCATCATGCTTGAGTTGTTACTAAAATGCATTTTGACACAAAACCGAAATAAAGGCTGGAATCAAAATTTAAATTTTGTAGTTATGACACCAACATCGTTCATTTAAAGGGTTAGCAGGCCTGGTAATACGTGTCCACTTATTCGAAATAGTCATTATTGAGATATGCTAGAGTGAGAAGAAGTAAATAATTAACAAAGGCTGAAGGTAGGCAATAAGCTCGTATCTTCCCGGGTTAATGCATCTAGTGAACGTTAAGCTCAGCTCAACATGTGTTCGCTGTTATAAAACGCACGTGTGAACCGGCCTTTACAACGGCTCCATTCCCAGCAGTAAACTGTGGTCCGACTCTCATATACTACACAAAGACACGCCGATAAAAATAATTGAACATCGGTTAAATTTATTGGGGGTGTAAAATGAATAGAGGGTTGATATACTCCGGCGGCACAGCGCGCAACGAATGGACTTAATTCTTATTGATTTCTTCACCATCTTTATGGGGGTATTACACATTGTATTTCACCCGAATAAGTCCATTTCGCACAGAGTTCTTTCTCACATTCATATCAAACATATTAACTTTGCTTTGACTTCAATCTACTTAGTATGTGATCTATGGTTCGATTTCCAAAGTTATACAGGGTAGCCCAATGAAAATTATCAGCGCAAATTTTGGCCACTTAACATTAATTTTGCAAAAAAAACGCTCGAACACGTCAATTTTAGTATAAAGAGGGACACCTGAATGTATCAACACCAATGGCAAACTTCAACCCTAAAATGGGTGTGGACTGCACCTCAAAAAATTTAAATGGAAAAGGGTGTGAAACATTTATTTAAGCCTACCTGATTGCAATTTTGAACACCTGATAAAATTGATTTTAAACAATATTTCTCCAGAACTAATGATCGGATTTGAAAAATAAAAAAACTGTTGCAAAAAGAATTGAAAAGCCTTTCGAACAGTGTTATGTTTGACACCCTTTTCCATTTAAAATTTTTAAGGTGCAGTCCACGCCCATTTTAGGATTGAAGTTATGCCATTGGTATTAATCCATTCAGGTGTCCCCCTTTATACTAAAATTGACGTGTTCGTGCATTTTTTGCAAAATTGATGTTAAGTGGCCAAAAATTGCGCTAATAATTTTCATTGGGCTACCCTGTACATAGATATCTAATGTAGTTCTAGCAGTAATTAATATTAGTGCATTATTAATTAATTCAATAATATCTGTATTAGTATATTGCTTCATTTGTGATATACGTTATGGGAATTTGACCTTCCTGCAACAAATCCCCTACAGTCCTGTACGTCTGCTTGCCGTCCGGCTAACCAGCAGTAAACAAAAGCATCTCGCGCCGTAAATCAACCGGAAGTGGCACAAAGCCCCGCCGGAAACCGCCAAAACTACAACGAGTGTCACATTCAGTTCACACTGGCATATTCATAAGATACATCACTGTCAGCCCACAATGTTCCGGCCTGAGGTGTTGGATTGACAGCTGGCCGCCGGCATGTGTCAATACGTCAGCAGGAAGGGCTACAACGCAGGAATAATTACCATATAGCAGGACAATGATATTATTCTCCTAATGAAGAAACGAGTTATGAAATATTTGTTTTTACGAACAGTGATTTGAGATTAAGTCACCCAGTAACTATTCAAATACATATAATTCCACTGTGATAAAATGAAGTACCTATAATAATTAAATCCGTTTGTGTCCTATAAATGTTGCACTATGAAAGAAAAAACACTGGACAAGGAGGCGCGTTTGAGTTTTTTGTTAGATCTATGAAATGGTTTCAATATAATAATACTACTTTATTCAAGTGATTCGTAATCCAATATTAATTGTAAGAAGTAAAATGATCTAGGATCAAGTTTTTATTGTACTTGAAGTTTCATTTTTTGTTGTAATGTTGTTCCTATGAAGAAAAGGAAATGTTCGAAAAGTTGCTCTTTTGTTAATGAGCGAATCCTTGCCTACACTTATTAATGTAAGTCGGATATTGTAAAGTCCACTAAAATACAAAATTATCATGAAACAACAACCTATGTTACTTTACATCTTATTCCTAGTAGGAATGCTATCTGTAGTGAGGAAAGTATCTGACTGAAAATTCGCGCTCCCTTCAGTGTCGTTGTGTCTGACGTGACGCGACATGACGTGATGAGAGCACACGTCACTGGGGCTCTGGCGTGGCAGAGGGCGCGGAAAGAGGTGTCTCTTGGTTAATTAATGTCGGCAATATCATCTTACAACTCTGATAAATGGTGTGGATTGTGTGCTGTGGCTTGTTGAGAGCTGCAGGGACGTGATTCTTTCCAGGGGATGGGGATGATACACTTCAAACTCTATATCCATTTTTGACTTCAGTCCTTCAAGGATTAATCCTTAATCCATAACACTTATTCCAAAATGGTTTGTGAACAACTTTCTTCCATCTTATTGTATTTTTATTTTATTATCCTTTAAAACATAATTTTGTGAGTTTCTCCTCTTAACTAAATATATATTGGCGTAGGTTATACGGCATACTAAATTTTAAAAATATGACAATTAAGAATAGTCTTTCCTAGCTGTTTTCGTCACGCAAAAATTCATACAAAATCTAATTTAAACGACACGGCCTTCACGGCTGGTACACATCTTGCGTAAGTAGATAAAAATACCAACGTATCAGTAGATCACTCCCACATACAGAAATGATCACACCGAATTGCAGTCATGATATTAATCATGATTATCTCATCATGACTTCATCATGGTGTCACAAAACCCACGATAGATAGAAAAGGTTATTACATATCCAACAGGAAAGAGCAAGAATATAACACTAGATAAGGAATAAATTAATTATTATTTAAATTTATCCACGATTGCAACATCCATAACCACTCTGGTATTGCTATCTTTACAGGAATTCAGAGAACTAAAACCAAAACCATTATTATCGGTATGGTAGGACGAATTTCCTTTTTAAAAATTAAATATTTAATAATACAATGTATGTACAGAGTCGTAACAATGGTTTTCAGCATCTGTAGCAAAAATTTAATTTGCGCTCCTATACGTAACAAGAAAATCAACTTCTGATATAAATATTATATTCTGAATATACACTGTTCCAAGAAATTAACGCACAACATATTAAAATTTAAAAATCTCTTTATTTTGACTGCTATTTCAGGTATTTAATTATATTTTAAAATAATCTTATGTTTATACATGGTACTACTATGAGATCTCGTTTGAATTGGTTTGTTTTACTTTGGTCGTTCTGATTTAGTGCTTTTATTGTGAGATCATATTTTTGTCGTATTATTTTTTATTAATCATTATAGAAGACAAAACTAAATGTATGATACAAAATTAATAATGATCTAGACAAAATCGAAATCGTGCAAGAATCCTTTGTCATTATCGTTCTTAAAAGTTTCCTGAAAGTTTTTCTCTTAAGGGAATGTGCGATATTGTGAATGCATTATATTATCAATATCATTACATTATATAATTATAATATGATATAATTATATAAAACATATGACAGGCTACACAAGGAGCTATCTCACTGGAAAAACTAGAATAACATAATTTTAATTTAATTTGTCATAGTATAGTTGCTTATATCTTTTTCATTTGATATTATGACCATATTTGTTATTTTTTTTTTGTCCAATAGATGAGAGAAGATAAGAGTTAACAATTTTCTAACTGCTACAAAAGCGTTCAGTTGAATTTGTAGTAATTCGTAAAACTAAAACATATAAATGATAAAAATTTGCGCCCTTAAGAATTTTGCGCCTGTTTCATGCGCTACCTTTGCCACGCCCTAGTTAAGGCATGTATGTATGTGGATAATATGATAAACTTAACTATTTCGTTCAAATATGTTTTTGATCTAATGTATTGAGAATGTCAATGATACTATTCAATTACTAAAATACCTAAGACAGTAATTGACCTAGCAAACAAATATGAATTGCAAAGTGTGTAATATTTGGTCGGTCTGATGCGAATTCATTCTGTGTTGTGAGCGTTTAATGGGCAATATCGTGTAGGCCGAGGGTAGAGGAATTATTATTACGTTTAATATCTAGTATTTTATCTGCCTGGAGTCGGTGTACCGGAGCGGTGTCCGTGTTATTGCGCCCGGAATTAGAGGCTGTAAATGTTTACTGCCGAATGCATTCCACGAATTGTGAGGGACTCTTTCGATTTACACTTAAGGGAATGTACTGGGGCGAACACTCATGTTTATTGCTTTACTGCGATCAACCAGTGTACAACACTATATAACACAATAAATAAATACATTATTAATATTGACAAATATTAAAATACTCAGAAATGTACTCTAAAGAAATTACTTAAATTTTCCAGAGCAAATAAGTAAGTATTAAAGAAACATTATATATTAATACAAAACAATTTTTGGTGGAGGAGCCGAATCTCTACATAAAATGGTAGTAGTAATTCTAAATAGTTATTTTTGTATTATGAACGCGAAGTAGACATTTCTATTGCGTGAGAATATAATTTCTTTGAGAAAACTCATAAATTTTAAATAAAAGTATTCAAATAAGATTACAAAAATATTTAATATCAATACAAAATAAATCTTTAAGTAGCTATGGGAATGACAGTAAACATATCTTTACTAGTAGTACCGTCTCTAAGAAAATAAAGTAAAAAACTTGGATGCAGTTTTTATTTAAAATTTTTAATTAAACTTGACCGGTTTCCGCCCTACTTAAGCGGGTCATCAAAAATATTTTTTTTTTTGCGAATATCAAAACCATACGTACATATGAAAAAATAAGAACTAATATTACGAACACGCACTGATTCTAGAAACGCGTTTTGTTACTAAAAAAGTTCAGTTCCGACAACACTGCCTTTACTAGAAGTAGAGAGTGCACCATGGGCAGCATTTTATGTGCGAAATATATGCTTAAGAATTTTATCCGGAACTGTCAACTAATATATCTACATGTCAATAATTTTTTTTTTTTTCAATTGATGACCTTATAATAATATTACTCAATCGTTAGATTAAATTTAAATCTTACCTGTCAAAAGAGTAAAAACCTTTCTACATAAAAAGCCAAAGTTTGACTAGTTTTCTCATTTTTCATACTATTTTTTTTAAGCTTAAAATGTAGGTAAATAGTACTATAAATAATTGCCTTGCATTATGCTGTGAAACAGTAATACGAGCTTGTTATTTATCTGTGTGGTGACACATTTGGTTATAATAAACATACATTTATTAAGTTATAGCTGTGGATAAAGGATAGTATTCTATTCGAATGATTTACAACACTTGCTTTCGCTCGTGTTGGCTTCATTCCTATGAGTAATAGCACAAATTACATGCTCGTTGAATAATATAATATTACTCGGCAAGACATAAGGTACCAACGGCAGTTATTCTAAAGTCCCTCTTATAATAATATTGAAAAATGTCAAAATAAGTCCAAATGATTTTTGAAGCCTTGTGCTATAGAAGAATATAAGGGATGTAACACAAGTAGAATCCATATGTTCGAAGGGCTAAGCAGTAGGCATTAAGAATAATTTAATCCCGGTACAGATCAGATAGGGACTAATCCTAGTTAGAATAGCGCTTAATTTATTAGTACGATAACAGCACATATCGGGGGCGCTAATCCAAGTGCCGGAGTTTTTACTAGGTCGCCCCGGTGTTCCGGACGGCGCCCGGACTTCGTGCCGAAAAAGCGATAAGGTGAAATGTGGTATTATCTTACACTTGGCAGAACTGAAATATTTAACAGGGACATTTATCACTGCGGGCTTTAATGCTGGCAACGCCACATAAATTCCAAGCAGATACCAACCAAGATAGTTTTTATGCAATGCAAATCATATTTGTTTCGGAGGGAAAATGCATTCCTAAATACTTCAATTATAAAAACCTTACCGGTAGATGGAAATTGGAATTTGCAAAAGCGATGCCACCAAAATATTGTAACGGGGGTTGAAAAGTAATAATTGATTGATGCAATTGAATATAGATATACATAATAAGACAAGCAGAAAAACTATAAGAAGTAAACCTTCTTGCTTCAAATTACTGCTTTTGCAGCATACTCATATTTTTTTCATACAATATTGCAAGTAAACAATCATACAATTCATAATTTTAATTACAATATGATGAACATAAAAATTTATTATCTTTAAAATATGTGATTCATTGATTTCAAATAAAATATTAACATGTGAACAATTTACAACAATAACATGTTTAAATGAATGAGTAATAATCGTTGTTGGAAAATGAAAAACAAACTGTATGAGTGTATTTACGTAGTAACTAATAATTTTAATCGACGCTTTCCTGTCATTGTCTCGGCTCAATCACAAAGACTGGACGAAATTCCCTATTGATTTTGTTATTTGTCGGACAAAGAGTGTTTTACAAATATTGATTTGAGTTTAATTTATTTCTATACCTGTCACATACGATCGGCAAACTGAATGTAAGTAAACATTGGATGGGACTGAAATTCGAGAAGAATAAATTGGTCACATACACACGAATTTAATCACGCACAGATTTTTATTTATAAAATTACGAAGTAGAAATATGACTAATGACAAAAGTATGTTTTTATACATATTTATGCATAATTTTTATTTGTACAAAAAATTTAGTAAATAACACCGAATGTAAAAACATAGTTCACATACTCAGAAAGTACTGAAGCCTCAGCTAACCGTCGCGGCATATTACAACTCTCTAGTATGTTAAAATGTACTTACATTTCATGCAGATGATAAACTTAGAGATGAGGTTTGGAAGGAAAATACAAGGAAACCAAAAGAGTCCGGACAAGGCATAAAATAAAAGGAATATAACTAAATCTGCAGAAATAACAGTACAAGAAGAGCAAATTCATTGGTTGGGTTATGTAGAATGGACGAATAAATTTCAGTAAAGAAGTATTTAAAAGCAAGCAATGAGAAGCTTACACAGGAAAACTAAAAGAAAAAAAGTGAAAACAGCAATAGAGGAATTAAATGGAACTAAATAAACTACAGCTGGTTATAGAACGACATGGAAGTAAATATAGAAACGCCACCACGACTAATCTTACAGCGAAATATAGAATAGTGCTAAGATTAAGTAAATATGTAACGTTAAATAATTGTTTAAATAACTATTACATTATTGATGATTACGAAGAGCAACTTCATTGGTTGGGTTTTGTAGAACAGTCGAAGAAATGTGAGTAAGAAAGTATTTAAAAGCAAGCAATGAGAGCCATACACAGGAAAACTAAAATAGAAGAAGAGAAAACAGCAATAGAGGAATTAAATGGAAGTAAAGAAACTACAGCTGGTTAGAACGATGTGGAAGGAAACAAAGAAACGTCTACTTACAAATCAACACGACTAACCTTACAGCGAAAGATAGAATAATGCTGAGATTAAGTAAATATGTAACCTTAAATAATAATTTAAATAAATATTACATTATTGATGATTAAGAAGAGCAAATTAGTTGGTTCGGTTTTGTAGAATGGACGAAGAAATGTCAGTAAGGAAGCATTTTAAGGAAGCAATGCGAAGCGTACATAGGAAAACTAAAATAGAAGAAGTGAAAACAGCAATAGAGAAATTAAGTGGAAGTAAATAAACTACAGCTAGTTAGAACGACATGGATGGAAATAAAGAAACGTGTACTTACATATCAACACGACTAACCTTACATGGTAGTGTAGAATAATGCTGAGATTAAGTAAATATGTAACCTTAAATAATAGTTTAAATAACTATTACATTATTGATGATTAAGAAGAGCAAATTAATTGGAAGAAATGTCAGTAAGGAAGCATTTAAACCAAGCAATGCAAAGCGTACCCAGGAAATATAAAATAGAAGGAGTGAAAACAGCAATAGAGAAATTAAGTGGAAGTAAATAAACTACAGTTGGTTAGAACGAAATGGATGGAAATAAAGAAACGTCTACGTCTATCAACACGGGTAACCTTACAGGGAAATGTAGAAAAGTGTTGACATTATGTAAATATATAACCTTAAATAGTTGTTTAATAGTTGTTTTAAATAACTATTATGTTATTGATGATTTAGCAATGCCGATTAAGAATTCTCATAGTGCTTAAATAACTTTTGGAGTATGAAGAGTTGGACAAAGGATTGTAAGAAGGGAGACGATGCGCGATGTCCGTGTGTGATTGAGCAATGAGCAATTTCCCGCTAATTTTCCAAGTGGGGGCGTGTGTTTTCGGCTTCCCCGTTTCGACATCGTTTAATAATGACGAGAGCAGTGATTAATGGCAGAAGCGCCGAGAACCAGCGCAGCCAGTGCGAAATAAAGAAGGATGATGCGGCTGTATCGTTATGAATATTTTGATTTATGGACTCCCCAAACCGCAAATTTTAAATTTCCTATTCGATATTTTGTGCCTGGTTGCTCATTGCCAGTATTTATTATTATTTGTCCTAATAAAATGGAATTAATTGTCTCTTTAACAAAGGAAGAATATGTCTTATTCAAATCATCATTTATCAACCTATTTGCAACACAATGCATAATCGAATATGCAGCACTGTAATGCTTTACAAATTCACAATAATCAATCAATAATATATTGTTATTTATTTATAACATGCAGCACCTCAGTACAAACTTTTTAATTTACATCATTTTTATTCTATTATTTATTTAATTCATACAATATTAATTAAAAATATTATTTGTGTTTACATTTTCATATGAAGTTATATTGTTTGAAAATTATTAAATATATCATTATAAATTCAAAATAAAAACACTACCTGAAGTGGAAACTTTGAAATATTTTCAATGTAATTCAGAATAATAAAAAAATTAAATAGTATTTCAATTATTACTTCTTTATAAATGAATTACTTAATAGTTGTACTTTTGTTGTCCTTTGCTGTGACTCAATATAAAAATTTCAGTGAAACATTGTAAATTTTTGGCACAGCTAACGTTGCATTCTGTCCCAAAACGATATGATCTGATTTTTTAAACTCAGTCGGAATCATAAAATAAAATTAGAATTCTATTTTCTCATTTGGCGAGCACGCAACATAAACTAAAGTATTTAATTTTAAGACAGTGTAGAAAGATTATTATAAACAATGTTATTATTTACATAATTAACAAATTCACAATGTTCTATAAATGTCTGTTGGGATTATCGTTAAAAGCATAATTTAAAACTTACATTTATTAGCAGTTGAACTTTGGAATGAATTCAATACCACATACCTGCAACAAACCAAAATAATTATAATGTGTTCATTCATTGTTGAAAAGTTGTTAAAACAACAGTTAACGTTGAAAATAAAATGTATTACAACCCCAAGTTGTCATAAACTGCACTATCAAACTTTTGTAATATTCCGTGTGCAACTTGTGTATTGACAACTTTTTACCCTCATTTATCCTGAAATCAATTCCTGCAAGCTCGGTTCACACCGCCGCAATCACATACGCAAACATATTAATATTCATACGTCGTTTCGTATATCACATTTGTAACTAAATACGACTGGCGTGTCTTGAGTTAGGCCGGGTGTGTTTGTCGCCCTAATCAAGGGATCATTATTAGGGGATTTGCAGGATTGGGTAACCTTGAACCCGCACGATTTGCATACGCACACACTGGGTAACCGAGTTAAAAATCATCCCTGAAATGCACAACTTTCCGCAAACCCGAACCCTTTCCAACTCATTTCAGAAAATATATTTCTCATTCAAATTCACTGCTCGACAAAAATAATCCAACCACTTAAATTTTTTACTTCCTTTGTCAAGGAAGTATTGTAATCGCGAAAAAATTCAGTTTTCAAATTTCAACGAAAATATCCGTTTTGACTAGTTTCGGCGAAACGTCTGTACGTACGTATGTATCTCGCATAATTCAAAAATGATTAGCCGTAAAATTTTGAAAGTTTGTATTTGGGACTGCTAGAATTTGTTTATGGAATTGTTACAACATCTAATTATTCACTTCCAGTTTGGTTTCAAATGGCATTTTCAAAATTGTAATTTAATTTTGGCAAAAACTTAATAAAATAACAATTTAGTTGGCTTTTAATTTAAGTGGGAAACATTTGATTTATTGCTAAAAAATTGATTAACACTGACAATTGTCAGAATATATTCCTGGGCCATATGTCGAAGTATCTCTTTTTTTGTACAAGTTTTTGAGATATTGAAATAAGTTTGTGTAGTGCAATAAGGAACAGTGAAAACAATAAAATTTTCAAAAGATGATCCATTTCGAAGGGAAGTTCGAAGATATGACACGATTAGAAGTTGAAGAACGATTAACTGTAGAATGATCTCACTTTCAAGCGATATCAGTTTAAATGTAGTGCAGCAACAAACATGTAGGTATAATTTAGCGTACAATGAAATCATATGGTGTCCATATTAGATAATTTTATAATAATGTTCTTATCGTTTGTATCCACTAAATTATGAAAATTGTTTGAATTGCAATGTAAAATAATAATAATAGTGTAGTAAATTTTTTTTTGCAATACCTGCACAGTAAGTTACCCATTAATTACAAAATTTAAACACAGTAAGTGGAACTTTTATTGCCGATTTGGTTTCCATGGTTATAGTAAACACTTCCCGTGCACGGTGGACAGTAAGTGTGTTACTTACAATTCATGGTGGATGGTAAGTATTTAGTTTCCACATCATCATAAACATTCATGGCACACTTACTCCCAATTGCAATTCAATTTTTATTTTTGACATCGATCTTACAGACGTTAATTTTGAAACCTATTTTTCTTTTTCTATTATTTTTGTAGGTATTGCAAAAAAAGCTTACTAACCTTGAACTGTAAGTGATATTTGAAGTCTCGAATGTTTAGGAAATCTCGACCCTTCGGGTCTCGACTTCCCAAACAACATTCTCGACCTAAAAACTGTCACTTACAGTTCACGGTACGTAATATACTATTTAATTTGATCGGCATATTCGATTATTTTAAAATTATGAATTATTTATTTCGAAATGAGTTTTAAAGCTGTAGCTAAAGCCGTTGTATTAATTGAAAATGGACAAAGTTTTCGATATACAGTCGTTATCTAAAATTTAGCACGAATTTCTCTGAATAACGTTGTGAAGAAAGGAAGAATTCGAGAATTTACGAGATGTCTGGGATCTTGTCAACTGATTTATTACAATCGACGCGGAACAACCGTTTTTAGTCGATTATCTGAAATTCGAGGAATGAACAGTATACTAAAGGGTAAAAGAAGCAAGACTTCGGGCCAGTATTGCTCGCAGCTCATCGAGTAGCAGGCTTTCATTTTACCCAAAATAGTGGTAATTGGAGTATCAATAATTGGCAAGCAATTTATTTACAAATGAGTCTAGGTTTAGATTACGATTACCAGATCATTCTTCATTAATATGGTACAATAAATGCTTCCTATTACATAAGGCTGTTCGGAAACCACGTTGTTCTATATGCACCTTTTATAGAGGATCAATTTATTTTTATGTATGTAATGTAAGACCACATGTCGCAAATATTGAGAACAGATATTTTGACAAAGCACCCCTGATCTAAATCCATGTCTGGGGCATGTTAGAACATCGCATTGCAAGCCCTGGAAGCGCTCTAGAAACATTAATCGTTCTTCGTGCTGCTCTAGAAGACGAAGAGCATAGATTGAACCAAAGTTTGGCATTTTAAATAATTAGTTAATTTCTTTTATTTATTTTTTTCGTTATAAACATTCGAATAAATACTGAAATTGAAAAATACATCTTAATTTACTCGACAGAAATAATAGAAACATTAGTTTCCAAATATTATAGAGATTAAAGATGAATTAGAAAAAGCAATATGATAGTTAATTATGTTGTATTGTAATCATACTGCATTTGACTTTTCGAAATAGATTTTAATTATTTTTTACCTGATGTTAAATCTTGTTCTTATGCGTTTTATCTAATATAATGTGAGGTTTCATGTGTCCGAAAAACGTCTGATAAATGTCGTCTACGGTATAAATGCCAATAATGATACATGCGATAAAGTAGATTGGCACTGCCTTTGTTTATAACCATTTTAAAAGTACACTCTATTTCCCGCTGTTGATCCTCACGTCATAAATTGTTACCATGTGATTACAATCGTTGACGGGAAGGGGGATTGATGACTGACAGTATTATACACACGTATAATAATGAAGGAAACATACGAAAAGAGTTCACAAATAAACTAACGAAACTACCATCACACAATGAAGCACACATTTTCAACGCCAAAATAACTTTCATAAATGACATTAATGACACGATATTTTTTAATATTTAAAAATATTACACTATTGTTTCTATTTCATTTTTATCGTTGGTTAGACGCAGATAGCATACATACACACATACCCCTCTATAACCCGTACGACAATGAGTTAGAGAATAAAAGTCTCATCTATGCCATGCGTGTACAACAAAGATACAAGATAAATATTTAATAATTCTTGCAGCAGAAATTAATGACATAAGGATCAACTGCGGGAAATGTAGTGTATGTAATAAGCCGTAATTGATATATTTATTAAAACAATATAAATTTGCATTTTATTTTTCTACGTTTATTTGTTATATTTATTAGAAAATAGGGTGACGATGGATTCACAATTTCGTGAGATTAATAATCTAAAAAACCGAAACGTGCGTCGGTTTATTTTATTATACAAAAGTGCATAAAAATGCCGTCTTCAAAGTCACTTACAGTTATTGATATCTTTATAATTTTAAGAATGTAATGTAGTTTGTTTCTGTCTTGTTGGATTGCTTGTAAGATGCTGAGTGACGTTTGGGCAGTAATGTCTGAGGCATGACGGTTCGGTTTTGAAGTAAATGAGTCGTACAACAAGAGCGGACATTCGGTAATGGATTCTGATTGTCATCCCCTCGTCAGTGCGTCTCCTCCAATATGAAAAAGTAATAGTGGGTGGGTGTTGTTGTGCGTTTACATATTAATAGGGACTGTAGCTTTCAATATTTGATTTTTTCATTTGGAGAGTTGGTTGTCTCGGAGCCCTCGTTCCGTGAATTCTTTATCCGCGCTGTAATGTCTCCCTGTAGGTGTTCGTACCCGGATCACGTCTGGGATATTCTCTGTGTCTTTTTGCGTTCTCTCGTATTTTCTTTGTCTTGGGGGCTGTGTTGTCCTCTTTATCTCTTCGCTAGTATTTTTATTTCGCTTACGTTTTCTGTTTTCGTGTCTTTGTTGCGCGCTGCTGCGTATGGAATTTTTCCTAACCTAACGTCAGCGTTGAGGTTTGCCGGAATGCGAACGGCTCTACGCGAGAATTAGCCGCGTAATTGCCTTACCCCTATCCCGCACTTTTATTGCGCCTTCTTCTTGTCTCCGCCTAATTCTACATGCCTATTTATTGGAATTGGAACCTCAAACTACACCCTTTCCAACAATACCATTTGCATTACGGGATACAATTCCATCATTCGCTTTACTAACACTTCAACAACCACACAAATGTTTTGGGACCAATTCCTACTGACAGTCCTGATTACTAATTGTAACTGAAGTAGAAGCAATACATAAATTACATTTGACCTTTTGTCTTTACGATACTAATAATGTTAATAATGAAGCATTTAATGTAACAAGAAGCGACCTAA
The DNA here is from genome assembly GCA_035578165.1 of Stenolophus ochropezus. Classification (NCBI taxonomy): domain Eukaryota; kingdom Metazoa; phylum Arthropoda; class Insecta; order Coleoptera; family Carabidae; genus Stenolophus; species Stenolophus ochropezus. The sequence continues at coordinate 39,777,850 of JAQOWZ010000001.1, read as the reverse complement.
ATTATGATTGTTTAATCATAAGAAGTACCAACATCCAGAGAATTTTCCGATGATAACTCGTACTCCAAACAATTGAAGCGGTGCACATGGAAGCGATTCCGGTTAATTAAAAACCGTGTACAGTTTTATATGACATCACAAACACAATACACAGAGTCCACTAATAAGCGACTTTTAATGTAAACAAGTTACTAATCAAAACACTTGTTTTATTTTGTCTAATACGGTGATTGACAAAATTACTCATCTATCAGAATTAAATACAAATACATTTTTTGTAGTTAGAAGGCCAAACGGACTTTAAATAAGAAGTTAATTACCGATAAAAAGTAGCTAAGATAAACATTCATACGTGGCAAAATCAATTTTAATTAAGAAATTCTTACATTCATTGTAAATTAATACTTATTTGTTTCTTCTTAAGTAGAATGAGGTCTAACAACTATTATTACTTAAAACAACTATCAACAATATACATTAAACGTATCACTGTAAAATTGCTCGATGTAAACCGAAGATCGACACTATTTATACAATTTAATTGTTTTTTTTTTTGATCACCTACATAAGAGATATTTAATCAATATTACTGATTTTCCCAACAAATAAAAAGTATTTACTAATAAAAATTTGGATTGTATGCATATATTTACAGAGGGTGTATCAGCGAAGACGAACCCCCACCCTTAATTTTTTTTATTATACCAAACAGAAAAATCTGCTTCTTATAAAAGTTTTATTATAACGACTATCAATATCTATTTTTTTAACTAGCCTAGAATTGTTTTGGTAAAATTAAAAACACCATTTTTTGTCTTTCCAATGATGTATACATGAATATGAAATAATTAGAAAAAATAAGTAAATTGAAAAATAAATCACTCAAAACAAATCTTCAAAATTACGATCCTGTTCTCTTATGCATAAATTTTTGGTTTTCAACTGAACCCGTCTCCCGAAATTTGATGAAGGTTCTTCTGAGAGTATGCAAACTTGGTTGTCGATGGTTAGAAAAACGCTATTGATTTATTATTTTTGCCCTTCTTAGGATTTCAGTTGATCCTACGATTATTAGAATCCTATCAATCAATTCATTTTTAGTAAACATTTTTAACAACTAAATTTCAAAACACATTATACAGGCAACACATAAATATTTGCTTACTATTATTAATTTAATTGCTTTATATAGTTACAATAAAATAATTCAATAAAACTATTTTTGAAAACAGACAAAATATGATGGTTTTAATTTTACCAAAATAAATATAGGTTCCCATTTAAAAAATAAAAGTTTATAGTCATTGCGTGTTAATCAGACTTTAATTTTTCTTCTATGTATGTTATCAAGTAGTTTATTTGATAAAATAAAACTTTTATATAAAGTAAATTTTTCTATTTCTTATAATAAAAAAGTTAAAGGTGTGTTCGTCTTCGCTGATACTGCCTATATATAACTAAAGGTTTAGTAATAATTATATAATAATTGGAATAATTCTAAATTATACATATATGTATTTTTTATTTTCAAATATATTTTTAATAATTTTATTCATTTTAGATTTATTCCAATTAAATATAAGCAGAAATCAGTAATTGAAGTTGTTATCAAAATTTAAAATACCAATTTCTACATGATATCGAAACCGGTCGAAGTTAAACCAGAAGTTCTGCTGGTAATAATTCCAGAAAAACTCTATTCATTATCCTTTTCATAAAACCATAAGTTAAAATTTGTTTAAGGACAACTGCTAAAAGAATGAACGATTTAAACATTTAGCGAATGAGAGGTTGTTCCTTTTCTCACGTTGGAATCATGGTATCCTGGTGCTGGTCATGACCTACACCCGTGTTTGTTTACACGCCTCCGGGCGTCACCGACCCCAATCCTGCACCTGTCCATGTCCTGTCCGCCCGGTCTCACTCTGTCCCTCGCTCAATCTGATTAACCTAATAAGATCAATACCAGAGTCGGCTCGTGCGATTGCTCAAGATCGACGATGGTAACATCAAACTCCAACGCAAAACGACTTCCAAAATATTATCTACCTCTACATAAATTGAAGAGCAAACTAGATCTTCAGAATATTCTAACCATTACAATAGAACTTTAATTATAATACAAAAACTTGTATGAATTGTTACAAGAAAATTATAAGCCAAAATGTAAATTGACCAAAATCAGTTTTTTTGCTTATATCTAGTGACCTATATATTTTTTCGGAAAATAGTTATTTATGGTACAAGTGTGTTACATTACGGATGTCATGTGGGAAAAGTTTAGCTCACGAGGTCGTCAGGCCGAGTGTGGTATTTTTTCAAGTGACTTAGGTAATTAACACACGTGTGTCATACAACATTTTATTCAACACATTTTAAATCATTGATATAAAATACATATAAGATTTTTAACAGATGGAATTTCGAAATGACATTTTGGAACAAAGTAGTGTAGAGAAGGTTTTATAACATAGTTACTATGATACGAACCAAAATACAGTGAGCTAATATATTTAGCTCACTAGTGAGTTATGACCTACTTTATTTATCTAAAAACAGCATACTTATATCGTTTTAATTACACGCTGTTGAATAAACAAATATATCATTAAAATGGCCAACTAATGCAACAATTTTGCCCCAATTTAACGGCTTCTTATCTCTTTCGGTTCTCGAGATCTCACTGGTTAATCTCGAAAAACTTATATCTATAACGTGAATGATATTATTTGACTATGGAAATCGAACAGTGCCATTAGCGAAATGGAAGCGAGAATTTAAGATAGTAAAATCCAGATATTAATCATAAAATCAGTAAGAAGATTTCAAAATTCTGTACACTCCCCACAAATTTATAATTTCCTCTTTTTTAACTTTCCTGGGGTTAAATTACCAATACAAAATATAGTTCAGAATTTTATTCATTCTAATCTTTGTGGAATGACTGATTGTAGAAACTAATTCTTTCTACTTTTCCTTCAAGATAATCTCAGATAATCAACTTTCACATAGCCAGACGCCGTGGCATATGTGATACATTTATTTATTTAGCATGTCAAGAAGAAAGAGTTAATAGGAAATAAATGAGAAGAAGTAATTAATGGTGCAAAAAGCACTCGGTAGACGGAGTGCTAAGTGATGCCAGGGTAAAAATCTCGCAGGAAAAAGTAAAAGCGACGGTTATCGACCCTTGTCATATTGTGGTTTTTATCCAACTACACTCATTGTTACTTTCATATTGCAAGATAAATTATACACTCGAAAGAGAAGTCTACTATTCATTAATATCAACATCACTCAACCTGATGGTTGCTCTACATTCGTACAAATAAAATAAATAATTACATCCCCAAACAACGTTAAATTCATAACGTAGAAAATGTTATTTACAATATTGTCAGGGAGTTATCCATTGAGTATTGACGCTTCATTTCCATTTCATTTCATGATTCTGTTGGTATACGCATATGACTGACATGTTTGATTGTCCTTTTTCTTTCGCAGTACGAATATTCGAACGTCGCTCTTCAAATTTTACTTGCATAGATTGCCATCGTACATTTTCTTAATGAAAAGAAAAAACATTTATAAGTGTTCTTCTTTTTTGTAAGCAGCTAGAGAATCTGATGTGCATCTAGTAAACATCTTTTACGGTATATTATCACCGATATCTGCAATAAATTAGATTGGCACACCTAGAAATATGTAATAAGCCGTCAGCTGGCAGACTCTATGGAACTGTTGAAGGACTAATTGAAGAAAATTATAAAATATTTTTACTGAGTTTTACGTAAAGAAATACTCATTTTAAATATCGAACATGTCCTCATTTAAATGCGGTAAAGAGTATGTGATTAATTATTTGAGTTCTGTGTTATCGGAGAACGTGTAATGTATTAGGATTATTGATTTTGGTGTTGAATAGGTGAAGTAAAGAATATGCTAGCTGGTATACAGTAATATTTAATTAAAACCGTTCGCGAGACAATCGTATATGTCCGCAATAAAGAAATCCAATTAAGGTCCATCGATGGAGAGTTTTATTTCTATATTCGCGGTGCAGCACATATGTAGCTCTAGCAATGTGAGATATGCTTTAATTGCTTGGCATTCCACGCGGCGGTATGTCCTGCGAACGCCTGGACGCCTGGGCCATTCCAGGAACGCCGGGAGACGCCGGGACAATGAGTCTGCCACACACGCCGTATTCACATCAGGATCATACTCACAGGTTTCTGCTGGCCGTTCTCATTTCTACACTGCTCGATGGTGAATAGTGAATACAACTCTGACAGGATACAAATTTGATCCCTGCCAGAACATTGGGACGATTCCTGGATTATTATTTTATGTTGCTAACTGGTCTAACATGCACAATACTTCAAATAACGGATATACCCGGTGTCTTAGCTCAATCTATACATGGGAGGTTAACATAGGAAATCAGTTAATTGTGAATAGTATCTCCCCAGAACTACGGTTTAAATTACAAATGTAATAAGAGAAAAAATTAAGAAAAATTGTAGAATTTTCAAGAATTGTTGTTCTTATTCCGAAAAAATGGTTTCCAAGCAACGGTTCTCATAGCGTAGAGGTAGAGTGTACTCTTGATAATAAAAGTAAATTCGGAGAAATGAATCCAACCGAGAACAAAGTTTATGTTTTACTTTCCAAAATAATTTTTAATACTACCTAATACGTTTTTAAATTTTTATTGTTACTGTCGATTTAAAATAATCCTGCATTCATTCCTTATTGCAGCTTTAATATCTTCTAAACAGCCGTAATTTTTAAAAATTTTAATTGGCCCCAAGGAAAATATCTACGGAGGTCAGGAGACCTTGGAGGCCACTAAAATGGGCCATTTAAGCCAACCCAAGAATTTAGAAAAAAAGTTGTAAATTTATTTCTTATCAAATTGGACGTTATGCGCTGGACACCTTTCCTATTAAAACCTTATCCTCTTCATATTTACTTCTGTAAGTCTAGCCCCAATTTCAATATTATGAATATTTATTGTTTAACTGTTTCTTGTAAACATTTAATTCAGATTTTACAAAATATAATTTATTACTGAAATAATTAATTTCAGTATTTTATTAAATATCAATAAAATATTCTAATCATAATAATAAAAATGATTTTAAAAAGTAAAAAATATTAAAAAATATTTTACTATCGACTGGGTCCGAACCCATATCTCTAAATTAAATTTATTACTAAGCACAAACTCCACCACTATGCTAGAAGAAGCGTTGTTTGGAAACCATTTTTCGGACTATGAACAATAATTTTCGAATTCGAAAATTTTTCTCTATTTTTGCCATTATTATACGTGTAAGTCGACTTATTTAAACTAAAATCCATATAACTAGTATCCTCTTATAAGCATATAAAAATTCAAGTTAATAACTTGCATTGGGGAGATACTATTCACAATTAACAGATTTCCTATGTTAATACAAAGAATGATGTATATTTTCTGGAATCCATGCCCAAGTCTGCTTGAACTTATACAAGTATGCCGTCCTATATAGACTATTGTGCTGGGACCACTCGGAAGATATTGATCACTTCTTGTAAACATATTTTAAAATTGAGTGGTCGATACAACTTTTCTATAATTCTATAGATTCCAAGTGTTTAATTAAAATAGAGTCTGCGACCCGCTAGAATATGTTTGCGAATTCATTAGTATGTGTAAGTAAATTTTTCATCTGAGTTTATCAGTCATTACCATATACATGGTATTCATTGAAAAAAAAAAAACAGAACTGCTGGTATTAGGTTAATTGACAATTTACCTTGTTTCATTACAATCTGTGTAAGGTGTTGAGATTGCAGTAAGATAGACCATGCGTGTGTGTACGTAGGCATCCTCTTGTAATGTATCCTGGAGGAGTTCTTTGGAAGGTGAGGCGTCTGGAGGTTTTTGCTGGTGGTGTAATTTGTATGTGGAGCGGTGGACTCAGCGTTTTTAGAATTCCCGCTGGGGTGCTTGGCCTTTGCTTGCGATGCAAGTCAGCTCCTATGCTGTAATTATCACGAATTGGATCCAATAGTCGTGGATCGTGCGCTGCATTGCCATCGCGGGCCCATGCATACACCACGGGTAATTGTGTCGTCATTACACACCTTTCTTCACCGCCATCCACCCAGTAACATCATCATCTACATACGCCACATACTACTTTGCCTACGGTCTCAGTAACAACTTTACTAGTTTCCCAAACATTGAAGAATACAAAAACACAAGGAAATTTAACGAAGTAAAATTTCCAGCAAAATGTTATATCCCCCTTAATTTATCTAATTTTACTCCTAATTTGGACACTTTGACAAGTTGACTTTAAATTTTCAAACCGAATTTCGTTTAACTACAGACTCAAAAACTCATATTTTGGCTTTACGACTTTAGCGACTGCATCATTCGGGCATAATTATATAAGTGTTCCAATTTTCATATTCTAGAAGAAAACACTTGAAAATCGAAAAAATCTAAACCAATTCCATTATCTGTTTTTCAGATTACTAATGGTGAGTTTTGTCGATTGTTTCATCTGCAAATGTTCGCACATATGTGGAGTATTCCTGTATGAGAGGCGGTTCACATGCGTCCACCGTGCGACCGCGTCGGTCGGATTACAACCTCTGCAAACATCCCGCGTTCCAACATCCGCGAATCTTTAAATATTAAGACGCCGCAACCGTGCCGCAAATATTTGCCTGTTTAAACAATGGCTGCCGTGCAAACGGACTCTGTGTTCCCGAGTTTTAAATACTCACAAGTGTGCAACGCGGATCCATGCTCAGAGTCAATATTGGAAGAAGAATACTACAAGAGTATGGAGCTTTACAGCTCGATTCCGCTGCTCCACATCTGTTCCTGACCTTTGGATCGTATTTTTAAACTGACGTGATAAATTTTTATCTAATTTATGACTACAAAAATAAAACGAAAAACAAGAAATTTGCCAAAATTTTATGTAATGGATTCTTCAAAAAATTCTGGTTTCAACTGAATTATCTTGAAACACTATACCACGGAAATGAAATTGCCTTTTAATACTCTATTTACAGAGAACTTTGTTCCACAAGACAAAGTTGAACATTTACATGTTCTATTAAGACACTTCAGTCCTATGATATATCCGATCTTTTTTTAATAGTAATTATTTATTTGACAGATATTTAAATATTATTATTATCTTGATGCTCTTTGATTATAAAATATTGTTGTTGATACTTAGATAATATAAACAAGAATGTAGTTTATATTTGACTAAAACCTTATCATAGTTTTCGGCAATTGTAAAAGCAGTCACGATACTTATATTGCTTCTTCATAAGAGCCCAATTTTTTAAACTTAAAATTTTTTAATTTAATGTAATTATATTTAACATAATAATAATAATTATGATTTTCAAGATGACATGTTTGTAAAGGCAATGACGATGATTTCAAAGTAATAGATTTTTTAATAGTGGGGCCCGTTGTAAGCAATCTCCCCATGATAGCCCGTATAGCGTTTCGAGGCCGCGAGAACTCGAGCCGACATTGAGGAGGTACTGTTTCCTGATATCAGTCTCCACTTCTTGAATTACAGCGGTACAATCCAAGCAAACTGCTGTAAAGACAAACCAGCTGTTCAATTAACGGAAGGAAATCATGTTTTATTGAACCAGCGCGGCTTAATTCGCAAAATAAACACGGGCATTTGTTTAGATTAAGCATAGGACGTGAAAAGGTAATGGCCATTGCATTTCGTCCACGACAATGACGAAAAAACTTTAAATGAATTAGCACTTCTTATCGCTATATTTTGGAGATCTTTAAAGATTAAATGAAATCAAAAAACTTTTATAAGAAGTGGTAATATTTTTGGTGACAACGTAGAAATATGTGTTTGATATCTAATGATGTTGTTATATTTGAAAATGAGTTCCTCCGTAGCAATTACAATTTCCAAAACAGCAAATATTTGTATTTATCGCATTGTGCAGGATTAGAGCTCGTGCGTGTTCGGCTGCGGTCGGGGCTGCTCGGCTGACAAATGCCTCACGGAGGTTCGCGATTTACTCCTCGTATTTGTTTTGCCGTGAGGAGGACGATTAATTTAATCCCTGGCAATTACCAGATTTCATTATAATCGTCTGTTATTTATTATTTAAATTCGCTCTTTCAACGGTTATTTTTCAAATGTTTTTTCACCCGCGTGGCTTTGCTACAATTCCCTCCATTCACCGCAATGTAAAGTGGTCTTCACAATTTATTTCTTAATATTTAAAGTTCAAAACGAATCTAGGATTTGGAATTCACCATTTCTTTATCTTTATCTCACATATTAGCACATAATCCTAGTAAAATACCTTATATTATATTGTAATATATATCAACATTTTCATCATCTAGTACATCGTCTTTAGATGGAACAGGGGATCAAGTAATAAAGGCACTCGTTTTGAGACTTTTTACTTGCAGTGGTGTGTTATTTAACTGCAAGAGACCTACAGCTTTCAGAGGATTTTGAATATTATTTGGTTATTATTTGGTGACGCTAGTATTTGAACCATAGATTTTGTACTCCACTCAGTTCATGTTGATCCATCCCAGCCGGTATGTTGAGGTTTGTTGTACGACAAAATGGCCAGTTCGAATGAATCCAACGAGTATGGCAATCTGTTTTTGGGGAGTGATACCGAGTAGGTCACGAACCCTTGGTGTTTGGCTTGATGTCCAAGTGAGGAAGGTTGTATTCGCGGAGCTGGAATTGGTTTGACCCAATAAGCTCCGGCGCCTCGAAGTCTAGACTTCCCGTCGCTTCACATGCCATAACCCCAGTGCACCCTAACCCGACAAATCGATCCTTCTACAGATCACTGAATTAACCCCTATACTTTCATTTTAAATATCTGTTGTTTTATGATAGTTACCAATTTATGGTAAGGAGGGTTAGTTGAATGGGTCATTACCCTGCTTGTGTTTGATCCCTGTATTGTAGGGTGAGTTGTAATGATTTTCCTGCTTGCGTGTCTGGCGCCAAGTTGGCGTCCAGACGTTTGCAGTGGCGCCATCACGACGACCTCCGCAATTTTCACAAATTAAAATTTCCTTCTTGTCTGCAACTAACTCTGCTTGGCACGCAACATTACCAGAAACTAGGAATTCTACAAATTATTCTACAAACTAAAAAAGTTATTTCAAGAAACATTCCCAAGATAACCACCTACATATTACAGACATCCTTCATTACATACATTGACTTTCCGTCTATTCCTTTTGAAACTGTATTTTCGAAGTATTACTTGCAATTAATATTTATATTTATTTTAGAAAAATAACAAATCAAACTGAATATTGTGCTATTTTAATATCGGTTTTGAGCGGTCCGAAGTAATGTGCTCCCGTTTGGTTACAAGTTCTCCGAAATACGTTTATGGTATTCGATCGGCGTGTCGTATGGGGTTTGCGAAACGCATGCGTTAGCAGTCGCATCGGTGCCGTATTAGCCGGATTAATTATCGAAGTTCTGATAAATCGCGAAACTAATTTGATTGGTTAAATAATCGCATTTGGAATGGAGTGGCTCCGGTTGCACTCAGCCTAATGCAGATTACCCGACTGTCCGGTGATGATTTGTTGCAGACCTTCATAAAATCATGTTATTGCAACTGCTAACTCAATTAGAATACACGCCAAATTAACTGCTAGGAATCTTTCATTATGTTTCAATAACTCCTATCTCTACAATACATGCATCACTCAGGCATCAAGACTTCAATTTACACATCTCTCAAATTGTAAATACCACGAAACCCAATAATTTATTATTAAAATTACGAATTGTCCCTCTACCAGATGTTCGAAAAAAGTTATAAACAGATTTTTTTAAAAACATTTTTATCACAAAACTGGAAAGACATGCAACTTCGGCGACTCGAACATTTTTATATAAAAGATTTTAAAAATAAACTCAAATCTGAAAAAATGTATGGGATTCATTTTAATTTTTTTGAATTTTTTTATTCTCCTTCTAGAAATTCTATCTATTTATAAAAATTTGTATATTTATAGTTGAGGCTAGGAAAGAAGAGCTATGCGGCAGGAGAGAGGTTTATCGAATACATCAAAAAACACAGGTGGTGAATAATGAATGTTTTAACATTAGAGGAAACATTTTGCCAGTAGAATCGAATAGTCTGATTGTCGAAAAATGGGTGTTATTAGAGCTAATAGATAATTAATTTTTGAAATCAAATAATCTCTGTGTCTCAACTCTTTACAACAATAAAAATCAAAAATAGGTCTCAATATTATGATAATTTGCTAATTTGAGCATTCTAAGTATAAATATACAGGAATTACAAGTGGAGAAATATTTAGTTGGATGAAATATATGATGGAAGACATTAGTTTGATATAAACAGTACTTACATTATATGTAAAATAGATTGGTCTATTTAATAATATGTAACACAAGTCATAATTTATAATATTCAGACCATACTTCTTCCTATGCAAACATGTATAGCAACTCCGTGCATTGAGGAGACAAGCGTTTGTTGATTACTACTCCAGTGGCGTGCTCCGGGAAGAGAAGGGGGGCGTTAATACCCGCAATCAGCTGCTACATACAGCCAACCCACAATACCTCTTAATTAACTTATATTCAAACCCGACTCCAATGCGACGTCTCTTGCCACACGGGATATTGGATGGATGGATGAGGGAACCACTCATCAGCCAACGATACTTTGTAATTAATACATTTTAGTGTTCATTATATCAATCATCATTGCGTTTTCCTTTTAGTTCTTTAAACTCCTCAACTTAGCAGTGTGCTTACGGCGTTTTAGTCATTGCTGAGTGTATCAATAAACCAATTACGAATTCTATTAAAGTTCTGATAGATAATAGGCTGGGGTGTTGCGATCGTGTAGACGAATTTTCATTTTAATTGTTTGTATTTCGTGTTCTCTACGGATAGTTAACCAATTTAATGCCGGTATGTTAATGCTGTGTTTTGTGCACGTAAGCTGCAGAACAGTTGCTGGATACGTCACATCCGGTCCATGCAACATCACCGGAAGTGAGGTAACGCCCTTCCTTTGCGGACTGTGGTCATCTCACATCCTTGATCTTGATTAATAAACAAACCTTTGCTGTTCCTTGTCCCTCCGCACTACTTCCCTATCCGCGTGTCTCTGTCCCGCCCGTAGGTATAAAAACCCTAAAGGGTCATGATACATAGACAAGATTATAAAAGGCTATTTATCCCGCACAATAAGGGCGGTTAATATGGATGCAGTAGTCCGGTAGTTAATTTTGCAGTGACCCTCGTTCTCACGATAGATTCGGAGGTTTTGGTTTGTTTTTCCAGCGTGGGTGAGAACGAAAACTTTCTCAAGACGCGCCGGAAGTAAAATTGTAAGGTATAATTAATTAAAAGAAACCTGAATCCATTGCAATTTCCAGTAGTTGTTTTTTAGCTATACGTGTGTTTCTTGGACGACGCTAGCGTTGCGAGTCGAGCGGTAAATTTAAGTGGTGGGCAATAAATAGTGGTGCGGGCGTCGTGAATGTCAAATTTGCGACCGCACGGGGTATAACCGAGCCGTGTGCGGTAACCAGCCAGGGCAGGACTAGGGGCGACCGCAAACTCCCTGCCAGGGACGGTCCGGGGTATTATTACGCTAGGATAGCTCTCACCATTCATCACAATTTAGAAGAATTTAACTGGATACATTAGTAATTCATCGTAAAGGGGTTCTATTCTATACTCCACAAAAATTGTAGGTAAAATATTGTTCTGCAGTAGAGACAATTCAACCTGCCGTCGCTACGGAGAAAGACATGTAGAGAAATTTATATTGTAGACATAACAGAAATGCCAATGTAAACAAATTCATTTGGTAGAGACGACAATGCTAATGTAGAGGTAAGAATAGCTTACTGCAGAGGCAATTTGAAAAACAGTAGTGTATGGCGGAGGCAATGTGCACAAGTATAGACCATTATTAGTGCTTCGGCTGTAGAAGAAACTCCTTGGATGACTGTAAGCTTTATGACGAAGTATAGGCTATTGATAAATGCGTAGGCTTTGAAGGAAACAATTTGAAGAAAATGAAACAATGAAGAATCTGGTGGAATAGACTATGGGGGTGACAATTAAATAAATACAGCTTCGTAAGAAAAATTTGTGGAAAAATAGACCAAAGGAAATTATACAAGAGTATAGCTATGGCGAGCCAACATTATAGGTTAAATTGTACTGATTTCAACGTATGGAACAAGCCTTAATATGTAATAAGTATATGTGACGGAATATAGGATTAAACGTGGCCAGTTTAGAGGAAACAGAGGTGGTGTTTCTTGTAAAGATATGGTCTCGATGATGATAAGAATGGAGTAAGCGTTTGGTGGGCGGGCACGTAATGATGTTCGTCCTGTTCATGTTTCCATCTTTCGGAGCTCGGCGTTTCCTTGTGTATGAATTCATGAGGAACGTAGCTGCCAATGGTTGGCGTTGCCAGCCACGCACATTTTGATATATTCGCGACGGCGATAGCATCTGAATTTGCATTGAAAAATTGCATGTTGGTGGCGAGGCCGCGTGGAGCGCTGCCGAGCCGTTTAGACGGCGCGCGTTCTCGAATACTGATGAGCCGTGCCGCACGCCGGCGAAATTGAAACAGCCTGCATTGCCGCTGCCTGCTGCTGCCTACGCCCCACGCACCTACATCACACATACCCCGACTTACTACTAAATGTCCCCGAATCCAAACACAAAACTACCAAGTACAATTCGTCTACATTCGCACAGCCTTTTAACCATCCTGCAGAGTTTGCAACCCGTCGTCTTTACTATTATTAAATTTTCAGTCAGGGCAATATTATATTTAACTTCTTCATTTCAACTCACAATGTAACATTGTAGTATTTATAGTAACAACTAATGTTTTCTTCGGATTACGATTTAATTCGAAGAATAAAATATATTTTTCTACTCCCTACTGTATATTGGCAACATTCCTTCATACTATCATGTACGGATATATGTTATATCCACACCATGTGCGGATATGAATTAACTGCCAACATCAATAGATACATATAACTGTTATTTTTATTCTCATAGCATGAAATAAATTAAAGAAAACCATAATTAATTATATTTAAATTATTTTTCTCCAATTCTAATTTACGATGGCAACATTAATTAATAAACGTCAAAAAATAACTGACATAATCCTACTTTGTTTGCAACGAAAAAATTTAGTTCTACTGTAAATAATTATTTGGTTTTTGGTGTAAGAAAAGGTATACTGTACAACTCGAGTATCTCTTCGGTCGTGCTTGCAAATTCGTTCTCGTGCGATATAGGCATCATATCCACTCTTGTTGTATAATATACTGTTCAGGCCCGGATTTTAGGGTGGGAAGACTAGTTTGCAGCCCAGAGGCCCTCACCAAGTTAACAATTTTTTCAACAATTTACATTACTGGAAATTAAAAAAAAGACAACTTGGAAAACACCAAAATTTATGTACTTGTAGCTTTACTAATTTACAAAGGAATGACTTAATTTTTAATAGATAAAAATAACAGTGTCTGTAGTTGAGAATTAGGTATTTATGTATAATTTAATAATATAAAAAAATGCAGGGTCCTTTTCCAAACGTGGAAGTCATCTTGAGGATTTATCTTGTTGCACCGCGGAAAGATCATTCTCAAAATTAACAATATTAAAATATAAGCTGAGAATTGCTATGATCAAACAACGCCTAAAACATCATCTAATACAATGATACATTAAGATTCTTATCATATAAGGATATTATATTATATTTTATAAAGAAGAAAGTAAATGGAAAAAACAATTGGAGTAGCAGTCATTCATCCAATAATACACCAACGTTTCGACTGTAATAATGTCTTCATCGGGGTGAGAAATGATATTAAAAATTATTCAAATATGTTAAATTAACGATTTATGAAAAAAACCTTAAAATATAAATTTTCAATTTTTATTCCATGTTGAAAAAGGGCTCCCACCAAACTTTTGCCCAGAGGCCTCCACCAACATAAATCCGGCCCTGGTATTATTTTCCGTATTGCAAATATTGTAATATCTGCGTCCTCGTGTAGTGTTTGCGAGAAACCGTTCACAATTAACTATTAAATACGAGTATTTTGAGAACATTTTGTGGCAAAGTGGTCGTTCCAGAAAGGAAAGGAAAGTAATTATGAAAAAAGAAGTTGGGTAATGTCTGATGGTAAGGTTGTCCGGCTTGTTTCATTATCATATTAACACGAAGAGGATCTGGAGTTATGAGCGCGTGGCAAGTCCATCGGAAAGTTCGGGGAATTTTTCCGCGTTTAATCAAGGTAAGTGAACGTTTGAGAACGCCGTGATCCTCAACTTTTCAACTAGAACTAACTAATCTAATTCATTAAGTTGTATAACGGTGGAAATATAGCGAATAATAGAGTGTCTCGGTAGCCGGGAGTGTCGCAGCGAACCGCTAAAGAAGTTTTCCGATAAATAAATCGCACAGGGCATTGGGAAATTTGTCACACTGCCGATATCTTTGCTGAAATATCGCAGAACATAAATTCCACGTTATATCTATTTTCCAGCCGAGTTAACTTCAACCTTCAATATTCAATATCCGGCTAGAGATGTACAGCCAGATCAGGAATCGCTCAAGCCGACACGACAATTAGGTTTCCTTAACACACTTACTCTGCATCACGGCATTGCCAATAATCCTTCACGCAAAAAACGACTTTAACTTTTATGTTTGTTTTGGAATTAAAACTGAAACATTTCAACGATCACACTCTCGGAAAAGCCACCGTAGATAAACTTTAGTACCGCTGTTTCAGACTTCGAAGGTAACTAGTCTAAAGTATATACTATCTCTTTTAGTTGCTTTTTGAATTTTAAGAATAGCTTATTTTTTTTCGAAATATTTTTATTCGCAGTTAATCAAGTAGTCAACAACATTTTTGCTATTATTCTTTGACTACGAAAATTAATAATTTCACTTATATCATAGGAAAATGAAGCATTCTCTACTATAGGTACCATCTTTGTTATTTAAGTGGGACCAATCATTTCTTATTTGCTTGTATTATATCATTGAATTTAGAATAAAATTCTCTATCGAACAAGCAAATAAAAAATATGGTCCAATATAAAATAAATAACAACGTTTATATCCATGTTAGAAAAGGAAAGCCTATTACAACTTCGATTATTAAAACGTATATAAATTATTTGCAGCTTAGTATTATAAAGCGTAATCACGATTGATTTCGCACTTTTCTTGGTTTTTGGTTCGTTCGGATTCAACGTGAACTTGATCCTTGCGTGGGCAATCGGCATAGATAGTTATAAGCGCTTATCTATAATGGTCCGCATAATTCCCAAATGATTGTAACCGATCGCAATTTCGCGCCGACCGCCAGAATTTATTCGTGCATTTAAAATGTAAAGCAGGCCCATTTTTTAATGCCAATGCGACAGTCGTCGTTCGAAACAACTTAAGCGAAATATTATCTTCCCTGCGCGGAATATATTAAACTGCGAGAACAAGGAAGAGTTGCACGCCAAAAATACCAACAAACGGAAAGTTAATTAGAAGAAATGCGAGCGGAGAACAAATGGAAATGGATCGTTGGACCAACAACCAAAATCATTCTTTATTAAAACTTCATTCACATTACATTCCTCAAACTATACTTCTCAAAATCTTTCATTCGTATCACACCATTTTTTACTAAGAAATAAATTATTCAAAATAAAAGTTACTACTACTCGTTAAGTATTTTATTACGAATGAACAAGGCGTGACGACTCACTAAGTTTATTAATAACCAGTCTTGCTGGCGCAGGAGTAAAAAAAGTAAAAGGAATTATTAAAAACGGCAATCAAAATATCAATTATAATTTCATTATTTAAAAACAGTTCATACATAGTGTTGTCCCGAATACCCAAACATAGGGATTTAATATGTAAAATCATATTTTCCTAATTTCCTGCTTCTCTAATTATTATAGGTAAAAAAAAGCTACAAATAAAATTTGTAAAGCGTAAAGTTCTACATCTGATTCAGCAAGCAAAATTAATTTTGCTTATCGATTCAGATGCAGAATTTTATGCTCTGCAACTTTTATTTGTAGCTTTTTTGCCTAAAATAATTAGGGAAACATGAAATATTCAGATGTTCGAGTCACCTCTCTGTACGTAGTATATTCAAAGTTGGTAAGCAACGTTATCATGCAATAAGGGTTAGCGCAGAATCGTTCGGAGTGCTCTATTTAAGAAACTCTTAAAATGTGTTATAGGAAGGCGAAAAAGAACTATAATTATTTATTCATATCTTTATATTTCTTAAACTAATGATATTATTTTTGCCTTTCATTCGGTGAACAAGGCCTAGGAGGATTCGAAACTATCCGAGTCAGAATTAAAATTCTAATGATAGTATTTTTGACTTTCATTCGGTGAACAAGGCTTAGGAGAATTCGAAACTGTCCGAGTTAAAATTAAAATTCTTATTCTTTTCGAGAAACCATTAGGTTAGGTATGCCTGTCTTTTCGTATAAGTATTGTATTGGTATTTTTTGATAGTGAAGTAGAAAGCGTTGAAGATAATTTGAATATGGTGGAGCTTTTAGCAGTGATGAAGCCTGAAGCGGACAAAGTGTAAAAGTTGTAGAAGAGATTTTTCACGGATCTTGACTGGGGCGACACGAAGGCATAAATTAACCGCGTTAGTTCACCGCCTAAAACATTCGTACATGCGGCCATTCGTCCTGCTGTCAATTTATTCAAAACTCGTTTTGCCAGAACGTATTTCTCTCTCGCTCGTGCAATTGCAATAACCATATATCTTCGACTTTTGCTTTCCATTTCAGAATTTCAGGTCTCGCTTGTTTTCGTCTTTCTCTCGCTTCCTCCTTGGTTTTTCTCGTCTCGCTTGTCAGCCGATCGATTCGGCGTCTTTCTCGCCGGCTTATTCGTTGCGGGGCAGATATACCTATGCAAGTCGCGCCGGAATCTTTGGGGGAATATATACAAGTGAACAGTTCGCTCTGCCTCCGCCTCAGTAGGGACGCAAGGATTACGGAAATTTACGACCTTATTAGTATTTTGTAATTTGTTTCTTTCTCTGCCGCACTAAAACAACTCCGTCGCACCTATGGACGCTTCGATCTGCATTCAAGTCACTGAACGCGTTATTATTATTTCCTTCTGCCTAAATTAACTACCCGTTTTACTACTCTCTTGTCGTTTCTATTAATACTACAACAGAATTTTTTAAATAACCTCTGGCGTAATTTGTGCTAGTTATATTTAAGTTTACTTGCTGAAATAAGAAGTACATTTTTCTCAATAATTGTAGAAGCTTTTAATAAAAGGTATTGTATGGATTTTGAGCTTTAAATTGAGGAAATATAATCGTTAAATCATTAGGTAGAAGTAAATATTTCATGTCGTTGAACTACTAGCAATAATCGCCTCGCGGTCTTCGTTATTCGGTTCTTTACGACGTGTTTCTCCACAATTAAATTATAAATTTAATGACTTTAATTATGCCCCTTAATAAAGCAAAACTAATTCTACCAAAACTTGTTTAAAAATGCAATTAAATCGCGCAATAAAAATTTTATTGTGTGACTGATAGGAAAATAATTATGAAATAATTTCTTAATTCCACGGCGCTGAAAGCTATGGGATTGAAGGGCTTGACATTGGAAGGGTCGAAGGATTATTTAGTTGTATGGAGTACGTGTTGACACATTTTTATGGCTCATTATAGGAAATGACATGCCGTTTTTTCGTAACGAAGTCGCGGGCTCCCGCTACATGGGGTCCGGAGGGGAAGATAGTAAAGATTTGACGGGATGGGGTGACAGCCTTGTCAGCCTCGTATTATTCTCCAGCCGCACGCACGCATTTCTTCTGACGTTTCCCCATCAAATACTAAACATATTTCGTTTCGGAACTCATCGTCATTAACACGACATTCTCAGACAGAACGGAACGTCAAAATACCAGTATTTTTTCTGTAAATATTTTAAAGATCATACGAAGCTCATTATTGATATTAAATTCTTAAATTTTGTTAATCCCAAAATAACGTCAAGGATCACCGTTATTAACAAGGTATTTATAAAAAGCATATGTAGCACCCGAAAACATGGAAGTATTTTTTTTAATCACTTTAAAGATCAAACCAAAAAATCATAGAGTAATCTTTACTGTCTATATCTATCTATTTTTTTCTGTGAGGAAGCTGACTACCAATAACAAGACATTCTAATAATAAACGGGATTTCGAAACAAATCGAATTGTAAGATTTTAAGATTGTCAGTAATAAGACGAAAGGCATAAAAAGAATAGTATTTCAAAACACAATATTACTTTGTGATTGATTGTTAACAACAAGAAAAATTTTATCAAGTATGAAAAGATCATAATTTTTAGAAAAAATATGACCTTATGATACACAGTAGTTATGACAAATGGTTGGTAAGGGATCCAACCCGAAATATCATATAATAATTATCAAATGTAATACCACTAGTAACTAGAATTATACTTGAAATTTTTGTCGTCATGGTCGCGATTGATTACTGCGACCAAAATCGAAACGAGTGCGTAGCAACAATCAGGAGTGAGTTAGAGAAAAAGTACAAGTAATATTCTAGCCAAGAATTATATTCGACTTGACAATTCCTCGAAATATTATATATTTTTTCAAATAATTACTTGTCACAATTTTGACGGACGTTATATCTAAGCAGCGTCTATTTAGCCGAGTAAATTCCTTGGCAATAGCCAGTAACTAAAAATTGTCAGTGAGATTTAAATCTGATTGGTTTAATTCGCTAAAATTCTGTGATTTAATTAGACGACAAATTATACTTGGAATTATTAATAGAATAATTTCTCTAGATTTTATACTCTTCTTTATCAATAGTGCGAACGATTTTTCATTTCTTATACGCAGATATCAAAATATACCAAAGGTTAGCCATTCTACGTATTGACCCAAGATTCATAATCTTTGATATCTCTAGATTTTGTGTACCTACCAAAGTTTCTATAAGTTTATAATAGACTCTAGCGCTCAGATATTTTATATCATATATTTAGTTAGTTTTGCTAATTCGATCGAAATTATGGCATCTCAAAATGTTGTTCTTCCATTTTCCTGGTCGGGATTTAAAGTTATTGTGAATTCATTAGCTCTAAATACAGCAGTATATTTCGCTTAAAATTCAGCAACTCGTGAGTTCTTTTTAACCGCTAATCTTGTTGCGTACGTAATAAATGGGAGGTGGTGGAAGGATATGAATTTTCGTGCTGGGTGATGATATATTTTTTGCGATGATTGCATGATGACATTTAATCTAGCAAATCTGCGTGGGTCAAAGCGACAGAAATACCGGTGGACAGTTGTGTTTTTTTAGTGATTACGATGCCACAAGTTTGAAAATCGTTGAAAATAAATGAAAAAGTGTACGCGTCACTGATTGTATGCCCTGCATCATATCGCTATTATTTGTGATGCATCGGGAATTGGATGCATTGGGCCAGCGGCGTAGCACAAGAAATTTTCAATGGGTCAAACAAAAAACAGTTGTATTACAATGATTTTTTTATATTAAATGATTAATTATTGGAAGGGAATTGGTGGCAAATTCAACAGAATTTGTTTATCTTGGCGCAGTTTGAAGCATTAACAAATAATGCAATTGGAGTGGCGGATTTATTTCTATGTTCATTTGCGTTAATAGAATTCGCAGAGCCCGTAGTGTTTATTTTATCGGTGCCCCCATTTCCAACCCATTTCACGCCAATGGCCCGGTGCTTTTAATTCCGCGCGCGTCCGCACTAATAGTGGCGCCACGATCGCCCGCCGTCTGCCTCTATATTACTCCACTGACCGATGCAAAAAACACCGACTTTTTCATTTCGCCATTGCGCACGCTAATTTCTAAATTAAAATGGCAAAAACGCACCACGTGACTTGTTTTTACCGCTCCTGCCTTCCACGGTTCCTTATACGCTTTTCACTTAATATGGACCTTCGTTTCATATCTCATCCCTCACAATTTGTCGCTTTATTAACTCTACATTTAATGCAATCACCACAAATATTTCTTACGCAAATAGAATCACTAAGAAATAAGTGAGTATTCTTTAAAAGCCGAACCACCTGGAAATAAATGACCAACGACCACAAAACTGTGGTAAGATAAGTATGTAATGCTGTGAAGTGGCGTTCGAAAATCAGAAAAGCAAATTCAGAAAACTGGTTAGAAGAAGAAAAATTTCGAATATATCGCCTCGTATTTCCATGCAAAGAAGAAGCAACATCATTACCAATATTGTACAAATTGTTGGACTGAAGTTCTATAATGACTGGCCATTAAATTCTATCGAAATAGTTTTTGTTAAATCATATAAAATCTGGAAAATGTTCCAAATTTGTGTTAATTTAGAAGGACAAGTATAAAGTATTAATTTTCGAAGGAATATTCATCGTTTTATGCTTCGCGTAGCCCGACATTTCCGCTGTCCTTTTGAATGGCACACAACACATAAAACTTCATACGTCCATGATGCACCCAGCTCATACGCCGTCGTTTGCTCGTTTGACTAAAAGATTGAATTTAATCTCCGAATCTTTAGTGCGGTATAAAGCGACGCGGAGAGGAAAGCTTTTCCATACATTCATATCCCTCTACAAAGTGCAGACCGCATGTACTACTATTGATTGAGGGCTGGAATTATTGACGACGTAGACACACGTGCAAGACAACTATTTTTAAAGTTCTTTGTCTGTTGGATATTAATAAGCCATGGTCATTTTCACGCCATTCGGTTTTTACAACAAACAATGAATTTCTACTTCATACAACTAACATGTACTACCTACCACCATCATTCGATCAGATAAATAAAAGTACAAAGCCACTTCTTTATTGTAAGCAAATTTATGTTTAATTGCATCAACAAGACTTACATTTTAAACAATATTTAATCAAAAAATCGGTAATAGAAATTTTGTCAACAATATTGAATTATTCGTTTGACATTTTATTTCCATGTGAAGTAAGTCCGTTTACGGAAAACTGAAAATGTAAGTAATATTGATGCAACCGCCCATAATGGTTCTACTTCTTGGGGTGTAGTATACGAAGCATATTATGTGAAGGTGTACAGTCTACTACAAATGGGGACTCCTTTTCGTGTCATATACGTTGTACGACTTCCCAAGGTAACATTACAACTAACACCTTCAGTCTAAAGTCTCCTTGCACTTAGTTGCACTCTGCTAGATATAGTTTGTGGGATTAACTAAATGTATGCATGAAAACACGTGGAGAGGTCTCGCAATATCTTCAAATGGAAAGGACCAAGAATATTAAAACTGACCGAATAAATGAATCACGTTGTTAGGAGTGCCACAATATAAATTTAAATAAAGTAAAATATTATATTGATAAATAAAATATATAAAAAAACCAACAAGGTTGAATCCCGCCGAAAACAAAATAATTTACAAATTATTTCCCTTATAGAAATAGTCCCGTGGTGCACTCTCCAGTTACAGTATTCGAGAGGTGACGTATGATAAAGTCTAAAGAACGGTATAAATATTACCGACATTTGCGATAAAAAGTAGATAATAAGTCGTAAGTGAGATACTTCTTTAGGAACTAATTCTTATGTTTTTGGTTACCTACGTTTTTTTGACTCATAAAAATATGTTACCTTTTTGTTGTGCATTAAACTCAGGAAGATTTAAATATAGAAACCATGATTTTGTTACCTGAAACAAAATAAATATGATTAGAAACAAAGAAAAAATTGTGACCAAAATTTATAAGGAAAAGAATTTTTATTGTTCTGTTATTAAATGCTTAAACAATGTAGTTTGATTAAATGTATGTAATGATTGTTGTCTGTATTCGTAAATGATGTTACTATAAATAAATGGAAGTGGAGTTAATGAATTGTTTTGATGGCGGGAATATCAAAGTCTAATAATAGTACGTATTGACAAATGTGACAGGTATGGAAAGGGTATGAAAAGCGAGAATAGTTCGATGAGGGAATGTGCGTCCATTTGACATGGAAATACTTGGGCGTTGCTCGCATATCAGAGGAAAGTTTTTTAAAAATTCAACCTCATAAAACGTTGGCTGGCGCCCGGAATATTCTCCCGTCAAATATGTTCTCATTCCGAAGTTTTAGGTAAAATTTTACGAGGCCGAAAGGGCCGTAAGTTGTAGTAAAACCTCCCTAGACACAGACTTGGCCTACTCGATCGGAAGCGCAGCAGTCAATATTTGCCTTGAATTTCTATATGACACATAACTTCAAATTCCTGCACGCCCGGCCCTGTATTTGCATATACATTACTTTGGTGAACGCCGACGCATAAAGTTGTTAGTGGGACGTGACTTGCGTGGCGAACAGGGTTCGAATCCCGAGATACGCAAGATATACTGCTCCGGCGAACGCTGAACGCCTTTCCCATACGCAAAGATTCCTCTATCTTCCGCTTACCAACACACGCCATCGTACTACCTTCATACTACACTCATACACGTTTTCCGTGCAGCACTGTATGGTCGCCGTTCGCCGATCGCAGCTCTGTGATGCCGCAGATAAAAATATCGCTGTATTCGCGTGGTTCGGAACCCACTATAAGCATACAGGCTGTAGACTGACAAAAAAAGCGAAGGAC
Source organism: Stenolophus ochropezus (assembly GCA_035578165.1). Taxonomy (NCBI): domain Eukaryota; kingdom Metazoa; phylum Arthropoda; class Insecta; order Coleoptera; family Carabidae; genus Stenolophus; species Stenolophus ochropezus. The sequence continues at coordinate 39,755,069 of JAQOWZ010000001.1, read as the reverse complement.
TTGTAATTGAGTATAAAGATTCTTCTCCTTTATTTTTAGTTTATGAAATTGTAAAATATGTCAGATGAGATCTGAAGTACCAAACTGTTCTACAAATTTCTAACCTAACCACTAAAACGCAAACAAGAGACAATATTACATAAGTTAAGTTATGTTAATTTTTGGTGGAATGCTCCAAATAATTTTATAAATATTGTTCAAATTAATTGTGAAACAATTTCATCAAATTAATTTTCCAATTATGTATAATATACCAACCGCGAATTTTCGGAATGTAACGTTTTTGAAAAAGCATTTCACTATGTTCATCATCAGTGCAATAAATAACAAATTGAATTTCAGGAAATGCTGAAAATACGAATATTACATTTTCGCCCACATATCACAGTCGAGAACCTTTAGCAATGGCATATTACTGTATTTATATTCATGTCACAAACTGCATAACTGCCATTATGAAATTGAAATAGAGCAGCAGTGTATTAATTCACATGAGTCCAGGGCAGGACTACTGCCTCAAATAAATCGCCTTGCTGATTCTGCACGACATATCGACGTTTAGAAACTGTGCCAATCAGAATTAATCTTTATAAATTGCCAACTAACTATGCTCCTCCTAAATTTATAATACATTTATATATATATATATATATATATATATATATATATATATATATATTAATCTTCAAATAAAAATATTGCACCCATATTTTTATTTTATAAAAATCCAATAGAAAACAAGTAATAAATTGATAAAATTATAATGATGTAAAAACAACAGATGAACGAAACACAGAAGAAACTATTAAAATGATATCAGAAAGTGACGAAGACAATGAAGTGGCAGATTTGATTAAATAGTGTCATGACAGTTTTTGAAAAAATTATTTTCATAGTAATATAACAAGAGACATGAATTTATTGGAAAAATTTACGAATAGTTGTTGCATAGTAACACAAACAAGTGTCAAAAATGACATTTAAATCATGACGGCGAAATTTACATATCAACGAAAACAAAATATATAACCATGTCGATTGCTACTGCGGGTTTATCAAACAAGCGTCAAAAATGACACGACAGTGATTTAAAAATCTTTTTGACCCTAGTCGTTACTTCGCAGGATTTATGAGTAAATTGTATCAATTAAATTCATAGCTCGAATTATATTTGCTGGATTATTTCAAGCATGACAACAGTTGAAACATGAAATTTAAATATCAATAAAAATATAACCAAGACGATTGCTAATGTGGGTTTATCAATTTTTTTCACAAAAAAACTGCATATTTCCATCAAATGAAGCATTTTGATTGGGTGAAAATGACGCGTGTAAAATAATCACTAAAAAACTGCATATTTTCATCAAATAAAGCGTTCTGATTTGATGAAAATAACGTGTGTGAAATAATGAATATAATCTTTAAACATTTTTTTTTAAAAGCTCATTATGGCAATAATAACTTTACAAAATATACAAAAATTATACAGGAACAGAGCTTATGATAATTTTTTAGTCCATACAGTCCAAAAAAGAACCTACAGTTTATATAATTGTCGATTAACCTGACACAACGGATTTTGTTAAGAAAAAGATCTTTTATATTATAAATAACGCTAGATATATCAATTTTTTTATTTTCTTGTTGAAAATTAAATTTATTTTACGCATAACCAAACCCTACATACAAAGACATCATCACCATAAACATAGTAAAACCAGTTTATTCGCTATTTTCGAAGTAAGGTAACCAGACGAATTTTTCTCAGGTAATCTATACTTCCATATTTTTATTTATTTTTATCTCCAGTTTTTTTATTGATATCCTTTACTTTTCATGAATTCCTTTTCCAAATAGAAGAAGTTGTAAGTATGTAGTAGCAGCTGGACACTAACATAAAATTTTTGAGAATATCTTATGATATTAGTGTTCTGTTCCATTTGTGAATGGAGAATGCATAAATTTTTAATTCTTGCTTTATACAATTGTTTTTGTAGTGTGATGTTTGGTAAGCTGATGTTCGAATGAGAAGGATAGCAGAAAGGTCCGAGTTTGGAAGTCGATACCGAGCAACAGTTAAACAATAATGATTAGCGCAGGTAATTAGGTGACAATCAGTTAAGTTTGCCTTCATAATTACCTGTTTAAAGCTTTATAAACTTGGTGAGTTCAGCTGAAATAACTCGATTAACACGATCGGCATTAACGCAATTACAAACAGCGATTCATCGATACAGTTGCACCTGCACACACAATCCAATGTTATATTTTTATGGCCTCAGCTTTGATTAAATAGATTAAAATTTCAGTATCACTAGTTCATTATGAAGTTAGTGAATACATTAACGGACTAAATAAAATTATCGTGTCATTCTAAATTTAATTAAATTTTATTTTGTTGGTTGGGAAATGTAAAATTTATTTTTGTAGAATTTAATTATAATGCCAATATTGTGCATAGTTTATTTTTATGCAGCTTGATTAAAATTTAAAACTATGTAATTTCATTTCACTTTTATGAACATACAGACACCCTTTTATGTTTTACTACTTTCCTAATAAAATCTTGTCACGTACACCGCTGATAAGCATTAAAAAATTACCTTTGCATTACATTTTTTGGTCTATTTTTAACAAATTGTGGTAGCCCATTCAAATTTATTCATTTATACAACTAAATACATTTCAGAAGTATATTGATAAAGCTCGTGTTGTATTTATTGAAAACAAGTAAATTTATATCAATAAATTACAAAAAGCAGGTGCAAGCTTACTGATAGTTTTTTTTCCAACAATTTGGGGTTGCATATTGTCAAATAACAACACTATAATGTAAGTGAAACTTATAATGAAGTCACGATAAGAACCGTTGCACATCCTCAACAACGTCATCATTTTTTATGACGTTATGTACACGGTATGTCCATATTTAAGAAGTCTTTAATTTTCTAATAGTGTATGCAACCAAATATACATTCTTGTATTAAATGTTTTCATTTATTTTCTAATTTTAACATATTGTTAAACATTTCTTCCAACAGGATGATTATTGGGAACTGTCAACTATTGAAGGTTATCATAAAATATTTTCTTTGTAAATATTTACAACATGTGTAAAATGTATAAAATGTATTTAGCTATAAAAGTCTTTAAATTGGAACAATATAATAAAATTTTATAAACACATTTTAGGCCGATGCCTATTTATTTAGGTTTATGTAAACGTAGCTAATATAAACAAATTTTCAGAACAAATATTAAAACGTAAACTTCAATGATGTGAATGACGACGTGCAATGGTTCTTATTGTGGCCCGACTATATAACAAAATTATAGACTCTGTAACTAGGTACTTGACTTTATTCGAGTGATCAACGTTAATAACCAGAATACAGCTGAAAAAAATTGAAATAAAACTATCAGGACAAAATATCTGGTACTTGTATCTCTTTAAAAAATGTAGAAAACTTGTCACGTGTGAGCTACTTGTTGGTATATATTTATTATTTGTTGTTAATATTTTATAAACAAGTGTTCTTTAAGTACAAAGTTATTCAGGTATTCTTCGCAAATTGATGTGGAAATGAACGGGTAGTTTTTGCTGAGATTACACTTGTTTAAGCCAATTAGTAAGTTTGAGATAATGCAATTAGAGCTAAGATTAGAGGTAGGTCAAGGTTTAATCATCTTTAAACTCCGCAGCGTTGCAAAAACACTCACGTATGGAACAATAAATCCTGGATATAACCACTGGGTCATCTGGGGCACAAGTTGCAGATGTCGCCACGTGCGACGCCAAATGGGGCGGAAGGAACAATTAAACGATTGGACGCCTTCGGGGACGATCCGACATATGGTCGGGATAGTGACAACAATCCTTTAATTTTTACCATTTCAGTTAACCATCTTTTGTAGAACACAAAAAACATTCTTTTAATTGTGGTTATTAATAAAATCATCTCCAATGTAGCTTTAACGATATCAACAACGACCACGACTGAAGTCTAGATTTTATTAAGTGCCACAGGTGTTATTATAGCTTTTCTTCATTTTATAAATTTTTAATTTTTCTTTTCTAAGATTTATAATGTGTACATGAGATCGTCAGTATAGGTAAACTTAATGTAAATTGATAACATCACTTTGATATTTACTTACAGGAGTTTAACCTTGTTGAAACACAGAGGAATGAACTTTGCTAATTGATGTCAAATTGACTAATGTTTAGTTTCAAATCTATCGAACGCGTATTAATTTTAGAATGATATCGAAAGGTCAGGAACACTTACAAGACGTGGTTGTCTTATTCTTAGCTTGTCTTTTGCTTAAAAAGTAAGAAGTAAACGACTGCACAATGAAAAAGCAAGAAAAGATAAAGTTAAAGTTAAGTAAGAACAAGGAAAGAAAATTCCAATAAAATTCAAATCCCAGTCTATTTTTTCCAACCTACCATATATACTTTGGTAAAGGAAATATTATATTCATCCTAAAAATTACCGAATTTTTATGAATAACGTTTAGATTATGTAAGAATAGAATTTTGTCATTTTTACGATAATATCTATATGTGTATGAGTGTTTGTGGATGAAATGCGAGAGGCACGAAATAATATGAAAGCAATAAGAAAAAAAAACATGAAATTAGATATAAAAAATTAAACAATACAATATTTTTTTAAGTTTCTTGTTTTGATATAACAGTGATTCGTATTAGAATTGCGGTGCCAAGGATGATATATCGAAGGTACGATGGCGGAAAGAATGGGAACAGAGTGATTTGGCATTTGTATATCGATAGAGTTAATCTTGGTGCGGTGGATTTTTGCTGGCACATTGAGAGCTTAAAATGTAATCCTTTCACAAAACTTAGTTATCAAACACGGCGAATCCAAAGGCAGCAGCATCCCGGCGGAGCGGAGCGGGAGAGTGCACGCCGAGATAGAGCCGGCTGGCTGCAGAGTCGTGTATATATAAAATACTTATAGTGTCTCGAGTGTCGGTTTTTTCGCGCTACGTTGTGTAGGTAGAGTCTGTCTGGTGCAACGGCCTAAACCGGTTTATTTCGCTGACGCTGCGAATATTCGATGCTGCTCTGCTCGTTGTTGTGCTCGTTCCATTGGGTAAGCGATCCGAGTGGAGTTAACGCTGTGACTTGCGGTGAAATGTCACGGGGGAACTCAAACTGTTTCACCGCACTTACCAAATCTCAGCATCATATACTCCTTACAATCTATACCGGGTAAGAAAACAACGACTAAATCTCAGAATATATATTCTATTCTTTGAAACATTTATCAGGTTCTTTTTCCATAAGGGTTCGCTCCTCTACTCCCTAGTTAATCCGACTTTTGCCATAAACACAAATTGCATTAATTCTTACTGAAATATTACGTAGCCAAATTATAATAAATTTTCTTCAATAACTCTCTTCAGCTTTAGTTAAAAGAATGTTTTCCTACGCAATATTAATTAATTCGCCAATTCATGTTTTATCCTACCAAAATTTAGGATTGCTAATAAAGTTTATTTATGAATTATATTATCCTTAATTTTATATTCTAATGATTATAAACTGCTCAACTACCAAGGTCATATGCTATAGAATGAGGGTGATGCGATGGACTGGGATATATACAAGTAAAACTATCGACAAAGAAGTATCTTAACTGTGAGAATTGACTCTATAAGGTTGGTGAGCAACGGATTATCGTTAATTGTACTAAAATGACGAGGGGTTAGTCAATATACAAAACAGTGTACAAGTCTGTAGAGTTAATAACGACTGGTACTAATTATTAGATTGGTAAGACTGTTACTGACTATCGGACTGATAAGACTGCCAAACTTACATGGACTAGCCTACTGATAAAACTTTTAGGAAATCAGAAGACTGATATGTACTGATTACCAGAACGACAAAACTACTACAGACTAATATACAATTTCCAGGCACTGTCTTGTAACTGCTATAAGATTGAATTGCACTGACAAAGACTATCACGGTATTATTTGTTCTGGCATAAGACTGAGCTGTACTGACATAGTTTGTGTAGTACTACCCTTTATATTATATATGAAACATATACATGGTACTGTCGTATGAATTAACCTCTCGATGAATGTTAGTACCAACTGTGTACTAAGTTTTGTACTGTAATGAGAGCATGGGACTATTTTCCGTATGAGCCGGGTGCGTTGTGATGACATGCAGGAGTGTTTCTTGGCCGGGATCACGAATGCGAGTCACGACGGCTGGTGCGTGCCTCGCGGCCCCGACGCCGGAAAAGCCGGCAAAGTCGGAAAACCCTCCGGGGAAATTCCTGTCTGTTTCGCAGCTCGCACAGAAAAAATCGAATTAAAACCCGAGCAGTTTCTACCGACAGGACCGGCCTGCACCCCAACAAAAGATTCTACATTTCGTGGAAGGGTTAGACGGATAGAGGTTGCTTTCACCACCGGAGTCGACAATCAAGGATTTAAGCCGCAATAAGGTCTAATCCATTCTCAAAATCGTCATTTAGTACCCTGTGTTCAAATTGATCAAGCATCTCGATAAATTGTACGTTCTTTTTAAGAAGTTGTAACAATAAGACCTCAAGTGTTATACGTTCATAATTTAATTGCTTTTTAAAATTTTAACAGTCTATCCTAGATCTGCAAAACATCCAGGCAATTTTCTATAGGTATACTCTTTGTTGTGTTTATTATCATGTTCAAATGGTAACCATTCCTCAATTGTGTAGGACATCAAATATCTGAATTCCTTTACTAATGAAAATTACACTTGAATTTTTATAGTATTCATAGTTTAATGATAATTGTTAAGTGAAACTTGGTATCCTGTTCCGTCAAACATGGGTTCCGTATGCAGAATTTGAATGTTCTTGGTCTTGGGGTTTAGAGCTTATTTCTTCCCGGGGAGGTACGGTTGTCCCGAATTCGTCCTGAGTCCAGGCCCCTCACAACATCCGGTTCTTTTCTGCAGGATACGATACACGTTCGCCAGGCTAGGACGGGCGCACCGAGAGATAGATATCAAATAAATCAGCCGTCCTTGTCTGGCCCACGTGAGGACCACTCGGCCGTCCTGCTCCTCATGATTCACGGTGTCAGGGCACGTACACGTTAACGACGCCCGAAAACACACGACCCCGACCGACCAGCCACGACTGCACCGCGATTTTATAATAACATATGATTTTTTGTGGCCTTCCAAAGAGGAAGTCGTAATTAATTCGTCAAAGAGTCAAGAAAGGGAGGGACCACTACCGAAAAAGGTTATTTTAGGTGTTAAAAGACCTACGGCACACCTTAGATGTTGCTAAACGTAATAATAATAAAACATGAACATGTATTATTATTTTCCTTATTTGAATAGAATATAATTCTAAGTTATAGTTCATAGAATCAATATTACATCACACAGTTATTCATAAAAGGTGAGACGGTCTATCGAGGCCTCAGATCATCGAAGTGAAAGGACGAAAGGTCATTCACATTCATCACATGTGATTTTTAATAATTAATGACCCAAAACTCTCTAAGTTTCATAAACATACATTAAATTCGTTTACTAAATGACTAAGGAATTTACCATCATTATCATTATTGCATGTACATCTCCCGAAGAAAAAATTATAACATCGATTCATAGTATATTTAACTTCTTCGGAACTCTAATGAACGTGTCAAAATGTTTACTATTCCTCTGGGGCAATCTTTAAGCAAGCTACTATATTGGGTTGACTGTGTAATAGACTTTGAGTGAAATATTTATTTATTGGATATTGATGTTAAAAGATACGAGTAGAATTTTGTTGCTACAATCTATAATGTTTATTGTAACAAGGACAACGAAAATTCGATGTGACGTTTCACAATTTGTTCATAAATGCCAATTATTAATCAAACATATGGCAGCCCTAGTCCTTTACAATAAATTTAAAGACAGGAAAAAAAATGAAAAGAATGTGTGAAAGTGTGTGCCAAAGAGGAAGAACACTACTGAAACAGTGCCTGAAAAAACTTGCTAAAAATACAAAACGATTTTCCACAAACCTATAATTATATCTAAGAATAACATCTCCACGAAAGGGGTCAGCGATTTGAATACCCGGATTCTGCAAAAGCCTCTCGGTGCAAGTCATCCACTGGGCTCCCAACGTCTTACCAAGTCCCGCTTATGCGTTTTTTATCATGTCCAGTGGACCAGCCGAAAGTGGTATTAAAAGAAAAACAAGTTCCATGACTTGCAAATGCAAAAAACTACAGCCATCGCGCTTTGCAGCACTCGGCTCAAGTAGGCGCTGTCTTTGTTGCTTCTTGGGGAAGGGTGCAGGGGGAACTGGTCGAAGAAACAAATGAATGATTGAATAGGTTGAAATGTTTAGGCGAGAGGCAGTGGTCGTCAAAAGTTCAGTTCAGAACAAACCTTTCTCTAGAAATTAATCACCTTCATTTCTCATATGACCTTTTCTATTCATAATGAGAACATTGAAATATGGTAATTAAGTTTAGGGATAAAGAACAGAATTGTTTATGATATTAAATTTTGAGTAAATGAGTTTATCGCCAGTAATTAATATAATTTGTTAAGGAGTCGCTCAAGTACATCATCAGACAAATTAAAGTGTCTTTGTAAATTTGCTGAAATGTTTTCGTACTTTCTATTATCTTTATTTTATTCCAAAGCTGTTCACAATTAATTAATTACAATTAAGAATAATACTTTAAGAGTCTCATCAGCTTAACAAATATATAAATGATCTTTTTTTTATCACATACAAACACAACATTAAAAATAATAACATACACAATTAAATCGTACTGTAGTGATTGTAAATGGACTTTGAAAACCATGTACCCAATGATGATGACAAAAGTAGTAATGTATTCTGGTAGGGTAGAGCTAACTAGCATGGCCTAATGTGCCCCTATTAATGTACAAAGCATTGACATTAGTGTATGAATAAAACAGAGACAGACTATTAGCAGAGCGGGAGGGAGAGAGGGAGTGTAGGTGGCAGAGGGCAGCAGCAGCCAGCAGCCGGCACAATGGACAGATTGCCAATTAAACGTGTTTGTGCAAACGAACCGTGTCTCAGACGTCCGTGGCCAGGAAATGAAAACATAGCAAGGACCTGGCCAGGACATCACAGGACGCGGGTAGGGATCGAACAAGCGTTGGGTCTTCGCAAAATTACACTAATTATTATCTATATCTGTGGGGTTTGACAATATACAGAATAGTGTATAAGACTGTATGTACTGATAATAATGATGGGTACTGATAGGACTTTTAATGTCTGACAAAAGTTCAGGATCGATCACTAGATTGAGAAGACTGATAAGACTGTTATAGAATCAAAAGAATTATATGTGTATCAAACGAAGAGGGTAGTTATTGATGAACTAACGAGACTATTGCGGACTGATTACTTATTTATAATTATAGATTATAGATGACTGACAGTACCTAGTATATTTAATTTTACGGACTAATATAAACTAATACGAAATAGAGAGATACAGATATGGAACCTAGAGAAGACTGTATAGTACTGATAAGAACTAACATCGTACTATGTGTATACTGTCTAATTTAAGAAAAGCTTTATTTTCAATCAAATCAAGTAACCTGATGTTGTTATGAATTACTTGACTTGATTGAAAATAAAGCTTTTCTTAAATTCACTACTTGATTTGACTTGATTTTCTATTACTTGACTTGATTTACCACTAGAATTAAAATGAAATGAGGGGAAATAAAAAATAACTGATGTAAAGGAAGCAAGTGACATTCGAGGTACCTAAGGATATTTCATTACATTGTTATCTACTCCATTACTAGAAACACAAACAAGACAGGGGGTTACATAAAACTACAACATCGCAAAATTCGCCATTTAAATTAATTAATTTAAAAATTAAGAGACAAATGGTATTATTAATAATTTATTTTATCTTAGAACGGACATAGTCATGCTTTTACTATTCTTAAAATATGACAAAGTATCTTTTACTTTTATTAATGTAAATTGTCTAAAATTACTTATCTCCAAAATACTTCAAATACTTGCCATAATTTATTTTCATTTTTTTACCTTCATATTATTTCATGCAACAAATTTCAGATTACAATAATTTCTGATTTAGTTTTGTAAATATAAGCCTTTACTGAAAATCTCATTGTAAATTCTTGATATATAATAATAAAATACATGAAAAATCAAGTACCTAGTCTTGAAGAATTGCTTGATTTTTGAAATATTACTACTAGATTTGACTTGATATTCGACTATTATTACGTAACTTGAACTTGATTTAATTTCAAATCAAATCAAGTCAAGTAACTTTAATGTCAAGTCAAGCCGTGAAACCCTGGTACTGGCATAAGACAGTCCTCTATACTAACAAGGATTTTTCAGTACTGACTTTTGTATTTACTAGATTTATTTTGGTAATTAGGAGAACCAACAGTTAAATTTAACCAATAAAAGGTTCCTACGTTTTGTAAAATAAGTACAAATAAATATATTGTCATAACAAGGTAACTAGCACGAAAATAACAAATTATAAACAATAACAAGATATGAGTAATTTGAAAATTATCCAAAACGTAATTGCTTATGTCTGTAGCGAATAATTATTTAATTCTCTTTTAAAAAAATTGAAATTTAAATTAAATAGGTTAATGTATTGGTATCTGACATTATCCTTTTTATTAATAATACAATTTTACTATATTAATTAACCCCTTTCCTGAAACATTTTTCCTTTAATGATGAACATTTTCAACTCTATTTTTGCATCATTGGGACTGTTAAACGAAGCCCACCCTGGCGTATCCGTTGCCAGAAACAACAAATCATTTGGGTGGCTTGCGGCCGGAGTACGTATGAGTGTATCAGCTGAAAGTTTTCGACTTTCCGTCAGTCAGCGTCGCGTCGCCGAACGTCTAATCTCTCGCCTCGAGCGACAGATAATATGATAGAGGAGACAAGCTCTGCTACCAGACGCATGCTAATAAATGTAACGGAAACGCTGCTTTGCCAAAACACAAAAATTTCCACTCCTTTGCTTCAATTAACTCTTATTTTTCTCATCTCTCGTTCAATCAGCACTTGGTATTAAAAATTCAGTAGATATATTTACTTCTTTGGTAATCATTTTGATCAGTATATAATCCTGTCAAAGAATAATAAGAGCCGGTGATTGTGCAAATCTAATTCATATCGAATTAAACTGAGATACACAGATTAATTGTTAATAAATAATTAGACTGAAATCTATATGGATTATCATGTATTGTAGTTGAATCCTACACAGATTTACCGGATCATAAAACTTGTCTTTTATCGTTAAAAATAGCAGTATAATGTATTAAATTAGAAAAAGGTAGGTAGGTAGCTTAGTAATACAGTATGTTGAAGTGGACCCTTTGATCATTTTTTGATTGTCTGATATGTAGTGTTGGTTGTAAAGAAGTAAAAGATTTGATGTGAGTACGAATGGGTCCATTTTAAGATTGGCAACGTGAGCTTTTGAGAAGACCAAACAGAATTCTCCTAAAGCATGTTATTCTTATATGGTTTGAAGATTACATTTATGAGCAGGCTGGCCCGTTAGAGTGTTCCTGGGCAAATATTTTGCTGGAGATAAGACGCCGGCGTTATCTCGTCCTCCGTATGCAAACCATCGGCACTTTAGCTGCACATTATCGCGGCTGAAGGGCTGGGGCTTTGCGTCTTTTCACGCCGGCCGATCAATCGCGAGATATGACGCGGGCATTGTGCGGACGGCGTTCAGGTGCAGCCAAGCGATACGCCGTGTTGACCGGACTACAACGGGCTATCATAGCGAATATTACACTCTTTACATTACCAAAACTTTCAATACTATTTCTACGTACAAGCTTCTCAAAAATGATCAGCTATTGGTATGTTTCATTTACTTCAAAATTTAAACGAAATAAAAATATCACTTTTCTGCATATTTAGACCTCTCTTTCTCAATGCACTACATCAAATGTTGAACATGATTTTTCATCTTCTGAGAGAATACACGAAATCGTTTGTTTCACCTCTTCGAGTTGCATATCGATGTCATCTTAGAGAATCCAAAACTTGGAAATCGAATGGAGTTATATTAAGACTATAAAGAAAATCTCGTTTACTGAAAGATGTACTACAAGAGCATCCCCTGTTTAACCGCTTTGAGTTGGATGCCAATGTCCTCTCAACTAAAAACAGAAAAACTAGAATAAACGATAACTACAAATGCATTGCTTTTTAGAGGACTAGTATATAATATAAGGAGGATACAGTTTGCTGCAAAATAATCAACAAATCGCTTGATCTACTTCGTGTTCATTTCAATATCGTCCTAATGAATTTTTAGAGATCCCGTGGTATTAAAAAAAATTAAATCAAAACTAACAGGTTATACTCACCATTACTTCTAATTTTACATCTATATTGTGTACTAGCAGATCATCTGTATATAATAGACCTTTAATTTATATGGAAATTTTGCAACAATCTAAGAGTCCTGAATTAGGCCTCTAAAAATACGTTAAGAAGGTTTCGATGTAAGTCGAAGAGGAAAATAAATAGTTGTGGCTTAATTGAAAACTTGTCCAACATTGGTGCATTTATAAACAGGAAAAATATGAAAAGGTGATGTGTGTTTCATGAAGTGTTAAATAAATTCAAAGAACAGCATCGTTTCTTGAGAGAAGTTGCAACAAGGAGTGTGCAAAGTAAATGCACCTTTTTGTTGTGTTTATAATGAGTTGATATTAAGCATCCTGGCTTCGCCCATTAGATCTATCCACGAAGTTCGCCCACTTTGCAACTCCTGTTTTCAGTTGCATCTGTTATTGTTATTGATAACAACAGAGCGCGAACTGCTGTTATCTCAGTCTGTACCTTTCTGCCGTGATTATTTAAGCGTGTACAGAGTAAATAAGATTAGCTTCTGGATACACAACCGTCTTGTGCCATTGTGCCCGTCAGGGGGATAAATACGCTACATTGTTGTCGATTTGTTCAATTTGTAGCGAAAGTTAGGCTAATGACTAATGCTGTACCTAATGGATTTGTTGTGTACAAACTGATATTCATCTACTAGGTGTCACCATTCGTAATTATACATAAAGTTAATATTACATACATGAACGTTGTTAATATAAAATTAGGTTAGGGCTTCAACAGATAATTATTTGATTTTGTCCCATAATAGCTCGTCCACCTCTAAATCGATAGAAACAAGCAGAAACAACTGAACAAGGCATTGTGAACCAGCCTGCTTCCTTCCGAATGATAGCTGTTAACACAATGAGTCATAACACAATAAAGGCTGCAACACAGCGCCGTAATTAACGCAAGACCCTTTCAAATTAAATTTACCCGCAGTCTGCTGATTTCAAGTTTAACGGAAAATTAATAGACGTATCACAGGGCCGAATTTGTTATTTGCATGGACGGAAACTCGCTTGTTTGCCGACAAGAAAGGGTAACAATGACAAGACATTTACATGCATACATAAATGGATTTACCTTTCAAGAACATCAACCAGCAGTTTACAGAAAAGAAGAATTCTCACCTGTAACAAAAGAAACACAATTAGAAATTACAGAACTAACAATACCATTACTACAAGTAATACTATCTTACATATTTTTTAATAATGATGCTTGTAAATCAATACATAGATTTAAGTTTTAATCCTATCTCACTACCAATGCAAATATTTTAAGACACGGGATGACACACAAGCATATGTTATTCTAAACCTCAGATCACCCCTGAAGCTTAAAACATTGATAATGCACTGCAAATTACAATTTACAATTTTGTATTCTTAGAAATATTGTGGAAATACGAAAATATTTTAAAAATAATTGAAGCAATTACCAATATTATCACTAATTGTCAATAGTACAAAAGGTATCTAGAAAAATAGAACATAAAAGTGATAATTAGACTGAACTGATTAAAAAGAATTCCTACTAATATTTCATAGAACAGGGTGTGGATCTAAAGGTATAATGGTCGTCTATGATCCTGAGAACATATGCCGCACTTTCAACACCAACTAGAATACCCGGGAGGTAACTTCTAACAAACGGCCTCTACGGTATATAAATGATATTATTGATATCTGCGATATTATATATTTATGTATTTAATAGAATATTTATGAAAGCAGAAATACGAATAATTTATTCCGTCGTATTTCTTCGGAGCTGTTCGTGTTCGCTGATTGGCAATTTAATATCTGCAGAATTTATGCAATTCGGTGCATCTACAGCATGTCAACATCCAGATATACAAATAGCATTTAGCTCCTGCATACAGTATTGTAACACAACAAACAGACAAGTAGTGTATGTAGGTATACAATCAATAAGGTCAGCTATGATACCATCACTAAATATTGACAAATTGACTTCTCTCTGTACACCTAATCACTGTCCTTTGTGTTGTTGAAATCCAATAACTTAGGAATATACGATACTCGTGTTCGACAAACATAATTGTGACTTATAGCAGCGATTTCGACGATCCAATTTGCGATTTATCATGGATGTGTTTGCTTTTCCATAATATTTGGGAAGGGAAGAAGAGAAAGGATGTTATGAAATATTGTAATTGTGTCATTTGCAAAAGAAATGATTTTAAGAAATAGAAATGTAATGCGTGGCTGCTTGGGAAGAAAGACATTCAGGAGTGTAAAACTTTCCATCCCCAGCTGTGTAGCGAGAGAAAGTTAACAATTTCTCCTTTGTCCATAGCATTTGACTGAAAGTAACCTATTCTTTCAGTAGATATATAAATGAGGAAAACTTCAAATACTATGGAAAATTCTAAAAGAAAAGTATTACGCATCAGTGTACTTTCCCTCCTGCGAATTTCCATTTTCTTTGATATCTTTTCCGCTTTTCTTTGTGGCCGTCAAAATTTTCCGCGTTTTTCTGTAAATTAATATCCGAATTCGCAGGAGGAGCTTCATTATGCTGACTTCTCGATGAATATATTTCCCAAGCGTTCAAATTCCTACTTAATGGCTGCAGATATTACCGCTTCTAAATCACGTTCTCCACGCAAAGAACAAATTAAAATTATATCTTTCCAAAATACCGCAGTATCGGAAAAATACTGAATCCGTTAAAAACTATAAGGTAGAACTATTACTCAGATTCCTGGCAATTAACTACATCCCTATTATTTCTAGGAATATCAAAATTTGATACCCACAATTACAAATTAAAACAATTAAAAACAACTGTATAATGCATGTCCTTAAAAGGAACTGGCATATTGATAATCTGCTGCATTTGATCGCCTATTCTTTGTAGAAATGTCTTCGATTCGATTTCAACGTCATCAAATTTTAATCAGAAAATACCGGTTTAACAATTTTTCCGTGTAGGATTATTGCCGAATAATGATGATGGTGAGCAATAACCGCATTGTGGGTAAATTGTTTATTAAAATAGAGTAGATGTAGCATTGGGATGATATATTTATCTTTTTGGATGCGTAGCGGTAATTCAGTAAAATATGCACAATTTACGATAAAACCTCGTTTCAGTGCCATCTGTTACCACGGCAGCAAAAATTCATTTATTAAAGTTTGGCGATATTTTTCAATTTGTCATTGCATTATTGGCCCGAGTGAATTTATACGCGGGTGATATTTTCACCGGTAAATAACTTGCTGGGCGAACAGACAGACAGATGTAGCGTAGTGCGCGCGGTAATTTATAGTTTGTCATTTGTCCGCTGTGTGTGCTGGTGGCGCTAGTGCAGGGGTCAGCGAAACAGATAGGGGATGGTGCTGTGCTAATCCAACCCCCGATCGATAGTAATTGTAAATTAACAATTTCATACGTGTTTGTCACGTAATTATGTTTTGGCGAGATTTATTGACGCTGGATTGAAACCATCATACATGTGGATTTCGTTTCATTTCATTTCCAAGATTATCTCAGGAATGGGATCTGCATTAACTTTGTTCTCATTATCCAATCACGCTCATCCTAAATCCAATCACTGATTATATGTCCTGTGTTTCAATCATCATTGGCTTCACTGACCATTTCCATTTGGGTAATAGAACGAAATAGTATTTCTGATCACTAACAAAAGCTAATGTATATTAATAGCTATTTAACGTAATAATATTCTTTATTGTATTCCAACTACTAAGATAAGATGATAAAGACGAATAAAAACATCTTTACCCGGAATTGGAACCCGGGACCTCTGGCTACACGCTACTCTACCGAAGTCGATGAAATATCAATAACTCTTTCAGTTATTATTTGCTAAATTCACCTCTTTTCTTTGACTGATAAGAGAACTTGTTTTGTTGCAAGTGGAAGAACTTGTAGTTTTCTAATGATGTTAGAGCATCCTGCTTGTTTCAGTATGTCAGTATGTATCCAATACTACAATCATTATTGTCTTTCCTGACCACTTCCATTTGGCGAAAAAGAGAACATGTTTTGCTACAAGTGGAAGGAATTGTGTTTCTCTCCCTAACGATGTAGAACATGTTGTACATACAGCGATGTTCTCGTATAAGTCTTGTATCTTTCCCGAGATGTATTCCGAGAAGAAAAATGCGACGGAGTATGTGCTGTGCAGGAACAAATTTGACACGGATCCGGCTTGAGATGTTGAGGCTGCGCAGGGCCTAAAAGATACAAATAGCGCCAGGGTGTCCCTCGACAACTGTGAAACAAGCGCGAATCGATCAAGCGACGAAAATACACGTTTACACTCCACAACTAACAGATTTGTTGACGGAACAACAAATGGTGTGATTATTTTCTTTCTATCCACTCTTTGTCTTTGCGAATTTTTCACTATGCATCCACCTCCACACATGAACATATACAGACACGTTCATAATGCATACCGGTAGAAATTCTTTATTTTTAGGGTGAACATTCAGCTAATTTCATTACGGGTAGTGTTTAATATTCAAAGACGCTAACTAACGTATGTTTCAAAAGTTTTCGGAATTAAATTTGTTACTTTTTTTACATTTTACCAATAACGCATTGTTCTGTTATCTATTATTAAATAAAATTTATGTTCAGATATTCGATAAAGGCCCATACTCTTCAATAGCATGTAAATTTGATTCTTACATGTCCCATCAGTCTTTGGCCGGCAGTAACGTTAACTTACCGGATTTTCAAGTAAATTTTACATCTTAGCTGCTAGTTAAATAAATAGTATATTGTACAACAAGAGTAAATATGCATATATTGCACGAAACGAATTTGCAGGCACGTCCCGAAGGAGAGTGCCTCAAACATTCGCGTGCGATATAGGCATGCCACTCGAGTTATACAATCTATTTCGACGACAAAATAGCAATTTAAATAAAATACAAACATTGCATTATAAATTAGGGTTATGCCAGTTATTTTTTGACGTATAAGCAATAAATATTGGCAATGTCAAAATAAATACAAAAAATCATTTTTCTTGTCAAGATTAAATAGTCCCTAAACTTTATTTGAGATTTAATTACAATATATTATGTTTTTATTTTATTTATTTGTTGCAATGAGAATAAAAATAAAAATTATATGTATCAATAATTTCTTGACGGATTTGACCAGGATTTGATAATGAGAGTGAATTTCACACCCGCACATGGTGTGGATATAACATACTTATGTGATAGTATGAAGGAATGTTTCCAATGTACAGTCGGGAGTACATTTTTTTTTATATTTTCTAAAGTTGTTTTATAGACTATAGAGTGTCACCGTTTAAATTAAATGGTGTAATATAAGAAATAATTAAATATCCTTTTAGCAATGTGGTGCCAATAATGACGACAAATTTTTTGAAATTGCTATATATATTTGTTGTTATTTTATTTCCAAACTTCTTCGGCAAACAAGTCGAACACAAAAGACGTAATTCAGCATGCAGGCTTTACGTCCTCGTAGAGTATAATAGAGAAGACGTGCAGTAACATAAGCTGCTGCACAAATAGAGTCCATAATATCCGGCGTATCGAATGCCAGCCGACGACTGTGCTGTGCTGTATGTAATCTAATTAGAGCAAAATACACATTGAGTAGGTAATTGGAAAATCGAGAACGTTAACTATCAACGTATTACTAACTTACAACTTGTTGTATAGTTGTAATGCCAGAACACAACGCTCTGTAATCAAATTATCG
The DNA here is from genome assembly GCA_035578165.1 of Stenolophus ochropezus. NCBI lineage: Eukaryota > Metazoa > Arthropoda > Insecta > Coleoptera > Carabidae > Stenolophus > Stenolophus ochropezus. The sequence goes on along the minus strand of JAQOWZ010000001.1, from coordinate 39,736,848 downwards.
GAGGTATTTGCTTTGATGCTCTCTGCATTAGAAAAACAGAAATAGTGTTCCCTGAATTCACTTCTCAAATCACCCGTCATCTCTCCCAATCACAGGATCGTCGATATACTTCCGGTTCGCCGGAAATATCCCCCGTTCTTACAAATCTCGCAGTTGTTACCAGTTCTTTCTGCCAGTAAAAGAAATAAATACATCATCACGCCCGTTACTCTTTTGGCGGAGGAGCCAATCTGCTACACTCTTTTCGAAACGATGATACATTTCATCGAAAGGATGTTATTTCCTTCAAAGAAAGTCATTCTTGTTATTGAATTCAATAATAGAAAGACACGAGTTAAAACAAGTTGTTCTGTTGTGCATTTTAATAGCTAGTGAATTGACATTTTTGTATAATAATTGTGTGGCTAGGAATAGCGGGAGAAAGCCAGGATGTGTATTTATTTACAGAAGACATGCCGTGTTGATAATAATAATAAATGGAGTGATTGTAGCCGGTCGATACATCACCGCACTGCATGGTGGATAATGACACATAATTAACAATATTAAATGTGCAGTGAGTGGGGTGCAGCAGGACTGCGGTCGCAGTTGTATGAAAACCAGCCGGCGCTAATTGACTCAATTATATTTGTGCACAACGCACTGCCACTGTGTACACGCAGCTACAAACGAATCATCATAAAAACCTGCAAATTTGATTGAGGACACTATCATCATACCTAACAAAACTACCATTCCGTTGATGTATGGCCACTAAACCAAAAAGAAACACACCGACTAGACAATGCAACGCACAAAAATGCAAAAAAATCCATGCATTTTATTTCTACTTTATCTCTTTTTTACCGCTTCCCACCACTCTACAAACATTACAAATTTTCACAGCGAAGAGAATAATTTTTTACTTTTTTATCTTCGGATTGACATTTAAAACAGCTCAAGTACCATACACAACCATTTTTAGTATTACCGCACTTAAATCATAGTTAAACCAAGACGAAACAAATAATATTTCACGGAAAAAATATACAAACAAAACAAAGTTCTTAGAAGGAAATATCGTATGTGGTCTTCTAGGAAGAACAACATACGACTACAACATTTGCTAACCTATCGAATTGAATATCCACGTTGTTTACCAACGTTAATAAAATTTTCGTTTGGACTACGGAAGCGGCAGACAAGAATTTTTTTAATTCTAAAGTAGTACACAAATAAACAACTAGTCAAAAAATCGTTACAATTTATTCGTTACATGCTTTAAAATTGTCCTAATACATGTATGACTGTACATGGTTTGATACATCTCATAAAGTTAATAACTTTTAATGTAACAATTAACGAAATAATATATTGTATCACTAGTCCAGAAACTGTACTTTTGGGAGAGCGAGCAAATAATGCAAGATCTCGCAAGAGTTTCTGGGCGTGTAGTACAAAAGATCTTTTGGGCCGATGACACTTTTAATTTATTAAACAAATATTATTACTACCTAAAAATGTATAACTATTGGTTTTTATATTAGTAATAATTTCGATTCACATAAATAAATAAACAATTGACTTGTTTTATTCAAAAAATTTAGTGACATTTGTTCTAAGAAGAAAAATAAAACGAATAAGAATTGATATTTTTCAATAATTAACGTAGTTAACGTAACGTATAATAACAATAATAAATCAAAAATAATTGCTTTAATTGAAGTTTTACATTTCCAAAACTATATTAAAATTTTTGACAGAATATAATTCTAAAAATTGTCATTCCTTTATTTTGCCGGCCTAGGCCGGCAAACAGAGTTTCTGAACGATTTTGAGTTCTGTAATACTAATTATAATGGGACGGAGGCGCAAAAATAGTTATTTGTGTATGTGGATGTATTTCATTTTATGATGTCAATAACATTCACAAACTGTGATTATGAAATGTATATAAATAACTTCAAAAACAGGTGAAGCTTTCTGAAATACATATATTAATGAGGTATTATTTAATTGGTATTTTTGTAATAAGCAGGCGATAATAGAGAACATATGCAGATTTAGGCAAACTATCAGATGCGAGTGTGATTATTATCTGGTCGTTAGCAGAATTCCATGAGTATTGGCACGGGCTAACTCGTGTTTGATGCGCTGCAGAGTCCATAACCGGGCGTTTCTTAGCTCGGGAGTGATAGATGCGGAGTCCAGCCGCGGTGAACCGCAACTCCGGAACCGAAACTTTATCAGCAAGGGTTGGGGCTTTATGGCACTCCGGGGGCTAATTGTACGCTGCGCTCGCGTGAATCATTTACACTGTACGACAATTACACGCAGGAAGTATTGGACGCGCACCTAACTTCGGATGGGGATATATCACCGCCTTTCTACCCAGCCACCCACAAGTCGAATCAAAATCAACAAAAAAAACTTGGAGCTACAACACTTCCAAAGAACGTGTCACCTTTCTTACAACCGAAAGCACCTTAATAATAGATGATAAATAGTTAAAACAGGTCTAGGGGCCATCCTTTAATTACGTATCGCAAAATTGGACAATTTTTTAAATACCTAACCCCCTTCCCCCAACTTGTAACGATCTGTAGTACTTGATCCCTTCCCCCTCGCAATTATATATAAACAATCCAAAGATTTTTTTTAACCAAATTAAAGCGTATAAAAATGTTTTTCTAATTTTTACATATAAAGTGTCATGTTTCAAAATTGAGGGAGGTTTCAAGCCAAACTTTTCGTAACTAGTTAGAAAATAAAAATTTTCATCACTGGGTGACGAAAACTGTATTACTTTTCTAACTGGTTATAAAAAATGCCATTTACAAATATCAGTCAATTTTGAAAAGTGACAGTATATATGTCAAAATTAGAAGAAAAAAATATATAAAATAGATAGCTACTGTTTAATTAAATCCAATCGATATTTTTCGCCCACATTTAGCCCCTTACTACCTCGTAGCGCCTCTCTTGAAGTGTTACATAATTTAAAGACAGCCCCCTAGGTTCTTTTAATTTTTGGGAATCATGAAAATGAAAATATTGAATGAGTCCGAATATGTGTAAAATGTGATGAGGATTAAGATGTAAAAAGGATGCAATAAATATTATTGGTAATAATTGATGTATTTCATTTGATAATAATAGGCAATCAGGACATTGAAAGGGAAACAATAGGTAGTAATCACGTCAATCAACGTCATAATTAACAAGCTGCTGTAATTGTATACAATGAATTTATCCCTACAAAGCTAGGACTCCTTGAATAGTGTGCTTATTGAATGGAGTGGAGTTTTATTGCGGGTGTTTGTGCGGCTATCGGTGCGACTTTTAATCTAAGTGGCGCCAGGGCGTCGGCGTCGGCGTCGCAATGCCTGACATTGCGGCCGGCCGGAATGAAATGCCAGCCGAACGGCAGGAATTGCAGGAAGGACAGGAATGAGATAGGCGGAGAATGGTATTGGGACGAGGACATTCGCAGATATTCGCAAACACCACCAGCATCGCATCAGAACCTGCTCTATGATTAGCATTCGCACTATATACCAATGTCTTACCGCAAGCAATGCTGATCATTTGTTGCCTTTACATAATTTCACCAGAAAAAAAATAGTTTTGCAGAGAAAATTAGTAAAGAGTAAAGAAAAACTAGGGACAGATATAATACCTATACCATTCGAAGTCAGGTTATGTTGATTAGTTACATGTCGCAACTTAAATTATCTGAACATCACTAAAAAATTGTTTGACATTCTTCTTGAACTATACCATCTAGAAACAGATGACCAACGTCTTCTAGATAACTTAGATAATAGTAGCAACACACGCAAGTAGCAGTTTGAAGCGACGTTCGAAGATTCAAACAAGTATCTTGTGTTTTACTAGAAAAAAATCAAAACAAGCTCTGAGGTTTAGAAGGCTATGTAACCAGAAAAATGACTCAGAGGTCACACCTCAGAAATTAAAATACTATAACGTTTCAAAATAATAATGAGAAGTAAATCCACATGGAGGTGTTTCTTTTAAGATAAGCAGCGACGTCAGTGAAATAAGTGTGCATAAATTGTGTTTGTACGTTGCCTTGTAGAGAATGTATAGAGAGTGTCTCATCGGGATGCGTATTGGAGCGCGCGCTGTACACATGCAAATGTGCGAAAGGCCGCGACTATTATGCCATGTTGTGCACGAGGGTAAATTGAATTAAATAGCTGGAATGGAATCCCTCTCGCATTCAATGCGTATTGATATGCAGCCAGCGCTGCAGCCAAATGTAATGTGCGTGTTCCACGCGTCCACTAATGCATCGCTGTTGTCTTACGCGGAGCGAGCTAAGGTCACCGCGGTGGTTAGCATACATTACGCCAATAAGGAAGTGGATGGGGCCTATCAACTGCTCCACATTCAACCATACAAACATCACTTACTAATATTTACAGCGACTTCTTCGCTTACATCAAATCAGATTTTAATTCTCGACACAGAACAGTTCATACCTATTTCATTTGCCATGTTTCTTTTAAGCATTTACATAATTCTCAAAGACTAATATAAAGAAATATTTCATATGTAGCATAGAATATAATCAATTTGCTAACGGTAATTTTAAACTTCATTTGGTACAAACATCATTACACTTATGCTTGATAAGTTTGTACACCTAGCAACGATAATAAGCTGTAAGTGATTTCATTTTGGTAATTGCATCAAATAAGTGACACAAAGCAAGTGTAAAATGAGAACAAACATTGCATTATGTGAATTTGAATATAGTTTCATCTAACATCTAAGAGTCAACAAATTCTTCAAATGCATCAATTGAGAAATAAATTAATGGTCTAAGTGCTGTAAGTCCTACTTTTTTGTAAAAGTATTCGAATTGGTAAAATAAATTTGGAGAAGTAATGGGGTTAGCATATGCAATGTATTGTCGAAGTTCTAACTCCGTGCATAAAGAACAAGTTGCACAATTAAGTGCATGTACGTGTACCTACAATCTGCAGACATCGCGTCTGATTAAATTTCGACTGTTCTTTCTAATACAATTTAATTTCTTATCCCCCTTACGGGAGGCAATTTCGGGAAGCAATTCAAGGAAATATTACATTATTCTCCCGAAACTGTACATTTTTATAGCTTAATTACTGTATAACGCCCTTTAAATTTCACCCAAACGGCTGGATTAAATTGCAGTGTAGATTAAAAACCCGGGCGTGAAAATTGCCCTTGTGTTCCGCGCGCGAATATTTTAGATTTAGAATTTGTAGTGGCACTACTGGACTGATTCAAATTGCAACATAATCATATTTCTTCACCCTTTCCTTTACTACATTTAAATAGAAATCGACCCGCACCGTTCTTCTTAGTTCTGGAACCCTCATTTTCCTATTTTCTTTTCATTTTGATGGTACTTATTGTCAAGTAACAACTCCTACTAAGAATTTAAGAAATATAATACAGTTCACACCGTTAGGAGGTAAGCGCTGAGGCGTTAAGTATCAAAAAAATGAAAAAGTAGTTCAATAGAAAATGCTTATCTATAACCGAAATTATATAACTCGATAAAGAAAACTTATAATTTATAGATACTAAGTAGATATTTATAGAAATAAAAGACTTACAAAATCAGAAGTAAACGTATCTCATCCTTACCTATAACAAAAATAATAATCATTAGTAACAATATTTATAAGAAACATTTTACATTTATTAAACTATATGTAAACTTCTAAAGCTTCACCTGTATAGTCACATGTTTGTTAGCATGAATGACGCATGTTGTTTACCTAGTAATTATATATAATGTCCGTAAAATACTGAATATATTTACTCTTTGGTAACGGGAAATATAGCCTTCAATTTGTGCCTTCAATAAAACTATTTACAATTTTTCTTGATAAACAATTATTGAAATAAAAATTGTTGACATTTAAGAATGAGTCACTTGAACGACAAACTCTCTGGCATTTTGAAAAATTATAAAAATTAATATCTACATATTTCTCCGGAATTATCAATAAAAGAGAATGATCTATAAAAGTTAGCCACCCATCTTAACCTACAAATATCTCCGGTCATTAATTCAGAATATGAACCGTCATAAAAAGTAAAAGTATCTGAAGTATCAATCGATAGGCATGATAAATTCAGGTAATGTGCTCTCTTCGCTGAACTAATGCCATTAAAACATTAAAATTTTATAGGGAGACAGGCACTGAACGTGATTGTTAACTTGTGAACAAGACGGTATGGCATATACTAGACAATGCTACTTTCAAATTAAATGCCAGATTCCTCAATTATATTTATTGCAATTCATATTTTACTTTCTCTATTTGTTTCTCTATATTTATTTCATTTTACATATTTTTAATTGTTCCTTGTCTGTCGAAGTCACACAAAGTAAACATTTTTTTACCGACCCAGTGACAGATTTAGGGGAGGGCTATAGGGGCTATAGCCCAGGGCGGCAAAATCCAGGGGCGACAATTTTATTTTAAAAAATACCGTATATAAACCTCCTAGAATAAATTCTATATGGATCTGGTTTTTTATTTATTCAAAGCTACTTATAAACAAAATTAGGGTATTACTAATGAGTTTGTGAAATTGAATAACCTACTGGGATAAAGTGGGTTAGACCTTAGGTGGCAGAAGTATAAATTCGCCACTGTAGTGACCGCCACAAACCTTTAAAAAAGGTGTAGTAATAATACAAATTTTTAAATTTAAACAACCATATTTTTTACCATATGTTTTGACTATTGTTGTGTAATGTAATACGTAGTAACAAGTAGAGCAAATTCAGTTGAACGGTTTTTAGTTAAGCTTAATATTTAAGCTTCTGTTATCAGTAGCAAGAGTTGATCTTTTATTCGTAAAAATTAGTCAGATAGAAGAGTATTTTTTTTGCTTTGCTACTACAAAAATACTCAAGGAATTAAATAATCTTATATGAACAAAATATTTCCAAAAATATATGATATTGTTATTATTATTATCCATATTTAACTTTATTTCCATTAAAAGGAAAGGACATATTTTCTTTAAGACGAAAAAACGCAGCTACGTTAGTGAAAATAGTTATAATATAAAGTAAAAAGAAGGATTGAAATGCAAAAGGCGATAATATAAAAGCATAAAACGTTGAAGGCAGCAAGGAAATTTAATTCGTGAATGTAACGACATGAAATCAGTGGATGTAGGCTATAAACCGGGCTGGAATCAGGAAGAGGAAGGATTTTTTGTGCGAGTAAACAGTGCGGTGTAGGAGTATCGATCCGGAACTTGTCACGAGAAACAAAATCACGCGAATACTCAATTACCCCTCGGAGCTGGGGTTCGGTCGTACCCCACGCCTGGCGCAACTTAAATTACTCTGACCTCGCGTATGTCGGGTACGCATAATTGTACCGCATACAGGTAGAAGGCTCACAAAAACAGCTAACAACAGAACTATACAACAAAAGATCTGCATGTTCACAGTTAAAAAAATCAGCTGTTGCCACCACAAAATCAACCGCTATTGTCAGATACGTACCCTAAAATGATAGGTACATACATAAAAGTCATTTAGTAATTTTTTAAATTAAGTTTATTACTTGCATATTTCAGAGAAACTTTTTTTAAATAATAAATCAGTATCATTAAATCAAATATAGAATTCAACTAAATTAAGCGGAATAGGGCATTCGACAATATTTTTAAAAGTGTTTACGATAAAAGATTAGAAATGTACAGGTAAACAATACTTTTCCATAAAATATAGTTTCAAATGTTAGCTTTTGGATATTTTAAGATATGATTTTAAACTTCGCGCCGAAGCGCCCATCTAATAATGTGACGTCAATTTTAAGTAAGTTTGAATTCAGTATCTTTATTAAATTTTATTACAAGAAAACTAATTAAAGTATTCTAATACTAACAAAAACTTAGTAAGATCGTATTGATTTCATTGATAAATGTACACTGACACTTTATTTATTAAAATATTTAATTCTAGGAACATTTTATTTAAAAAAAATTGATATATACATTTTGAATTATAACCTTTCAATAAAACAAAGTTCTACATTTTTTTTCATTGATGTGAAGTATCCTATTGGACATTAAATTTTTCAGAACCCACTATTTGCAGTATGTTTCTTACTGGCACAGTAGTCTGTCATTTATACCACCCACGTTTTTTACTTGAAGCCCTGCTTTATCTTGGAATATTGTGAATTGATAATTAAAGCCAATTTATTAAGAAATCAATCAAGTAAATGGTATTGCTTTCTTAATAGTCAAATTTTAAATATTCTTCTACCATCACAGGTATTGCATATAAAAAGATATTTCCAATAAATTAAAATTCAGATCAGTCAATTGTACATTAAAAAGCGTTCATTTCATTTAAAAATTGTCAATTTTACTTTAGAAAAGACTGTAATTGTAATTGATCTTTTATAAAATATAATTAATCAATTTTAAATTACAGCTGATGCTTTTGATTTAAAAATGACAAATTTCAATTACAATTGATATTTTATAAAACATAATTTCTTAATCTGAATTACAAGCGACGTGAAGCACATTAAATTATCGTAAAATATATTAATGGATTTTGAGATATTTAAAGGATTCTTTGTAACAAAAATAATATTCATATTAAAATAGTATAGCAATCACAAATAATTTATGAATTAACTACTCTGACGATATAGTTGATTCTTTAGTAGAAATAGAGTAATTGAGTGCAAGTGTAAGGTGATACACTCGTAGATTTAATTCCATTTTAACAACCTGTGAGGGATTCTTGTGAGTTGTACCATTGGAGAAAGGTGTGCGTGGGTGGAGGTGGAATGTAATTGGGTTTATCGTTAATTAAAGATAAGAGTTGCGTTCCTCCGTTCCATTTTAGTATCAATTTCGATGTGAAGTGATCCGGGCGAAGTTTTTATTATTTCTGACACGGATAATGAGAAATAAGGCCGGCATTTGTTGTATTTCGGTTGTCTTATGTTTCATTTAGTTGGCGCAACCCTTCCCAATTCATTCGCCGTCTCTCTCGCACAGCGGAAGTCGCGACGAGGAGGACTCTTCCTGTCTCCACGAAATTTGTACAAAATTGTTTGCTCAGCAGGCCCTGAAATTCGCAATTGTTTTTGCAATTTTCAAGTGAGCGGCGCTGTAATTTAAACGAAGCCCGGAGTCGCGATGCAGATCTTCAGATCTTATTTCGCAGCTTATGAACATTAGTAATATCTCCCGGAATTGCAGGGGCGGAATTGCCCGGACCCCCACTTCCGGCCCCAACCACCGCGTCCACAATATACGATCATTCCTTCTTTCAAAAAGTAGACAATTCCTTATCATATCCTGTCCTACATAAACCTCTAGGTATAGGTACAAAATTTTCCTTAATCCTTATTCTCAATACACCAAAAATAATAATTATAATAAGGGATAAACATGTAATTTTTATTTATTTATACCGTTGCAATAAAAGAAGAAAGAAAAAACAATTATGTTTTTATTAATAATATACAAATTTAGAAGTAGAAAATAAATCTGCACATATCTGTGAAATCCAGCATATCTGATTTAAAGTACTTTTCCTTTTTTATCATATCTTATTAATAATAGAAGACAATAAAATATAATTCCAATATTTTTACTCATCTAATTATCCTTCAATTACCCTTCTGGAATTATGGAAGTATATTTGAGACTACAAATGAAAGATTAACAAAATCCAATGAGATACTCATATAAATATTGAAGATGCAATTCATTCTATGAACATCTAGTAAATAAAAAAAAAAACGAAATATAATAATAATAATATACTTAGTTTTACTTTCACTTCCCTGCTATTATTCAGGACCGGTATTTTGTCTAAAATGGTAAAAGGAAATAAGAAAATGAAATTATTTTTTTACAATCCTACTGGGATCCTGGAAAGATATTTAGGTATAAAAAGTAAAAATACATAGGTTTGACGAAAAGCGTATTACGTTTAGTACCTTTACGAATGTGTTGCCAATAAAAACTGAAAATGAAATGTTATAATAATGATTCTATTAATTTAATTTTCTTGCGATGATCCCGAAAAGATATTTATGACAACAAGGAAAAAAATTATAGTAACCAACACGTATTAGATTTGAATAATTCAACATCTAATTTCTTCTATTAATATTTTACCAATAAAACAACCAAATGGAACTACAATAATAAATTTTATACTAAAGTAGTGATCCTTTCATTGTCCTGAGCCAAGTGCGCGAGAAAGGATGAATTTATTTGCAGCAGATAAAGAACACAAATAGTTGTGTAGCCTGCAGATTAAATTTAAAAATGTAGGATAAAAAATGAAAAGCACAGCGTATGCCAGGCTGTATAAACGGCTTAAAGCAGTAGATCGCAGTGCTCGCCTACATAAATACCTGGCTACGTCTAACTTTGCACGTCCTGGACTATTTACTCTATTTTCTCAGTATAAATTTCACTCGTCTTCATTCTGCATTGCTCTCAAGGCAGCCAATGCAATTCGCAATAAATTGAACAAAGAAATCAATTATTGAAGTATTTGCTTTGGATGTTGTTCTCTCTGTCTGCTCTTCGGAGGGCCTATGTTCCTTCTCGCTCTCACGAAGGAGGGTAGTGCCGACCAGCATTTAATGCGAGCGCTGCAGGGGCAATGGAGCGGATAATTCAAATATACTGAAGTAGGTTTTATTGATGTACGTGACTTTTACAGGGCGTGCTGCATAAGGGATGAGGGTTTCGTCCTCGCAGATTCATCCCCGGCTTGTTGCGCATAGTTGTTGCCTATTTTATTTAACCTTCGAAGTTTCCACTAACTCTCTATTCGAATATTAATTACAGCGGAATAGTTCTGGCGATAATTGCCTCGATTATGAACTTCTCCAGCCAGATTTTGACCCGGATTACCACATCGGTTTGATTGCCATAGATACCAATTCTTTTCCTATTATTTTACTATGTTTTCCATCCAGGCAAACACTTCTGAGATCGTGCTTTCGTGTGACTTGTTCAAAATAAATATACAAATATATCACTCATATTTTTTTACCCATTGACAAGTACGCCAATCTGCCTTATCACAAATATCGGTAATATTTCTACAAGGGGAGGCGAACTTTTTTTTGTCCACGTGCCAGGTGACATATTAAATAAATAAAAAAAAAATATTCGGAAGCAATAATTAAAATAATCCATCAAGTATCCATTTCTTGAAAAACAATAATTATCCTTATTCAGGTACACGAAGGAAATTTGTCATATTAACATTATAAACGTACTTATTGATGCCTGAAAAACAAATAATTTTAAATCAAATTTAATTGTATTAATATAAAATACATATTTTATAACTACAATGTGTAACTTAAAAATTAATAAACTGTAAAAGATTTTTGACTGTTACTTTAAAAATTGTATTCATATTGCTTCATACAAATACAATTTATAAACAAAAAAAAGTAAAGATTCTACAAGTCAAGCTAACATAGAATCATAATTATTGTTACGGTTCTCAGGACTGCTTGGTTTGTTATCACACTTGCTATTCACTCAACTATTAACTTCAGCGAGAAAATGACAATTTTGTCTGACGAGTATATGACAAATAAAATTGTTAATATTTATACCATAGTTACCATACCGTTACTTCGTATTTCTCATTATTACCGTCAAAAGTTTCACTGAAGACGCTGAGCTAAACGAACTGCCCTTGCATACGAAAATCAAAATCTAGGGACCTAGGGATCTAGGCGCGCCAAAATGACAGAAGGGCAGCATTCGCAAGAACACTCGCATAGATATGAAATATATTATAATTAAGTATCATATTTTATTGGAATAAATATAATTAGTTTTATTAATTCAACATTAAACAAAAAATAATTTATAAAATTTTAGAAAACAACTATTTCTCCAGCACAGTAAAGGGTACCTCACCTCAAGAGACTGTAGCTGACGTGAAAGGTTTACTGCAGAATCAATTTTTAGGTGGGAAATAGTACAGAATTTTGTTTGGCCGGATATAATGACCTAAACTAGACCACGTATCCCATAAATAGTTAAAATGTTAGTAAATATAGACAAATTTAATTTATATCCTTTAAAAATTAAGTTACAAAGTAAATCCTCATTTAAGTTAAATGGATAATATTCGATCATCGAATCAGGATATTTTATTTGAATTAATGTTAGACTACTCTTTTAGTTTAGTGCCTTAAACTAACAAAAATATTTTAATTTTCGAAATAGAAATATACCATACGAAGCTTTTTCCATCCGAGTTGAAACAGTGATAGTAAAATAGATAAAGAACGCTGTCGAAGACTTATATGTCTTTATCTAAAGCGTATGCACAAGATAATGAAGAGTCTTGAAACAATCTGGAGTCTCAGACTTTTAATTTTGTCTTGTCTAGAGGGCAGTACTACACATAAATGACTTCACAAGATTCGAATCCGTAAAAATAAGAACTAGCCCAACGATGTTGGCAAATACGTATCATTTATTAATTATTGTGAAATATTTGTGACATGTTAATCTCTTCCCTGAAAATGTAATAGAAATGTATTATAAAAGCAGTCAATGTTTTGAGTATAAAGATATTTCTATTTACGTTTAAAGCTTTTGTTGTGGATGTAAGTTTTATTTACATGGAAGGTAGTGGGAAATAATCAATTCTGTGTATGGAGAGCAAGCAAACAATATTTGCAAGTCTAGGTTGGGTGGAACGAAGGATTTGATTCATAATAGAGGTGGCAATAGATCTCTCCGTGTTTATGTTTTATGCAGATGCCGAGTTATTCTGAATCGTTGAAAGCTAAATTCTGTACCTGTCCGTTAAGTGAAGTGAGCACTCATTTGCATACAATGTAATTTATGCATTATAATTTCCATTTTGTTTCGGTTCTTTACTCAAACGTCATTTTGATATTTTCAAATTGTATATCGCAGTTATTAATATCAGCGCTATCGTAAACTGTCAACGCAAGACAGTTGAAGACGCATTGTTCCTTACACTACACTAATCAGGAAACAAATCTCAATGCTACCTTATCTGGCACATCCATTTTTTTAATATCCTTCAAATGATGTCACGAAATTATGCCAAAAAGCTGATATCACCTCTTGCTATCATATGAATAATTTAGTATTCATTGTAGTTTATTTCCTTCGCCTTTTTGAAATGGTTGTAATAGAACTATGATATTTTGATATCATTTTACAGGAAATTTTATTAACATTCCAAAAAAAAGTACCAATTATCATATAATTTTATAAGCTGCTTTGTCTTCTTTAATTTTGCTCCTTAACATTTTTTTGTATCTCTCAATATAAGCGAAATATTATCGATACCGATTTTTCGCCAAACACCCTTTATAAACACTAAACAGATTCAAACGTAATCATAAAAATGTTATTAATTAAAATCTTGACATATGATTTTGAGCACGTGTCTTAGATCTTCCCTGTTACGTCACGTAATTACTATTTATTTATCAATACACGTCACGTCACGTCAACATTATTAATCAAATCATTTCAAACTTTACTTAAAAGTTCACTAAGTTCCAGTTTAAATAATGTTAAGATCCGGTATTTTTTGTAAAACTGACCATGACCACTTGGCAAATGATAAAGAATGGTTATACATCACATTGTCTTGTAAGGAGGTTAGTAGAATGTGCAGCGAATTTGTAAGCGACAAAACATTTCGGTCATTTTTTCTTTTTAACAATTTCTTTGTTAAATCTGTCCTCAAACCAACATCACATAATAAGGCTTCAAACATCAATTTACAATAATAAATTTTAATGATTAAAATTCGAGTAAATCAGTCTTTTTACACGCCCAAAACAAGACTTTTCTTTTCTTTTAAGCCTTGACAATATGTTCTAAAATCAACGCAACACCGCTTTCTACATAAAGAATTTTGACTAATTAAAAAGTACAATTTGCTGTTTTGTGATTAAAATTCAAGTAAAATGGGCTTCCCACACGCCCAAAACAAAAACAGTTTTATTTTCTCTTTAGCCTTGATAAACCATACTCATTTTTCATGATTCATTATCAGAGTTAAAAATAGAATATGACTAATTTTTACCAATGTATTTGAAAAAAATTTTGTCAACTTTAAATAAACAAATATATCACTGAGAAAGAATCGTAACTAGCTTATTTATAATGTTGATGCAACTTTTCCTGTGATAATTTCTTGTGCTAATAAAACCTTGATGAAAACTAGTTAAAGAAAATAGTTTGACCACAGCTATTTTTAAATGTGACAATATTTTATGGTGATTATTAAAATATTAACTATTGTTCTATGAATAGATTGCAAAAAACATATTATCTATTCATACGGTTTAGATGAAATCATTTATGATGAAAAACATTTGATTAAAGAGCATGGAAAATGTTTATAGTTTTTGCTGCGCATAAAAAATTGATCCATTAGTTGATGTTGAAATGTTTGTAAATATATCATCTTGTATAAATGGCAGCTTTGTTCATAGACACATATTTAGGATGATATATTATGACTTGATGAACAAAGAAATCTAATTCTTTATATATTTAGTAGGGAGATCGTGATTCCAAGAGTATAAAAAATGTAAATGCGCCATTATCAAACTTTTTACTCTGAATAAATCGCAGTAGTTAATTAATAAGCTTAAAAAATATATTTTTCTTTTTTGCACTGGCAATCTAAAATAGAACCCCATTTTTTATAACATTTTTTGCTTGCATTTTAGCTGCAAGAGCTATACAAATAATAGCGACATTTTATTTGCTCAATATTTAGTTCTTGTATCAGTAAAGAGAACCTCAGATTTTACACTCCACTCAGTTCGAATCACGCAAGCTAATCAAATAAGCTACCGACGTTGAAGTTGAATTAAAAATTAAATCTTGCAAATAGTTGCAAATATACTACTAAAAGCGATTAATTTTGTATTCCGACATTAAAATAAAAAGCACAACCAAGCCTTTAAAAATGAAATGTACATACGAACTGCTATTGCTGTGAGATCTGGGATTCAAATCCCAAAGATGCCAATCTTATATATTATTTTATTCACAATCGATTAGTATAATACGACGACTTCTGACTTAAAAATTTGGAAAGTTAGTTGTTGTTAACCTCATATTCAAAGAGGTTGAGAAGTAGGCGTGAGTATAGCTGGAGTTAGGAAGTTGACACTTTCCAACCCCAGCTATACTCACTTCATACTTTCCAACCTCGATGAAATCGTTATTTAAGATTAGAAATTAAATATGCAGTTCATGTGACAGACTCACACATTCGTTTATACAAACCTCGGTGGAAAGTTCAATTACGTCTCGGGCTTATAGCTAACCGCGACGCTGCCCGCCTTGGTCAGCTATCTTCGCACTCGACAGAAATAACACACTTTCCACTTCAGTTAGTAAAATATTACTAATAAGTTGTAGAGGCTGTGGACTGAAAACTACTAATAACATTCAGCGCCGGTCTTTATCCTAGTCCTTATTTCTACAAATGTGTGTGTTATTTTGCTTAACTGGGGATATTGTCGACCATCTATCCAACAAATAATCGGATCTGAATTTCTATCTATTGATGGTAAAAAATAAGCATTAATGTGTTGAACTAATTTATCATCACTATTGTTCGCTTGATAGCAGTCTGTTTTTCATTAGTTTCATTTGAAGAAGAAACAATAACAATAATAAAGCATTGCCATAATGATTTAATTTGAGTTGAAGACTGCTTTTCATCTCCTTAGCAAGAGATCCGTCGTCACTATGGTCTGATGAACTACTGTTACTTTTAAATTTAGCACAATTTTTTTTTCCTCTCAAAAAAAAAAATTACTTGCTCCTAACTTTTAGTTGTTCAAATAAAAAATATATTTTATATGTAACTAAACCAATCATATTATGCGATAAACGAAATAAAACGATTTTTTTCCGAAAAACAACAACTGATCCAGTGGCCGGAACTCCGGTTCCGGCGATCTGGCCAAAAGGAGATCCGTTCCGTCACTACTTGTAATTCTGGTTGTTGTGCCATAAAAAAAGATATAATTGTAAATATACAAAAATATTGTTAGTTTTTGAATTTCGGTTTGAAAAGCTAGTTTTAAAATGGGAAATATTAGGGAAATATGTGCCCCAGAGTATCCACAAATCAGATTTCCAAACAAACATCCATTCTAAACGGCGGACAAAAACAGCACTTGCTAGAAAATTGGTTTATTTAGGTTGGCATTGCAAACAGAACAAGTGAAGTGACATGAATAAATCAGCCTAGCCGTGGATCCGTAAACAATGGCGAAACGAGCACGTGACAGGATAAATACGTCATTCACACTCACACCAGCGCCCGCGTGTGTGCGATTACACGTGTGCCTGTGTGCGAAGCAGATATGTGAAATATGAGTGCTGCACTTGAAAACAAGAACTGACGGTTTTATTGCAAAAAACAACTTCCTGCTTTCCGCCAACGAAAAATTCCCGTCTCTACTCTACCAAATTAACTAATAAATATATCTATACAGCACAGCTTGTTACCCCTATTATTCTGCCAATATGCTACAGCTACTTCACTTTAAACATATGACACTGAAAAGGAAATCACGACACACTACCTAGGATCTTGGTTTGTTCTTACTACAAAAACAAACAAGATTTAAATTTGAAATAATAATATAAAACAAGACGCATTATAAGCACGCACAATAATGTTTGTCACATGAATTCTATGGTATTAAACCACAACTTAAATATTTGTTTAGCCAAACTTAAACTTTTACTTATACCAATTGTCCGTATTTCAGTACAAGTTTAGCTAAGCTTATGTCGACTATATTTTCGTTTATTTTGACAATAGAATTATATTTTCTGACACTGACAGACAGATTATTTATACATATAATTTGGAATATAAACATTATTAGTAGTATTTGTTTTTAGTTATTGTCTTTGTATCAATAGCGAACAAAATCAGTTTTAAATGACCAGGCCAAATATCATATTTTCTATCAAGGGAGCAAAGTAGGTTATTGACGAATAAGACAATTGCATTTTGCCAGTAATAAAATTGAAATTTATGGGTTTGTTTTGCCTGCCTATTTTTTTTTTATAATATTTACGTTACAGCTTGATGTATCTGAAATTTAACATGACTTTATTGAATTACAAGTACCTAGTGGAGAATAAAAAATTCGGCAGCAAGAAGTTATGCTGTATGGTAAGATTATTAACTTTAGGACCAATTTTTTCACCTCTGGTTAAAGTGCTGGATATCTCGGCTTATATAAAATATCACATCGAAAATCTGACGTACGTTGTCAAAAAAGTACATTATTTACCATTCGACCCTTAACAACATTTTATTACCGTTTCATATACCTATAGATATATCCCGAAAATACATCCGAGAGACGTTGAAATAAAGAGCAAAAATTAGGAGCAAATGAAAACGAGATATACGGTCACTTTAATATAATACGAAAACCATGTGAATGTGTACAGGCGAGGGTTGGTAATAATTGTAAATAACTCTTCCTAGATACTGCCCTGTGTTTCTAAGCTGCTCCATATATCATTCCTAATTAACTTGAATTTTGCTTGTGTATAATTTGTTATAATTAAAATTTGACTTGCGTACATTGGTCGCTGGCGCTTTCGCTCGCTCGCTTGCAACACGCGCCCTCGCCTGGATGATAAATCCTCATTTGTTTCTCGTGGCCAAGCACAGCCTTCTTATTCGCGAGGTTATTTAAGGTAAGAAGAACACGGGAAGAGGCTCAACACGTAAACAGCGGATAGATCCAACCGGATTCATAACACAATTTGTAATTTCGCATTCATTTTATACTGATTTCTTACACATAAATCATAGGGGTGTTGCAACTTCTACACCGTAAAAGTGTTTCGATAAAATATTAAAATTATCGTAAAAATAAAAAACTAAATTTGAAAGTACATACATTATTTTGTTTTGTTATTTCTGAGATCATAATTGTGAATAATTCTAATAATGTTCTAAAATATAAAATATGAAATATTTTGTCTTTAAATGAAATGTCCAAATATGTAACACGCTGCTATACTACTGATTTAGCAAAAGAACTACTTGTTTTGCAGTGCCGAATTACGCTTTTCACTGCGAGTGTAAATCCTTGTACGCGCATTGATATAAGCTATCTTGCAATATACAAGCATTCTTCTCCCTTATTACTGTAGTTAAATGTATTTTTATAATCTTTTATACAAAATAAGAAAACTACCTATACATAATTGTTCATGTTCCGCAGTGCCTATAAATGAACTGCCCGTGTATTTCAATACTAGCTTTTAAACAATTCCGTAAAAATATACAACAAAGACAAAATAGACTAGCCTATAAAAAGTTGAGGAAGAAATAGAAACTAGAAAATAGATAACTTAATTGGTTTGGCTTGGTATATGAAAAGAATGAACCTGGAAAAAACAAGAGAAGGTGATGGAAACAGGAATAAATACACATAATAACATAAATAAAAACGAGAAAAAAAAACAACAGTCTTTAAATGATTTGAAAAAATATAGGACCAAAAATCTTAGAACAAATAGATTAAGGAATTTAATAATATGACACCAAATCCGACACGTTAGGGTGAATAATGTATGTATGTATGTATGTATGTATATGAGGGTTTTAAGCGTTTTGCCGCTTTTTGTCAACGCGACCTAGAAGATCTATTGTGACAGCCCTTACTTAGTTTTCCGGAAGTAGATCCAGATTTTTGGTGAAGCCGATTAGGCCTCAAGTACCTGAAGTACTTGTTTCGTGACATGTTTTACTTGCATTTTAGTGATGCAGGTTGTCAGCCTACAGTCTCTGCAAGGCCAGCACACACCGAGCCGTTGTGCGGCAACCCATCCAATTGGACAGGGCGGGCTATGTTGCTTATCTACACGATCAGACAAGACACGCCACGACCACACAACCGTACTGGCTGACTAGGGTGAATAATACACATGAGCAAAAAATATATTTTCATTACGCGAATATAACTGTGGCTTTATTTCTAAAGCAATATTCAGCTTTTTCTCATTAAAAAATATCTAGGATTTCATTCCACGAAATGACGAGAAATCTACAGCAATAAAAATTGTTTTTACTAAGACAAAAGTCTTACTTTGCAAATTATTTCCTCTTGCGCTCCAATACAAAAATTTAAAATATATCTAGTTTGTAAGCAAGACCAATGTAAACCTGAATTTCGAACCCTTAATCCATTACCTATAATAAATAACTATTATCAATTCTGATTTATAAAACGATGAGTTGTGGTTCTGAGAACTCGAGTTCAAGAACGGTCGAATCAATTTCTTTACTAACCATTTCCCACATTAAAATTAAACTCGAGTTAGACGTCTAATATACGCCCTCTTCTGTATAAATATATTAAATAAATCATTACTAATATCTACGATAAAGCTGTCTGACAAACCCAAGTAATAGGTAATAAAGAGTTGGAGATATATTTATAATAACTAATGTGAAATGAAGTCACCAGACTTGGGTAAATGTCGCGTTAACATTAGAGATAATGTATTGAAAACATTTTTTAATAATGTTTGTAAAGAAAATCAGTCTGTGTTGTGACAGAAATAATAACTGTTTTGATAAAGAGTCTGTTTGCTTGAACGTCTTCATAGTGTAAACAATTGTATATAATGACGCGCAAAGCCGAGCCCAAACCACAGTAAAACATTCGTTTCAAATGTTCAATAACAAATTAAATTCAGCAACAATCTCCCTCGTGCGCTGTGTACGATGAAATCTCATTACAACTTCAAAGCATTTTCAAATTCATTCTTTTTTATTGCAATATATAAAACACCTGTTGACGGCGGTGCAGGGCCGGACCGGTCCCGGCGGAAACTTCAATCCTCCGCCGGAAGTGTGTCAAACAGCTTCGGGAAACAATCATATAATTGTGCGGGAAAACACAATACAGAATACATGAAAGACAAATGCGCCGGCGTCAAAGGATTGTCTGCATTATTAGATTATTCCTTTAAATGGCAAACATTCACCTTCCTCTGTGTATTTGTTACTCTTTCACTTCATAAACACAACCCAAATTCGAAACCTATCTAGGTTTTGGCATTCGGTGAAACATTTTTAAATTTTATTTAAATTACATACTTTTGTTTTAGTTTATTTAATCTTCAGTTCAGTTTAGTAAAACAAAATCGAGCATATTTTTCTTTCTTATTTCCTCTACAAAAATAGACCTTGTGATGCACTCACCACGCCAGCTACATGTTTAGTATATACCCTGTTCGTTATAAGTATTAACGATATCTGTGAAAAAGCTGGCACACACAACATTCAGTAATAAGCCGTGAATGATATATACTTATACATTTTGTACTTTTCGTATGTAATTCGTTTCGTAATGCTGATATTAATTGCAATATATTTAAAATAAAGCTTTTGATCTTTGATATAGTACTAAACTAGATTAAATTGTCAAGTCTGCATGATGATGATGATTATATTTACCCATATAACCTCGAATTTGGCCATTAGCATCATATTTAAGGATAGATACTATACTCTTAAATCTGAGTCCAACCAGAAAAATTAAGTTATACTTATCAGACAATATATCTCATTGTATCGATTCTAAATGTTCAAACATAATTTAATTATCTGTTTGAGATTTTGAGACATTTACTACGAGTTGAATCCAAAAACACCCATTCTGTGCAATAACTCAAAAATAGGTCGAAGTACGACTTTGGCAACCTCGTTATTCCATTCTAGGTATAAAAGCGGATACAATTTCTAATAAAAAAAATACCTTCAAACGGCTAAAATACGAAAAAATCGCAATCTTAGATTTTTCTTCATTTTTGGCAATTTTCAATTTTTTCATTCTAGAAATAATTGTACCCGATGACATATAAATCTGAAGATTCGTATACTTCTGTACTTTTTCCGTCACATGGAACGATGATAGCGTCAAGTTTGTGTATCGACCTATTTTTATGTTGTAACCCAAAAATGAGCAGGTATTTGTAAGATATTTCAATTCAGTTTAAAAATCCGTAATCGGAAAGTAGGGGAAAGTAGCCTAATTTGGACCGTAGCCTAATTTGGACCGCTGTGGTATCCAAAGATTGATAAAATCTGTGCGATTTTAGATAGACTACTTGTTATACGTAGAGGTAGACCAGATTAATGTAATCGTGTTTGTGAAAAAATGTCTCATGGTTACATTAAGAGAAGGGTTATTTGTTTGACTACGAAGAAAATTTGTTATTTTGATGTAAGAGTGAAAGCCGTTAGTTCGTCCAAACGTAAATAATTACAAGTCCTCTTATATCATCACAAAGCATACTTATCTATCTATAATTTCTTGTTACAATTTTATGAGTTTATGTTACTTTGACATTTTTGTATAATTTTAAGTATAAAATATTCAAGTTGCCCAAGTTGGACCGAAAACAGTTGCCCAAATTGGACCGACAAAAATTGTGATTACGGCACAGAATAGTACATACAGAAGCGACACGTCGACATGTCGGTACCTTTCATGTTACCCTATTCAGTTCTATGATCTTAGAGATTGTGTAGACCTTTAAATTTGTTGACTTCTATCTCTCCCTAAGATGTGACGAAAATATCCGATTTTAAACAATGAGCCCTTTAAATTTGTTGCCTTTCCCCATCTCTCTGACAAAATGCGAAACATAAAAAAGAAAATGGTGATTCATGGTTTTGTACATTGTGTGAAGAAACCAAGGAAGAAAATATGATACAATATATGAAATGTCGCACTTGGATTCATTCTCAGTGTGCTGGAGTTAGTGCTGTAGTTAAAAGGTTCTATTGTTGTAATTTTCGTTAAGAAAGCTAATGGTCCAATTTAGGAAGCTAGCGGTCCAAATAAGGAAACCGGTTTCCTATGTTGGACCGATGACAAGATTTTTTTGAATTTATTTTTTACTATTAAAAATGGTATTTAAAATTTAATAAATGGTTTTATTTTGAAGGTACACTTGGGGAGTTTCTTTTCTACTACTTAATTTTTATTGACACTTCTTCCGTTCCTTTATATAGTGAATATTATAAAATTGGTCCAAATTAGGCTACTTTCCCCTATATCACAATAGGAAAAAAAATCGTTTTACCGAAAAATGGTTGTAGAAATTTTATTTTACCGTTGTTTTTACATTTCTTGTCAATTCCTTCAACAATTATCGCCATTTTATGATGTATGATGACTTCTAAGATATTTCTTGTTTATTAACCGTCTGTCTTCATTGCTAGTACAGTCACAGTCTAAGTGCGACCTTGGCATGTGCCAGAAGACGTGAGGAAGACATGTATGTGTGTACGGTGCGTGTTAACACACCATGCGTATCTACACTGCATACAATGCAAACACGAAGAAAGAACTTTAATGAGTATGTTTCCTTGATTAAATGATACTCTCTCCCTTCAAATGATTCAGTAACAAACTCGTAATAACCTCCCTCGTTGTAGGGTTGAAAAGTTGCCGGTTTTGTCGGCTATTTGTCAGGATTAAATGCTTTAAGAAACGTCCTAGCCGTTTAAGTTTCAAAAATAAATATGTGGTCACTCCAGCCAGATTCTAAGCTGCTTCATTAATTTATACGGCAATTACTACACGTAGAAAACATATCACTTTAAACTACAGAATCAGTATTGTTTTATAAAATAAAAACGTATCAGAATAATTTGGCCGTAAGTTCATATTTAAACATAAGATAATGTTTAATTACATATACTTCTTCAAATAAAGTCAAATATAACGGTTGAGCCTAACAATTTTAATTTTAAAACTTTTGTCTCTCTTTTTGTAACAAAGCATAGCAAAAGGACTATTTACTTTAAGGTCAATCATAGTTCGTTCTCAGTTGTTACTGTCAACGCAGTTAAATTATTATTATTCTGTATTTACCTTCTACTTTTAGTATAAAACACTAATGAAGCAATAAAATAAAATCTAGTTTTAAGTTGACATAGGGCTCCAAACTAAATAAAAAAAAATATTGCTCATGATCTCTAGTTAAAGTAAAGTATATGTATAAAGCGGTATTTTCTCATTAATATTTGTTGACTGTTGACTATTAATATAAATATTTGGAAAGAAATAAATTATGTATGTAGATACTACTTTTCAGAAAGAATAATTACTATTACCTTATAAGTACGGGCGTTTTCAACGAAATTAAATTAATAATTAATATTTGACCCAAAAGTAAGTCACAAATTAAATTTATGAAAAATACGGGATAAATGTAACGAAGTCACTAACATTACTATTATGACATAATAACAGTTGCAGTCTGTACATTGGGCCAATTTAAAGTCCAGGGAATATCACTAACACAAGAAGAATTTTCTACTTTTCTTTTCAACAATCGTATCGTATATTAAATTCTTATAAGTAAATGAAAAAAAAGCAAGTATGAGAAATATAATAAAAATAAAGGCATAATCCGTTGAAAGAAAAGTGTTACTTTTGTAATGAATTCTGTTTGAATTCAGCTAAAGGTATCAACACAGGGGTGATAACCAAGAGCAGCACAATTAACAAAGTGTCCCAATGATCCCATAATGACATTAATTAAAACCTATTACAAATCAGTGGACAATTGAGACCTCTTCATAAGCGTACGTGTCGCAGGGGCTGACTCACACAAAAACAATTAATTCGCATTAAAATTCAAAAGGCCGCGTGCACATATGGTTTATGCATTTTAAATACGCGATAATGAGTCGCTGTGTCGCCGCCGTCCACTCGGGAAAGTTCGGAATATGTCGGTAGGGGTCGCCAACCAAATGGGACCTTCCCAGAGAACCCCTCAGAACTATCCCCTAAGTTTCAAAATTGAGAAATAAGTTTTCTCCAGCACTCCTTTCCCCAAAAAAATATGAATTTGAAGTGATACAAATGTTTAAGCGATTCTTAAATTTCCTCGAAAATATAAAAAAAAAAATCCCAATTCCCACATATTAAAATTATTTTGCGGCGAGTGGTCTAGTAGATAAAACAATCAGCTGGAGTTCCGAAAATTCGATAAAAGTAGAATAAGTGCGCTATCGCAACCACATAGCATTGCGTGAATATGGATCTTTCTAACGAATTATGGCTTAATAATATTTAAAAAAGAATGCTGATTGAGCAGGCTGTAAGTTATCGATGAAACGTTTTGAATACAGATTTTTGTTTTAAACAAATAATTTAGAAAATTGAATGACACATTAAGAATTCTGGCTTCAGTACGACAGCAAGTAAAATTGTCAAATGGGAAAAATGCTAGCGAAATTAAAGACCGTAATATTTGTCGAAACGTGTTCAATGAGAGCAATAAGTAAAGAAAAAACCGTGAAGCGATATTAGAAGTGATGCGGTGATGACAAGTCGTTAGAAGTAGAAGTAGAAGAAAGCAAACGTGGACCCTCATAATCTTTTGAAACTATCGTTAACAAAGCAAATAAAGAGTAGTATGAACACTTTAAACAAATATTTGTCCGTCTGCAAAAGTTGGCCGGCAGATCGGCGGCAATAAGAGACAATGTAAACGGCTGGGCATGTAATGAAAATACTACAAGTTGGAGAACATTATTACCAGCGGAGATTTTTCCAAACAGCGCGAGCAAATACAATTAAAACAGCCAGATGTCAAGCGGCACTACATTTAAAATTCGCGGCATTTCAAAACAAATGAATACAGCGATGCATTCGAGCCAATCACAAAAGTCTTTGACGAACAAAAGAGCACGCTGTCATCACAAAATGAAATGAAATTCATTTTTTATTATTTGGAAAGAACTCGCTGGTGATGTATTGTTCTCTGGGAGTGTCTGTATTCTAAACTAAATGGGGATTTTTCCAACTCTTATTGGATTGTCAGATGCATGTACAAATACTGGATTTAATCAAAAGGATTAAACATATACCGCTTGATTGAATTATGGACATGTGGAGATGAAAGAGTGTAATGATCAGTTCGATTGAAATTCCCGCTCCCTAGCAGATTGACACACCGTTCTCTGCCTCTACTCCCGAGATTTCAATTCTAATCTAAACTTTCCACGCATTCCATTTGCTCACGCACATACATCAACTCCTACAAACATCTCACAAGTTTTTACTTTACTTGTATTACTACACTACAACACCTATCACAAAAATCACCCACTGACAGAATTCAATCCGAAACACGTTTCAACAAAACACAAGGGATGACGGTTAAATTGTTAATAAATAATTAATCATCATAGATTTCTGAGATTTTTCCTGTGGGGTTTTTTCCTAAGAAGCAACCCATTTCATCAAATATATATCTTAATCAAAATATTGAACTTGTTAACAATCGATCACCGTTTATTAATCCAGTTTTTTATCTACAATGTTTAACGATTGCACAACTATTAAAGTATTCCAATGAGGATGACACGATGAAATGAAAGACACGTACACATTCAAGCATCCGCAGGATTCAAACCCGCAAACCTTGTTTGAACGTGAGCGGTAACCACTTGCCCAAAAGTGACGGTAATATTAAATTCCTACATAAATCAGCATATTTCTTTAGTCGAATGATTAATTTAGAGCCAAGAATTAGAAGACAGTTTAATATGAGGTGATAATAAATTCTGAGTTTAGTTTGGTAACAAATATATCATTTGTTCCCATTAATATGTACGGTATTGTTATTTTTATCATGGAAAGATGTATAGTGTGAAAATAATATCAAAGTCTTTATTACATGCGCTGTTAATAGCACGGGCCCCTCCACATAAGCTAAACTTTCATTTAACGCTAATCCTGCATTTAAACCCTTTGGGTTCATTGTCCTTTTTGTCAGTCCCTTTCCGTCCTTTTCTCGCACCCTTCTAATCTCATAGCCCTGTCCTTGTCGTCCCCGTGGTATTAATGTGGGGTGCGATCACATATACGTGCGACTGTCTTTTATTTTGACTGTTTGGGGCGTGTGGTAAGACCGGGGTCATTTATTAAGGATTTCGGCCCTTCCTGAATCGTGCGGGACGGGTTCGACACTGCTATATACTCATACGAAACAAATCCTACTTATTAAATTACTAAACCATGACTGGTATACCAACTTTTTAACGGTTTGTTCCCTCAAGGAATGTACTATGACGAAATCATATGTGTGCTTTTTAAAATTAAAAGAATGGTTACAATAATCATAATTTTATACTTTTATTTCTTAATTTCCTACAAGGTTTAATATTTCCCATTCACTATGTAATTGTGTCAACTATTGTACCGCAACAATCTAAATTAATTATTACTTTCAAATTCTGCTCAGACCTTGGTCGCGTTTGAATATTTAGCAAATATTAAACGAATCTTCGTGCCGAGTGTCTTCCGTGTTTCAACCGTGTAGAAAAAGCTGTCTGCAGCAAACGCAATTATAGCTATGATAGTTTTAATTCTGCGTTTGACAGGTGTGTAATAAGTGAGATTGCTGTAATTAAATGAATGAGTTACTAACGGAGAGTGGGCGTTAAGAATGAGGATAATCGTTAGGAATAATTGCCAGTATAAAGATAGAATTTTAACGTTGAAAAACAAAAGAAAAATACATTTTCTGCTTTTTACACAAATACCAAGTCACCTTACAAGCAATCAATGTTTGGTGTCCAATTATGAAAATGCAATTGTCCATTCATCTATGTACCTATATAGTGCAGAATATTTTAAATCACAGAATAAATAAAACAATACAATTGAACGATTACTTGCAAAAATTAGATTTAATTAAAAAATAAAAAACAAAAATAGTAATTGGAATATACAAAAAAGTATCCGGATAGACAAATACAGAAGGTGAATAAACGAGATATAAACCAAGAAATTCCTGAATAAATTACATAAATAGGAACTATAAGTTTGACAGAAATTTAATAATACGTCTAATTCGAGGCCTTAAGGATAATGGTTTAAAAGAAAACAAAGAAAAACTAGAATCACATATTGATGCATATATTGTTAAGCTGTTTAAAAAATAAGTCCCTTAAAAATATATTTGTTTCTAAACTAAAATTTAATTAAATTAGTAATTTTAGAGGCATTTTGTCATATTAATAGCTATAATTTAAAATATATTTAAATAAGATAATTTAACACAATCATCTCAAGAGAAAGGCGCTTATAAAATAAGTTCAGTAGTAAAATATAGACCAACGGCTGTTGCCTTGAATCTGATGATGAGTGTGTCGTATTAATATTGTAGTGCGTTGTAGTAGAGAATTCCGTTTTATTTAAGGATGCTGTATTCTTGCTCATTACTCGGAGAGTGAATCCGGTGGCAAAAAGAGAAACGAGGGGGTGTAACACAGAACAGACACCGACACACCCCTAACTTGGTCCAGCAGCAACTGGTGGTTCATGTTCATGCACTACCACCCTGCAACTGTCACGCACAAAGAATACCCAACAAAGAGACTACTACCCCTACCCCTTTCACTAACATAGCTATTATAACCACCACTCTTAATACACACCAGTTATTCTTATTAAAACAACACAGTTTTGTACTCAATACAAAACACGATCAACATGTAATAAATATAAAGACATATACACAATAGTGAGAAACAAACAACCTCTACCTACCCTTTTCACCAAATCTTTATTATAACTACTCTTAACGCAGACTTATTTTTATTAAAACATAGTTTATAGCGTTGTAGTCAAAATAAGAATTAACGCACAATGACGTTTACCAGAAAACATTTTTTAAAGAAATTTATATTAAGAATTAATGTTAGGTAGAGTATAACAATGTAAAAGTCTTTCTAAAATGATTAATGTTGATAAATATTATAAAAATTTAAAAATTGCGCTTATGTGTGGTAAGCCATTTTGTCTCTCTTTCGCTAATTGTACAAAATTTTCTTAATTTATTACTTCTTAAGTTCCTATTAAGTATTTTTCAAAATAAAAAAAAAACTGATATGGACATGACATTACTTCCGTGTATGCACATTTTTGCTGCACTTTATTTATCTTACTACGGAGATTCTACGGTTAATCGTTGTTCAACTTCCAGTGGTTTCATTTCTTCGAAATTCATTTCGAAATATATTATCTTTAGTAAAATTTTATTAAAATGTTTCTTATTGCATTACATATAATTATTTTAATCGCTAAAAAACTTACAAAGACAGATATTGTTTTTTTTTTCCTACAATCCTACTTATTTCTCACGAAATATATTCAGACCGTTGTCAATGTTGACAATTATAAATTCAATTTATTAACAAGAAATCAAATGACTCCTACAAAAATTTATTAACAAGAAATCAAATATTCCCTACAAAAATTAAAAGCCAAATAAATTATTATTTTTATTAACTTTCTGTCAAAAGTAAAGTGCCGTTTTGAAAAGGCCGATTGGAACCATAAAAGGGGATGTACATATACTGATATGCCATAAACAAAATTTCAACATTCTATGCCTATTCATTTTTGTGTTATGCGAAAAATTAAAAAAAAAAACACTACGAGCACTACTAGATGTTATAGCACTCCCATATACAAAATTTCAAAATTCTACGCTTAATCATTTTTGACGTACAGAGGTCAGACAGAAACTAATCAAAATGGATTGAAGGATAGTCAAAATGGATAATATCGTTGAAATCTGAAAACCGAAATTTTTCGCGATTAAAATACTTCATTTACTTTACAAGGGAGTATAAATTACCAGAAGTAATATAAGAGCCATGAATTTATTGGAAGTGTCAAACATAACATTTAGTCCACGACAGTGAAACTGGAGTTATTTAATGCCTGTATTCATAGTCGGTACTTCGTCTTGACTCATACTGGATCTCTACCTTGAGGTTATTACTTAGGCGAGAATTCAAGAAGTTTCAACTATGAAACATGTCACGTAATAAAAGACGAGTACGATCGGAGTAATGATTGGCGAAGTAACAACAGTAAGCATTGACTATGAATACAGGCATAAGTCATTTTTGACCCCAGTCAAATGAAGAATTCTGATTGGATGAAAATGACGTGTGTGAAATAATCATGTGTTTATGAATTTCTTGATAAATTTTATAACTTAACAGGTTTCCAACCTCATATACAGTGTTATTTTATGTGGTTAATAATCAGCCACGCATAGAATCGAATCGTAGATCTCTTACTCCAATCATATTGAATCAGAGTGCATTGACCAATTGCATGTTAATATCAATGTAAAGAGTTAAAATCGCTGCTAAAATGCAAACAAAATATATCCTGAAATCCTTGAACCATTGTTCCAATGAAAGGATAAGAAACCTTTCTAATATTATTGTTCTCAAATATGTATGCGGCTCTTGTACTCTTATGTAAGCTCTGGGGAGTCCGGTGTGTATGTGTGTGTAGTTTAAGTGCATATGAAGTCGGCACTCGCGGGAATGTTTCCCGGCCGACGCCTCGCGACGCCGGAAATTTCCCGTGTCATCACCAGAAACCGAAAAATAAACACGAGGTGCCAAGTGTAAACATCGCCCGCATTTACATTTATACCTAGACAAAAAGACCACCGCGAATTGTGCCCAATGAAAAATGGATCAGTTGAAACTGTGACAGTAAGTAGGGCACTACAATAGGATACAAACCATTGTTAACAAACAATATCATTGGCGTTACAAGTTTTATAAGATATGTTTATTGTAAAGTCGGTTCGTACCGTCACGGCCGAAGAAACATTGTAATATAGTTACACTTTGTTTAATTTTCGAAAACTTTTTATTATCTAATAGTAGATATCATAAAAAGAAGCATCTAATGATGAATATTATACACCAGGAACAATAGAACTAAAGAATTTAGTACAATAATTCTATAATAAGCGACATTTCATACATAAAAGTTTTGATATAGAACGATAGAAATAAACATAACTTTTTAGGTCTTGATTTCTTGGCAAACCTTTGTACTATATTACGGGACAATTTAATGCTCTACTGTAATATTGTACCAGTTTTGTTATAAAACAAAAGAAATAAAGGTTTCTTTATCTTGAACAACAATGGGGTCATAAGCAATTTTTACTTTTTTTTCTGAAAGAACAGTGAAAACACGACTGAAAAATTTTTCGTGATAAGCGACATATCAAGTAAAAATTTTGGCCTGTGACGTGATATTTCTTCGCCAGTGATGAATAAACTGTTGTTCAAGGTATTGGTTTTTTCATATTTGTATAGCTAACATATGTATATATTTAAATTTATATGTATATGAATGAAAAAATATTAATATTATTATATTTATTTTTCATAATAAAAACAAAAATATACAGTAATATTTGATACTGCCAAGCCGCATGCATCTCTCTATTACGCAAGTACTAAGAAACGCGGGCGTGCGATTTTATTTTTAAAATCAGACAACCAATGAAACCGCTCTGGACGTATCACGTAACAGTATGTTTCAATAAAATTTAATCTCTTATAGCTCGCAAACGAAGTAATATTTAATTGAAATATTTTCATTTCATTAATTTATGTATATTTTCATATTCTATTGCAAAATGGTAATATTATTATTATTATTCATTAATTAATAACAATATAATTTAAGAAAAGGGTGATAACTCCTAAAAGTACTCTTGTAATATTTTACAAGTTTTGTTCCGGAACGTTAGAAAAGGAAATATATTTTGATTTTTTTTTAATTCCAATGTCCCAGCACTTTAATTGATAAATGTCTATTGTAATAATGTAGTTTTTTTTTATTGAACGATTGAAATAAGTCCTTATTCTTTAGTTGAATTTCTGGAATATATGGAACAATTTATAAGAATTAATTCCAAAATAATCTTATACTATATTGGGGCATTGACAAGGTACTTGATTTCTAGTACAGTGGTTCTTTATTAAGAGTCAGTGGACCCCTTGGAGGACCGTGGAAAGATTTCAATATAACTAATGTTTAATAATAGTATTTTATTCATTTAATCAATCATATTTAAGAACCCCTGGTGTAGTAGAAGCAAAGAATAGTTACATACAGAAGCGACTATACGTGTCGGTACCTTTCATGTTAACCTATTCAGTTCTACGACCTTTGTGTAGACCTTTAAATTTGTTGCCTTCCCCCATCTCTCTCTAATTTTCGTTTCACTGTCTTACTGTCGCTTCTGTATAAACCTATTCGGGTGTAGTAAGGAGATATGTACCTTAATACTGTCGTAGCAGGCAGTGACGCGTCCATTCTGCACCTCGACGTTGGGAGGAGGATGGGCGAACTTGCACTCGGTGTCGGGGCGCGAGCACTTGTTCCGCTGGAACTCCCTGCACACCTCGAGCTGCAGCCAGCGACTGTCCTTGCCGTTCAGCAGGTTGTTCATGTTGACCATCGCCATGGCGGTTCTCTAGTATAGGCCGGGATCTGGTGCGTGTGTACGTACGGTTCTGTCTCGCTACACGCTGGCTGTGGGCATATGTGCTACGCTGGGTTAAGTCGGGGATGGGGGGCGCATTGAACCTGCAAGCGGCGACGCGGCGGCACGGGACACGGACGCGGGGAAGCGAAGCTGATGCGGAGTGCTCTGCTTATGTCGGCCTTAGTTGGGGATAGCGTTCTGCAACAAACAACACACCAATCACTATCACTCTACAGGATCATCTACACTAACTTAGAACCGAGATAATAAACTGACTTATTAGATAAATAAATTATACTAAATAAAAATTATTAGAGGTCAAATGTTCCTGTTTAATATTCAATATGATTATTACTATTAGATAAGAAAAATTCGTTTTAAACATTTTAGGTGATACGTATCAAAATTAACTTAATTTTTGTTAAATTTCATAAATTTAAATTTGTTATAATCTAGAGATGAAGTAGATACTTTATTAGAAGTGCAAGAAACCGAAGATAATTATATATTTCGTATTCGGCATGAATATACTACAGATGACAGAATTGAAAATTTTACCGAATAGAATAGCTTTCGTTTGTAAAAAAAAACAGTATTTTTTCTTTTCCCACTCATTGAAAATGAATAGACATCGTCATTTTACCGACAGGTTCATAATTAAAGAAATACATATGTGGTTTTATATTATAAATTATTATATTTGACTATAGAAATCAAACAAACTTCCAAACATGTTCAACCATAATATATACCTAACCTGAAAACGTCAAAGTCAAAATATTGTTAATATTTCATTTCTCTTCAACACATAATTTATTCGATATGTTTATCTCACTCTTCCTAAATAAGCTTTTGCCAACTTGAAAATATCCCTAAGTTTATTTAACAGGTAGCTAATAGTTAACACATGAATAAATTCGTGTTGATATCACAAAATAAAAGATTTTGAAAATTTTTAATTCCATCAAAATATGAAAAAAAATATTTTTAAATATTATTCTATAAAATTTTAACTTGCTATATTATCTTTATGTAGATTGAAATCTAATTAAAGATCACCTATGGGCCAACAAAAGTTGAACAATATAACAATTCCAAATGTAGTTAACGATATTTTATTAATAATGATACTGCAGAAGAATTTGTTAAACGTAGAGCGGTTCTTCAAAATACTTTTGCTCCAAAACTATTTAAAACTAATCTTAAAGAATAAAAATGTTTTTTCTATCATTCATTTTTAAGCCCTCATACGAATATCAAGAAGTAAGCAAGCGCCTATGGATAGGTCAATATTTTGTATTATAAAAAATAAAGTAGGTAATAACATAAGCAGTATTAACAATAATCTAAGACATCATTTTTTTCTCTCTAAATAATTTTTAAATTAATCTCGCAAAGAATAGTCAACAAGTATTTCCTAAATCTTGTGATCCTTATCCAACTATTTCCGAAATCGCAATTTTAATTACAGAAAATAAAATTGTAATTCAGAATTTATTTATTTGTTAGTTTAATTTTAAATAACCATCTAAAATACCCCTCAAAATATCCTAACCTATCACAATATATTAATTTTCTTCAACATTCATAAGTTATAAATGTAGCATAATTTTAAAAATCGTACCTGTTCTACTACTACTTCTTGATTTCATGTATTACTATCACTGCGATATCTTATACTTGCTTACAACATAAACTACTCGAATGACAACTTCATGTCATCTATTTATGACATGTGTGATTGTTTTACACCAGCTATCTTGATTGTCAGAAATTTTTAGCTCTAGTTTCGTCATCGTCATAGCAACGTTGTTGATTCTGTTTGCTTTCTAGTTTGTTTAACACACGGGTAACTAGATTTCCTCATAATTCATAAATATACAGGAGAAATAATTAAAATAGTACAGTTTGATTTCCAATGTTTCTAATGTAACCTAAATTTATTGTATAACGTAACTGATTAAAAATCTCACGTATATCAAATGTGTTAATATTTATTTATAACCAATTCTTTGTATCTAAATACCACGAGTAGAGCAAGTATCAAGTATACGTGTAGTAATCTACACTTATGCGGTACTAGTTGGTGTCATTGGCATTCAGACATAGTGTCTGCAACAGTGAAAGGAAAATATGACGATGACGTCATTACATACTTAATTAGTAGTACTGTGTCATTTAGGACGCAGCTTAATAAATAACTAATGCTTCACAATCATCATTCATTTATAAATCAAACAAGAACTGATTATCTTTAACAACTTGCAGCATATTTCAAACGGACAACTAATCTTACAATCACAAACGAAAGCACATTTTTCACTATATGTAATCTCAATATCAGGAAATGGTAGCTAAATGATTAGCATGCTCGAATTTAAATTTAAGTGAGTGAAAATCTGACTTTCAATTCAACATTTTAATTATTTATTTCTTCAACCACTAGTGAAAATAGGCATTAATGGCATTATTATACAACGAATTGTCCATGTCTCACTGTACAGACATACTTAAATAAGAGAAAATTACTTAAAATTAATTTTATAAAATACGACTATAAATGAAGAAATAAGAAGAAATTTTCTGCACAGTATTGATTTATTTGTTGTAAATTAGATTCCGTAACATTATATAGAGGTTGACAGATTTCAGTATAGTGTGATAGTGGTGTGATCAAAAGCTGATCATATAATTAGACTTGTAATGTAAATTATGCAGTGTAAGTTTTCTATATCATTCGTAATACGCATCTGCAATTCTCCTTGCGTAATATTCTTTTTTTCTTATACGTTTATTGTACATTCGGTAAAGAAAGTATTTACCGAATTTAATGCTGTTAAACGAATGTAACGAGAGTCATTTCAATAATAGCTTTGTAGTTAACAACAACTACAAAAATTTAAATAAAATTGTCAGGAATCAAACATTGGTTGGTATATTTTTGTTTATCAGTCAAGATCATGTATAGGGAACTTAATTTGGTGGCAAGGTTTGCTTTTAAATTAGGGGTATAGTTTGTCACTCTACAATCTTTGTGAAGGACTTAAAGAGTTTATTTTGGATTGCGACACGCTTAAACACTGCGGTATTTTCATTTGATTAATAGTTATTTACCCAAGGTAATACAATTTTTTCGACCAAATTTGCTACTAATATTTATTAACTATCACTTGATTTAACAAGTCACATCGTTATAATCACGTGATAGTCATCAGCTAGTACAATGCTAGTAAAACATTCAAACCAATGCTAATAATATGATTAGTGATTAGCAAGTGACTACACATTATCCCTTGACTAGCATTTAACTCAAAACTCACATGTTAGTCACTAACAAGTACACTGCTAATAAAGTATTCAAATCAAATTGGCTAGTGGTACAATGGGTAATTAGCAAGTGACTACATATTGATTATCTCTTGACTATCATTTGATTCAACAAATCTCATTGTTATGCCGAATTTACACTAGTTAAGTTAATTGTACCAGTACCTAACCAGGTAAGATACTCTAGGCAAGTAGGTTTCCGTTTCCCATTATTACCCAAAAATCGCCTTAAGTCTTAAAACATTATATTTGATCTACGTAATTATTTAATTCAACAAATTAATATGAAATCGAAGAACAATTAAGTGTCCCACAAAAATTCATAATCACGGTAAAATTGTACAAACTTTACAGTCTCTTCTTCTGATTACCATTTCACTGGTGGTAAGTGTCTACCTACTTTCCCGTCCTGATTACTAATGCAACTACTGGTACAAGTACTTTTTTATGTGGTTTACACTAGCTACTAACTAAGTAGCTGTCTTGCAAGTTACTGATATTATACCAATGTAAACGCCACTTAATTATTGACAATCATCAGTTAGCATACTACTAGTAAAACATTCATATAACTGGTGATTAGTGTATTCTTCAGTTTCTCCTTTATATTCACTTGATAGTCACCAACTAATACACAGCTAATACATTTATACTACCAGCCATTAATTTTAAATTTATTTAATATTAGGAGTCGGTAACAAAGAAGGCGGAATTCGAACCCAAGACGATCCTATTCTTTCGGGATTGTCTGGTTTTGGCAAGCCCTCCCCGTTTGCATGCGTGCCACGTTGGCCGCAACAGCTGCTGGGCATTACCTCACCGGCACTAACACCGCGTTGATTTTTTCTTTCTAGCTCAGGCTGACCTAAATATGCATTATGCTAAATATACGCTGCGTGTCTACCGGAGACTGAAGGTGTTTCTACCAATTAGACACACCGCGCACCGCCGCAGACAGCTGAATGCATTCATTAGCTTACGACATTTATGATACTAGTCGATTTGCACAAATTCACCTGGTGGAATAATAGGGAACATCGAAAACTCGCCAGATGCTAATAAATTTAAGCACAAGTAAAGATTACTCAATATGAAACGTAATATTTAGTTCCTATTATATTAATATAGGAAATATTGTTATCCCTTTTCTTCAGAGCACTGACTTCATCATAAGCAAGTTATCACATTTTATAGTTTACGTTAACATGATACCTGGTATTTACTTTTAGGCAACTTGCATTTCAATTACACTTCACAGATTCCAGTGAATTCACCATAGTTTAAAATTTAAATAAATATAAAAACAAGACTTTTCACAGAATGATAACGGGTATTCACTCTTACGTAAGCTGACCATATACAGAAATCAATGCTAGTAATAGTTTAAGTTAATAATTTCTGAATCAGTTCCAGTTACAATAAGAACAAAATTTCGATTTAGGTTCCAGTTTCTAAAAGAAAATAAGTTTAGGTATATAGTGATGTGTATTTGTAAACCAAATTTCGTACTTGTGCCAATAACCATGTTTATTATGTTTCTAAAAAACAAAAAAAAGTCATATTTCTTAGAGCGATGAACCTGAAAGTCATAAGAGTTTTGTTTCCGGTTCTTTAAACGATTTACATTTCGGTAAAGGCCCACTAGCATTTAATAATAAAATAATATTTTAGACTTTGTGAATACACATTTATTTATTAGGATAAATATAATATCGTCCTTTCATCAATTTCATAATTGTTTGGAAACAAATTATAAGATCCTCATTTTATTATAATACATTAAATGTGGATAAAAAGTATAAATGTATGTACTAGCTTTTAAATTTATTTGGTGAAACGGTAGTAAATGTATCAATTTTGAAAGAATTCCTTCTGTTCGTTTGAGACAAATATCTCGTAGGCGAGTACAGAGCAAGTGACGTCGATGTAAGATTAAACAGTCCACTCCGTCCAGACTTCGTTGGGGTATTTTACGAGCAGTAAACGCCTTCAATTCTATCTAGATATGGTCTGTAGGAATCGGCATTCAATACTAGATTCACAGCGGGGAGATAATGCACTTCTACTTCTCTACAAAGAGATTTAACAATTTAAATATTGAAGGCTTTCAATTGGTGTTAGATTCATGCCAGATGGTTAGGTTAGTGACCGAAGTAGTTGCCAAAATGAAACAAGAACCAGTGATAAAAATAGTCATAATCAAACATTGATATTTCGAAAGAATTAATCACCAACAGCCAAAACAATAAAATCCAAAATGGAAACACTTACTTAATACATAAATTTATAGCTCACGGCTTATTAACCATTGCTGGGTGTGCCAGTACGCATTATTTCAGATATTGTTAATGATATATTTTTACAGAAAACAGCGTTTAATAGACGTCATCTTCAAGGTACAAGGTAAACTAACTAGCGTGGAGGGTGTATCACATGGTCTACTTTTAAGGTAAAAAAATTGACTCTGTAGAATTCAAATTCAGATTTTCAGTGGTCAAAGAATAATTATTTTTTATCATATTTTTATAAACTTACTTAAATAATAGTTAATAGTTAATAGATAAAATCAGAACTTGTAAATTTATTTAAGAAATATATAGAAAATAAACAAATTTATTTGTAATGAATATATTTGCATTGTTCAGCATGTCCTGTACTCCAGGTGCTTGAATGTCCTAATAAACTGTAAAGAGGAAGGAGATATCTTATTTCCTTAAGCATTACTAATCAGATAACATCTTTGAAATTCAATACTCTACAAAAGTCCAAAAATTAGCATTTAGCAATTAATTCGCTGTGGATGTCACCGTTACAGTTGTTTCCTTTAAAATTCTCTTCTTAGCATTGCAAATGTTACATGTAAACCTCCTTTATTATTTAAATCTACGATTTTTTAGAGCCGGTCAACAACACCGAGTGAAAGGTACGTACGTGTATTACGAAACACTTTTTTGTGAGGCTGACAATGCGAACAAATTTGGAACTTTCGCTAAATTTAGGCTGAGTGCGAATGGAAATTTTTAGGTAAATATTTTGAAATAATTGACAGGTGGTAATAAAATTTTCATTTGCTCATTACGTATTCAGTATATTTGTTAGTCAGACAGCGCCATTTATAAAATGTAAAATGCTGCGATTTATTTTCAGCGCGATTTAAATTTCAACCGAAACGACATTCTTTCAAATACTTATAATAATTTGCAATTCAAGTTGGATCATTTTATTTACTATTCTTCAAATAAGTAGAACTATCTCAAGACTTCACTTTACAAGATTAACACGACATCAGTTTTGATAGTGGTCTAACTTAATTTCCTTATACTAAAATTAAGCCTTTTGTTGTAAATTGCTCTATCAAAACGATCTGAAGAATAAGTGTAACACTGAATTATTAAATCGTTATTTCAAAAATTGAAATTATTATATCAATCGAATGTGCTTTGTGTGTCATTCATTCAACATCTGTTCTTTACGTCTTAATGAATCATTTCTCACTTTTAAAACAAAGTAAAATAATTAAAACATAATTCAATCAATCCACCTGCACTGGCCTTGTTTTCTTATTCAAATTTGTCTAAACGGCCTACACAATCTACTTCATTTGTAAATACAGATTTTGTGGGTTTAAGGAATTACTAATATATCACTCGTAATATGTTTATACTTGAACTTTAGTAGAGCATATAAGTGATATTAAAATGTTCATTTTTTATAATTTGAGTGACCACGATTGTCAGCCTTATTCTTGTTGCAATGTGTATACGGAACCATTCACAAAGCAGTATTTATTGGTTAATAACCTACATTCTTTGCGTAAAACCTGTAGTGGATTCGAAATCACTGTGACATACTATTATATTACTTAATTTGAGGACCAATTTCAGTATACGTACATTACCGACGGAAGTTTTGTAGAAGGTTATAATGGATTCATACTTACAATAATAGCATATTACTCAATGAGCACGTAATGTGTATTATTACTCATGAGCTTGAAATTTGCCAACACGAGCGAAAACGAGTGTTGTATATCATTCGAAAGAGTAATAGCCATTAGGTACATATACTGTTTTTACGACTATAACATGAAATAAATATGTTTATTAAAACCAAATGTCTGTTTCACAGTGTACTTAAGGCAAGGCAATTATTTCTAGTGCTATATGGTGAGAATTCTAAAATGTGTAAATAACGAAAATTCAGACGTGTGTTAGGTCGACAAGTATGAAATTTTATTATTACTCAAAATATGGTAGAAATGGGTGCCATTATTTATTACAAATTGCAAAATTTAATCCTTTCAGGCCAAAGATTTTATATTCGATGATACCGTGTACAAAAATATACTAAGAAATATTTGGTGCCTACCGGTAAAGACAGAGATGTATCAGTGACTATTTTCAGACGTTAAGGTTTATAAAATGTTGGAATTCTACAAAGAATGCGTAGAAGACATTATCTGGTAAAAATTTAATTCTTTTTCAGTATATTTTTATAGTCTCAAACTTTCTGTCGGAAGCGTTTGTATCTTTAATTTGAAATAATCTTAATAAAGAAACAATAATTTTCTTACATTTTAAAAATTTTTCACAACTGATTAAAATGCCGGTTACCTTAACCGTCGGTTAATAGATAAATGTCGCATTAAAAAGTAAACAACATACATTTTTGATAACTTACGTCAGTTTTTCGATGCGATATTTTTTATTAATCGCTGGTTAAGGTAACCGACATTTATCTAGAGGTGAAAAAACTGACCCTAAGGCAAATTAAATAGAGACAAGATTTCCATCCATCTTTAAATATGTTTTTGCATTTAGTAATGTAGGTAGTCTGCCAATAAACTCTAAAATAGACCTACAACTTACGAGTCCGTTTAGATACATTTTTGTTTGATTATTAGTTAGCTACGTTGGAATTTCAACCCCAAATCATCGTGGATTCGTATCGATTAATGGAAACTAACCCGTTTTTAGAACAATGCCGCAGAAATCGTCGAGATAATATACGTAAATGAAAACTGATTTCTGGTGATTTATGGTCGAATTTCCTTAGTGAAAAACCTCGTTGCGGAATCCGGGTAAGGTAGTCGGGGGCGTCGTGACGCACGCCACTGGAATGCGACACATCTCTACGTCCGCGATGCTATTTATATCATCCAATACCGCCCGCTCTCATATGTGGGATCGTATAGCTACACACGTGGTACGTGGACCATGGCGTGTGTTGTTAGTTGGTCAGAGCACGGCGGATGGGTGGTTCCGAACCCATCGCAATTGTCAAAAGACATTCTCATTGTTAAGCGTTGCTTGTGGTCTATTCATGCAAGTTCTATTCCAGTTCAATAGCAGTGAAGAATATAATTTAGATTTCGTCGTTATGGTGACAACATTAATTAAAAGTGTATTAAATTTACCAGCTATAAAATATTTCTAGTCTTATATAAATTTAAAAAAACGGTGATGCAATATTTGGTTTTAAAGAATGAAATTTGGAACGTCATATACTCGTATATGTGTTAGATGTTTATGAATAAGATTTTATTTTTATTTTTGAGAAGCAAGGTGTTACGAATTTTATCACCTTGTTAAATATAATAACTAACTTTAATATGGTAAACAACACTTTGTTTTTTAAAATGAGCCAAACATATTTTTGGCTTACGATTTTGGCACTATAAAAATTGACAACACATGTAATATGAAATTTATATATACTTATACCATAAACACTTTCAATTTTAGTAACCAAATTAACGATTTTGGTTAGTAGAAATATTGATTGTTGAAAATAATGGAAAAAAACCCGTAAGGGTTATGTTTTCGGTTTCAGCTTTGGTTTTTAAGTATGTTGCGATTAACAATTTCTTCTAATTTTTATGTGATTGTGTGATGTATGCAATTGTTTGTCCCATGAATATTGAAGCTTCCTAGTGTATGAAATAAATATAAGGGGTCCTAGTTCCGCAATTATCCAGGATCAATAGCTAATTGATACATGTCAATCCTGCAATGAATTGTTGATGGGAGTCTGCTGGAAATATCCATGGAGATGATTTTCCCCTGGAGGTTTTTATTTCCACTTCCTAGCTGAAGTTTCCAACAGCTGTGGATTAATATTAAACTTACAGAACTAAAATAGCATACGCGGTGTAGGTTAAACATAACTCGGATGACTATTTTCATTACCAACATGTACAGGGAACGACTTTCTTTTATTTACCCATTACATACTTTTTTTAAACAAATAGTGAACTTGAAGATGTTCTCCTGTCTTTGAACTAATATTTTTTTCGCTCCATCGTTCACATAAGCATAACTTATTTCCTTCGAAACAAAAGTCGTA
The DNA here is from genome assembly GCA_035578165.1 of Stenolophus ochropezus. Taxonomy (NCBI): domain Eukaryota; kingdom Metazoa; phylum Arthropoda; class Insecta; order Coleoptera; family Carabidae; genus Stenolophus; species Stenolophus ochropezus. The sequence continues at coordinate 39,695,718 of JAQOWZ010000001.1, read as the reverse complement.
AATTTCTTTTAACATCTTATTTAGTTACACATATAACGGACAACGTTAACAATAAAAAGATGTATGTAAATAATTCTAAAATGTCCAGTGCCCCACATTTTACAAATTTAACATTATTTGAAGTTAATTGCTGCTGGTGGCGTGAAAAATATTATAAACTACTCGGAATGTAAGTACCTAAAACAACTCTTCTCGAATGGTAGTGTGAACTTCGGCACCGCAAGCCTCAGTTTATATCTCCTCGAAAGTTATAATTTAGGTACTTATAATCCTTGCAGCTTAAATACCTATTATCGACTGCCAAATAAAATAATGAAGGTATTGTAATAATTACAAAACGGATTTTAATAAAACTTTATATTAAAAGTTGTGACATGAATCTACAAGTTGATCAATTTTTGGTAAATATAAGTCAGCCGGAAGACTCGGACAAATATTTCAAAACACGACTTTCAAAAAGCTGCTGTAAACTATACAAGTTTTATTTAAAAAAGAGCGCACATATTCGATAATGGTAGTCAATTCTATTGTAGCCAAAGCTGTCTTTTTATATTCATAATAAATAAAATTATTACAAAAGACTTTACTAGGTATATTATTTCTGAATCATGACTAAGTATTTGTCTCATTTTTGTTCTTCCTCATGATTTAAAATTTTTGCGTTTTAAATATTTTTTAACAAACCGTAAAATATAATCCACGGTATAATTAAAAATCAGTAGTGTTTGTTTAGAATGTATCGCACTATAATAATTGGTTAGAATCATATGTTGGCTCCACCTCCTGTTAATAAATTAGCCAATTAGCAATTACTGACTTCATTCTAATTTTATGTCCACATTATCTAGTTATCTAGTTATAAGCCATTAATATTTCACTGCTTCTGAAATTCATTTGACCGTACGTTCTTTCATGAATTACTTAGTAATTGACTCTGAGTACCTATTTGCCACATGTTACAACAAAAAAAGATATGAAACAAAATAATAATTATATATAGAACAATTTCTTGAACCATTTTTTCCTTATTTGGAACTAAAAAAGTCTATTAAATTAGAAATAGCGTTAAAATATAAAGACAACATTTTAACTCTTAAAGATTATTTAATTGTTTCCTTTTTTATTATTTTTTTTTATCATAGGTACAAAAATTAATTTTAACCGACTGATTATTGCATCCTATTTAATTATGGCTTATATTATGCCTAAGACCCCAAAACATATTAATATTTTCCTGGGTACAAATTCGTTATTTTGCAATAATGTTTTTATACAATATCAAATGATCTTTCTGTGCGTTTTTATCTGATCGTACAGCGGTTGAGTGATAAACAATATAAAAATAATATCTCCCGAACAACTATATATAATACGTCCATAATTCATGCTGCCGAAAATGTATCCCTGCGATTTTGTCGGCCCTGTAAAAAATCTACGTCGTTTGTGTAACAATGGAGTCGGTGGCTTTATGTATGTGCTTAGCGCTCCGTTGCGCACAGTTGGCCATGGATAAAACGGGCCTCCTCAAAAACACTACTTAATTGTACGCCACACTATATTATTCTCCAGGACTGTAGGACGCACGTAATAAGGATGTGGACTCATTGCCTCTTCCTCGAGAATCAAAACATTTTACTTTAAAACATAAAAAAAACGTCCCAAGTAATCATTATTAAAAAATCACCTGGATAAGTTAAAAGTTAAAAAATGGGAAGAAAATGGAGCAAACCTACTGTAGACATTATTCAATAAGCCTCATAAAAATAAAAAAATTAATTACATAAAATTTTCTTATATCAATGCTATAGGTTCGCCTTAATCCATTTTATAAGTTGCGTCAACAATTGCTCTATTGTCATATCGAAGACGATTATTAATTAATAATTTTTTAATTAATATTGGATATTGTTAAATTGTTTTCGATATTTTTTGTAAAATTGGTACTGCGTCCTACGGTAAATGTCAAATTGATAACCTTAAATATTTGAAAATGTATTTTTATAAATTTGGAATTATTATAAATAAAAAGATATCTTCTAAAACAATTTAGCGTCTTATAAAACTCATGTAATAATATAGTATTTTAAAATTAATACTAGTTTAACAACAAAAAATTCCACGATTTATATTGGTTCTATCTATTATTCGCGTTATGTAATATTAATAAAACAAAAGAATATTCTTTTTTTATTTTAACATGAAAATATATAAAATAAATATATTAAAAATATGTAAATAAACACCTATGAGCCGAAGGTAATGTATTTTACACATCAGATGTTTTAGATAGAACAAAATGAAATTACTTTAGAAAATCTGTAATATAAAGTGTGTTTACATCCAAGAACTTAATTAGTAAACCCACTCATGTTCTGTCAATTCATTTTTTAGACAAATAAGAAAATATTAGAAAACAACTAATTTTAATCAAAAAATAAAAAATGTTCAATTTTTTCTAGTTTGATTTTACTAGCTAATACTATCTAGTACTATTATCATCACAAGAATTTCTAATTACTACATTACATTACATTACATCATTTCATTTTCGGTCGAAATAAAAAATATTCTGCGACATAATCTTCAATTTTTGTAAGTTTCAGTTTTATGCTGAAAATTAAATTACAAACGGTAACATGATTATATTTTCTGCTAATAAAGAATGTTATAGCAATGATGATGGTTTAACTAATCATTTATTTATTGCTTGTCGTTGAATTTGTAGTATAGATTGATGGAATATCGTAATGTTTGATATTTTTTCATAAACATAATTCTGCTTAATCACTAAACAAATGTGGTCATACTATAATGACTGGTACACAAATCGCCCGTCCTACCAGTTGATATTTCCAGTATTTATCAATCGCATCAAACAAATATTAACAATTTACACTACTCCAAACAAATAAATTGTTGCAAATTAATACATTTAACATATTGAAATGCAAACTACTATATTTGCACACATTCACAGCAGCAAAAACTGTCAATAAACGAATGCATGAATTTTAGATGGAACCTACTGTTGGTATGGAGTTAATACTAATTGTAATAACATGTTATATCAAATATTAAAATGCTCATCTCTGGGGAAATTAAATATATGTGAATTATAAATTAACATGAAGTGCACGCACATATTTTTGTAAATAAAAATTATATTGAAACGGCTTTTCAGGCAATGCAAAAAGTTACCCAAATATATCTAAAATAAAAATGGTGTAACAGGACATCCGCCATCACCTAAAAAAAGAGCACCGCAGAACCATTCTAATATCAATATAAGAATTATTGTAGAATACGGGATACTGTAAAGGTGCTATTCAAAGGTTACCCGACCCTATAGAATGTAAAATAAATACAGAGAAGATCATTTTAGTTATATATCTACGATGTAGAAAAAATGAATGTATTAGAATTAATAAGATTGTGACTGTGAGTTGAAAAGTAAAATATATATCTAAATAATATTAAATAAAAGTTGTAGTCTACAATTCTTTTTTTTTTATAGCTAAGTGATTTCTGGTACTATTCTTAACTGTTTCCATATATTTTAATAATGACATATTTATAGCAAAGAGTGCACTACAGGGGTCATTTTAATGTGGGAATTAGTTCCTGAAGAATAAGTGATGGCACTTTTTCAAGAAGTCCATTACCTGCGCTTCAAGAATCGTGTTCTTGTTTCCATTTCGTGTAGGTTGCAAACTTAGTGGGTGGCTAACAAATAAATAGATCTGATCTGTAGATTACAGATCTAACGGGAACGTAATAAAAGACTTCCTACCATAGCTCGTTCATGGAAATTATACCTTAGAAAGAAAACAGATGAGTCACAAATTAGATCCATGAATGTATCTTCCTCAACCGTGCAAAAGCAGTTTGCAGCAATCAACGTTTTGAAAATGTCTATCAAATCTCAAAAATGAAGTAAAATACAGCTGTGATCCAGTGGTTCAGATTTACTATAAGCCGTAGAAAGCTTGCATGGGCTACTGTTGGATATTCTTCAAGAAAATGGTAGTAAGAATGCCCAGAGACAACAAGAGATAAATTAGAAAAAAGAAAACAGTCGACCAAAAGAAGGAAAGCATGAAAACCCAAAGTAAGATGAGAAGCTAATATTAAATTGCCTTTTTGGTTACAGTACTTATTCGTAATAATAAAGGATTGTTTTACGAATTAGAAACTTAGTTTGTATTAAAATGAACCGATTTTGAAATAATATCAGATAAAAAATGTATGTATTAAATTGTTAAAACTTCTCATATTTCTAAATCCATTAAACTCCTAAAATTTTAATCAGTGAATATCAGTTCCGGAAGTGTTTTTCCACATCCGGTTTCAATTAAATTCATACATTAGCAAGTACCACAATGATCGCAAGCACCCGGGGAATACAACATTGTGTAGGTTTCACTAAACTCCATGGGGGTACGTGGTTATGGGGTCAACAACCGGCCATCACCCCCCACTCATAAGCGTCCGTCACGCGGGGGCACGCACGGACATGTTGTGACATGCAGCTGAAATTATTCTTCCACCCACGCGGAGATGCAGAAGATACGACGAAGAACACAACAATGGCATCCTCGTTATTCTTCGAGAAGAGCTCCGCCTTTTATAGCTGATATATTTGCTTTGTTTTACTTGAATTTTAGGAGATTGTCAATCTTAAACCTCTGCTTCGTACAGCCAAACTGACATAGCTATTATGATTGAATCATATCACGAATCCAAGTTGTTTGAAATAATGAACCTTGTCATTCATCTCCTAGAAGATTGAGCACCTTATATACCTGTTTCTGTTGTATCATTTTACTTGCATTTAACGTAAAATTGTCAGCTTGCAACCTTTACAGGGTCAGGAACATAACAAATCGTAATGCGGTAAATCATTCTATGGGGTATGTGGACATGATCGAATTTCAGTATGTAAGTTATAAAATATAAAAACTAAACAGTATAGCTTCTCATTATAATAATAAAAACTAAACATTAGGTTGCAATAATATAGTTATTGGAGATATGTGAGGTTAGCATGGTAGGATCGTAGAAGACAGCAGGTTTCTTTCTTTCGCTCCCAGTATATTACAATATTTCTTCTCTAAATTTATAATATTTATTTTCCCCTAAATTATGCATAATGGATCGATTTAAAAACGACGAGTATTTTGTTTTCTTGGCTAGTATAATATACGTATATAAAAATCAAAATTTGGTCACATACCATATTACTTAACAACGTTGATTGAGTCAACATCGCTATGAGTTTTTTAAATACCGATGTGTCCAATTGGTTCAAATTAAGTTAAATGAAACAAAATACTAATTACTTACTAACTGTTCTCATATTTTTTTGGACAAATCTCTTCCGCCAAGTATCTTCATCTTCATTGGAAAGTTTTAAGAGAAAAACTGCATAAACATTATAATTTTTGTTGTACTTCGTGACATGTTTTATTGTAGAGTGAAGCCACTACAGGATGAGCAAAATTACAAATGAATATGCTGTCCGAGTGATTCAAATTAATTAAAATGAAAGAAGAATAAATATTATGTGCCCCAACAAAATCCTAATTGAGTAAATATTTCCATGTATATTCATCAACATTTTGTAGGGTTTGGTGTTTGATGTGTCAATAAATCCCTACGGTTTCCTAAAGCAGTAATGGTGCGAAAGGTAATACATGTAATAAACTGGGAACTCAGAGAACACGTGTTTTAATTGCGACAATACTCGCGTTCATTATTTTACAATAGCTTTATTACCCCTAGGATTACACACCATTTTGAATCACCCTCCATTACGACGACTTCGTAAACTTCCAACTACATGATCAGCTTTAATTTTCGCCCTTCCACAAATAATATATTAAACTATAGTGAAAATAATAGTTCCATTTTTTTCTTTTGTCTCCTGCTCCCGTTGTTCCGTATTTCACATTTTTCCTTTTTTCGGTTAAGTTAAATCTTCGTTTCATTTACTATATTACATTTTAATTCATATCCGTAATTTAATTGTCAACACTGTTGGTCTAATGATTAAAGCTTAGGTTTCACAACATGTTATACATACATACATAATATCTCTCTCATTGGACTGCATATGATTTTATTTCATAAGTGAAATTATTAAATTTCGTCGTTAAGAAAATAATAAACAAATAAATACATTGTATGTCTAATAGCGCGAATAATAAATAATGCTTCAAAAATAAATTTTTCATGAATACATTACTCAACATGTGAACCATGTCAGAGGTTTCCTCGCAAGCATTAATATTCCCAATGGCATAATTTACATGTTAAATAGTTGTACTAATGTGAACTTATTTCTAGAATACATGTTTAGTCATTTAACGATACGTATTGAATTTAACAATTTCTATAGCTGAATATATACCACTAGAGTAAATAAACAGGATAAACAGCGTAAATTTATAACGTATAACATGCTATTAATATTTAATACATCAACATTTGATTATTATTAATTACCACGATAAGCTTTTAGATATTCAACTAATTCAGTCTATTGATTTAGAAACAGAAAGTAACTGCAATGCACATTATTAAATGATGATAATAGTGAAGATAATTCTATTTCATTATAATCAGATTAACTAAAGCCTGTCTATTGTTTGAAGCACATTATTGAATGAATATTTATAATTGTAACCCTTACAATTATAAATTCAATTTTTATTTATACAGGAAACACAATTATAACAATTGAATTTAAAAATTTATATGTAAATATTGCAATATATTTTAATAAAATCCTATGTAGAAGATAATTCAATTTTTATTTGAAAAGATTTTTATATGTAAAAATGTATATTCAAATTCTTTATTGCTATAACAGTGCTTCAAGTAGCACAGGAACATGTGTATTTGTTTTTATTGGTTTATGCTCATATTTGGAAACATCATAATTTTTGTAATACTAAACTAAGCAACTAAAGAACAAAACTATAAATGTAAAATAAACGCATAAAAAATTGCCTTCATTAGTGATGCCACGAAAGAAACAAGAGAAGTCTGCAAGTAGGTCTCGTTTCGGTCTCGAGTTTGGTTTATGTATCGTAATCATGTCTTGGTCTTGACTAACTAGCTCTCGACTCGGTATCGACTAGTTTGGAGTCTCACAATATCACTTGATTTTATTAGAACAGGAATCTTGTAAATAATAAAAAGAAAAAAATAATTTGATATATTTGAAATACATATTTGAATTTATTATATTATTTCGTTAGTTAGGATTAGTGTTAGAATGTGGATTGAAGTAGAGCGGTGGATGTTTTGGAGTGTACGTAGCGAGTGTCGGTAGAACTGACGGCGTCTTGTTCAATCGATCTGCGGCCAAACCGACGCCGGCGGCGCGGCGCCAACCAGACGCGGCGGAAAAATTAGCGATATCACTACCACTTCTACTTCAGTGCCATACGCACCCCAACACAATGCCGCTAAACTCCCGTACTTTGCACAGAACACACCCGGATTATTAATCCTTAAAAGATATATAGAAATATGAAAATCAGAATATATAAAAATAATACAAAGCGAACGATCGAGAATTAAATTCGTAATATGTAGTCTATATAACTGGAATAACTTGAACATTAAAATACAAATTCAGTTACCAATTTACCTGCGATACACATAAGAGTACTACCCATATACTTAATTGTTACCAAAACAGTTCCATTTCAAAGAATCCAACATTTATAGATCAATAAGTTCATAATCAAAACAAAAAGGTTCTGATTTCATTTCCGATATCTCTGCGTTCTAGTTGTTCTAATTATATTTTTCTTCAACTTTGTTAAATTGTATATTCTTTCAATTAGTTTGCTAAACACAAACACATTTATCAAGTTATTTGGAAATTTTATGAGAAAAACTACACAACACAAAATATCCCCAGTATTTTTGCTATTATCTTGTAATTAAATATAGAAATTAATTAACCGATATTCAAATTGTGGTGATCTTGATTTAATACATTGTAAATCTTCAAATATATATGTACTCGAAAATTTTATTGACAAAGTCTGAATATGTAACAATATTTTCATTTTCGAATTATGTGTTGTTTATTCAATTAATATAAAAATATGAAAACTAATGCAACCAAGTTCTAATTCTGCTCAAATGCTTAACATATTCTTTCTTTAAATAAGTACAATTACAAAAAACTTAATTCATCCAAAAATTAGATTGGCTGATCATTTATGTGTAAGTATCTTTGCTTTACAACAAAATCAGTCCTGTTTTTGAATTGCACATTCCCCATTTTATTAATAGCTTGTCACTAGCTATACAAAAACAGAAACTAATCTATCCAAATACAAGCTGTGTTCATGTTTGCTCAGTAATATATTTCCTTTCTTTAAGTTAGCATCATTACTAGAAGATATTGATGAGAGAGGCAGTATTCACATCTCCATTTTTCCTTTTCTGTAGTGTGTTGTGTATTCCTTTGTGAGTTTCTCCACCTACACGAAGTCGGAAACTATTCTTACCATTCCGATTACAATTCACGATTAGTGAAATGTCACCGGCATACATTAGGCCAACCAACCGGTTTATCGCAATACGATAACGCAAATACAACCATGAACCATGCCTAGTACTTCAAGACATACACATCGTACGCAAAACAGAACGAATAATAAATAATATTAACACGAAGGGATTCCTGTAACGAACGTTTAGCTCCATTTCTAATCTCATTTCGGAAAACATTATTTTAGAAATAATAATTAATTACTACACAAATAAGTTAAGATCATATTTTAATACAACATGAAATGGTATTTCGAATGGTACATTACTTGAAAGAACAAGGACTTAAAAGTTATAGGTGCAGGTTTCATTATCAATTTTAATTAGTCAATTTTATTCTCTACATCCTTAGTAGTAAGCAATTTCCCTTGATTAAACTGGTCAAAATTTACTAAATAAATATAATTTTTTCCTCCATTGTTTAAGCAACATCATATGCAGTAAAATGAAGCTGATACGATGAAATAAAACAACATGCCTTCGCGGGATTCGAATTTATAACACCTGAATCATGATTCCTAAGCGTTAACCCTTACCTCAACAGTGTCTTCTATATATTTTTTTTCCTAATATATAACGACCGTTCTATTACTAAGTAACTAACCACTACTCCAACAACATCATGCATTAAGTATTTCCAATAATTTTGCTTCAAAAAAATAAGAGAATGATCGTCTTTTGCAAGGCGAATATTTCTTAAACCAATCCAAATCTTCTCTGGGCAAATTCTAGGGGTGACTAGCATTGGCATATAATTACATTACTTGTCCGAGTGAATTTGAATACGCACAAAAGGGAAGCAGTGAGTCACCAACCGGTCACCGGTTTTATTTTGTTGCACATGCAAATTAGAATTACTCAGAGATTTGCAACCTTATACACACAAACTGGACGCACACAACATTATTTTCAAGCAAACAGAACATAGTCACCACTGTATAATAGCAAAAATCGAATATATTTTAATAGTACCATCATATTTAATTATAATTCCAGTTTTAATAACAGGATTCCCTTATAGGTAATAAGTACTGTAAAATTTGCAGAAATATTTTTTCTAATTTTGACATATAAAGTGTCACTTTTCAAAACTGACTGAAATTTTGAAACGCTAAATTTTTCATAACCAAGAAATAATAAACTTTCAACATTCAGTGATGAAAAGTGAATTTCTTAACTTGAAAAGTGTTTCGTTTCCAAACGTTAGTCAATTTCAAAAAGGATAGTTTATATGCCAAAATTCAAAATTAGAAGAAAAAAATTAAAATTAAAAGAATTGTATCAAAATGAGAAAGGAATCTTGTATAAAACACGTTAGAAAATGCAATTTTGTGTAACATTTTGCGGGGTCTCGCTTCGCTCGCTCCAGAAATATCGCATCGTTACACAAAATGAGGCATTTTCTAACTGGTTACATAAATAGCTAATTGGGTATGTGACCAAATTTTGAATTTTACATATATGATACTAGACAAAAAAACCATGCTGACATCACACGTCCCTATTCCGAAACATTAAATTGCTAATTACTATATTATTGCAAAATAATGTATAGTTTTTATTATTATAATGAGAAGCTATAGTGGTTAATTTTTATATTTTATAACATATATACTGAAATTCGATTATGGTCACATACCCCATTGTATTTAAAAAAAATAGAAAAAGTTTTTAAATTTGTAAGGTTTGTAAAACTAATATTTACAGAAAAGGACAGAAAATGTCAAATTCATAATTTAATATAATAAAAACATTTAATAAATTTAAATTTAAATGTTTTATCTCTACGTTACATGTGCTGTAGTGTGTGTTTATGTGTATGCGTGTGGGTATTTCCACACAATTATTATAATCTTCGATAAAGGTGTTTTACATTTATTAAAATTCAAAAAACTAGTGTTCTAAAAATTTAAAAACATAATATATCTAGTTTATCAATTATAGACATATAAAGCTCTAATTTTAAATATAATATGCAAATTATAGTTTTTAGCTACTATAAACCAGATATTCATTATAATTTAATACCGTCTTATCGCTGCGTAAATATCATCCACTAATGTAGATTTAAATGAACTAATGAATATTCTATTTTTATCATCATCCACCTCATTCCAACAAGCGCACATCATGTATTTATATCGGCAAATGTTGATAATGAAAAAAAAGATTACAGCTATCAACAAACACGAGATATAAAATCGTTAGTGTATGTTTTATGACAAAATACACACGGTAATGTGTTGTGATGTTATCGGTTAATATGTCGTAAATACGCGGAGTGAGGGAAAATTCATCTAATTCTTCACTTCGAAATATCATTCTCGACATATAACATCTCGAATGATAATATTAATTTCAAAAGAATCCCTTATAATTACATCATCATCATTTATGACACAACATTCATATATGGAATAAAGACTAAAGTACTTACTTCGTGACAAGTTTTACTTGCATTTTTAATGGTATAGCTAGTCAACCTACAGCGTTTTCAAGAAACCAATAGCACATATTTGTTACTGACCACTCGGACAAAGCGCTATTTTTATTTAGATAAAGATTGGTGAAGTTTGTATATAAATCTTACATGTGGCAGACAGTTTTGTATCAAATCGATAATTTCAAAATAATTATAGTTTATACTTTTGAATTGAAATGGAACGTTTTCAGAAATCAACTAACAAAGGCAGAAAGGCAATATTACAGATAGCTTCGATTTAGTGTTGCGTCTAGACCTAGACCTTCTAGACTTTTGTCTTGTCTTGTCTAGATTATCAAGACAAGACTGACAATTTTCAAGACCCTAGATTAATTAAAATTTTTAATTTTTCGAAATATAAATATTTCATGCGATCATGCGAAGCTAGTTGCATTTGAGCTGAAACAGTGATTGTAAAATAGAAAAAGAATGCTGCCGAAGAATTATTTGTCATTATCTGAAGCGTTTCCGCAGGTTAATACAGTCTTGAAAATCTAGAGTCTTGATATCTAGACACGACTTTTTAACCTATAGACATAGACTTAGTCAAATCTTGTCTTGTCTAGACGGCATCACTACGTCGATTAGCATTATTCTTTTAATTTATTCTCCAAATAAGAGCCAATAATTTATTAATCAGTGTTTTATTTTTAAATACTTAAACTTTTTCTTAATGTACTCCCGTACTACTATTTAAAAATGAATTATCTGTAGAAAAGATATAGTTGTAGAACAACTTCAATTAGCATTGTTCTACTAAAAAATTCTCAATACAAACAGTATTTTCATCTTCTACGGTAAACAGCACGCACAAATGAATATGTATTTTAAAAAAATTATAAATTGTTAAATATACTGTATTTTAAAATAATTTTGCGGTTCTAAATGTATTAGAAACTCTTTTGAAAATGGAAAAAGCGTTGTACTAAACTAAATAAGACAATATTTCAATAATCTGTTAGATTCTCACAACTGGATTTTTTTAACTGTACTTTTTTTGAAAATTTACTAACAGTGGAAAAGATATCGTATTAAACAATTTGATTAATATAATCCTCAAATATAAAAAAAACATTCATAGATGCATTTATATTTTAAAACAAATATTTTCCTTCTAAATGTATTTTTTTCTAATTAACTCTGACATCTTTGATTAATATTATTCTTCTAATATATTCCCCAAATATAAAGTAACATTTTAGTAGTCTACGCTGGGCAAACACTCAGACCTTCTGGAAAATTATTGACACATTAATTTTCACCTAGAACGGTTAATGGTCACTGGTGTTCGTTTGTAGGTCGGGTTAAACCTGGCTTAGTGTTTGGGTAAGTATTATGACCGCACCAGAGCTCTGTTGGTGAAGATTTTATATGTGGTAGTTACACGTTTACATATGAGCTAATATCATCATATCTTTGTTCATAAATATGAAAACTCTCTTTATAACTTTCATAAATATATGAGCCCACTCGTACCTATATGAATTAAACCAAAAATATTTACAGAGGTAATTATTTTTCTTATTTTTTTTTATTTTAATATATCCCAATGCATTTTAGGTCGGATTCATGTATTACCAAAGGAAATATTTAATAGTAAATGTGAAGGCAATATTTTTGCTGGTTATGATAATAAATATGAACAAATTATTTATGAAAAATGCAATTAAAGGCTGCAAAATGTAAAATAAAAATATGTAAGCGAAAATTTCAAATTAATATGTGCAATATTAATAAAGGCGCACAAAAACTCATTATTAAATACCATATTGTACGCTGGTCATTTATTTTTTTATAAACATAAATAATATTTGCTGTCGCAATTTTTTACAGTATATTATAAAAATTCTACGAAATGTTATCTACTGCAAAAACTTATCTTGCAGTTATATTTCATGTTTATTTAGCCTGATAACACTGTTAAAAGAAGATGCGGTTCATTAAACAAATAATTATTTTAGAATTTAATCATAACCAACAATAATTTGACCAGTTGTAAAATGTTACCTACTATATTTTATATTGTATTTTCCTGAAATAGATACTAATAAGAAAAATATAAAACTAATAAGAAGCTTATTGGATAATATTTGTCCATATGTGGCTTCTTCATTCCTTCTTTTTTAAAATTCTCAATTTTTGTTTCATGTAGTAGGTACAACCTGAGCAAAATTTGTCCTTATAAAATTCAGTTTAAATTTTTATGGGCGATTTGGTCGGATATCATGAGAATATGATAAACATGAATTTTTTTGAATAGTTTATATTTTAACAATTCAAACATGGAAATGTTTTGGAAAAGTATATATGTTTCATCACTTTGTGGAAGTGGTATAGAATGACGAACGTTTTTTAGTAAATATTGATAATTCAGACACGCATTGTCTAGCCAATTTTATCAGTTAAATAGTAACTGGTTCAAATCTCGCACGGGAACAGCAGTCATAATTTCTTTCATTTATTCATTGCATTATCATTATTCGAATGCATAATGGCATGCGAGTAAATAATTAAACCTTTATTATACATAAATCTTCGTCGTTTTGATGATTTAGTACCACAAATAATATAATTTTCTTTAAAAAAATTATATACTGTAAGTAAATAAGAAAAGATTTTTTGTTTCATAAAACATTTATTTTTCCATCGTTTAATTTCGATATCTTTTTGTATTTTAAATTTTCTACATCTGTTTTCTAACTTAATAATTTCGTTGGTAATTTGTAGTTGTAAATTTTGCTTTTTTTACTTATATACAATTTTAATAATCTTCTTTTTTATTATTTATACAACATAAATACATTTTTAGTTTTCTTAGTAAAACCACAATGTAATAAATTATTCTGGTATTTTACAAAATGATGTAATCCGTTTTTAGCGAATATTCGGTAGATATTCTGCCGATAACTAAAAAACTTTGTCAAATAAAATTGATTGAACAATTTTTCAAGTGTTTCGGAAACTTTTCATGGATTCATATTTTTAATAAATTTCTTTAGTAGTAAGCACCTAATACATATCTTTTTTGTCGATAGTTTTAGACACTAAAGATTTCCTAAGCTTTATTTGTCATTAGATAATTTTTCTTTGTACCAGTTAGTGTCAAAAATTCAGAATTTGTTTTCCAAATATTTTCAGAATTCTTCTAGCTTCTGAATAAGTTTTTAGTAAGAAATTATCTTAGTTGAAGTGATGTGTGTACAGATTTTGGCAATTTCTATAATATTTTATATATCTTTTTTTAATTTCAAGCGTCAACGTTTTGTTTTCGATATTCAAATAGTTTGCGCAATGTTCTCGGCATTTTTGTGGTTTCTGATTATTTTTCAAATGAAGTGTGTGCAGTTTCTGGTAGTTCGTGCAGTATTTTATGTGTTTTTTTGAGATTTTGGAAGTGTGCGTCGCGTTTGCAAGCATCATGTGACCATGTGCAAAGCCGGCTGTTAAGTCCAGAAGCCGGTTGATTGTTAGTATGACTACAAGTTGTTTATCACTCTTCCTGCTTACAACTTTCTATTTCCATCTACTCTACAATAGTATTTACCTTCACCAAAAAGTCACAGTCCACAACGAAATAAAAATGAGTTTGTTCAGCACTCACACTTCACTCACAGGTATGTCTTAGTAGAAGAGTTCGATACGTTGTTACTTCTGGTCGACACGTTATTAAGATGCGACACTGAATGTGAAAGCACGGCCGGTAAGCATGAAAGCAGGCAAGGGACTGACGACGGCTCAGCAGGACTCCGCGACGCTGGAGGGGGGCGCGCCTGCGCACACAGGAACAAGCGCACTGGAAAGTGCATCGCACGAGGCGACCGAGTCCCCATCTCCGACGGGAAGGGGTTACACTATTCCTGCACTTCGCTCAAAAATCTCCTGCTACATTTCCTCCCCCTTTACAACTTCTCATAAGAATCCAATTCTACTGTAATTCTTTCATTTTAGAAAAAAATCCGATTACAGCACTGTACTTTCGAAAAATATACTCCATATTAACTATAATTTTTTTAGTGAAATTGACAATTATTTTCTAATTTATTTGTTTTTTCTTCTGTCTTCTTTGCCTTCTGAAGTTTAATTTTCAACGATGAAATTAAGGCTACATTTTGTCGCTGAATAGGATGGTAGGTAGTGGATTATAAATTTCTCTAACATGGTAAAATTAACAACGCAGAACATCAAATCTCACACTCCACTCAGTTCCAATGCGCTACCATTTTAAATTTACATCGGATCGAAACCGCATAATAATTTTATAAAAAAAAAACTATCGTACTGTTCTCTCCAATAATGCATATGTTATAGGATAAGTAACAACTATATTTTTAGTTTATTCCTTTAGTTACGTCTCTGTCATAGGCATTTTTTTTTTAAATTTCCTTAATAATAGTTTCGTTTTCCATAATTTTGGAGGTTTTCTATTTTCAATTTGTCGACATAGTTAAGGACCTATACATTTTATGCCGTGTCCATATGGTTGCCCTTATTCATATGTAGGTACAGTTGACATTAAAAATATGTCACCACTTGTAATATTATCATTGCCAATTATAATAATTTAAATTCCAAATCATTAAACCAATAGTTAGCACATAGCATTTGTGGTTCTGGTTTGAACGAGAATATATTCCACCATTTTCACAACAATTTTACTTGAACTCAGTGGGTTACTTTTTTGGTTAGTAGTTAAAGACGCTGAGAATCGAATCCCAGAGCACCAGTTTAATTGAGTAGAAGTACTCTGCCCATAATAACAAATGTCGTCGACTTAGTCTCAAATAGTGTGGACCCGTCTTGGTCACGAGTTGGTCTGAACTAGCGACTAGACTCTCTTCTTGGTTTAGTTTATTAAATCCATATTTGCAAATAATCATATATACACATAATTAATAAGTTTGAAACTTGACACTTATCTCTTCTTCAGGTCGACCTAGACTGTTTCTTTTTTCATTTTCTTTCATAGTAGCAAAAAAGGCGTTATAACTATTTGCTTTTGTCACCATAACAAATAATTTTGTTTCGGGTAGAATTCTCAACTACAAATAGGTACATCCAACGGTAAAGTGTAGGAAACAAGCTGATCCTTAATTATTTAGAGAACCGATGTATCCATAGAGCAACCACAAATGCATACACGGATGATCCGTGGGGAGCTTGCACCGTGGATGCATACCCTCATAAGCAGTAGCGAGCTACAGTGGACAGTGCTAGAGTTATAATAGAACGAAAACGTTGTTTTAATAGAAGAATCATTAATAATGTAACAAGCGAGCCTCGCTATCGATGACTTATGGCGGCCAGTCTGTCTAATCAGACTCCGGAAGAGTCTAGAACATTCGAGATTGATTACCGGCAGGTATAAAATTAATCAGTGTGTGTAGAATCAGAAAGGCAGTGAGAAGTAGTCAGACAATGCAGACAGTGTGAAGTTACTGAAAAATCTTAGTCAGTAAAGAGAGTGAAGTGAGTCGAGCTTATTATATAAATATTCTTGTTTTATAACATTTTACACTTCACCCAAATAAATAACCGTTACAATGATATATAATATTCTTTATTGTATTTAAACTTTTTACATGTTATATTATACTGAATAAAAATAGTGACGTTTCTCATTTATTGGTATGTAAAATTATATTTTAGAAAATGAAAATAGAAATTTTTCTGCGTAATACGCTTTTTAAAAATACATATTTATATGAAAAGGCGTTTATCGTATTCATACCGATTACAGCAGTGAAACACCTACAATGTGTTTACAAGAAGTGTGATTTGAGCTTGCTTTACAATAACATTCCATTACATCATCTATCACTAAGAGCCGATTTTTTCATCTTGTTACCTAAAACTGCCGTAAGTTGTCAAAAATATACGTTATTTATTATTTCGATTTGGTAGTTTTCTATTAACCGTTGGTTAAGTTATGCGGCATTTTAACTAAAGACGAAAAAATCGGCCTTTAGTTTCACTTTTCACTTTTTCTTCAATAACGTGTGAAACATTTGTTAAACCAGTATTTCAAATCCACAAATCATGAATTGTCCACTGGCTATAATCATTTCTGTATTAATAATTTGCTAGCCTTCTACAATATTTCGAGAATTCGACATCGTCAATACCCAAAAATTTAATTTAGACTTAGTGAAAACTTTTTTTATTATTGAAATGTACAAATACATCAAGTCCCAATAGTTCAAAATAATATCACTAAATAGGTACTTTGCATATTGATTTCTAATTTCAACAGCCATTTTTTTAAAGTAATCGGATTTTTTAATAATATCATGCAATAAATCATATTCTCCTTTACCGGTCCATGTATATTTTTCCCCAATTTTACGGTTGAGAAACACTGGTTTGTGTGTTCTCCACGCTAAAGACGCTTCCTACGAAATTAATACATTATTGCCGAAATCTGCAATAAAGTCTGTCAAAAAAAAGATCTGTACAGCGTAGTCACCACTTTTGCTTGAGTGTCAATGAGGTGATGGCTATATGTATTGATAGGTTCCACGGAAGGAAGTTTTCCCGTATCCTCCCAAATTCGCCACCTCCCCTGTGCCGTTTCCTGTGACCGCACGTGGTGTCCTGAAGAAAGCCTCAACCCTTCTACGCAGCAGTCACTCGTGTGCGTAACGCGCCCTTTGTTCCCGCCGAGGGCCGGCCCACCAGGTGGAACAAACAAGGGACTGGGAAAGAAATACGCTCGCAATGGGAAATATTCCTAATGAAGATCGGTCTGTTTCATGCTCCTACTTGATACCACACTATTTTTAAATAAAGAGTAATCCTTTAAAATAGAACACGTATTTTGAAAACACGGTTTAGTGTTCTGCGAATCCATTTCGTGATTCCATAATAATGGAAATCTTCTTAGAGAAAATCATTCATGTAATATTCATAGACTAAAATAACAAAGGTATATGCTTAAACATTGTTCTTGTATTTATACAATCTTTGTAATTATAGAATGTTCAGAAAACAGATTTGATAAGAACGGTTCTGTTTCCTATAGATAACAATACTTATCTATAAATGTTTGAAAGGAAACAAATTTAGACAACCTACTAATAACTTGCAGACATTTTTTTTTATTAAGTGCTAGTGTCCAGTAATTGCTCTAATTATTTACTTTATAATGTACTCTAGTTTGTAGATATATATCTCATTATTTATTCCAAATTATCGAATTTTTAAACCATTGCTCTACTTTTTCCCTAGAATGTGCCCTAATTTCTCCGGTAACTGTTTTTAATATTTGCCCAAATTTATCCAATTATTGTTGTTTTATTATCTCACCTTCTTACATTAATATATCTGCCCTAGTTCCAAATAATTATTTTAGAATGTGCTCTAATTACAGCAACAATAAATTTTCTTTTTGCTCTAATTTAGTGATTTTTTATGTATTGTCTCATATTATTGCTTCTTATATTTTCTGTAGATAGCTTTCTAAATATTTTCCAAATTCCTGTCATTTTCTCTACTTATTTATCTAAATTATCCTTTATTTATTTCATGATGCCGAACCCCGACATTAATCACAAAAAAAATTAATTTCTATAACTTTATTTTTCAAACAGTTAAATTCATTTTTTCTTCTTCATACTGTATATGTTGTTTTTTGCACGCTTGACAGAATGGATACATATTTATATCCATTCTAGAGTGGATATGAAAAAAAACTAACTTGTTGTCAATGTTACGATGTATTGTTTATACTTTGCGTTAACAATTGCTCTATTATGATATGGAAAACGGTTTAGTAATATAAGATATTGTTAAACTATTTTTGTTATTTTTGTTGTTGTAAGATTGCTACTTATAACAACTGCACCTCACTTTAAAAGTAAAATTGATAACCTCAAATATTTTTAAATGTATTTTAATACAATTTTTATTATTTCTGAGTATGAAAACTGAATAAACAACACTAATTTTAAAGGATATTAAAATTTCGTATGTCATAACATACAGATTTATAAATATTTTTACATTCTTTTAAATGCATTTTGACAGATACATGTGCCCAACTTCGTTGAACAGAGTTACCATATTTCACATATATATCCCTAGATTACACTCTATTGTTTTTGTAATTGAATTTTAAAGAATTTTATTAAATAAGTGAAGGAAAGTAAAAAAATATACATTATGCTCATTTTATACGACATATTGTTCCATTTGTGTTTTTGGAGCACTCCTTGCTGCGCTCGTCCAGCCCCAAATAATTCACGGAACAATACACCATCTCATAAAACTTGTATAATAATATACAATTTTTTACGACCATTAAGATATTTACTTGTTATTGCAGTATATTGTAAAAACATTTTTCTTTCCCACGGTAACCATAGACAACGTTACGGTATAAATTCATATCTCACAGTTCTGTCAAAAATCGTATTGTTTAATTTGTTTTGTAGCTACTTAGTCAGAAGGAGTGAAATGAATATATCCTTATTATTAAAATATACATAAATGAAATAGGAAATAATACCGTGGTAGTAAAAAAGAATAGTGTATTATTCGCTTGGAATGTCCATTTCATAGTTATCTGATTTGTCATACTCGTATGAAATGAGTACCATTCCATGCTTGTTGTACAATATGCTATTATTCTTTCGAAAATAAAAAAAATATATTTCAAAAAATACCTATTAACCTGTTTGACATTTGACACTGAATTTCCCACAATTCTCTACGTAATACGCAAATGTTTCAAATGTTCGTTTACGTGATTATAACCTTAACTGTATGGATACCTAAATCTTATTGGTTTCTCTTCGTATTGGTCGTAGGAAAAATATATACTGTACAATTCGAGTGGAACTCTTGTTGGACAATATACTACATATTTTGTGGTTATTTTCATCCTATCTCATACCCATATCCGAATTTATAACAAGAATTAATAATTTGTTTTCAATTTAAACAAATAATTGATATAAGAGGATATATTTTGATGTTAATAGTGAAATTTTCATTGAAACTGCTACAATATAGTTTTAAAACTCTAATAATTCGAACAATGAATACAAAAAGAAATAATAGAATAGTTTATATTATATTCATTAAAAGAGTTGAGAAAATTTGTTGGAATATATATGATGCAAAGATAGTAATGATAAAGCATAGAAAATGATAATTTATTCGGCGACGTGTTGGATTTTTGTGTGGCAGTAAGAGCACTTTCACGTCGTAAAGGGCCGCACAATGGCGGTACGGAACATAATAATTAACACTAATGAATGTGGATGGCGTAAAGTGATTCATCTCACATTAATTTACCCCGTTATTATCATATATCTAATAAACTAGAAGGTGCAAGTGTTCCATACTCCTACAGCGCTCCTATATCACTCTCGATATAAGCAGCCCGGGATTTATTCCCCAATTACTTCAGATTTAAAACAGCATTGGGTGTTGCTATCGTGACACACTTACACATGACCTAATGGATGGACAGTGGGCGCGCTTTATTGAAATTATTTCATTCATGGTATTTACTTCAATCACTCTAACGCGCTGTTAGCTACATGACATCATATCTTGCGCCATACACGCTGCTGGGATGCTTCTTACTTTTAACCTATTTTCTTTCATTTCTGTTACCAAGCAAAAACTATACTACTCGTATAAGTACTTACGAAGCTCGCTTAAAGTATTCATTTTTTTGAGATTATCATGTGTGGCACTAAAGGTTACTCATATATACACTAAAGGTAACAAGATCTCATGTATGTAAAGTACTTGTTTCATCACATGTTTTAGTTAAATTTTAGTACTTTAACTTGCCCGCCTACAGCCTTTGCAAGGAACCAACAACTTATAGTAAGTTACATAGAATTCGATCACACAGATGATTTCTTTAATAAGTAGTTGCCGACATTTTTCAGAATAGGAAATAAAAATGTAAAAAGTATTAATTTATAAATAACGGCACCCAGTGATAACTAGAGACCCGGTGACTTTAATTTGGCAGGCTCGGACATTCATCGAAAATTATTTAAATATTAATCCAATTACACTTTTCAAAAACAGTATGATAAATTTACCGCTGGTCTTGACAATTAATTTTTCTCGATTACAACAGGTCGATGTCTATCTTTTTATCCTTTTTTCTGTGCGATTTCATAATGAAGTATGGACTGTCAGCATGCTACAGAGTCACTTCGCTTGTCAATCGGAAGGATTTCCCAATATCAAGCAGCGGCCGATTCGACACGCTGCCTTTTGCATGATGTGTGTGGTCGAATTATGAACTATATGACGATCGGACGAGTCGTTATCGGCCTCCTCCTGTATTCCTGTTTTAAGAACATAGACGAACTACCGCCTGTGAGGACTAGTTCTGTCATAATGTCATTACAAACATTTTTTATATATACATTGGAACCCGGATTGTTCCACCAATTACTGCAGCAATAAAGAATCAATTCTATAATCGATTTTTATGGCTAAAGGGGTCAGAACGAATTAACAATACTTTATTTCCGATTCGATTGAACTTAACAATAATTAGTGCAATTAAAAAAAATTATCGGAAAAATATTTGTGAATATATTAGCACCTTGGCTCCCTATGAATGGGAGTCATAGCGCAAAGCTAACAGTAGATGACATGGCCGGGCGAGTTTCATAAGTACCGCCACACAAGATGAAAATTAAATTAAAAAAAGAAGAAATACAAGAATTTTACGCTGTGTAAATAAGGGGTTGAAGTAAAACATTTGAAAGCCATAAAATATCATAAAACTTTATTCCTTTTCTTTCTGATGCGCAACACTGCTTAATAAATATAAACAAGTATGAATGGAATAAATTGAAAGTAATAAACTTAAAAAGTAAATTAAATCGATGAGGTGCAAATAGTGATGTAAAATACTCGGGTATATATATTTTGGGGTAAATACCCAAAGTAAAAATTTAATAATTCTTGCAGTAGAAATTGATGACGTGAGGAGCAATACAGGAAAACCGACCATATATTCTTATAGACAATAGGTTAAAATAAAATTGGAATACAGACCTATTAAACAATGCTATTGGACAATATGTATTTTATTTAAAATCTGTATGTTACAGTATTAGAAGGATGGAAAATAACCTTACGTATTTTCCTTTAGATCCAGGGATAAAACAAAGCTATTGGACAATACTTCGTCAAAAAAATGAAAATATTCAAAAGACGTCTAAACCTATGCTGCTTAGAAGTAAATCTTCCTACAAAAAAGAGGTAATAGTATATTGTACAAGAAGAATGGATATGATGCCTATATCGCACAAGAACGAATTTGCAGGCAAGACCAGAAGGAGAGTGCCTCAAACATTCTCGTATGGTCCAGGTATTTCCCTCGAGTTGTACAGTCAATTTTTTCTATGAACAAATACCAAATAATCGCTTACAGTAGAGCTAGACGTTTTCATTGCAAACAAAGTAGGGTTCTGTCAGTTTTTTTTTTATCAATCAATGTTGTTAACTTAAAGCAGAAATGGAGAAAAACAATTGCTTTTTTCAAGATTAAATAATGTCTTGAAATATTATTTAAGATTTAATTATAAGTAATTGTTTTTATTTTATTCATTTCAAGTAATAAGAATAAAAATTAAAATTATATGTATCAATAATTACTTGACAGATTTGGCCAGGTATTTTTAAATCCGCACATGGTGTGGATATACCGTACATATCCGTACATGATAATATAAAGGAATGTTGCCAATATACAGTAGGAAGTAGAAAAAAAAATTGATAGAAGACAAGACCTCTAATAAACCAACTTTGATTCTATGAAGACATATTGTAGCGATCCCAAGGTCATGTCACGGACGATGGCCATTAGCAGCCTTGTCGGGACCGGCTCACCGTGCTTCTATTGTGGTAACGCTCGAAGAAAAGAGAACTTTCTCGAACTTAATTGCTCTACTATTTAAGCCGAGCAGAAGAGAAGGTGAGGACAGTCTGATATTTATACGTGTAGTGAACATGAATAGTTGGTGAATAAGTATCTTGTAAATAAATAGTGAATAGTGTTAAATGTTTAAATAAATAATCTTAGTTTTTAAGTTTTTATTAATAATTGGTATTCTTAAATTAATGATTACCTTTGTTTTAATCATAGTGTTACTTATTTTTATTATGTTTTATATTATAATTCATATTTCATTTATTAAACTTAGTTATATAAATACTCGTATTTCAATTATATTTCTTCACTTAACCTAAATAAATAAACGTTACAATATTTTTTCTTCAAAATCATTCTGTGCGAATAAAAAAATCTCTTTGCATCTCTTGATTAGAATATAGGGAGGTAAACCTGCTTAATCCTTCCTATAGACAAAAGGAAAAATGATGAATTGGAAGACAGCATCCAGCAATAAAGCAACGCTATCTCCAGCGGACAATATGTAATGCATTGTGTGTCGGGTTGGTTTGCACACATCAATTGCGGTAATTTGGAATGTAGTCGCACGCACACTAAATAACGAGCACGTGCGCCGAGCATGCGTGCGTGCTGCGTGTGAAGATGGCTATGCCACATTACTCATGCCTAATTACTTAAATATATCTTATCATACGCTGGGGTACGACAATCGATACCGGAGATGGATAATGAACATGTGTGTACTTGCGGTAATGAATTGAGGGTTCGGGTGGCCTTGGCGATATGCAGATTCGTCTAGCTCTATCCACACTCAGGTGGAAAAACAACTATTTTCACATATCTACATCAAATGTTTTCAATTTTAAAATATATTTCTCAAGACTTAATACCCACTAGTGATGTGACGAATAGCAGTTCAACCGTATAACCAAATAAGGAATATTCGGCGAAATTTTAACCGGATATTCTGCCAAATATTCGGCCGAATAATATATTTTTGTACAATCTGAAAGCGTGATTGGTGGTCTTCGTTGCGGAGAAGGGTGTATTTAATCTGAAATACTCGCCCTATTTTTTGTTAAGATAATTTCTTGTTTGATTATTTTTAAATTTAATTATTTCAGTTTCAAGAAATTTACCGCCAAACAACTTAACAACACAAATTATTTACTTTTATTTTACATACTTTTAACAATAACTATCCATATGTACCTATATCCGTTGTTTAAAATTTATTATCTATATATTTATACATATTTTTACTTAACAAAACAGCATTGTACTTCACTTATTTCTTGTAACCGAATATTCGGTATTAAAATATGGCCGGATAGGCCGAATGCCGAATAATTATTCGGCTTCCGTCCCATCTCTAATAGCTACGTTGCGTAGTACTAGATATGGAAAATATATAAACAAGCACTAGATGTAATACAACTGTAAACAGGATGACCTGATTATGTAGAACATAACTACAAAATAAAAATCTAACATGGAAGAGAACACAAAAGCAATGGCAATAGATAAAAGGACACAACCAAGATAGCGTGTTTCATCATAAATATATTAATATGTATTAAATGAAACACGAGATATATAGAGGAAATCGAACGCTACTCCTGTTAGATTGTTGGTTGGAAATGAAGTACTGCGTATCGGAGTCGATGAGAAATTGAGCCTGAATGTTGCCATACATTAACAATCGTTTGATTCTCGTTCATTTCTAATTGTTTACATTAATTCCAACTGTTTACACTGGCAAACAAAAATAGCCCAATGGCGCTGTCGCTAAGTTTTGGTTTATTTAAACCTTCAACAAATCGCCGACAGAATTATCGATGATTGCGTTAAAAATGACTGTCGTTAATTATTGCTGTTTGTTTGGCTAATGCAACTTTCACGAACGTATTCAACTGCCAAATTTATCTGGATTATTATGAATTGGTTGGATATGATGGAAAATCACTCTTTATTTCATATTTCGATAATTTGTCTCGTTAGTTATATTGACAAGGTGTTTAATTATTCAGTAAGCGATTAGGGCTTTAATTATAAATTACAATTTGAACCACTATTAGAATTTATCTAGTTTATTGTAAACAACAAATTTCCCTCATTGGTTGTTTGAAAATGTGATCATTGGAATAAAAATACGCAAAAAAACTAAGAACACCAATACTAAAAATACAAAACTAGACAACAGAATTCCCCGATCAATATATTTGTCTAAAATGTGCTAATCATCCGAATTTGAGGAAGTACATAAATAAGGAGAAATCTATCTGATTGATTTTGAATATCGGCTTGTCATTATTGGATGTTTAATTTTCTGCAGTGTGGGTAACCTTCAGGTCGGGTATCAGTTGTCAGTCACAGTCTAAGTGGCAGAGTCCGTGCCACACCGGCTGACGCGTTACTAGAGCGTGAACCAGCCGTCACACCACGCCGAGCACTTCCAGCGTCGTAGAAAGTGAAGTCCCTAACCGACAGACATCACAAAGATTTGTTTCACTCGCGAATTATTGTCCATTCCCATTATTACAAAATATCCCAAACAAAAGCAAAACTAAAGGAGAAAAAACTATATTCATCAATTCATCAGTAGCTAGAAGGAAGGTTACACATCCAGGGGATGCTTTACTTTAAAGATATAAATTAAATATTTTATCCATTACAATATAAGCCAATATCTAACTATTCTATTCTTTATTAAGTGAACTTTAAATTTTTCTTTCCTCATCTCTTTTGATGTTAAGCATTGAGATTTTCTTGGTATCAAATAATTGTATTTTACAATATGGTTGTCATATAACATCTGGAAGGAACTAATAGTTTATAGTCTAATCTAATCCGTAATCTTATAACCCACCTTCGCCCACCTTATTCAAGTCAAAGCACAATTTTCTGCAAAACGTATTATATTGAACTTCAAATTTATTTAATTTATGTTCGTTGCATATTCTTATGCTAATATTTATTCTAGTTCCCTGTCATTGTTCTACTTATTTGCCCCGCTAATTTCTTCTACCAGTGCACTCCTATGATCTATTTATCTTTGCCTCAGATTGTGCTCCATTTCCTCCAGCCACTGTTATTTTTATTTGCTTTAATTTAATCAAAAAAATTTTTACAAACATTTAAATATTCGTCAAAAATCGACATTCATTATAATGTTATTTTATCCAATTCCAAATCCATTTCTGGGTATAGAAGAACATAATTATGAGTGAATTTCTTATCGATACTGTATACGTATACTATAATATTCTAATAACTCGTCATGTTTTTCGTAATATAGGAAGAATATACTATATATCTCTACAGGCGATAACTAGACGACCGTAGATTGTACGATAGACATGTTGCCTATACTTTTCTAACGACTCTTCACTTAGATTGTTTACTGGTAATTCTATAAGCGACTTCCCAGTTTAGCTGGTGCTAGAACGAGCAAGTGTTTCTTTGTTGGAGTGCGTAGAATTCTTGCTGGGAGTGTTTAATATCCCCCGGTGTTCCCGGAGTTTTAACGAAGGTCTTACCCGTGTAAGGTTGCGAGTGCAGCAAAGTGTTGAAACTTTATGAATATTGCGGGCTACATATCACCGTTAATATGGTCTGCTGGGACGGAATTCAAGAGTTATTGAGTCTGGCTCTGCGTATATTCACACACTACACCAAGTACGAGCCGCAAACAGAAACGCAAATATAGCAGAGTTAAGCCAATATGGAAAAGATGTGCACCTGGATGGGTAACTGCTAAGGAAACGAACATATATGTAATCAGTTGCTAAATTAAGGTTAAGGTGAAGACATGTAACACCTAAATGCGTAATAGTGGAGAAACGTCTAAAGCCTCCCACATACTTCGTTCTATACGTATGATTTGAACAGCTAGCCCCATACTATCAGTTTTCAAATAGCAATCATGAACAGAAAACATGTTTGTTTGCCCTATGAGTCATCTAAGTTTTCATCCCCTTGATTTAAACTTATGTCACTGCACTGGATAGACAAAAACCCTCACACTCACGGAATGGAACTTACGGGTTAATTCGTGCTGTTAAAGTCAAGATCGGTTTGATATTTTGGAATGCGATTAAGAAGGACGGTTTTCGACCTCGCACTTCGGTTTTTGCACGGTTTTGAACGTACAATTATAACCGTACGTATCCAACCGTACAAAAAGAACTAAATGTGTGGGAATGGGGCCCTTAAGAAGTAGTATATTTTTCAAATCAAAACACAACAAACATTCTTTAGAAATATTGTTCTGAAATTTTAAATTTATTTTCAATCAAGTTTGATAACAAAGAAATCACTGTTATAAAATTTTTAATGATGGATATTAAATTTTTTATTACAACCTACCAAATTTGAATAAAAGATTGTATTTTTCCTAAAACTCGTATTATATACTTTTTAATATAGGTATTAAAAAAATATATGATTCTTAAAATCATATGTTATTATATTCACGATGATGTCTGCAATCGGGCAGCGGTGACTCACTTGGTTAGCGCAGTCCGTCTCGAACTGGTAGAGTGTGAGATTCAATTTCCAGCGTAGCCAAACTATTAACCAAACAAAAATACCGCTTTGTCCGAGTGGTTCGCACTAAGCTGTAGGGCCATAGCAGACGCTTCAGGCTGAAAACTTACTCAACTAAAATGCAATTAAAATAGTCATGGAACAGGTGAAGTTTACTTATCAATTTCAACTGCCACCAATACTATTCTAGTGTTTTAGTGGTGATAATAATGATAATGAAATGATGACGCTGTACTCGCATGTATGAATGTAAGATGAATGTATACGTGTGAATTTGTATGGGGATGTCAAAGGCATGACATAAGATCTATAAATCTTAGCTAGCAATTAGACAAGATAAGAATCTGAATAGCAAAATATGAACAAGAGGTTACACAGTTGCAAGACAAGATTTTTATCAGTAAGGTAAAATCTGGATGGAGAAAAATAGTAGTTAATATAACAAATAAAAAGAATATCAAAATCAGTTAATATACATAATAAAGGTACTCATAATTATATGTATTAACACGTTAAAGAAGCAAGTCTTCAACATCAACTATATGCATCTTTAAACCTCTGCAGTTATAAATTAGTAAACTTTATTTATGCGGTATTTATCATCTGCGCCTCGTGTCTGTATTTCCACATAGTTTTTGTATTAATATGTTATTGGAACAGGCTTTAAAGACAGAGTATTTTCATCACTGAAACCTCTCTGCAGAGTTTTGGATATCCCGTTTATGCGGTATTTATCATCTGTGCCTGTGCCTGTGTTTCTCATTTATTATCCACGGCGTTTTCTCTCACAGATCGATGCACTGTATGCACTTTCTCTGTGGCGAGCTCAAGTCAGGCTGTCTCAGCCGCAACGAAAGGGGAATCCAGTTACGAAACTGGTTATAAATAGAATACGCACACAACCACTGCATGTGGAGGAGACTAAACAAGCGACTATGCCTCACTTACAACTTACAGGTTTGCTGCTACAGGATTCAACAACTCACCTGCAACAAGAGAAACATTTCATTAGAACAAATATTACACATTCCATTCTAGTTACAAAATTAATGCCAAATTGCACCAACAAGGCTTAAATTTTAATCAACATTTAAACAATAAATATTGATCGAAATTTTGCAAGCAATGTTGAATTGTTCATTTGACATTTCATTTCAATGTGATATTGTCCATTAAAAACTTAAAATTTAAGTAATATTGGTGCGTCGGTCATTATTATTTTCCTTATGGCCGTTTGTACCAAAATAACTTAAATTTTAAGCTTGCCTTAAATAGACAATATCGAATCGAAATAAAATGTCAAATGTATAATTTAACATTGCTGTCAAAAATTCGATTAGATTTTTTTTGTTTAAGTCTGTCTTAAAATTTAAGCCTTGTTGGTGCAAACGGGCATTAGATAATTATTTTTTAATGCCCGTTTGCACCAACAAGACTTAAATTTTAAGCCAGACTTAAACAAAAAAAATCTAATCGAATTTTTGGCAGCAATGTTAAATCATGCATTTGACGTTTTATTTCGATTCGATATTGTCTATTTAAGGCAGGCTTAAAATTTAAGTTATGTTGGTGCAAACGGCCATAAGATATATACTATATAAAAAAATATACTACACTTTACTTCTTCTTATCTCACATTTTCTGTCCTTTATTTATTTATTAATTCCTCTAAAAAATAATTCTCTCAAGATGAGTACATAATAGTATATTAAAGAACGAATTATATAAGATATTTTTTCTCACGCGTCAAAATTGACAAGTGAGAAAAAAAGACTTATAAAATGAGTCATCTAAACCTACTATTTTTTATATTTTGCGTCTTTTATATACGACTAATTTTAAAAAAGAATTGCTATATTAATTCTAGTTGATTTATTGAAACTTGTAATTGTAATATTGTAATTGATAACATTGGATTGGTATTTATTCAATTATTTTAAAGTTTATGTCAATTCTAATTTATGGACATAATAAAATGTCATCTAGTACCAAGGTCATAAAAAATGCCTATCGAAATAAAGACATTTTCGATATACAATTACATTTCTCAATGACTTCATTATGAACGCAAAATAAAAAACTAAAACCAAACAATACTTTACTGGTATCTATCACACGTTTCATTTTCTGTTTATTACATGTTTGTTTTATCTATTATCTTTCTAATAAACTTCATTTTTAAAGCCTTTTTAAATGACATAAATTTTAAGTAAAGCATTAAACTAATTATTATTGTTCGTAGGTACTGTAAAGGATAAGTAAAACAATAAAATTCTTAAACAAAATTAAATACTTACAAATTTTGAAGACAAAAGTTATATTTGTACCTATTGACATATAGGTACCTAAGATTGTTATGAGTATCATAAGTGTCGCAGATGTCGGTTTAAGACATCTAAGGCGTAGTTTGTTCAATAGTTTATCGGTTTTAACTCTGTTCAGGTTGACATGACACCATGATTATAGTTATGTCTCATGAAGTTTTGACAAGTGGGTATGGTAATAATATTACCGTACAAATATAGTTATTACTTAGTTACTGTACGAGTATATGTAAAGAAAGGCTTAATATGCTAAAATCTGAAGATATTAAGTAACATAATTTATTCAACTGTTTCTAATATCGTGAGTTTATTTTAACAGGTTACGACTTCACATATAATTGACAGCAATGTACCAAAGGGTTCACTTTGAAATGAAACATAGGTTGTCAAATTCACGTCATTATTAACAGTCAAATTGTGATATATTTTTATTTTATTACTGTTTTTATCTTGCTTCTACTTGCGTAATTGAGATTTTTGAAAATTATCAAATAAATGACAAAAACATATATTAAATTTTGATTGAAAGGATCGTAAAAGGTGTTTATATACAGAAAATAAAATTTTAACTGGATCCTTAAACCTCCATAGAGATATATATGTACTTTAAAAAAATCTGATGGGGTCACCACATGACTTTTTTGTACGTAAATTATATACATTTTTGCTGCACTTCATTTAAACTTATTTCGCTGAAAAGTAAGATCAATCTACGGATAATCATTCTTCAGTTTCCATTCGTTTCATATCTTCGAACTTCCTGTCGATTTGGAATATCTTTTGAAAATTCTATTAAAATGTTTATCACTATTCCCACTATGCATTACTCAAAATTATTTTAATCGCTCAAAAACTTGCAAAAGATATTGTTTTCATTTATTCCGTACATATTACACAGGAATATATTCCGACCGTTGTCAATGTCAATTTCAAGTCAATTTATTAACAGTCTCCTGACACTTGTCACTTGAAGTCCCACGTCTAACGGTTTTAGTTCTGCCTAATGTTGGTAGTTGCACTATGGTCGCCTTATCGTTTGTGATTGGTTAATTTCGTTCGAGTTTACCCAATAAAAAATTATTTTGTCAAACATCAGCGAGATACAAGCTCAACTCAGATGTTCGGCATGCGATCAAGAATCAAGTAATATGAGTGCGATATACGATTTACTAAAAGAGACTAGGCTGTTACATAATCAGACAGGCGAGGAACCGAAGCACAGTCACTTCGAAGTAAATGAGCAAGTAATTGTACCGCTATTTGATTTGACATATGATGAAGAGAACATTTCCAAAAGAACAAAATCACGTTTGCCCTCCATAGAGAGAAATGATGGGGATGTGTGGTCATATATGTACGTTAGATTGCTAGAAATATCTCAAAATATATTTCTACCAGAAGAACAGAGTAAAGAATATGAAGTTTACAGG
This sequence comes from Stenolophus ochropezus, assembly GCA_035578165.1. NCBI lineage: Eukaryota > Metazoa > Arthropoda > Insecta > Coleoptera > Carabidae > Stenolophus > Stenolophus ochropezus. The sequence goes on along the minus strand of JAQOWZ010000001.1, from coordinate 39,664,467 downwards.
TATCTAGATTTATGGGACATGAACGAAACCGACATTGGCATTCACAAACGTGATTATTGCCCAGGAGTTTTAATAAAAACAATTACCAAAAATGTGAAAAATGCAAGACTCATTTGCTTACATTGAAATAAGGATTGCAACATGAATTAATTGCAAATCTGGAATATGAAATTAGAAGAATACTACCTATATACTTCATTTTCGAATGTCCCAATGTTTATAAGAATGAAAATTTCTCCTAATAGATTTAGAGCAAAACTCCAAGAGTACAAAGTTGTTCAAAATTAAATACTACTATAGATAACATCATAATTGGTGCAACAACACATCTACAATACGAGATAAATTAATATAAAATGTAACAATTTTACTAAAAATCAGACGGCCATGGAAATAAAAGAATATATCTATGTGATAGTTTTATGAAGTATCACTGAATATAATTCTTATTGTCTGTATTTTAACATTATTTAAGTTGAATTTAGATTTTTTTTCTTAAACAATATACCAATATTATAAAAATATAAAATTATTTATAATGACGTGTCATTAACTGTCACACCTAACAAATAGATATTTTCTTTTATTTCCATGAAAATGATACATTTTACATTTAATAAATTTCATACTTTAGACGTGCTGTTGCATCTTGATCTTATCTAATGTAGAATTTAATTTTGAATTACTTTGTACACTTGCAGTTTTGCTCGAAATAAAAAGAGAGAGTAACCGCAATATTTTGAAGTCCCATGTTAAATTGCTATGTATCGCGTTTCGTTCACACACTGTATATTTATACCGTAGAGCAGTATTTGTCGAACTTTTATCAAGCCGAACCGGTAAAATTGCGGAAAATTATACGCGGAGCGATAAAAATATAATCTAACTTTTAATCATCTTTTTCTAAGACCAATAAGGAAAGTAACACTTTTTAAATACTGCATGCGCAGTGAGAGAAATGTCATTTTTCACAGTAATTGCTAACAATGCGCATAAGTAAAGGTAGATACTCTTTTTGCGCTATATTTATTTATGTCAAATAGCTTTCAGACATGTATTTTTGTCCTGTAATATTTAGCAGTGTAGTCGTAGAAAAAATATAGCGTGCCTCTCGTGCAGAAACACGTACTTGCCTCCTTATATGACTCCAGCACTCGACTTCGTCTCGTGCCAAAACTTTCACACTTCGTGGGAAATAGGCTTTCTACTACATACATCTATTACCACTATATGTTTTTTTTTTAATGATTTCTTTTCTCATTTTTTTTTTAATGTTAAATTTATTTTGTGGTTTAATTTGTTCAGGGACCAGTAGAATTCTTTCGCGGACCGGCGATTGAGAAACGCTGCCGTAGAGGATATTTACCGGACCTCCTACTTGAGAAATTACTTGTGTAATTATGATATTTATAATAAAATCAGTAGCGTAATACAGGATATACGCCTAGTGATCTATTTTAATTTTTAATTATGCAAGGGGTTGCATAGGCGTAGAATATTTTTGGAAGCAACGAAGTCCAACTAATTGTTGCTAAGGCCTGTATGAATTCCCGGAAACGACACTCGCTGCATGTGAGTGTTTTAATAAGGAATCGATGAGGGTTGCAGTAGCTGGGAAGGGCTCGCGAGGACAGCTCTCGGCGAGATAAGTAGGTCCATAGAGAGATGATTAATGGGCGGCTATTTGTAAGAGTGTCTGGAAGCCATTGCGAGTGTAAACCCGGCTTTGTGCTGCAGCCACACATGCAGCCTGCCGGAATGCGCACACAAATGAGGGGTGGATATTTCATCCTTCGCCTCACTACTCTACTATCCAAATCACAATTGGTTATTACTACCCTGCAACTGTCGCGACATACATACAGATCTGGGCGCTGGAAATCACACTTCATATTACATATAAATATCTACAATGAAAAAAATGTTTCAAGGACCCTACAATTTGATTTTAACATTTTTACTATCTGTCAGTATGTATATACAGGATAAATACCAGAAACCTTGACTTAGGGACTTAGCATGGGAAAACAGTTTTTTGCTGTTCCCGTCTGTCCCGCTAAATGTGTAAATATGTTAGGGTGTATCTGACACCGTTGATTATATTATTTAATTTTCAATCTACTGATATCAAATATTATGGAATATAACCTTTGTTAAGTGAAATATTTGATAAAATGAATTGTATTTTGACATTTGTCTTTCTTATTTATGTAACTAGAAATTTTTGAATAAATGCTCCCTTGCAGAGTAGTTAAAACTATGGCTTCATAAATACAACTCATTGCGTAGTCCGAATTCCAACCACATTGATTCCATTTTTTTATTATTATTCCAAATATAAATTACAAGTACATTAATTGAGACACTTGTAAAATCTATTCAAAAAAATCTATTTGATTACAACAAACGGAGAAAAAATCACTTATAGTAATTAAATTTTTGTTGCACCAATAATTGCAATTAATTATTACAAAGTCAATAATATTTTAATTTACTATTTTATTATTATTGTACAAAAAACTCCTACAAATAATCAAATCATTTATTTGATTATAACAAATTCAGTCATATTTTCCGTTGATTATCTCAACTATTTTGATTATAACAGTTCTTTAGGTAAAAATAACGCTCAAATTTATTGATGACGAGACGTATATGATATACCTTATACAAACTGAAGAGTCAAACTTTTAAATCAATCCGAATCTCATAACGAGATGGATATGTACATTCATGTTACATGCCAGCAAAAAAATGTTTAATTTTTCTGTCACTTTTCCCGTGATAATAAAATTAAAGAATACTTCTACTACAAAATCCATTTTAAGATAAAATCTTTTAAAATGTTTCTTTAAGAAAAAGTCAATGAGGACTCGAACTCAGACTACGCAATAAATTATTTTTCAGAAGCCACTTGGCTGTAAAACATTTTATTTAAAAATTTCTTATTACATATTACAGAATATTTGATATCAGTGGACGCAAAATTAAATAATCTAACCAACACCCTTTTATATTTAGAAACAGCGGGAGTAATGTAAATAGCAAAAAACGGGTTATCCCATGTTAAGGTTTTATAATATTCATCCTGTATATACAACCTTTGAAAAATTGCATATTGCGTGAGGAAAAACGGCGTTTGCAAGCAAGCTAATGGAAAGTATTTTAATTAAATTTGTGATTTTATTTTCTATCTACTTACTTTTAAAGAAATATTTTAATTAATACTAATTTGGACATCGAGTACGAGTACCAAATGATTTCCAAGCATTTCTCGTTCATTGCAACTCGTACCGATCTTATTAAGTGAAGCTACTGTAATTTATTATACATTCTAGAATTTTATATTAGTTGTACTTTTAAGTTTCCTTCAGATTTCCTAGAATCTTCTTCAAATTTTTTTCTAAGGTTCTAAAACTTTCCTCTAACTTTTGTTCTAATATTCTATAATTTTCTTTTATTACTTCTTTCAATGTTGTAGTCCATAGCGATAACCATTTTTCCATAATTTTAACGAAGTCTCATGCAATTATGAATAAAAGTCATCAGGATTTTCACCAGCTTCTACTAAGGGTTGCCGAAGACTCCAACTCACGTTCTTCCAGCTCCATCTTGAGATCGGTCACTTTTAATTCAAGTAATTTATTCATCACATTATTTATTTTTAATTTACATTTCACAGTCACAATAAAGACTATCTATTTACATGGTATTTATATGACTAACTATTTATGTTCACTACTCGTATTAATATCAGACTGCACTCGCGGTTTTTTCTGCTTCGGCTTATATACTAGAGCAATGAAGCTCTGGAATATTCTAGCAGATTCGATGCGTCAGACCTTGGGATTGCTACAGTACGTTCTAAATATAAGGACACATACCATCTCAAAGAATATTCGATTCAACGGTAAAAGTTTCAAAAGAAATGTGTTCGTTAATATATTTAAAAGTTTGAAATCAACTCATCGACATTTATTTGAAACCATAAAATAAAAATTATTGAAAAAAAAAGTTTCTCAACAAGTTTGTTACATCAATATAGGGAAAAAACTTTTCTTTATGTAGTTTTCCCCGTAGAATCAAATGGTGAAATTCACGTAAATGTATCTCTGTTAATTTTTAATACACTTCTTTGAGATGCAACTTTGGAAGCAAATATCTCAATGACGAAAAAAATAATTAAATTTTGTTGGAAATTCGTAATAAGTTCTATCAATACGTACTATTTTCTAAAATTAAAATTTGTAACCAAAATAGGTATTATTTGAATATTGCAGAAGTAGGAACACAATTTTATATTCAAAACATAAATTAATTTTAAATTACTTAGTGATCCATCAGTTAAACTAATAAGAATTTTTGTTCCAGAAATCATGTTTGATACATAAACTTGAAAATGAATAATGAAATTGTTTTGAAAGCTAAATTGTAGTTATTACAACGAGATACTTTGGTGAAGGATTCTTCATTGCTTATTCCTTTTCGCCATGAAGATTTACCAATAAAGAAAAGAGTAAAAAGAGGATGAATAGGTCCGGGTCGGTATGCGGCGCTAATGCTGAATGAACCGGGGGTCAGGAGTTTTAAGAGCGGCAGGAATCCAGAGTCATTGACGGGCGGCATCGCGAGCATGCAGGGATTGATTGCAGCTAACCGAGACTGTCAACATGCTTGGCCTCCAGCCAGACACACTGCACCGCACTGTGATTTGGTTCATCTATTTCCAACTGCTAAATAAATAAATAAATCTGTCATAATATGGGACACGACCAGAGTGCATTAGCGTAGGCCCTGCAACAAATGCCCGACTATCACTGACTGACTTCTAATTCATCACTCAACTTATGTTGCCAATGTAGAAAACTTCACAAGATTAGTGATTTCCTATTGAACTGCAACTCTTTGTAGTATATTAACATACATCAGTATCTATTTATCTATAATCAAAACATGCCTAGATTGTAGATTAAATAGGATCCCGACCAGTGGCGGCTCGTCCTTAAGTGCTACCAAGCTGCAGAACCACCAAAAATTTTAAATAAAAATGCGAATTATTAATTAATCATATATGTACATAATTAAAATATATGTAAACACCAAATAACAAAAATACTTCTGTTATTTATTATACATTATATTGTATACTGATACAATCAACAATTGCTGAGTGATTTCGATGTTCTGCTGCAGTATTTTACGCGATTCGATAGACGTCGACTACCATCGGAATGAGTTCGGCATACACAATGTTATTCTCGACACGAGCTGCAAAAACTGCAGCTCATAAGGAGATATCTGGTACAATTCACGCTTACATCTTATTTGTTAAAAATGATTGTCATACAACAATAGCAATACAAGTATTTACAAATTAAAATTTACCATAAATTAATTGTGACTTTAAAGTTCAAATACATGTTCCAAAATGAATCTAGTTATTAAATTACATAAAAATTATGTTTCCAAACTTTATTTATCAGGAACAATTAGCAGTTGAACCTGAACTAAACAGTAAAAGGCAAAAGTAAAGTGTAAAATCGCCGTAAATCTTAAAAACAAAGACATATTTAGGAAACAACTGGATTTGTGGTTGTAACGACAAGAATGCTTCGTTTTGATCTCCATGTTTGTTGTTTGCGGACGATCATTGTAAAAAAATATGTACTGATACTTGGGAGAGAGATTTGTTGCGTTTGACTAAAAAAATAAAGAAACCCGAAAATTAATTGCCATAAAACTGCAATGAACAATTAACATATAAATTTTCTGAAAAAAGCAAAGAGGTATTCCTTTAAAATATAAATTAAAACTATAACGAAAATTACCCACAATTATTTAGCACGAGCCGCCACTGACCTCGACTTATATAAAAAAGGTTGTCAGTCTACAGCCTCTACAAAAGACCTACAGCTTCTAATACCTTCCGAATTCGCACAAAACATTATTACTTGTTTAATAGTTGGCGATGTTAGAAATCAGAATCCAAAACTCATACTCCACTCTGATATATATTAATTAATAAAAATATTACACCCGTAAAATTATTTTATAACAAAACCAACAAAATTAAAAAAAAAATGTGATGCAGGTTTATTAAATTTAATTTATGTGCTAGTAGTGAAAATAATATGTATTCATCATGGTTGAGAAAACCATTATTGACCACACCTTGGTTGCTTCCACGAAGTATAATATAGAAAGAGTGCGCAATTCGTATAACGCCGCATAGAAACGAATGGCAGTGCATCTTTGTCGAGAGAAATGACACATCGTATCTGATTGTTTAGTGTACTAGAATTAGCCTTGCCGGTGTTGTAAGTGTTATTTTGTGAGTTTCATAACATATTTTCATATATAATAAAACGTTAAATGAGCAAAGGATACTTTCTTCCATTATGTCTTTATGGTTATAACAGAAGTTAGGAAAAGGAACAGTATATAAAAATACAATTTTGGGAATAAAATATTATGTTTGCATTGCAATGAACATGGTTATTATAAACCAATTATCAGATTTCGTATTATACCATTGAATTCCTTGTAAGTACATTGCTAAAGAAAGCTGACTAGCTTATGCATAGAAGGATAATACGGATCAGTTGTACCAAGAAACAATTTTGGTAATTATGGAAAATTACAAATATGTACTGTATCATAAAATAACGTTTTCATACGAATTTATTGTTATGAGGACCAGACAATTCTATCACATGCAGCAAAAATATATAAAAATATAAAATCTCAATGTAAAAATTTCAAAAATAAAATAATAGCTATGCTCTATATAATTTCTATATTTCTTTGTAATAAAGTCAAAGTATCCAATTACCCATTATAATATTTTATATTTGTTAAACTGTTCGCTTTTGTACAGTTCTAAATAAATTAATTTATGTATTTTAGCAGTTTCATTAAATATATAATATTATTTTAATATATTTATTTATTTCTATTAATATTATAAATAATAAACTGTTATAAACCAAGAATTATTAAAAGAAATATATAGACACTATAAGCTATCTCTCTCTAAGGTCTTCTCTTTTTAAAGCACATTTCAGTAGCCAACTTTCTGTATTTCTTTACTTCTTCTACATTAACCTTCGCAACCTTGAACGATGAGACAAATAACTATTACGATTGTTATTAGATTATCCATATTACAATTTGTATCTTTGCTTATGAAATGAATCCTCATCCTTTCGCCTTCCTCAATTCCGTAATAAACTCCCCCTGAATAGCGCCCGTGTTGATCTGTGTAGAACAACATAATAATGACACGTACATTCCCTGTATGGTACAAGCGACATCACATAATAATACGAATAGTTCCCTCATATCGCGTTATCCCTTCTACACCCCTGTGCCTACTATATCAATGCCTTGATTGACACGCAACACAAAGGGGGCATTTCGGCCACTTTCAACTCACCACGTCATAATTACAAGTCAAAATATATCATACACAAAAGAATTATCAACAGAATGACATGCGGATAGTAATTTACATTGCCTATAACTTTTTGAATATATTCATCATCATCATCCTCATAATCTGTGGCACTACATTCCTATGTGGAACAGGGTCTCAAGTACCTAAGGTATTTGTTTCGTCACAAGTTTTACTTTCAATTTAATAGTGGAAGATTAGAGACCTACAGCTTATATTGGATTCCGAACCACTGGGCCCTAGCGAAATTTTTATTTGGTTAAAGATATGTGAAACTGGGATTTGTAACCCAGACCTCACACTCCACTCAATTCCACTTGGAGCGCGCTAACCAAGTGAGCCACCGCCGCCAAATTAATTTTCTTTTTGGGAGTTATTGGCAGTGTTTCTTTCAAGCATATTTCCTGGGGTGCACTTCCGGAGTAAACTCACCGCCCCTCGGAAGTAATTACAGATAATTAAAAATAATAACTATTAAAAACAATGAAATTTAATCATATTGAATACACCCTACCTCCTCGATGTATTGCACTGATACCAAATCTTTGAACTAGATTTGTCAAAATTCAGAAAGAATGTAGCTTACGAGTAAATGTATTTATTTATTTATTAATAGAGGGAAAGAAATAATTTCGTGCAATTTAAGCTCAAGAAAACACCATATACTATCTTCATCTGTCAGTCGGTTTTAATTTATATAACGACGAAAGGTCTAAAAAAAGTAAGAAGAAGAAAAAGTGAAGACTATCCGTAAATAATGCGTCCTAGGTTCGCCATCACTGGTTTATTGTATAATGCAAATTTAATTAAAAATTATTCTGTTTTCACATGTTTTTAACTTCGTTTATTTTTGCATCTCTCGAATTCTACTAATAAACTACTGAAAATAGTGTTTGTTGCTATATTTTTTTTAATAATATTGTGTGATTGTGACTATATAGAACAGTGCAGAAATATTCACTTTATATTTGTAGTGTCCCGATTTCGGTTCTGTAATTGCCAAATATCTTACTCAATAGAAATTCTAACAATTTTTGTTTGTCATAGTAAACATATTAAATCACATAAAATATAAGAAAAGTAAAACTGACTTCCCTTGAAATTACAATGAAAATCTTATAAAAGAGTTACATAAAATAATTGTCTTTAGGTTGCTAATAAATTTCAAAGTAACGTACTTATATGTATGTAGAAGAGGATTTTGGCTTTTTATTGCTTCTGTCAACGCGACCTAGAAGATCTATTGTGACAAAGCCCATACTTGGTTTTCCAAAAACAGTTCCGCAGAGTTTTGATGAAGCGAAGTATCATACTTATATTTGTTAGTACTTATTTCCAGAGAAACTGAGTAGCTTTTTGGTACCCAGTTAAAACAGTCCGGATATTCTTCAGTATTTTTAAATGATACTAAAATATTTAAAAAGTATTTGTCTAATGTCCGGTTACACCAATATTATGTAATTTTAAGTTTCACTTAAATGGACAATATCACGTCGGAATAATATGTCAAATGGATTTTATTTAACATTGCTGTCAAAATTTCGATAACAATTGCTTAAATTTTAAGCCTTGTTGCACCAACTAGACATTATTCTCATCAGCGGCCACCTCTAAGTTACCCTAATGAAAAATAATAATGAATGGTTACAATAGAGATTAAAACTGTAAAGATAGCTGAAAACATCTTATTCAAATCACCCAACATCTTTATGGATCTTCATTGTCTAATTCGGCGGAAAATTAAAAGATAATCAAAAAATGCATTCTTTATTTTTTATCTTTTTCAAATATTATTCCACACAGGAAAATGTATGTCGTATTAGATCAAATCTGTAAAATCAAATGGTGGAGTCGCTTGAGACGTATAACTGTAAAGTACCATTCACATCACATCATGAAAAAAACTGCAACTGCAAACATAACAAACAACTAATAATAATTATGTCGTGAAGATTAAAAACTTGTGCAAATATTGAAGCCTCCAAAACATTATCAAACCGACGAACATGTTATCTTCTTCCTTATAGATTATCGTCTGTCATCTCTGTCTGGCTTGTGTGAGCGTGTGTCTATCACTCTCGCACCTATCTAGCAGACAATGAGCACATTTGTCACCTCGGGCAAATGGCTGATATCTCTATACGTTGTCAAGCTGGCAACACTGCACTATGTCACTCCACGTTGACAACTTATCACACTAGAGCCACTCTGCTGAAATACTAACGCGTAGACGCACCGGTGCATTAGGACGAATTAAAATATAGGTTGAGATATGGAATGTATAAATTTTGTTTAAACGCAATAAAACTGTCTAAGGATAAATAACTAAGGAGATAGCGAAATCAACAAATTGTTAACACTTTCAAATGTTACAATATGTTTACTGTTGTTCTTTAACAAGTAAAATAACATTTGAAATAAAACTAAAATATTTCTGTTTGAGAATAAATTGTTGTCAATCACGTAGAAATCATAATAATAATATTAATCCTATCATTCCACAGAGGAACGTAGAGCTCATGAAACAACGATGAGAATTCTATCTGGTTCTAGACCATTTTACTAGAATTTTATTATGTAAGTTCACAGCCTACAGCCTCTGCAAGGAACCTACAATTTTTCCGAACCACAGCGATATTTTTATTTGGATAAAGGTGAGCCACTGGGATCTCACACTTCGTTCATTTAGAGTCAGAGTGCGTTAACCAAGTAAAGATATCGCGGGGATTTTTATTGGGATTTTTACAAAAAAAAAATTCTGATGTGGACAACACATGAATTTCTTGTACGCCTATTGAATTATACACATATTTTTTACTACACTTCATTTGAAAATAATATAATTCTGCGGCTAATAGTTTTCTACTTATGGGAAAGAATTAAAAACACTTTGCAATAAAAAAAAAGATGTTATAACAGTGCCGTATACAAATTGTCAACATTTTACGGCTAAACATTTTTCAGTTATGCGAGATACATACATATGTATGTACGTTTGTACGTCATGCTTAAACTAGTCTATTCTAAAAAAAAAATTCGCGATTACAATACTTCCTTTCATTTACTTCGTCCAAGGAGGAAAAAAAGGTGCATATTTTTATTTGAAAAACAATTTATATAAAAATCAAATATCGAAAGTGAAATCTCAAAATTCACACACATTTATGCACATAAATAATCGAAAAAGAGTTAAACTATAATTGTAAACTGAATTCTCTCTAGATTTCAAATTCTTCTGAACCATTACCATTAATAAGTTGTTGCAGTTCTCTTGCAGAGATTAAAAAATTATATGATGCCTTCTAGGAACGTTGAGGCAATGAATAAAAAATTATATAGTCTAGGATTAGCCGATAAGATAACTAGAAAATAAACATGTATAACTCAGCAATCGTTTAAGGACAGATCAGCTTAGACTATGCCTTATTTAGCTGTAGGAATATTCTGCTTGACGTGGATTTATGTTAGTCATAACTCAACTTATGTAATGATTTTTATTCAGTGACTTATGGAAGGTACGAGTATTCGTGGTAGAAAGTACAGTGAAAGGTCACAGCTCAGACTTCCTTATACTCTTACAAGAGATTTCAGATTTTATAGGTTTTGAATACGAAATTGTATAGAAACATCAGCCACAAACAAAAACATTAGGTTATGTAACTCAGCGACTGCTAGATTCAATAATGATGATGTGATAATCGTATTTCATTATTACAGTTAAATAGGATAGGAGTAGTTTCAACCAAATGAAGAAGCCGCTTAAGACTAAAACTATATATTATTTTTTACCAACCGCTACATATGTATAATAAAAGAGCTACTGTAATCATACCGATTTTGAAGTTGTGACTATTTTAGTACATTTTTTTTTTAAATATGGTTACTTTATGTTAAGTGTTTGTAATATAAATAAACAGATGGAAACAAAGTGGTTTGACCATTGAACTAATAATTCGTATAGAAATATTAGTATCTTTTGTTTTGTTTTGTTTTGTAGAAATTAATATTATAGTATAAAATTTTGCGAAATAAAATATGTAAATCAATTTAAAATCATTTATCTCATCTGTCTTCATGGTAGATTTGTATGTGTAATACAAAAAATTGTTTTGTTGTTATTTTGTCATTTTGGCTATTAAGTATGCAAGTATTATATTATTAGTAGTACGGTTAATAGAAATTTAAAATTGTGGGGTCATGAACTGTAAATTCACATTTTTATACTATGAAAGATATATGGGATCGAGAATATACTACAAAGCAAGTCGAAGTATCTATATTTCATATTAGACAAACAATTTTGGCTCATTGCAGCATACATGCAGAACAAAAGAGAACTAAATGATCTTGCACAATACGTAGAGTTGGCTTATGTTTATCGGAAAAAGGAATTGTTTCTAAAACTATCACAGAAAGTACTAAAAAGAGTACATTTATTTAGTGATTTTGATCTTAGTTCACGTTATATGTACTGTATATATTTTTGCAAAGACCTTGGTTGTGACATTCTAATGATGGACTGAAAATTCGACAATGAGATCGCGTAACCAAATTAAGATAACAAAGATCAAAGGTCACGAAAATCTCGCTTCCTATGCATCGCACGTTGTTAGAGGTTATTATAAAACTTATAAAGCATAGAATTCTCTACAGGTTTGGCTATATGCATTTCTTTCGTATGATTAACAGTTTTCTAGATATAGCACGGAGAAAATAAAGCGCGCATGTGCATGAAATACATTCTCCAAAAATCTTTACGTCACCCACTTTGATTGGTTTATAGTGTCTATATTAACCAAATATCGCAGTGTCAAAAACCAATTACAAGTAGGATGTGGAATTTTCGGTTGGATAGCGCCGTTATTAACCTAACTAAAATTCCGCTGTGTCCATAAAAGTTTGAAGTAGAGGGCCAAGAATCGTCAATTAATTGGCAAGGGTGCAAAATGTCGAAACGGAAGTTATTGGGAGAAACTTTGAGAGAAACGTGGAGAGAAATGCATGGGTGATGTCTATCGCATTGTGATCACCTCTGACATTTGGAGTGGAGCACGTTCTACTTCTTCCAATTGAATTTACGTGGAGCGTTTGAGGTGCACGTTGCTGGTGAAAGACTTCAGCCGATCCAGATATTTGATCTTAGATGCAATTAACTTTTCCCCGGACCATATTCCTCTGTAGCCTACTTCCACATCACCTTTTCATACCTACCGTTGTTTGCTTTCTATTCTCCTGAAGTTCAGGGACTTGGAATTAAAAACCCATTAACATAAACACTCATATGGGAAACAGGAAAAGTTCATGTTAATATACTAATAAAATTATCACCGTTTAATGTTCTTTGCAAATGAAGATCTTTACCGGTCATCCAAGTAGTAACTTTACCATTCTAGCTTCACTGTAATTTATGTTAAGTAAATGATTTGAAAAATTCTTAATCCTAACCGAAGTAGTTATTTACATAAAAATATTCCTTGAAGTGCTGAATCCACACTCTTCTAATTCTCAAGATATTCATCCAAAAATACTCAGTTTTTGGATCGTCACTCGTAACCCGTAAATAAGAAAAGTCAGGCAGTACGGTTTTGTGATTGTGTCAAGTCTTGTCTGATCATGTAGATAAGCAATATGTGCTGACCTTGCAGATACAGTAAATTTATAACCTGTATAATTAAAATACAAGTACACTATGTCACGAAACAAGTACATTAGGTACTTTAGGCCTAGTTCTACAAAGGAATATTGTGTCAAATGATGTTGAATCCAAATATGTTTCGGGATACAACTTCATCAGTTTTTATATCAATAAATAAAATAAAAATACGAACCCAAATCAATTGTAAATATAAATTACAAAGAAAACTTGCTATTCTATAACAGTAATGATTGTTTATAGTTGGTACGTACTTACATATACTCATACATGTATAAAGAAAACTTTACAAGTTTACACTGATGTGGGAATGACTTAAATTCATTGCAAATTTGAATTTCCGCTTTGCTGACATTTGACGTTTGTAATTGATATTTTAAGAAGTGCAGTTGTTATGAGTTGTAGAATCCCTCCCCTGATCAGGTGGATGGGTTACCGCACAAATGCTCGATGTGTGCTGATGTTACAGATTCTGTAGGTTACCAAACTGCAGCACTTAAATGCATGTAAAATTTGTCGCGAAGCAGGCGTCTTGGTACTTTTGACCCTGTTTCTGCTAGGAATATTGTGCTACAGGTATAAATAAAAATATATATCAAGCACGGCTAATTAACCATTGCTACGTATGCCACTTTGCTTTATCGCAAATATAGGTAATGTTATAACGTAAAGATGTTTATAATTCTGACTCACTAAATAGTCCGTGTAGTTAACCTTACGCAATAGGAGATGCCTAAACGATGCTAATGAAGAGAAAAACTATTTTAATTATAAAACTAATTATGCACTTAATTCTAACGTCAATTCCGTTATATTTCTGTTCAAAATTATAACAATCATAATATCCTAGGTGTATGTATATACATATATCAAGATGCGCCACGTAAAAATATCATAATTCAATTTTTATAATTTTAAATAAATAAGTTAATAGGGCTCGTTATATCATTTAAAATGAACAGATATATATTACTGTAATTAATAGTAAAAGAATTTTTGTAACAAAACATTCTGGCAGAAAGATATTAATATTAATTTTAATTTTAACATTTTGGATAAAATTCGAGGAAATATATCGCGGAAAATCAAGCAGGAAAATATAAATAGTATGATAAGTGAACTATAAAAAATATTTATCAATAACCAGAGGTGAATTTATTTCGTAAATTTTTAGCCTATCAAAATATTCAATCGAAACCTTTATTTCTGATCATGTGTGCGAAACCAGCCAATCAAAACACAGTACACACCCTAAAACTCTTATCACTTATCTTGTAAGGTTGCTAGGTAAATTACAATTATTGACATGTATCCCACATTAGGTACGTATTTTATTGTTTTACTCTCAAAATGTCATTTTTAGATTATGCATATAAAAAATTGCTAAAAATTTTCTCACCGAATATCCCTCAATCATGGGATAAATAACTTATAATTTTATCAAAAGTTCCTCTCTTACGTTGCTTATAGGTATCGGACGGTTACCAAGAAACGTGCTTTCGGCTACAATTATCAATGGCCTAGGGATATTATAGCTGATAGCTGTATATGTATATGAGAATATCTATTTCTGGTTTATTAAATTGATGAAATCATTTGAGAAATATTTCTTGCACTATATTTGTTTTGGAAATTCTTTAACGCAATAAACTTGTAATTATAGCTATTATTTTATTCTTTTACTTAAAAAAACGACAAAACTTTTCATAAGAACGGTTAAGAATATCTGTTTATTTACATACTAGCCCTATTTCACTAAGTTAAATATGGATATGTTAACCAATCATTTGTGATATGGTTATCCGTAACAATGACTGAAAAAACGTAAACTGCTCTAGATTAAGTTAATCAGCTGTTAAATTCAGCTAACCAAGATTTGAAAACTTGGTCCCGTAATTTTGGAATCGAAACAATAAGAAAATATTAGACGACTTTTAAATGTTTGCGAATACTTTCCTTCCGTAATTTTGTGTTTAATAATATCTTGAAGAAGTAGAAAAACGTAAACTACACTGGGTTAAATTGACCAGCTGTTTAATTCAACTAACCAAAATTTAAAAACTTGGTCCTGTGATTTTGGAATTGAAACAATAAGAAAATATTAGTCGACATTTAACTCTTTGCGAATACTTTCCTTCCGTAATTTTATTTTTAATATTATGTTGAAGAAGTAGTGTTCTCTTTTTTGCGTAATTTAGCTTCTAAGCAAGCGAGTGTCGCGATGTGGGCCACAAATTCCTCGGTAATTATCCGAATGAGCGAGAAACGACTTCTCTTCCCACTAGGTGCTGTTCGGTTGCACCTGTGTAGGTGTGAATCCTCTTCGGGTTTGGCAAACGCACATAAGCCCAAAATACACTCGGCCCTGACAAAAAATTATTTATAGATGCGCATAATTTCACGCATATTACGCAGAGACGGACTTAATGAAATTCATGTCGTGTGCATTCTAATAGATACGGCCCTGGGACCAAGGTTGCTCATGAATTTCAATTGGAACAATGGGGGAATTAAGAAATATATTTTTCTGACAAGTTTTACATCCAAACTAACTGCATACATATGTATTTTTACTCATTACTGCCCCATTTTTGTTATTTTACTCCATTAACTCTAACCACAAATATAAATATTTCTTCTAGTTCTAGAAATATTAGCTCTGAAAGTCAGCTATGATAAAACCCATTTTGGGTCCTAATCCTAAAATGAGTAGATTCTTCGGCGATCTTTTGCGTAGACTATATGAAAAAAGTATATAAATCACGATTTTCAATTATTTTTTTATCCTACACTTATTGAAGATAAGATTTTCATGAATGTGCGTGCGCAAGAAAGTAAACATTTGTCGGCCCAGACCTATAAAATATCACTATTCCTTAGGGAAGAAAACTTCAATGTGCGGACTAACTGATGGCGTCTAATGCGCTAGGAGTAACAACCATAATAAAATAAATGCAACGTGCTTTTAAAATATTTTAACTTTAGATAATTTTGATACTTACATTAGATTTTAGGAATTTTTATTATATATTCCGTAAAAAAAATAGGACAAAATTGATAACGTTATTTATATGTTAAAATAAAATGTTTGTTTTTTGTTCTTATTTCTATTTCTAATATTGGCAATAAATTTCTCAAATTTCATTGGGCTAAGTTAAATGTCAAATTTTTCAGTGTTGCTATAAAGTTGTATACCGGTCCTCACGAAGTATCCAGCCTCGACTGCGTCTCGGCCGTATCCTTCGAACCAAAAATGAAAAACCTATTCCACCAAGGGGTATATTAAAAAAAATGGGTATTTTGACTATCAGAATCAATTACTGATAAATGAGATGAATAACGCAGTTACAAATAGAATAATAAATTTAAAAAATAAATATATAAATTACAATTTTGAAAAGAGCTATAAAAACATGAGAAAAATGTAAAATACTTATTTCATATTTTTCTAGAAAAAATTATTTGTTTAGTTAATTAAGCATTAAATATTAATAAAGATTATTATTATTTAAATTTTAAAATATAATTACTCCATACATAGCAAGAATCTACGTATTAATATCCACATATTTACTTTAGTGGTACTGTAATGAAGGTTTCGATTTCTGTTCCAGTTGTAACTTTAATTACATGCCCTGGATATATATAAGACAAATCTTCCAATAAACTGATTGAACTGATGTATATTTATTAAATAGACAAACTATGGTAAGAAGTAGGAAATGGTCTGATTTCTGTATAGGCCGTGCCTATTGTCTGGCGGTGTTTACCAGCCAAGAGCTGTTGAGTCGAGGACCTGAAAGAACTCTCCCTTTATAAAGTTGTTAGTTTCTCCTCCTTACAAGTGCCAACATGTGTTACCTAGGCTCATTTAAATTCTTTTCTGCACTTGAATTGTGTGAAAACTTAATCCACTCTTTTAAACTTCCAACTTTGCCATATAAATTATCATACATGTAATTATTTTAAATTCCCTTTTTCTCATTAGCGAAAATGTTTTAGTAATGGGATTGCGTTAGGAGATATTTCCTACTAACGGTGATTAATTGGTCTGAAAAATACTTTCTGTATGCAAATTTGTCTAATTTGTTTTATTGTGCCATACAAATTTGGAAAGACGTTTATATATTTCACTAACAATAAACTATTTGTTATCGTCTTCCTTGATGCTTCTACCCAATATATCACAAGAACACATGACCTCTGTTATTTAGAACTAATATATATACAGACATATATGTACATGCTCCTTATTTAAACATATTTTTCTTATTACACAACTAGGAATCTTTTTAGTATAGATCAACGATTACACATCCATGAATTAAACTATTATTTCCTTTGCTTAATTTTACAAATAAGTTATTAGTCTTTCATTAGTACGCAGTACACATAATGACATGCATAGCTTTTTTAAAGACGTAATCATTATCTGTAGATCAATATTCCTAAGAAAAATAGTACCTCAAGTACGGATACAATTTTTGCAAACTGATTTAATGTGGGTTGGAACCTGGAGTTAAATTCATTTATGGTCCAAATCGATTCGGGTCTATACCACAAATTTTGATTTTGGTTTCGGTTCAGAAACTTTTTTTATGTTCTGATTAGAGTTCAGGTGAAAACACATTATACCTACATAATTTTATAAAATTTTATTTTGTATACACAATATCAAATGAGAAAAAACCTGAAGTGTATTATCATCCACACATGGATGTACAACTTTTCATCGAATAATTTCTGTAAGTATCCACAATTATTTATTTTCATTGTGTGTTCACATGTTGTCCTCTTTTGTTATTATTCTTTTTAGCTATTTTTGTATTTTGTAGAGCCCTGATGAAGACTATTGATTAGTCGAAACGTTAGTTCTTTTTATATAAATTCGCATACTTAAGGCTGCCGTCCAATTTTTACTTCCTTGACATCCACTATCCAGTCGACGATCATCTTTAATCATTACAAATATCAAATAAATTAATCTTGGTTTATACATATGAATATAAGTATTTAATATAATTATACGTAAATAAGTATTATTCATATTTTCTTCGAATCCCGCCAAGGTGAAATGTTTTTACGGACTATTCCCACATATCAATTGCTCCTGTTGTGCACTTTCCTCGCTAGATATATATCTGGTAAACACTCTCTGCGATATAAATATATCATTATTGTTATTTGCCATATAATCATTAGCACTCCCTCACAGCTAGAAATGTGTAATAAACGTTGAATTATTTTTTTGTAGTGATTACCCATCCCTCTAACCGTTCATTCACTTCCATTTATTTGCTTATTAAATGAGCTGTATTAATATATAATCAAATATTTATAAACTTTCCAATAAAACTCTTCAATAGAAATCGTAATATGAATTAACGATTTAAAAATAATTTATCTTATATATCTGTATACATATCATAATCAATAAAAAGCTATTTGCGTATTTATCTATCTTATTTATCAAAACTTATAGTATTTCTGTTTGGAATTATAAATAACTATAAATAAGAATCATAATATTTATTATGTCTCTAAATCCAGTGATCCTTTATTTAATATTTTTTATAAACTATGAAGCAAAGTTTGGCGAGCTTGTTTTGCATCCAGTATGTTGCGCATTCAAATCCCATGGAGATATGTATGTAATGACCTTAATTGTTGAATTAAGGATAAATATTTGATGAAAATCATTATTAAAACCTCTTAATTCACAGTTGAGTAAAATAACATATTTCCTTTTGAAGCATTTTTAGTAACCTGGCTAGTAGTTTTCTAGCTAGCCAAGAAAATTGAACTAATTTCTAACAGACAGCAGTATAAATTATAGCTGTAGTGAATCATAGAACAATCGCCTTGGGCCATGTCTTTTCAAGACTTTTTTACTGTTAATTGAGTGTTTGTAAACCACAAAACATTTAATTACATAATCAACAGTTGCTTCATTTTATCTAGGAACTATTTGGAGTAAAATCATCTGTGGCACCACATTCCTAGAAAGCACAAGGCGTCACTCCATCAGGTGATGTTTTGTGATATTTACTTGTATTTTAGTGGTGTATTTTGTTAACATACAACCTCTGCAAGGAACCTGTGTTGAGCAAAATAAGGTTTTTTTGTAAGTGTATGCACTATGTAGACATCAAATGAAAAATTTAAATAAATAAAGTGCACGTTGTTACTATAATTGTGACACATTATTTTTCAATGGAAGAAGGTCTTAAATATCTTGAAGATCAATGTAACTTACAACAGGTATGTGATGCACCGGATATCCGGTTTATACCCGGTACTCGGCTGTTTATTTAAATAAACAATTTCCAAATTCCATAATTGGCCACAGGGATACTACAATGTGTCTTTTTTCAGTAACGAGTTATATAAAAAAAATTGTAATGCCAGTTGCTACTCTCAATTAACTTAAATATAGAACAAAGTAATCTCTTTTTAGTACAAAAATGTGCAAAAGTCTTTATGTATACCAACATGAGAACGGTGGCAATTTTGAACATTTTTTGTGATTTATAAATGTTACTAACATTATAGCATAATTGATGATAGGCTTTATGACTGGGTTGTTATTTGTACATAAAACATAATAACAAAATACAAAACAATACACGTGTAGGACGTCAAAACAGTAAAAAAAATTAAATAAATAAAATGCTCAAAAGTCGTCAAAAACTGTTTTAAAAATACTCACGTTTGAATTTTAACATTTTTAATTAACTACATAATAAAGCAATCTCAAAAATAATATTTTTTTATTTTGTATATTATTTTTAAAAGAAATCAATAATAACATCCTAGAAAAAGTTGTTTCTAATTTTCGTTTCCATCGTGTATAAAGATGTCCCATCTTTAGAATGGTAAAATATGTGCTTATGTTACTAGAAATAAACGAAAATATAAATTTTACAGTTTTTAATTGTTGCTTCCAAAATTAAAAGATTAAGTAATTTTGGTGTGCAAGGTGCAAGAAGGTCTTCAGACACTTTTATATAATAAATTACCGGGGGTAGGTAGTCAAAGGTTTTTTTATCGCGTTCCGTTTACAAGTTATCATTGTCAACTTTAATTTTTCATATCAAAACAATGGACAAATTTAACCGACTTCGTATCTTTTACCCTTTTATTTGGGACACCTCGTATAATATTATATAGAACCGATAGTCTAAGTAATTATCAATAATGAAACCGATTGATTCATGCTGATATGAAATTAACTAGACTGTGATGCCGAACAGATGCACAAGAAACTCCTCCCACTAACGAGCGCTAAATTTGAATAGAACATTACTATTGGTAACCCGTTTTTACACAGATGCAGGAATACGAGTACTGAGATCAGTAATAACGGAATCGGTGCTTAGCCTGCAATTATGTTTAGTTTGCTGTTTGCATGTGCATCTCTGTCAAATATTTTTGTCGTTTACATACGATTATCTTATGTGAAATTAATATAATAAATATCATATATTAAAATACTTCAGGTATTAACTTCATTTTCAAATATAAACAGAATTGTTTCAGAATTCTTAATTTCAAACGTGTGAAGCTAACTTCTACGTACACTGTACCGCGCAATTTAGGCACTGTCCATTAATTTAATCAGTGCATCTGTTCGGCATCCCAAATAGAGTACAAATGTAGAACTGACATAAGACTAAATCGTACAGACAAAGACTGATACCGTGCTTTGTATGCTGGCAAAAGACTGAGAATTGTGTTGTACTGGCTTTAAAACACTTTACACAGTACTGTCGCATTGAGCAACCCGTATAGTAGATATTGTCATTAAATTTCTAAGATTGATTAAACTCGTAATATGAAGTAAGTGATTTAGTACAAAAAAGTTCGTGTTTTTTTGACTTATTTGTATTTTAGAGTAAGGAAACTTGTACAAACAGAAAAGTCGTAGTATTATATTATATATGTGTCTCCTGTAGGAAAATAGCGCCGAGTATTGCATTTAGCAACATATCAGTTCCATTAGCTAATCCCCGTGCGCACAGAGTCTGCACGTCGGTTTTAAATCTTTCTCTTTCGACACATCGACACTGTCAATCCACTTAGCTCAAGATCGCCCACGATATCGACCTTTCAAGATAGCGAGAGCAAAGGCGTATTGACACAGGAATCGAAGAGGTTACAATTAACAGATTGTGCAAGAGATAAATATTTATTTTCTATAAAAGTTACAGCTCTACTTCAACAACTATTCTTCACGCTACAATCAATTCTGTGGTGCACTGTACACCAATAATAAATCCCTGAAAAATCAAAGCAAAATAATGTTACATTGAACGACGACAAATATATTTTTACTAAATAATAAAATTGATGAGAGTTTATTAAATAGGAGGTTTTTTTCTGGAAATCAACCACATTTATTTTCTCAAACTCGACCGTTTCGACCCCACATAGATCTCCTTCAACAAGAGACGAAATTTATAAAAGTATGCTATGCATAATTTGTATGTTATATTTAAAATTAAATTTAAACATGGAAATAGTCAAGAATTATTATAAAAATTATATGTTAAACTTGAATATTGTGGTAGAAGAATAATTATGGCTGATTTCCAGAAACGATCTCCTATTTCATAAAACACATTCGATGATTTTTCGACAAATTATGCAAAGTAATAAATAATTATTTTCCTAAATTCTTACACTAGTATAACAGCTTTAATGTGGTGCGCTCTACATCAGCTAGAAATACCCAGTAGTTAATGAGCTGTATTCTCACATTGGTTGAAATAGCGCTACTTATCATTGCTTTATTTGTCAAACGTCAAATGAAATTAAGGAATTTTCGAGGGTATTTTAAAGTATATCATGTATTACATTCTGTACATTGTTTATTTAGATTATTTTTCTATTCAATCGTCTATATTTTTGCGAGAGAATTATATTTTATGTAAACTTGACATTTACGAAATAGCGCTACCTCGGAATCGAATGAGAATATAGACTACAAAGCAAATTTACATGTACGAAAATTTATGCCATTTTTCTATTATCTTCTTGATTTCAACATAAAATAATTCAATAATAAAGGATGACATTCTCAACCAAATGTTTAGTAGATAATAAAATTCATATCCATGACCTTTTGCTTATTATAACATGATCCGTTACGATTTTCTTTTTATTTTTAGACATTTTGCGATGCAGCTTTACAAAAATTAATTGAATTCCTGAGGTATTTTTAGATGAAACTTCACTCATGTCATATGTGTTTATACCACATCTTAAAATCTAAATTTTTGCAACAAAATCTCTTCAAAATTTTACCGAAAGAATCTTCAAAACTGTAGTTTCTTATAAGTTAATAAAATAAATAAAGTAGGTACATAATAAATTGTTTTTATACTGAGAACATTGAGAACGGTACAAGGAAAACAATAATTAATATTAAAGAAAAAATTTATGAAATAATCGTGTATTTCATGGGATTATGTAGTCGCAATTGATAGAGCATCCTACTAGCATCCTACTAGAAATTCTTCAAAATAAATAAATTTGGAACTTTCATTATTTGAAACAGTTAATTTCCATATTACTACGACAGTGATATTACAGTTCAAAATTTTCTTATCAACCAAAAATCAATTCCTTTAATTTATTATTGGTAGTCAAAGATTAGGTACTTTAAAAACTGATCTAAATAACGTTAGTACTAACTACTGACTGTACGAAAATTTGTAATTAATTATAACAATCTTCAGTTTTTAATAACAAAACTGTCATTGAAATTATCACCTAATTATTTTTTTCTGAACATTTATTAGAATATAATAGGTTTCTTAAATACCATACGCCCTATGCCTATATATGACATACGGGTACCTCCTTAGCTTCATAGAACTTATGGTTATTTCAAACGAACGAAAAAAATCTTTTGGTGAGTAACCACACTCAAGCAGTAACTGTATATTTTATGTAAAATTGCACAATGTGGTTATAGAATTTGAGTTTCCCTTTTCCCATTAGAATCCTATAAGAAATAAGACATGGACTTCCTCTGACGGGTTGTAACTCTACCAAATCATACGTCTACTAAACTAAAAGATCGTGTAAGTATTATATAATAATGGTAACCATTCCAAGTTGTAACTACGCTTAAAATTGCTTAATCAAAGGAATCTACAAGCGAATAATTCTAAAACAATTTTCTTATTACATAATTTTGTTTCCTGCAGTAAATATAATGGAAATTCAATTGAAACTAATTTAATTCATGCAACTAGAATTAAATATTAATAGAAACGAGAGAAACTAGACTTGCATACGCTCTGGTAATACTTGAGGTTAATTTAATTTGTTCTACATTATTAATTTTCATACAACACTTGACCGCTTTTCGTTTTTGACTAATTATTAGTTAATAAATCAGTTTAACTTTAAAATTGTTTCAAATAAAACTTTACTCCTTTATAGAATAAAAAAGTTGCTCTATTTTGTGTAGCATAAAGTAATAACAAGTATGTAAGTAATTTAAATAAATACAGATAACATATTAAGTCACTGATGTCACAACGTATCAAGGTCAGAGAGATTGATAAAAATCCAGAACAATATTTCGTTATAATCCGCATTTCACACATATAATTAATTATCGCTGCAATAATAAATTAGCATTTTGTGATATATGATACTGTTATTATTAATTAATTCTGAAACTGGATGCCGAATTCGAGCACAATGCGCTAATTTTTTAATTAATATACAAAAATATTTTGAATTGAATGTCATATTGGAAAACAATTGACGCATAAAAATCGCTGTTGTTTTGTTGTACATGAGTGTAATTATGTATAGCTCATACCGACAATCAAAATACACATCCGGTTTGTCGATATCTAACCTACAAACAATGCAACGTTGCTCACAAAGGAAAATGGAGAATTAACGCCTAAATTCCTCATAAATCGTTTTAATTTCATTAAAAACTGACTCAACATTTAACCGATATCGTTCCCCCCACGTCTTTGACACAGAGTAGTACTAGCTGTCATAAAAACATCGTCGGTTCACGATATTCCACACTATTCTACTCCAATTTCATACTTCAAACATATACAATATAATTCAAACATTAAAAATACTTATATCTACAATGTGTTGCTAGCATATGTCACGTACAATTGACGTTACTCAATTATAACCTATGTTTTGTAGTGTGTTTGAAGAATATTACCTTAAAAATGCGCTGTGGGTCCAAATTAACGTACAACAAAGGCCACAATGTAAAGTTACAATGGTTCGACACACACACGCACTTTGCAGGGCACTTAATGAAATAAAATCAACGAAAATATAACAAGCAAAGCGATTTTATGTATCGCTGTTCAAGCAAGCACTGACAACAATAAAATGAGGACTGCCTCGGGCGAGTTCGTGCCGGCTCGTGGAAAGTCGGCCTGGAAACCGGCGCTTAGCGTTTGTTTCGAACAGTTGACGGTGCATGCCGGCGGGAAACGCAGGCGGGAGATTCAAACATGTTGAATTATTGATCAAACGCTGGCGCGCTTTTGAAGTGCGACGCGACGCTGCTTGTCGAGAAAGAAAAGTCTATGGAGTATTTGCTTTTTTATCAAGCCCTGCATTACGGAAAATTACAGGCGGCAATAACGAAATCCAATTGTTTCACCAAAAGACAATCGCTTTTTTTCTTGCATCATCTTGTCCAATTATTAATAATACATACATATTGTACATGCAGAGAAAAATATTATTAGATATTGTAACAAGTATATTTATTTTCATATTATAAAAGTAATGTATGTCTCTGCGTACTACAGATAATAATTAATAAATTATTGAAATAACAACTTTAACCTGTTGGTTTCAAATTAACATGAGTCTCATTATGATATATATTTTAACATAACATACTTGCAAAAATAATTAACAACGAACTAGCTCGAGCTAACGGGTAATTGTATTTTAAATTCAGTGCTTTCTGCACAACAAGATTTTTATTTGATTATTTGGCAGGGATTTGAATTCAAAATCTCACTCTCCACTCAAGTTGGAACAAGTTAATCCAATAAACTCCCATTGCCCGTAGCTATTTGCGCCATCAAAAATAAATAAAATAATTGAAGAAAATAATGTTTTAAAGACTAATTAATAAAAGTAATAAACAAGTTTTAATGTGTTTTTATGTGCTCTGGAATATGAAGAGATGTCAATGAAATGAAACATCTTAATAATCTTCTTTATGAATATAAATCTGAGACTCGTATTCGTCTTTTTGCCGTCAGCACATGTTGGTTTTTAAAGGCGGTTTTTTCCTTTTCTCGGGTATTTAATACGGTTGCATTGAGTGTTACATGCAGGATATATATAGACCGCTATACGCAGCGCAAAAAGACCAGCGCGTTAAGAATGTTAATACAACAACGAGGGAATCCAAGTGGAGACGTTTTTTAGATCAAATGTCTGCATGGCGCCCATTCATCTTACCACGATAAAATTAGAAACCAGAAATATTATCTGCATATATTAATAAATCACTCTAAAACATACAGTAGTAAAATTGCTCTTGCATTCAATCTAATATTAAACAGAATTGAAATTCTGATTTAAACAGCAATGTTTATTAATTTAGAAAGAAGAGCTAAAAATATTAATTGATCATTTCATGGTACATAATATTCCGTTGTGTCCGAGTGGTTAAAATTTATAGATAATGGGTCCCTTCCATAGTGTGAAGACTGACAACCTAGATCACTAAATTCCAAAAATAAGAATAGAAATAGTCATTTAGATGTCGTCTGCCTTATGTTCCTTAATAGAATGATAGGCCACTATATAATAGTTAAGCTATTATCGTGTTGTTTAGAAGAGTTATTTAATTGAGGTTCAAATTCCAGCGTCGCCAATTATTAATCAAATAAAAATACCGCTGTGTCCGAGTGGTTTAAAATACAATATAAACTGTAGGTTCCTTCGAAAGCTGTAATCTGGCACTTTAAACCTCTAAAATCTAAATAAAATTGTCTAGCAAAAGATTAAATTCTCATTTCAATTTCATTAACGTTCCCCCACCTTAAAGTTTTTATGAGAAGAAATGGTAACAATTTCTTTAAATAAAATTTTTATTATATTTTATACACTATTTCATTACATAAAGAGCGAAAAAAAGTCTGATTTACACGCAACGGCTATCATTCTTTATTTTTTCAATGGAAACCTATCATCAGTAATCAGTATAAAAAATCAGAAAAAAATTAGATAATTAAGAAACAACAGAAATAATTCTTAGCCGGCTATGTAAATTAACTAAATGTAACTATATAAAACAACTTTATAACGTGAAATAACAAACATAAGAAGTTAAATCACTTAAACAAATGCTCGAAATTACGACCCTGTTCTCTTATGCAGGATATTTGAATAAAAATTATTTTTGGCATTTCTAAATTATCTTATTTTTCTTACGTTGTTTTGCGTGTAAATCAGACGTTTTTATTTTTGGTTCATCAAATACTATATTTTATATTGTAAAAATTTTATATAAAGATAATTTTTCTATTCGTTATAATAAAAATAATAAGTGAAGGGGTTCGCTTTCGCTGATACAATAGCTATGCTACTAACGTGTTAGTCAAGTTCTTTGATTGAACCTGATGTCTTCTACTAAAAATAGCAAAACAACAAGTATTAAAAATATACATTTAGATCAAATGTGTGACTAGTTTGAAGAAGTATCTTCCATATATTTTTTAAAATATAAATATTGTTCCAAAATAAGGACATCAGTTGCTATCCTAATTTAATCGGTAATCTGCAACCATATAAAAATACCACTGTGTCCGAGAGGTTCAGAACCCACTATAAGCCGTAGATTCCTTGCAAACACTGTAAGCTGACAATCAATTTCCCTTCTAAAGTAAAACTTGTCACAAAAGAATTAATATAGAATCTAGAAATGTCATGCCGTAAATATTGATAGTCCACAATCCAATATAAAACTGATTATACACTACATTAAATAATATAAAATAAAACAATGTTTGCGTTAATGTGCAGATCTTTCATATACGTTTCTAGATCATCAATTAATAGGGGATTAGGTATTTTGTACCAATATAGCTGTTCTGTAGTTTTCTTACTACAAATTTTATGATACTCAACACTCTTTTTGTTGTTCACCACTGAATAGTTCTACAACAATGAAAACAATTAAAAGGTGCCTCTTTTCGGCACGTGCTCAGGTAAAGATATCTGTTCCCTTTATTATATAGTAGCTAAACATTACGGTTAAAGTCATGAAGATAAGTTGTTTATGACTAGAGGAAGTCCAGGTAGTAGTTTTTGTGGTTTCTGCATAGGATGGGATAAGGGACACCCTACTAGGGGCATTGTTGCAAACATGGGTAAAAGGGCTTAGAAGTGGCAGATTGTCATAAAGATATAATTAGGGTGATGGTGCAGATGAAGCTATATTGAATTCAAAACAGAATCTGGTGGCATATAGTTGATATTTAAATACACACTACACCTATCAAATAAAAATTATTATTGTGTCCATTTAGTTTGAATATCTTCATAAATTATTGTTTAAATTTACGGTAATAAGCAATATCACGGAAATAGAAGTAAATTTCATGAAAATTAAAAAAAATATTATTATTATTTCTTTGCATTTAATGCAAATTTATTTTACAGACAAAATAAAGGTTCAATGGTCTTCATAGAACAAAACACTGTTCTGCAAAGATAGGTACCTAGGTTCGAATCCCGGTTGACGCTACAATTTCTTTCATCTTATATTAAATACACTACATATATTTGTATTCAAAGTATAGAAAAAAGTACTATATTGGTTTTAACCATTCTCCTTCTTGTCTCTCAAATATCCCTAATTAACGTCGATATTTTTTTATTATTATTATTTATCATTATTATTCCATATGTAAAAGTATTATGAATGAACTAAATTGTTTGTTTTTTTAAAGTAACTATACAGCTGCAAGTAGCAAATAAATTACAAATTTACATAGAGACACAGGTGCTAAAGTGAAGTTAATCTAATATATATGAACTAATAAACTATGGTTATATCTAAATAAAAGTATATTATCCTAGATATTGCTGTTTTAAAAACAAATTTATCTTGCTCGTTCACTTTAATTGCATATTGCTTCTAATACGCGAATTAAAAAACCCAAGTGTCTTAATACAACCAGCGCATACAAAACTTCTTCATACTAAATGTTCTTCTTGTAATTTTATATTCTCAAACTTCTTATAACAAAGCAGACAAAATTTTACTTTTTTACTTTTTATGATTGGAGTAGAGATGAAGCTCATAATTTCTATAAGTAAGCATTTTTTTTGTTAATATAAATATATCATAATTGATATCTACGGTATAGCAAATTAACACAAAAAGAAACACTAAACAGTTTCTAAAACGATATATGATGGATTTCATTTTGAAGCAATATTTTCATAAGAAGTTTCGTAGCGTCGTATTGCACGACCATAAAGTACTGAGCGGTTTCGGATCGGCAGTGCTACATTGTCGTTTCAATAATGAGGGTGTTTCATTTAAATATTATTTCATTCGCAAGCTAGAAGAGATTACATTTTGTTGCGATGTCCTGTAACGTCATCAGTCTTTAGCAATTTCATTGGTTACCTGATTTAAAAAAAAAAATCGCGCTTACTTTATGGAGCTCAAATCCCGTACGTTTAAATCTTTACTGTCTCTTTCCTACATAACAATGCATCTGTGGTACACTCTCCGCTCCAACTAGAGCTATAAATTTCTATAATAAGCTTTCGTTCGTGCAAATTTATGTGCAGTGGAATATAGTCAAGGTTTAAGGGTTGTTCAGCCTAGACCACTTGAGTCTGTGTCCAAGTGTTCGCCCATCGTAAAGTTTGAGAACTGCAGGCAAACTAGCAGACCATCCATGTCAGAGTATCTTCCATATTTCCAACTTAATAAACACTAAAGTCCCTAGCAGTGATTTAATAACACGGAGTAGGGTAGCCCGAATCCAGTGCCGTATTAAAAATCTAATTGGCCCCCGAAATTCGCCCGGGGGCCGTAAATATCAGATATATTGCAAGAAGATCCCACCTTAGTAAATTATAATTAAAGGAGGCTTTGCTTGCTCCGGACGCCGAATGAGAAGGGCGGGAGACGCCGTAGCTCTGTTTTTATGAAGAAATATTACTTATTTTATTTGAATTACTGGATAAGTACTATTGCTGCACAAACGTTACTTGCTTAGTAATAAAGCACATGACTCCCGAAAATTTTACAAGAACATTACTATTGGGCTTTTATTCTATACTTTAAAATAACTAAGCATCCACGATCATTTTATCAAGAGGTATAATGAAATACTGGATATTATTCAATTAAAAAAATTCGGCCTCTACTAGTTTCGAAGCCACACAAATAATAAATGTTGAAAAATAAAAAAAATGACTGAATCCGGAACTTCATTATACCTAATTACCATTCCAGTCAATATAGACCAAAACTTTATTTCAAATATGTTTAGATATATTTTTTGGACCCTAAAGCAAAAAATTGGTTTCAAATATATTTTTTTAAATACATATTTTCAATATACCACTCATCCACTACATATACATGTTTACAAAAAAGGGCAATTAGCTGATGTTTAACCTACGTACAGAATGTACGAGGGCCTATTTTTATGTGAAGAATATTTAAGGTCTAATGGAAAGTGATCTAGTGTGATTATAATATTCATAGCAATGTTTTATGATGGTCTTCAATGATTTGTTTTTGGCGTAATCTGTATAAATGTATACCTATAATTTATTGTTATACAAACTTAGTAATAATATTCCTCTCCTTACAATAATTTTTTTGTTTGAATTGTTTATTGACTTCTTCTAAGTATCCTGTTATTGTTTTAGTAAAAGTAAAAACTATGAAGTTGTCGAAAGTTATGAGTATCATAATCATCGCAGATGTCAATTGAATTCCGAGCTCGGAGAGCGAGTATATTACCGACATCTAAGGTCTATGGTGAAAGCTTGTCATATTTACATTGACAATTTTCCGTTACTGTACCAATCTCCTACCCTTAATTCTTCTGTCAATGTCAAGAAATCGCTACCAGGCAACAATGCCATTGTTTATTTCGACGTTTAAAATTCTTGATAAGACATTATCGCTGTGTACTTGTCAATGCAATGTCAATGTCAATATGGCGTGGTTCCTGCACTGGTATGATTCATAACATTCGTGGTTTGCTCAATAATTTGCCGGATTCCCGTTATTAATAAATATATATTTTTAAAATATTCTTGTTAGTAACCTTTTCGTGATCAAGACTGTATGGGTTGATATGACAGTTGTATTATCCAATTATCCCACGTTATTTTGACAATTCTGTACGGTGATATCTTTACTATATTGTCAAAATAACATGGTATACAATTATGACTTAGTTACCCTACTAACTTTTGTCTAATGAAACAAAGGCTTAATATCCTGAAACCGGTAAAAATCTTAACTGTACTATTGACTCTAAAACAAATAGTTTCAATACTAGGAATGATGTGGATCAAGATTTTAGAAAGTTAGTAAAGTCAATGATGATGGTGAAAAATAGGATCATACTTCTATTATTGTAGTTGATTCTAAAGGTCGTCATGTAAATTGACAATTTTTGTCCATCATCGTAAATAATCCTTGTGAAAGAAAAAGACAATCATTAGATGTTATTGTTTTCCTTGTTAGTCCCTTGTAAACCGTCATTTATTTGAATTTTTATGCGCCAGGGAAACTAACTAACTAAATTATCTGTCAGTTTTACTGCTTAGTAGTTGCATTGTTTCATTATTGAAAACTGTGTTTTACCCCTGTCATATAAATTTTTGACATAATATTAGTAACTGTCAGAATTTGGTTTTAATTTTAATTTTATTTACAAGTGAATAACAAATAAAATATTTTCGTGAGATAAGTGAGATAACAATTTTTACTTCTACTACGGGGTATCAGACTCGCCTAAACGGCTCTCCAGTAAAAACATTTTTACCTCCCTAATACTGTAAAATACTGTTTCTTTATTTTGGAACTTTATAGTTTACATACTATTGTATTATTTTATTGTATATAATATTTCCAAAAATCTAATTGATTCTGAAAAAAAAGTATAGGCAATTAAAATTTTTGTGCATCGTCGTAAATAAGCATGTATTAAAATAGGCAATCTTCTATGTGATCCTTTTCTCCGTTTTCCAATCCTATTGGAGTTCTAGAATGATTGTCTATCCCGTCATCATCATTAGGGCTAAGTCCCCGATGATTTGAATCCACGGCAGCCATGTTATCGCCGTGAACAAGTGACACGCGGAGCCGGCGGCTTGATTAGAGAGGCTTTGAGCGTCGCAGCGCACATAGCCAACTCTGATTACCGAATTAGATTATCTGTTTTTTGTTCCGAGCTGTTGTTATTGAACTGTTAGAAGGGTTGGGCTTGCTGGCTAATCGGGCTTTACTATTCTTTCTTGCACACACAAACACACACATTTAAATTTTCAACTATAAAAAAATTGTATCTACATTTTTTGTTTTAGGTGTTTCTTAATAAACAATATTCATAATCAAAGGCACCGGCAGGATTTTATTTAGGGGGGTGTTCCCAGATGAAGAAAAAAAAATTACGTTTTTTCTCCATTTTGTTAATATGTTCATCTTTAAATTTAAGAATAAACTTAGCTATTTTAATAACTACAGTTATCAAATAATTGAAAAATTATAGTAAATTATTATATAATTTTTTATGATAGTCATTATTCTTGATGATGAAGTTTGCAAACCATCTGAGTGAATAACGACCATAATCCAGAATATAACACTATATTTTTCTACTCCTGCATATTCAGAAAATGCAAAAACTATTTTTGAAAATGACAACATAAAAATATACAATTACAAATGACTATACCGCCAGCTGTCAGACGGCCGTATGAACGGAGATCTACAGCCCGGCAGATATAAAATAAACGTTAATAATTGATTTCTAATGGGGAAGTTTAGCGTATTTTTTATTTTTTTATTTTATCAAGATTGCCTTCAAAAGTGATATTCTACATTTTATTTCACCCAAAGATGCCTAGATTTCTCAAGAAATGAAATTTTATACAAAAATGACGTCAGAGTGGCTCGCGGAGAACGTATCGTCTATCTTAATCAGCGCGCGCTGGGTTCCCATGGCAACAGAGAAGCGTGTGGTGAAATGCCTCAAGATACAACCTACGTTCAAAAAGTCAGGTCTCACCATCCATTCTGCGCAAGCGCATAACTCACTTGTGACGTCAGTGTGGCTCGAAGATAAATCATTAATTATAAATAATTGGCAACATAATTTTAACTTTCAATTACATTTTAAGTTATAATTATTCATATACTTACGACTAAAAGATATTTCACATGTAATTTCAACCACGCTAAACTTCCCCATTCTTGAATGACTGAAAAGACTGAATTATAAGTCATATTTCACTATCCTGAAACATGGCTACAATAATAAACAGAAAAATGAAATAATGATGATATATTTGTACAGGAGAATAAAAAGTAATTAACATTATTAAATATTCATCCAAAGACTAACAACAGCAAGACTGCAAAAACTTCAGCTTTTGTTCAAACAATAATTCAATTACCTACTTATTCTCAAATAAAAACGTTTTCAGTAATAAACTATTATTTTTCGCATAAATTATACTTTTTCTTTCAAAACCCAGAGGGGTGCAAGTGCACCCCCTTGCATCTCCCTGTCGGCGCTCATGTTCGTAATAGATTGTTAAACGTTTTCTATTTCTTCATAAAGACATAAATAATTTATTGCTACTATACTTTTGAACTATATCAAAAAAATATAAATTAACACCTATGGAATGAAACCCATTTTTTAATAACCCGGTTCTTAACGAGGTGTTCCCCTTATAATAATATCCATAATAGATTTAAATACCTACTTTGCCACGTGGCAAACTAGTAGTTTTAAAAGACACCTGTTTAAAGTTGTCTAGCCCTAATTTAAATTTTACCTGGACAAAAAAACATTCCCTTCTAGTAGTATACCTGTTTGTATACCTTCGTCAAATTTATGATACTTATCTGTTATTAGATGAAAGAAAGTATGCAAGGGTGAATCCAATTAACAATTTAGAGAATTTCAACTTCTGTATATTACAAAACTTTACATTTGTAAAATATATAAAAAATAAATATTGCAGCAAATAATTCATCTATTTTTCTCACAATGAGTGGCATAGCAAGGATTGAAATTTTTGGGGTAAACTAATTTTTGTTAAACTTCAAGGTCAAATAGCTTTAAATTAAAAGTTTCATTTTTAAGGCAATAGTTGCGTGTTTCACTCTACACACATATTGTTTTTTCGGCAGTTCTATCATCCTACATTCCATAAGAATGTCTTTAAAGTCATGTCGGGTATATAGAAAAATTAATCTTTTTAATAAATGTGCGCGCATATTCTACATATACAGGTGTCCGTTTTAAGAGGCTAACCATTGGAATATCGATAAAACATTGCGCGTGTAAAACAATAAAAACATCAGGCGAAAAATTTTAGCTTTTTTTGTAAATTTTACTTTTAAAATGAAGTAATCTGTATATAAATGTAGGAATACATGTAGTATTGTTCTGTATGGTGACTTATGGCTGTATTCTGTACAAATATGTAAACCTTAAAGATCTGTAAATCTATAAATGTATAAATAATGAACAAAAAAGTTAACGAAATCAGCCACTTTTATGTATAATTTTATATCAACAAAAATAGATGCTTTTTCGTCAGTTTTTTTGTAGACTTACAGATTTGTACAGAATTTGGCTATTAGTTGCTAGCCAAACAGTTTTTATTTACCAAAAACTGTTTTCCTATGTTAAATGCCTATGACAACACTTTTTTGGAACACACGGTATATATAAATGCTAAATAATTATAAATATGATGCAATATATTTTTTCAGGTAGGAGTTTAATGAAATTTTTTGAATAAATCAGCCATTTATACTTATTTAGCCACATATACCAAAATTATCTATTGTGCCTTTTGCATCTGTAGATTGGAAATTTTAAGTTTATATTAGAAACCCACGCATGTATTAAACTCAGTCAGTTTTTAATTATCAATTAAAAATTTGTTTTTAAACAATATATGATTCTTTAATAGACATAGACGAAATTTTTGCTAGATATATTTATTTTCTGATTCATTTTTTAATCAATCATATAACAATAACGAGATTGAGGTTTATATAGTTTTGTTAGATATATCTAATGTAAAAATTTGAAAAACCGAGCCCTCCTCTTGAGTGCGCCTCTGCAATGAAGAATATACCTACGATGCGCTGAGTAGTGGGTAAATCAAATGAAGTAGTAATTGGTTTTGTAGCCCGTGATTTTCTTTGGCGATGGTGGGTGGTGGGTTGATATAAATAATGAAAACGGCTTCGATTGTTCGAAAGAACGGTATAATTTTCCGTATGCAAAACTTTTTAAGAGTCATTTTGTTTTTGTTGCAAAGTTTAAAATATTCATTCGTGAATGTGGAATAAACGCTCACATCACGATGCAAAAGTCAACACATTAAAATTTCCCAGCCTAGCTCGGTTAATATTTTAATAAATCTTTTTATTTTTATTTCTTAATTAACGCATGGTCGGTTTTGGTTTCCTAAAAAAAACTCTGAATGGAGCGAATGTTCTGCACTAATGAAACCCAATGTAAATTTTTGCAGCAAATTCAGTACAATGTCGAAAAATTTCAACATCATATACTATTTTGGTAGATTCACTATCTATATATCTATATATATTTTAAATAATCAAGAGCATCGACAAATTTTTACCTCGGGGCAACAGGTTAAAGCATTTATGTAATCATTTTAATTTTTTTTTCAAGTTGTAGAGTCTAATGTGCTGGAGTGCCTTTTGGGGGTCTCATATTTTTACTGTGAGTGGTTTTTGTTTTAAAAAATTAAAACTGTGCAAAATTGGTA
The DNA here is from genome assembly GCA_035578165.1 of Stenolophus ochropezus. Classification (NCBI taxonomy): domain Eukaryota; kingdom Metazoa; phylum Arthropoda; class Insecta; order Coleoptera; family Carabidae; genus Stenolophus; species Stenolophus ochropezus. The sequence goes on along the minus strand of JAQOWZ010000001.1, from coordinate 39,629,305 downwards.
CCTTGAAACAATGGATCCCAGAGCCCGTGTCTACATTTAAGAAGAATCACGTAGTCATCCGTCACTTTTGACAATCTGTCTATGAACTTTAAATGATTGTATCTTTTAATAGAACATTGATATCAAAGATTTGAAAACAGTGTCATGAATAATAGACTTGAGCAAAGGTGTCACAACTAATTTAAGTTTAAAACATAACGTATTTAATTAATATAAATTTTGACGTTTCCAATGTCAAAAGTCAATGTTGCCAAATGTGTGATGATGTAACTAAATTAAAACCAAATATTCCTAAACTAACTTCACTGATGACGGTGGCAGTTGTATTAAGGTTGACAATATTAATTTATAAATTTAAAAATTAATAACTATTTTTTAATAGAAACAGTGTTGCCAAATTATAAAGTAACTAAATAAAAATCAAATATTCCTAAATAAAATAAATTGAATACTTTTCTGTGTTTGTTTTCAAAAGAAAGGAAACCATAAGGGCCAGTTTTAAAATGACAAAAAAATGAGTCATGTCGATCTGCATTTGTTTTTCGTAAAAAGTTGTTAGAAGTAGGTCGTGCTTGAGTTTTAAGAAAACGACACAATATGGACTGGTGTACACGAATGACAAAAATGTTCTACGAAGATTAGAATTTGTTTTTTGCAAAATGTTGTCAAAAAAAATGTCGTGTTTGGGTATTTTCGCATTACAAAAGTCAATGTTGCCAAATGTTTAATAAAGTAACTAAACAAAGAACAAATATTCCCAAATGAACGTTACTGAAGACAGTGAATGTTATATTAGGCTAGGTCACGATGAGGGCTAGCGTGCAGAATGAACAAAAATATTCTATATCGAACGGCTTTCGTTTTTTGGAAAATGTTGTGAGAAGTATGTGGTGTTTGGTATCAAATGAAAAGGCTCGATAAGGGCTGGCGTGTAGAATTAAGAAAAAAGGTCAATGTTGATCGGCTTTTGTTTTTGCAAAAATTTCTCAAAGATATGTCGAGTTTGATCTCAAATGAAAGGTCTCGTTGAGGGCTAGCGTGCAGAATTGACAAAAATGTTCCATGTCGATCGGCTTTTGTTTTATGCAAAAAGTTGTCAGAAGTATGTCGTGTTTGGTATCAAATGAAAGGTCTCGGAGAGGGCTAGCGTGCAGAATTGACAAAAATGTACTATGTCGATCGGTTTTTGTTTTTTGCAAAAAGTTGTCAGAAGTATATCGTGTTTGATATCAAATGAAAGGTCTTGGAGAGGGCTAGCGTGCAGAATTGATAAAAATGTGCTATGTCGATCGGTATTTGTTTTTTGCAAAAAGTTGTCAGAAGTGTGTGGTGTTTAGTATCAAATGAAAAGTCTCGTTGAGGGCTAAAGTGCAGAATTGACAAAAATGTTCTATGTCGATCGGCTTTTGTTTTATGCAAAAAGTTGTCAGAAGTATGTCGTGTTTGGTATCAAATGAAAGGTCTCGGAGAGGGCTAGCGTGCAGAATTGACAAAAAATGTGCTATGTCGATCGGCTTTTGTTTTTTGCAAAAGGTTGTCACAAGTATATAGTGTTTGGTATCAAATGAAAAGTCTCGGTGTGGGCTAGCGTGTAGATATGATAAAAATGTTTCATGTCGATCGACTTTTGTTTAATGCAGAAAGTTGTCAGAAGTATGTCGTGTATGGTATCAAATGAAAGGTCTCGGTGTGAGTTGAGGTACATAAATGACAAAAATGTTTCATGTCGACCGGCTTTTGTTTTTTGCAAAATATTATTAGAAGTATATCGTGTTTGCAATCTAATGAAAGGTCTCGGTGAGGCCTGACGTACAAATATGAAATAATTGTTTCATGTCGATCGGCATTTGTTTTTGCACTGACAGCGGAGCTCTAGGGAATGCTCGGCGTAGCCGAGAATTCGCTAGTCCTATATACTAAAAGGCATGTGTCCGTGATGTTCATTTATTTTCATCACGACGATCGCCAAATTTTGTGGACAGCCTAACTACCTTAACCATGAAAGGGATTGTTGTAAATTTTTTTTTAGATTGCAGGGAATAATGTGTAGTTGTGCCTTTTGGGGGTCTCATATTTTTACTGTGAGTGGTTCTTTTGTAAAAAAATAAAAACTGTGCAAAATTAATAACTTGAAACAATGGATCCTAGTAGCCATGTCTAAATTTAAAAAGAGTCACGAGGTCATCTGTCACTTTTGACAATCTGTCTATGAACTTTAAACGATTATAACTTTTTATAGAATACTGATATTAAAGAAGTAAATACAGTATCATGTATAATAGTCTCGAGCAAAGGTGTTACAACTAATTTAAGTTTAAAATATAACGTATTTAATTAATATTAATTTTGACGTTTCCAATGTCAAAAGTCAATGTTGCCAAATGTGTGATGAAGTAACTAAATTAAAACCGAATATTCCTAAACTATCTTCACTGAAGACGCTGGCAGTTGTATTAGGGTTGACAATATTAATTTATAAATTAAAAAATTAACTACTATTTTTTAATACAAACAGTGTTGCCAAATTATGAAGTAACTAAATAAAAATCAAATGTACCTAATTAAATGGAACACTTTGCTGTGTTTGATATCAAAAGAAAGAAAAACATAATGGCCGGTTTTGAAATGAAAAACAAAATGTGTTTTGTTGATCTGCATTTGTTTTTCGGAAAAAGTTGTTAGAAGTAGGTTGTCTTTGGGTTTTAAGGAAACGATACAATGTGGACGGGTGTGCACGAATGACAAAAATGTTATACGTAAATAAGAATTGTTTTTTGCAAAATGTTGTCAGAAAAATGTCGTGTTTGGAAAAAGTTGTGAGAAGTATGTGGTGTTTAGTATCAAACAGTGGCGGAACTAGAGGGAAAATGATAGGTGGGCCACCTGGTGGGCACCGGAAAATCTTGGTGGGCCGTGCCATTGTTGTATACCGAGTGTTTACTTTAATTTCTGAACATAGGAAATTCAATGTTACTTTTTTCATTTTTCAATATATCTTTATTACCTATTAATTTAGAACAAACTGTGAGATATGGATTTGTTTAGAAATAAAAACTGCATCCAATGAGGCAAAAAGAATTGGCCAAATGCCCTTATATATTTAAAAAATAATAAATAATTTTTACAATATTCAAGCAATTTTCAGTAGGTGTCATGGAAACTGGACGACAGGTTTAAATTTTTTTGAAGTTGGCGCGAAATAATCTTTAATGTTACTTTTACTCATTTTAACTAGCACTAATCATCAAAATTCACATAAACTGCTTGTTCTGAAAGACATGAAAACTACATGTAGATGTAGATCTATTGTAGATGTAGTGGCAGAGATGAAGAAGGTCAGTTGACATCAATTATAAATCAAATCGGCATGCTTTGTAGAAGTGCGCGGCAATGACTATCACAAGTTTCTACGTAAAATAGCGGCCTCATCAATCGGCTTAGCCCTTAGCGCAATTCTTTGGTTATACAAGCACTACCACCGTGCAGACACAATAATACCAATTAAATATTTCAAGACAAAGATTATACCGTCTTTTTCTTTTTACAAATTTTTTGAAAAATTTCTATAATAATGGTATTATATATTTTATTGATGCCTGCATTGTTTACGGGTGGGCACGAGGGTGGGCCAACACTTTTAAAGGTGGGCACCGGCCCACCCTGGCCCACCTATAGTTCCGCCACTGGTATCAAATGAAAGGGCTCGATAAGGGCTGCCGTGTAGAATTAACAAAAAAAATTAATGTTGATCGGCTTTTGATTTTTGCAAAACTTTCTCAAGGTACGTCGAATTTGATTTCAAATGAAAGGTCTCGTTGAGGGCTAGCGAGCAGAATTGACAAAAATGTTCCATTCCGATCGGCTTTTGTTTTCTGCAAAAAGTTCTCAAAAGTATGTCGAGTATGGTCTCAAATGAAAGGTCTCGTTGAGGGCTAGCTTGCAGAGTTGACAAAAATGTGCCCATGTCAATCGGCTTTTGTTTTTTGCAAAAAGTTGTCAGAAGTGTGTGGTGTTTAGTATCAAAATAAAACCCTCGATGAGGGTTTGCGTGAAAAATTAACAAAATTGCTCAATCTTGATCGGCTTTTGTTTTTTGCGAAAAGTTCTCAGGAATATGTCGACTTTGGTCTCAAATGAAAGGTCTCGTAGAGGGCTAGCATGCAGAATTGACAAAAATGATCCATTATGATCTGCTTTTCTTTTTCCAAAAAGTTTTCAGAAGTTTATAGTGTTTGGTATCAAATGAAAGTTCTCGGTGTGGGCTAGCCTGTAGAAATTTCAAAAATGTTTCATGTCGATTGACTTTTGTTTTATGCAAAAAAAAATATCAGAAGTATGTTGTGTTTGGTATCAAATGAAAGGTCTCGGTGAGGGCTGGCGTGCATAATTAAGAAAAATGTTTCATATCGATCGGCTTTTGTTTTTTGCAAAAAGTTGTCAGAAATATGTCGTGTTTGGTATCGAATAAAAGGTCTTGGCGAGGGCTCGCGTAGAGAATTGACAAAAATGGTCTATGTCGATCTGCTTTTGTTTTATGCAAAAAGTTCTCAAAAGCATGTCGAGTTTGGTCTCAAATGAAAGGTCTCGTTGAGGGCTAGCGTGCAGAATTGACAGAAATGTTTCATTTCGATCGGCTTTTGTTTTCTGCAAAAAGTGCTTAAAAGTATGTTAAGTTTGGTCTCAAATGAAACGTCTTGTTGAGGGATAGCGTGCAGAATTGACAAAAATGTTCCATGTCGATCGGCTTTTGTTTTTTGCAAAAAGTTGTCAGAAATATGTCGTGTTTGGTATCGAATAAAAGGTCTTGGCGAGGGCTCGCGTAGAGAATTGACAAAAATGATCTATGTCGATCTGTTTTTGTTTTATGCAAAAAATTCTCAAAAGTATGTCGAGTTTGGTCTCAAATGAAAGGTCTCGTTGAGGGCTAGCGTGCAGAATTGACAGAAATGTTCCATTTCGATCGGCTTTTGTTTTCTGCAAAAAGTTCTTAAAAGTATGCCGAGTTTGGTCTCAAATGAAACGTCTTGTTAAGGGCTAGCGTGCAGAATTGACAAAAATGTGCTATGTCGATCGGTTTTTGTTTTTTGCAAAAAGTTGTCAGAAGTGTATGGTGTTTGGTATCAAATGAAAGGTTTCAATGAGGGCTGGTGTGCAGAATTAACAAAAATTGTCAATGTCGATCGGCTATTGTTTTTTGCAAAAGGTTGTCAGAAATATAGAGTGTTTGGTATCAAATAAAAAGTCTCGGTGTGGGCTAGCGTGCAGATATGATAAAAATGTTTCATGTTGGTCGACTTTTGTTTTATGTAGAAAGTTGTCAGAAATATGTCGTGTTTGGTATCAAATGAAAGGTCTCGGCTAGGGTTGGGGTACATAAATGACAAAAATGTTTCATGTCGACCGGCTTTTGTTTTTTGCAAAAAATTATTGGAAGTTTATCGTGTTTGCAATCTTATGAAAGGTCTTGGTGAGGCCTGACGTGCAAATATGAAATAATTGTTTCATGTCGATCGGCATTTGTTTTTTGCACTGACAGCGGAGCTCTAGGGAATGCTCGGCGTAGCCGAGAATTCGCTAGTGTTATGCTAATTTCCAGCGCTAGGTGTGCTAACTGAATACGCAGGAAGTCACAAAAAAACTACACTAACCCGTTAACATAATCACTACTATTTACTGCTCAACAAATTAACACCTTCTCATTGTTACACCTATTCTAATTGCGCAAATTACAAAGTAATTCCAGTTCGATGTTCAGTATAAACTGCAAATCAAATCCTCATCACAATAATTTTTATACCTTTTCGAAATTAGAAAAAGCTTGTAGGTTGCTTAGTTATCATTATCGTGGGATAAACGTGAGAAATCATTTATTATTTTAGTTGTTTTTAGGCGTCTAACTTACTGTTTATTATAGTTTCTATTTCCTTTAGTATAGTATAGTACCCATATATTATATATAGCGCTGGATCTCGAGTTTCGAGCGATCCGGTCGAACTAAATTTTGGTGTCCTTTTTATCCGATAACAATGTATAATATATTTATGCAGTTTTTTTGTTCTTCTCTTCTCTCTGTCTTTTCACTAGTTTTTAAAAACGTGCTCAAAACATTTAGTTCGTACCTATCCTCCGTAGGATATGGTTGTCATATTTTATCATCGTAATTTATACTGTACTGGATTAATTAAATTTTTCTTCGTTGAAAATTTCAAAAAAGTTTTTAATCTATAACCAATAACAACATGTAAAAGATTTCGATCTTCTTTATTATCACTGTTAATTTTCCATAATTTAATATATGTAAACACAACGTTCAATTTTTTACTGTAGCTGATGATAGATCTGTACCGGGAAAATGTACTAGAAGATAACGCGCATGCAAATTCAAGTCGGACTTGAAGTGCAAGTTTGGACCTTGCTACTTTTGGGTTCAACTAAATTTCAAAATTGAATATGTACGCTTAGAGAACAATTTTAAGCTGGCTTGAACTTTGAATTTGATTGTAAATGCACGTTAACTTGTTTTCCGCAAACATTTAATATTTTTATAAATATGTACCAAATTTAATTTTCTTTATGCACAAATAATAATCAATATGAATATATATAAATCAACAAATTAAAGCTAGCTTGAAATTGTGCTAACTTTGTATTTGATCATAGGTAAATGCACCTTAACTTGTTTTCTGCAAAAAATTATTATTTACATAATTATGCGCCAATTTTTAGCTTTTTTTTATGCATAAATAAACAATGCAAATTAATAAATCATTAAATATTACTAATATTAAAAATATTTATTTTTTAATTTGGCGCTCATCGCCCCTAAAAAATTGGTGTCTTGCCCGCCTCTTTATCCGGGCCTGGTTATATACAAAGTTTAAATTTAAAAATAAGATCACTGGTTTAGGTTAAGTTAGGTTTGATTATTTGTGTATTGAAAAATTAAGAAAAATAACTAAAATTATTTCAATAATAAATTTTCTTTCAAACATTTTATAAATTAGATAACTAGTTATTCTATAGAATCCCACTAGCAGAAATGTTGAGATCAAAATTTTAATAGCACTTAAAAAGACGCTTGTATTCTCCATATCAATTAAAGTGCTCGAGAAATAAAGTCTGGTAAACGTCCTTTTCGGTTACCCACGTTTAATATAAATATATCCACTTGTGATAGAGAAGATATTACTAGTACGTTATCGTTTATTTATGACAAACTGTTATTAACATGGGGATAATGGATAATAGGGAAAAAGCAATCGCATTCATAGAATACTTTTCTAATTAAAAAAAGCAATCTATTAATTATTGGGTCAATAAACAAAACAAAGTATTGTATGAGCCACGTAGCACGTAGCATTATTTGACATTAAACCCTCAAGAATAATGCCCTTGGTATATAAATAACTATTATTTAAATAAATGAATAAGCAAATTTTTCCTGCGACCATATTTCTTGGGCTGAGCTGTACGTATATTTGCGTTGTTATCTGAGGATATCCTGTACATTTTATCAATACTTATTCACCTCTACGGCTGTACCCTTCGAAATTAGCGACTATAAAAACCTTGCGATTCTCCTGCGCATTCTCTGCAGATAACATCGTGGTATGCGTTTCTTCTGAGCCAGGTTCGAACCAGAACTGGTTTACTTTTCATCCTCTCCCAAAAGGAAACATATCGAGTAGAGAAAAACTTTCCTTTGTTAGTAGTGAAACAGCTTTAACATTTAATAATGCTTTACCATATAATTACATATACTAGTTTTGCTTGAGTGATTGTAATTTTTATTACAAGTCAAATGCATTATTTACTACAAACAGAAGCTTGTACAGGTAATTTGTAAAGTTCACTTGTTGTGATTGTTGTAATTTATACATAAATTTAATTGCTGTTGATGTAGATAACAACTAATCAGTTAGTTTTAGTCACACTTTCACATCAAAGCAAATAAATTATCATAAAATAAATATTATATGTAGATATAAAAATAATTATAAATATATAATATAAATTCTGTTTATATTTTTTAAACACAAGGATTTTTATTAAATAAGGACGATAGATATTTATAATGGTATGAGAATAAATAATAATAATATAACACTTTTTAAATTTGCAGAAAGGTCCAACATGTTTAATGTTATTTTGATGTTTTATAAAGAATATAATCCAATAATATTTTCGGTTTATTGTTTGAAATTTATTTTTATTCAATATTAATGTATATTTTGGTTTTTACACCATCTTATTCTAACAATAGTTAAAAAACCGAAATGTACATTAATATTAAATAAATTAAATTTGAAACAACAAACCGAGAGTTAATGTTATTTAAAGTATTCAGTTACGATTGAACGAGTACCAACACACATTCATCTTATAATTCAATAATTTTTTAAGTGGAGATGATATATTCTGCGTTTTCATTATTGCCGGCCGCCAAATTATAATAAGGGAGGTAATGTAATCGTACAAATTTTATCATTTCGAGATTTTAACGCATCTTTTCGAATTGAAACAATATATTTGAACTTTTCTGCATGAGTTAAATTGAATAATCGGAAGTGACAGTTTAATCTTGTCGTTTTTAGTTTTTTTTTTAGTAGTAATAATAACATAAAAAATTAGAGAAAAAATAAAAAACAAGTTTAAATATGCAAGTAACATATTTTATTTCAAAAAATATTTTAATTTTTATTGTATAGGTATTAAAACATGCAACAAACTATATTTTTTAAAAATCCTTTGGTGATTTTCAATGAACATTATTATTTTCGGGTACATAATTATTTTGTAATGGTAATAAATGATTTTCCTTGTATTTAGAATGTAAATCTATCTTAGTCTTATAATGTGAGGTGTTTGCGACTTTATAAAGAGTTAGGCTTGAATCATCTCAGACCGAAATGCTACGCAAACTGCGTCTCAAGGCCGTCCAGTCGCAGTCATGGCTGACTTCCCGGAGTCGCGAAATGTTGGAACCCTTCGCTCGCTGCTTAGCCCAGCACAAATGTGCAACAATACTTTCTTTCTTTTCCCAAAATAAAAAATTTAAAAAATTATTCTTAATTTGTTTTATTCATAATTTTAATTATCATAATTGCTATGCCATATTTATTCGAATCTAATTTTATTTTTATTTTGTTTAAATTATTATTACGATTTTTTGTTGTTTTAAGTTGACAGTGTGAATAACAAATAAATAGACATGTTTTTATTTGAGTTAAAATTATTTATTTGTTATTATATTTTTATTATTTTGTTTACACTTCTACAAGTTTATTGTTCAATATATTTTCCCAATTAGTGAGATTGGTACAAAAGTATTTATAAATTGTGTTTGCATGTCAGATGGCAGCAGTTTCGTTCCTTTCTCGAATAATCTGACGTCACAAATCATGATGTTCAGTTGATTTTGTAAAGCTGCATGAGATTTCCTTATACTTTGTTGTTGATTGAAATCGTACTTGCAAATAGTGTTCCTGCAAGTTCTAAGCCTTTTTTATTCATACCGGGATGCAGGGCCGCGTCTTGCAAGCGTGCAAGGCGTGCTAGGCACGCGGGCGGCCTAATATAGGGGCGACTAATTATATTATTTTTATTTTGCTTATTTTTTTTATTTTATTTACACTGTCTAACAGGCAGAAGTCCAATAAAAGGGCAAGGGATTTACTGCTTACAGTGAGTTCCGAATTAGTCGAACAGAGCGGTATTTTATTTTTTGTTAAAAGGTTTGTGTAATTGAGATTTGGACCCAGAACTCACACTCCGGTCAGCGGGTTGGAGCTCGCTTACCAAGTGAGTTACCACTGCCCCCGTTATTAACGATTAATTAGCGATCCGCGATCATATTAATTAAGATTAAGATTTTCAGTATGTCTGGTAATAAATTCCTCAGCCTAGTTTTAGCATTTGCTTTATACTGGACGTTTAAATGGAAGCGGGAATATATCGTATTCAACTTTTTAAGTTAAGTCGTTGATTGTGAAATATATTTGAACAATAATATATTGCTCAATCAATTGTTATGTAAACAGTTTTGTTAGGATCGAAAGAAAAAGTAATTTGTTTAGTTTTGTGTAGTTCAAATTATAAACGCATTTATCTTTGTTGTCATATGTAAATAATTCTTCATTCATCGATTTAAATTTGTAATTTTAAATTATGTGAATAAATAAAAATACATTGTATAAGAAAAAAATCTCGTTTATCTGGGGGTTCAATATAACAAACGATTAGAAAAAAAAAATGAAAAAGAAGAGAAACTTAAGCAATCACACATATTTTTTAAAATTTAAGATTAGGTTAGGGGCGCATAAACAATTCACAAGGGCGGCCTACTATCTAGGCGCGGCTGCCGGGATAAACAAGCAAGGCAAGCCTATCTATGAGGTCGTCTAATCCTTCTTCTAATGTTGGGTTAATAGTATCTTTAACATTATCAAAAGAGATGACCTGAAGAGGAGGGATGTATTTTTAAGAAAAGAACGAATTTTTACCATTGCTGTCGTTTGATTGTTGTTTGCGTCTGGTTTGTTTTGTAGTACTAGTCCTGCTTTCCCACCAGTTACTTTTTCTAACTATCAGCAGGGCTAGCTTTTTGCGAAGCAGTTTGCAAATTCAGGGCCTTGTACTGGTTATATTTTAACTTGTACTACGTACAAATGTAAATTAAAACAAAATTACTGACATTCGTCTGTTCATTTAAATTTAGAAATACAAATACATTTGTTGTAATCTCAGTTCACTAGTTATTTAGTACTTTGTTTGAAGGTATTAGGTATTGTAAAAACATCTTTTGGTTATATTATTGCAAAATGTTCTTGAAGTGGACAAATGTTCGAAACAAGTAGATAAGTGTATATTCATGTAGAATAGGCATTAGATACTAGTTGACCGCTAAATGGCGAAGCAAAAAGTCCGAACTGTGATTATGTTCACATTTTGAATTTTATGCACACTGGACCTCGAATTATTTACATGGTTTGGTACGAATACTACTCATTTTAAAACTTTACTCTGTTACCATGTAACTGTTTTGCTAGACTATTAAATTAGAATTATCTGTATTCTTTGCTACGTCAAGGGGGGTTAATTTAAGGGACAATATTAAAAAATGTTTTTTTTAGCGAAACCGAACGTTGTAGTATACAAAAAAAAATCGTACTTACATATTTTTTTAAGTATATCATATAAAAAAAATTAAAAAGTAGGGAAATATCTTATTATCGTGGTGACATTGCCCCCCTTCGTTGAGGTGCCTTTGTGCGGGGTACAACCTGTACGTCCGCACGCGGCGACCCTGTGCAAATCTATTTGATATTGTTAGTACCGATCAAACTCGACAATATGTTACGTTTGGCTGTATAATAGAAGCGCACCGTTCATATTTTTAAACAGTTCATAAGCGCACAAAAAAAAAGCTCACCAGTAAAAGTTAGGAATTTAGTGGGTGTGCGAGTGTGTGCGACCGATTAGATAAAAATACGCGTGAATTCGTTCCCCTCACGGATACCACTTAATCACCTCTAACCTTACCTAATCTAACCTAACCTGACCTAACCTAATCTAACCTAACCTGACCTAACCCAATTTAACATGACTCTACCTAACCTGACCTAACCTAATCTAATCTGACCTAACCCAACCTAAGCTAACCGGATCTAAGCTAATCTAAACTAACCTGACATAACCTAATCTAACCTGACCTAATCTAACCTAACAAACAAACTTAACCTGACCTAACCTAACCTAATCTAACCTAATTCTGTGATCATGCGCGCACACACATACACGATACATAAAATAATTACGTACAATTGCTTTTTAGCTTCTATTTGTGACTGTTCTTATAATTTCCGACAGGAGAAAAACGAACTGCTGGCTAACATGAAGCAAATACATCTCGTACGAGTTTAGGTAATAGATTTACAAATCTATTACCCGGTTGCAACTTCACGTTGTTACAATGTATTTTTAATAGATAAGGTAAAGTTAACTAGTTGATTAGATAATCATACTTTTATGCAACTGGGTGCCTATATACCTTTTTATTCTGATAAAAATAATCTAGATGGCTGATAATATCATAATTTTCGCATATTTTTTAAAATTAATATTTACACTTAAGCTAAAAAAATTTAAAAAAAAATTCATTTAAAGTTCCTAATCGCAAAAAATATTTCTGAATACCAATTTTAAATTGTACGGGAAAAGTGTATAGTTAGGCTCGCGCACACAAGCCAATCACCAGGTACCTATATCATGGGAAGTGACATCACAACCCGTATGTCCCGTAGTGCTATGAATATAGGCAATGACATCAATTGGCATTCGTAAAAATTCGTCTCGTGATCGACTAGAGCTTACATTTTTAATTTTAAACATCAATTTCTTGAAGAAATATGCCAAAATTTTTAATTTTTCTTTTGAAGTATCACTTTTTTCTGCAAACATTATAAAAGTTACCTTTTTTGTGTTGTAATTGATAAGGCTGAAGTTTAATTTCTACTCCGCCCGAATAGAAATTTAGAAATAGAAAAATAGAGAAACACAAATTAATATCAAAATAAAATAGAACTTTCATTATTCATGAAGAATGATTACAATAATAAAATATTAAAATATAATAAAATGTAAAAAAAAACAATAATAAGGAAGATATATAAAACAAAAGTTTATTAATTATTATGAACATTTCAATTACAAGCAAAAGAAACTATTGTAAATAATAATAGAAAAATAAAAAAAAAATAAAAAATAATAATTGTTAATTAAACGTTATAAATATTTTAACAAAATAAACTATTTATTGAATAAAATAATTGGTTTTCGTTTATTATGTTTACCTTTTTTTATTATTAATAATTTAATAATTTAAAATAAATAATAATTTATTGAAAATTACTTTCTAGGAAATTAAACGCACAGAAATATATATATATTTATTTATAATTTATAATCTGTATATAAATATCAAAAACATTTTACAATTTATATCCTATTCGTAAAAGAAATAAATCACATTTTCGTAAAACATGTATGATTTTCTTCAGAGTAATAAAAATATTATGTTAAAACTGATAATATTTTATAAACGTGACTACATTTTTTCTTGAGTTTATGTTGGATCCTGAATTAGGTTTAATGTTGTTTAAAAGTTACCTGTACATGTCATTAATAGTTATTTTTTATACAAGACGATAAACTAATATTTTTCGCTTGTCGATAATTTAATTTTATCGTCGTGTATAAAATTCTATTTTTTTCTATTGCAGGTTTTGAAGAAAAAAGAATTAGAAAAATTAAATTATTATTTAAGAACAATTTTAAAATGTCAGTAGTGTGCGTTATTATGGACATGTACTTCTAATAAACAAAAGTTAAAGTACTTTATCTACCCTTGCTGTTAAAGTGTTACTTTATCTACCCTTGCGGTTAAAGTACTATTTTATCCACTATTTTGAGTTGATAAAATTGCACTTTAACATCTGCTATAAAAAAAACTAATTTTATCATAATAGTTTACGTAACAAGTGAATTATTGCACGTGAATATTTTTTATATGTATAAAGGATGTTTTATATTTCGTCGTTACGGACGGGTCGAAACGCGTTTTAATCAACCCTCTATTAGCAACCCTTCTATTGTTTTGTCGCATTGTAGGTACGAGAATATTCCTGAACTTAATTGCACTGATAGGAGGACAGTCTAACATTAATACGCGTCATGAACATAAATAGCTGGTGGAAATAAATATCCTAAATTATTGTTTATATTTGTTTATTCATAGTGTTACTTATTTTTATTATCTTTTATTATTATTATTTCATTTATTTAACTTATTGATATAAATGTTCATATTTCAATTATTTTTACACTTCACCTAAATAAATTAACGTTACTATTTTCAGTGATTTTAAAATGTCATCACCAATTCGTTTTTATTTTTATAATTTTTTAGTAATTATTTCAAGTATATCATTTTCATCCAATCAGAATGCTTCACTTGATGGCCGTAGGAAGTTTTTTAGTGAAAAAATTTGATAAAAAAAGTCATGATTACATTTTGTTGATATGAAAAATTTTATGTTTGAACTGTTGTCATTCGAGAAATAATCAAGCAAATATAATTGGAGCTATTAATTTCATCGGTAAAATTTACTCATAATTAATTTCTGCGAAATAACGACAACTCGCTGTCATGATCTAAATGACATTTTTGACACTCGTTTGTTTGTTACTACGCAACAACTATTCATATTTTTTTCCAATAAACTCATGGCTCTTTTTATATTACTTAAGAAAAAAATCTCTCTCACATTCACACACTCACGTACCACACATGCATAGAAACATTTTAACCACAGTCATCATCGTAAATATGTTAAAGTCGTATTGCAGGGGCCTTGAAAAGAGATTATTCGTGAAACCCTCGAACTCGATATACAGGATAGTATGATCCGAGTACCTACCTTACTAAGATAGCAGAAGGGAAAAATAAACTCGTTTGGTCAATGAATTAGATATGTAGAATATGAATTTGTTAGATGCATTTGTTTAGAATAAGTCGGTGTCCTATTAGCAATAGAATTTTATATAGAGTGTGGGCAAATGGGCTAGGAATGTAGAATGACCAATTTCCGTAAATTACCAGGCTTTGTTTTCTCATCGCACAAATCTCTTGAAAGCAATTTAGCCGGCGGAGCGGTAACGGTAAGCGAACCGGTAACTTACCCTCTGGGGTGGGGCGCGTAGGCTCGCCGTAATAGTAACGTGTTCTAGGGACGATAAAGATTCATTACCGGAACCTTTCTTACCGGTGCCCGATGTCTTTCCGAACAAACACACACATATTACTTACGCTAAACGCAAAATTCAATCCCACTTCACACCCACAAACTATCACTCACGGGTTTACCCATTGCTGGAAGTGCCAATCTCGTTTATCGCGGATTTTTATAGTGATATTGATTTATTTGATTTGATAATACGTGGAGAGTGCACCACATACACTACAAATCTTATATAATAATAAATAAAATCCAGGATTCTATAGAAAACATAAGTTACCTCTCGAGTATTGCATGGACATAAAGGTCTTATTCAGTGAATATTGTCTTATTAGAAAATATTATTGTAAAAAGCCCACTGATATTGTTGGATGTACCAATTTGCTTTTAACGTATACATAGGTAGGTATATAATGAAAAAAAAATGTTTGTATTCTGCAACTAAAATAATACACACTTCATGTCTTGCTGTTGATCATCACGTCATCAAATGTCTGCATGTGATTCAAATTGCCAAGGGGAAAAGAGGGATTGATGACATCATTTTGTCGGGTGAAATCGTGTGATTTCCGAAGTAAATAAATATCAAAACTGACAGTATTATATACAAATATAATAATGGAAGAAACATACAAATATATTTGTAGATTAAACTAACGAAACTACCAAAACAAAATGAAGCTCAAATTGTCAACGCCAAAATCACCTTCAAAAATGACACGAATGACATGAAAGACTGAAAGACTACTACTGTTTCTATTTAATTTTTTTCGTTGGTTGGATGCAACATATGTAGATTAGAATCGAAAGTTGGGCACATGGTTTTACTAGGAAGTAATTACAGATACAAAAATATACTAAATAACAAAGTTGTAGGAGACCAAGGGGGCCATTTGATTATAGAATAAAATATTTTTTTAAACAGTGGTTCTTAATATACAGCACAAAGTTTTTTTTAAATGGTAATATTAAAAATAAAATAAGAACAACAATATTACTTACAGCTGCTTACAGCTGTTGTAACTTGAAAACCACTGGTTTAAAAAAATATTTTACAACTTTGTTATTTAGTTTATTTTTGTATCTGTAATAACTTCCGAGTAAAATCATGTGCTCAACTTTTGATTCCACCCTGTACATCCCTCTGTAACACATACGATAAATGAAATAGCGAATAAAAGTCTCATCTATGCCAAGCGTATACGACAAAGATGCAAGATAAAAGATTAAAAATTCTTGGAGCAGAAATTGATGATGTGAGGATCAATTACAGAAAATAAACTGTACTTCCATTACTTTTTGCTACGGAAACTAAAATATTTTATTCAATGTATCAATTTGAAACTATACATACTTATTACGTGCAAAATAATTACATTTGTGGAATAACAATAAAATTCATTTGCATCGTATTTGTTAAACTCTGTTATTAATTGAGTTCACAGAGTAAATATTTGTATAATTTAATAATGTACTTAGTCCGAATAAGAATTTATTATTTGCAGCAACTGAAAATCAATTTTTAAAGCAATGCGTTGCAAATACCTACTTAGTTTTGTCACCATAACAAATAATTTTCTTTCGGATAGAATTGACAATTGCAACTTCGCACTGCCAATTATGCATCCATCGTTAACATGGCACGTGAGGAAAACGTTGATCCGTGGTTGTTTTGCAAACCGATGTAATGTAATGAGCATACGAAAAAAGTTAAAAGACTGGAGACTTATACCTACATCATTTATTCGAAGATAATAATTTTTTTTGCGATTTAACTATAAGGAATAATAATTAATAAGGCAGAAATGAATGCTCCGTTGGAATATTGTACAGAGGATGAATTATGTTATAAGAGTACAATAAAATTGTAAAATTTTGTATTGTCGAAAAATAAATACTTTGCAAGGGATCTACTGGTTCCGAACCACTCATTTTATTAGGATAAATATTGGCGGTACTATAATTTCTACTCCAGATCTCACATTCCGCTCAATTCGAGTCGGAGCCAAAGCCGGATTACCCTATTTAGCGTGCCAAAGCCAGTACTAAAATTGCGCTCCTCCTCCCCTCTTAGAATTTTTTTTGCAAATGAAATATTGTTTTGTGCAATTAATTGTTTAATTAATTAATTATATAAAGTCACAGTTTTTCTAAATTATATTTTTTTATTGAATTATTACAAAACGTAATAAGATTTGAAGAAGACATGAAAGACGAAAGTACTATTTTCCAATCCAATTGTTTAGAAATTGATTTTTCCTGAAATCGGCCAGTAATCTATCAAATGGCTGCCGCAAAATAGTCAGGGAAATCCAATTTCCCTGCCTAGGCAGTGGTAAAATACAATGTTGCCAACTCTATTTTGACAAGTAGGTATATTTATATTTCAATACGAAACACTGTTTACGTAACCAATAAATAAAATTCAAATGTTTATAACATGTAGTATTTATACTAAATAAACTAAATTTAGAAAATCAATGCATTTAACAAATTACAATAAAAAAAATAATTTCTTAATTTGTGATCTGGCAACCATGAGCTTGCCCTGCGTGCCATGTGATAGCTAAACAAACAACAGAGCAGGTTGACACATAACCTCAGTAGCCTACAATGACAGTTACTCGTAAAATACATATAGGTTATGTATAAATACATATATTATTCGTTGATTTTAAAATTTTGTACGATTTCAGAAAAAATATAATACATATCTCGTCAGGGAGGTACCTTTTCATGACTCATTCATAGTTATTTGCCTCGGCCTGCGCCTCGGCAAACCATCTCCATATTCGTCATGAAAAGATTAACCTCCCTGCCATGATATGTAAATAACTATTGTTTGAAACAATATTTTATTTACTTATTGTAAAAAAATTGGCCTAGGCGGTAATAAGGTATTGAACGAAGCACATTAACTAAGTGAGCCTTTTGTTATATAGTTACATTGTAAAAAAAAATACATGATGTTACCTGTTTCACACTCTAGGTAGTAAATAGACTTTTAAAAAATGTGCTACAATCTTTTTTGCGATCATGTTTTTAAAAGGAATTGAAGGTGAACTTTCATTATCTTGGCAAATTGAAACTCGATTCGAAGAAATTTCAAATAAATTTGAATAAAAATACCTATTATACACTAAGTGCTTATTATTCATTGCTGGGCTAATGAGAGAGACATGGAGATTAATAAAATTCCAAGAAAATTAAATTTAAAGTACTTCTTTTTATAGAGAAGTCTTAATTATGAACATAAAAATTGAAACAATTTCGTTTCCAAGAATGTATAAGTAAAATTGATGACATAATTTTATTTTCTTCTCTTAATATAAATAAATTTCGTAACGATAAATTTCCATCTTGTTTGCATCAAATATAAATACACAACAAAATGTTTAACACGCGCATATTAATAGAACGCTAAAAATTATAATTTTGGACAACGCAACAAACCATTTATCTTTCTGTATGTTTTTTACTTGAGCGAGTATTAGTGTTAAATAGATATATTAGCATGACCTCGTATTCAGAAACACATTTCATATTTCCTTCAGGGCTGCACAAAGTGAGATAAGACAGTAAAGTTACTTATCTTCTCCTAGAAGTCGGTTACCAAGTTCACATTGCTGTACGCAAGCGTATCACTCATACATATCAACATTATCGTATAAGGAAATTTGGTTATAACCTTATAACTGTTCAGATAATGTTTGAAATTTTATAAATATTTTCCCTTTGAGAAGTAATCAATAACAAAATAGATTATTGTTGCTATCTTTAACCTGTCATTTTTACTTCATCACGTTTGCTCGTTAGTTTTATAGTTCGTCAGTTAGGTTTACATAATTACTTAAATAAATTAAAAAAGAAAGTTTAATATATAAAATATACAAGGACTCATTACATTTTTAATTATAATAAATAATTCTGAAATATTTATTTCAATTATATCTATATCAAAAAGATCTCTAGTTTCTGGTAGGTACTTAATTATATCCAATTATATACAAAACAAATATATATTTTTTTCCTGACAAATTTTTATTTATTGTGTTTGTACCATGACTAATTAAACTTAAAATATACTTTACCATTATACTAAGGTAAATCGAGTGCAGTTCTGCAGTTAGATAATTTGTGGTTTACACACTGTTTTTTGAGTTTCTTAATTTTTAACCTCCAAATCTGACACTTCAGATTAGCTAGTGCACTTTATATATGTTTTTGTACTCTTACAATAAAATGTATTGTTCCGCGTTACCTAAGCAATGTCGGAAATCTTAACTTTTCCCACTTCTCCCCCAAATTAACGTGCAAAAAGCTGTACTTAAAATAAAAAAGTACAATGTATTAAACTTTTTTTTGCTACAAGGAATGTAAGATTATTATTATATTTTTCTACTCCTGCTTTGAAAATACAATTTTCTGGTTTGTCTTTCATGCTGAAAGTGATTCTTTGCAGCACTAATAAATGTTCGTTGCATTGTTGCTGCCATGGATACGCATCATTTGCGCATCACAAATACAAAATTTGCAATAAATGTCAAATTATGTTTAAAAAATAATTTTTTATTTCCTTATTTTTTATCTTGCAGGAGTAGAAAAAATAGTGTGTATAACACGTGTTGAAAGTCCTTTGTCGAACACAAACAATTGCAATCTTCGCTTCGCTCAGGCTGCAACTTTCGTTTTGGTTCGACAAAGATAGACTTTCAGCACTTGATATATAAATAACTATTTTTGCGCCACCAGCAGCTATTAACTTCAAATAATGTTAAAGTATTTGTAAAATGTAACAGTTCACTTGACAGTTCAGATTTATTGCAACTTTTTATACTTAATTTTAACCGTTGCTAGACTACCAAATGTATATGAAATTCCTGGGTTTTTCATAACTACCCTGCTAGTAGGATAGTTATTTCTATACCTTCCCATTGACAATAGTAACCAAATAGCAGAAGCTATCAGGAACTTATGACTTATGTTGCTATGGAAGTAAGTTAAACTTACGCGAACGATGGCGTGAAAATAAATTTGTGGGTTATGAATGAAATTTAATTCAGGATAATAAATTTAATGTATTTGGTTTACAATGCTGGCAACAAATGCTGTTGCGTTGACAGGACTTGGCAGCATTGAAACACAAAACCACAAAGCAATGTTTGTATATAATAAATATAAATATTTGTACAGAAATAAATAATTATTGATTTTATTTTTTTCTTACAAAAAACAAAACCCTCTTGCGTGAACTTGTGTTCTCGGAATCATTTTATCGCAGCGCTCGGAAGCACGCGCCACACTACACTCATCTGGGAATTTGCCGTTCCCGCACTTGACATGTAAATAATTTTCATTTAATGTAACAGATGTCATAAGTTTTTAAGTTATCGCGATTTTATTCTATTATATGTATTAGTAAATAAATAAATAAATTATATATGTTTGCGTATACAGGGTGTTCATCTTATTTTGTCCACTATTGCTATCTCGAGAACTATAAGAGCTACAAGCTACACTATTAACATGAGATAAACAATATTTTTTAAAACCAGTTGTTCTCAAAATACGGATCCCAACTTTTTTATTTTAAACGTGAACCTATTTTTTTTTTATTTGCTTATTCAATTAAGAATTTTATTTTGAATTCAATGATATATTATCATAACCTAACATAATGATTTTTTTGAGAAAAATGTATCTGAATTTTATATTAATTTGATTAAAATATGACAATAATAAGAGTGCCATGACGGAAAAAATGGAATACAAGTCATTTTGTAACCTGGAATTAGAGTGCCTTGACAGATGAAGTGAATAAAAGTATTCACATATCTAATTCAAAGCACTCTAATATCAAGTTAAAAAATTACTTGTATTCCGTTTTTTCCGTCATGGCAGTCTTATTATTATCATATTTTAATCAACTTAATATAAAACTTCAGATACAGTTTTCTCAAAAATATCGTCATGTTAGTGTATGATAATATTATATCATTGAATTCAGAATAAAATCCTCTATTGTATAAGCAAATTAAAAAAATAGGTTGCCATTAATATAAAAAAGTTGAGACTAGTATTTTGAGAACCACTGGTTTTTTAAAAAAATTGTTTGCCTTATGTTAATAGTGTTGTAAAATAGAAATTGTTTGCTAATTTAACCGACCTAGTAGCTCTTATAGTTCTCGAGATAGCAATAGTGGACAAAATAAAATGAACACCCTGTATAATCATAGTGTTCAGTGCAAATATATAGTTAAAAATTAAGTAAAATTGTATATATAGATTACAGATTGTTTTTACCTCCCGCCTATCAATATATAGATAAGGGAGGTATTGTTTTTGGTCAGATTTCTCGAGTGTGGGTTTTCAACATATGAGCACGAATTAGGGTCCCTACAATACGATTTTACTATTTTTAGCGTGATGTCTGTATGTCTGTGTGTGTGTATGTGTGTGTGTATGTGTGTGTGTCTGTGTGTGTGTCTGTGACGATTTTTCGTCCACGATAACTCCAATACGATACATGTAAAAAATATAATATTTGGTATATAAGAGTTCTATTCAAATATGATGAACTGATTAGATTTTGACTACAATTGGTTAACCGGAAGTAGTACTTTACTTGAAGCTTTAAACCGTTTTTCCTAAAAAATACCTCTAAATACCATATTTTCGCAAATTTCGTTAGTTTAAATACAAAGATTTTTTAATTTTCTACCGATCTGCATAATTACGTTTATATATAACTTCTAGCTAGATAGAAAAAAAAATATAAATTATAATAATTTTACATATCGTTTAGGCTGAGGAATTTCGATAAAACAGATGAGTTATTCATATGTTCACAAAATTTGACACATGATGTCAAATTTGTTGTAAGTAAGTGTAAAAGATGAAATAAGTAAAAATGAAGTAATTTTATTGTAAAATTTAAAAAGATGGAAGAAATATATTAGGAATGTATTTGCATGCGTGAATCAAAGTAAGTTCAGTTCCGGTTTTAGTAACGTCAAAAATAGCTTGTCATATTGGTCATACAAAATTTATGAAGGAAATTTTAGGTATGAAATGAATTAAAAATATTCTGAACTGCAATAACAAACTCATTTTAAAACTACAAATTAAAGGTATTGAAAAACTTATATAGAATATATTACTACAGTGGCGGGAGGTATTGTGTTGGACACACCAGATTTTTTATTTACATAATTAAATATTCAGAGAGAAAGACAAGAGTATCTGTATGAATTATTTTAAAAAAATCTGTTACCTTTTTCTGGTAACTTTCAATAATATAATTAACTTTTGTATTCACTCCTCATAGTTAACAAAACAGGGTATGGCTGGTTACTATCAAGTGTTTCTCAGGGTGTGATTGTTCTAGTTAAGATATACAAAAGTATATATATCTAATATATTTTTTGTAACATTTGATATTTTTTTAATTTATACTTATTTATTTGTGCACCCCTGCCATTTGCATTTCGTCAGAAGTTGTCCGCCCCCTATTTCCTCAATTCCCCCCTCGGGCCACACTAATACACCATTCCAAAGCCAACTGGACTAGCGCCAATTTATACATAAGCCAAATCTTACATTTTCACATCGTCTCGTACTCTCGGGCGGTCGGCATGCTGCATTCATTTTATTTTTTATTACCGCGACGAGAAGTCTATCTTTATTTTGTGTAAATGTAACCAATATTCGCTCCAGGGACGGCTTCCGGGATTTTAAAAAAGAAGAAATCGTGAGATAAGAACACACTCGAATTTTCATAGAAAACATTATAGCATTTTTAAAGATCTCTTTATATTTTTAGTTTTCTGTCTGAAAATCGAACTTTGCATAGATAAATATGTTTATTTATTCATACAAAACTTTTATTAATGTTATATCTACATATTCAGCACATTTATTTAACTAAATATAGGTAACTTAAAAATATATTGTTTTCTTAATATAATGTTCTTACTACTTTATTTACTGGATTAAAAATTTCCCAACTCTTAATCAGCACCCCCCATTAATGTACAAATTCTTTTCGCTGCCTTTGTCCCACTCATTTTTAATACCCCTTCTCTGGAATAAATACTCTACCTTTAGACTACTGAAACCCAGCCTCTTACATAAATAATACCTGGGCCTCGATTCTGTAACTTAACAACTGTTAATGTTGCTGCAGTGGTGACGTCAGTAACAACAGTTAATAGTCACACTTACAGAATCGCTATTTTTTGAATAGATCCGAAATTAATTAATCAATAACGTACATTGCTGCCTTTTTGTTTAAACGATTTTTTTTTATAAATTCCGAATCCAAAATACCGAAAGGAGTACTCAAATCCCTTGCTGTTCGTCTCATAATTCGGGAATTATTCCGTTCATCTTCATTTTCTAATTCAGTAATTACCTCCAGAATTGCACAAAAATAAGCCATTATGCCAATGATTTAAAAAAAATCAGAAGAAAAAATATGAATCACACAACATATATAAAAGAATGATTCAAACTATCAAAAGTCGCCTGTAGTAACTGTCGCTTCGATGCAGCAACACTTCCCTAAACTGTTGCTGCAAATATGTAGTCATATCGGACGTTCAGTACGTTGCCGCTAGAGAGCAATAGTGAATATAATAACATGTAGAGTTGCTAAAGTTACAGAATCGAGGCCCTGTCCTATTAGTTACGTAAATCTCTCACTCTTAACTTCCCTCTCTTTTACAGAAAAAATATTGTCTATTGGCTGTCTAAATTCCCCACCCTAAAATGTCACCCCCTCTCTGTGCATGAATACTATGTCAATTGGCTGTCTAATTCTCGTACTCCTGGTGGAGGTTAATTTTTTTTGTTTGAAACACTCGTGATTTTGATTCATGGCAGATTTTTTTTGTATCAATAAAAATTAATTACTTTCTTTGGAACATCTTTGAAACAAATATTCTGTGTGTACCTATATATGTATTGTTAGTTATTATTATTTTTACTTCAAAAACGGTAATTTTCCTAATAAAAATAAATAAATAAATAATAGCTATTTATGTAAGCAATTAGATTAATTAGAAAATACCTCATTTTGTGTAACGGTAGGATATTCGCGTAGCGAGCGAAGTGAGATTCCGCAAAATCACACAAATCCCCAATATAAATGCAATTTATAGTAGAAATTATTTTAATTATGTTTTTATTTCTAATCATAGTATAGATATTTATGATACTAGTGTGTGTGTGCGAAATCGAGTGTTTTAATCGAATATAATGCATAAAACTTCTTCACACATGAGTGTCACAGGTTTTATCTATGAACCAATTAGAAAAACTAAATAGGAATGTAAAAATTTAAATAGGCAGCATATTTGCTATGTGAGCTACTTCTGGAGGTGTGAAAATTTCTTTTTCATTCGTTATAAAATCAATTAAAAAAATATCCAAACCCCACAGCAACATGGCAAAACAATATTCTGGGTTGCGTCCAGTATTTTTCAGTGCTTAGTTATGCTGACGACGATGCAATGTTACCAATTTGAAGAATAAGTATCGTAAAAACTTCTTAAATTTAAAAAATATGTACAAAATCTAAATGTACGATTATTTCTAGTATAATTTTCTACGATCCGGTATCGTTAGTAGCACTAACGGGTGTGTCAAAAGATGTTTTATATTTGTTAACAGAAATCGTTTAATAATGAAAATCCCATTTAATTTACATTGTTCTATGAATTCTTTGCCCATAGATGTAAACGAAGTATTTTATTTCTAAGTTGTCAAATCTGAAATATCACCACAAAACATCTCCGTATCATTTAAAAATCCTTATGATCATCTACAAATATTGCTAATTCCACCAAAGTATTGGAATTATCTTTGGAACTAAATAATATACTTAATTCTTTTTTATGAGTTAGTTTGGCATTTCAGAATGTTAACAAGGGGTATAACTTATCCGGGTTAGTGGCTAATCTTTTTTAAGAATTTGGGGGTTAAATATCTGAATATTTGTTTTATAGCGGGTGTCACCATTTAGCAACTATCTAAATATATCTCAAATCCTAATATATTTATTGAAGTGATATACGACGGTATGGTTAGTTAACTTATTAGAGTCGGTTTGATTTGAGTTTTTGAAGTTTTATCACTGCGTGGACGTTGTCATAATTTTAAATTTACATTTATTAGTTTGTTTACGAAAGATATGTTTGTTTGTGGATATAAATACTGGACGGTCTTTTAACTTGGTTTGTGAGGTACATAGTAAGATTTGTTAACGACGTTGGGAATAAATAAAATTAGAATAAATGATGGCGTATATCGCAGAAGATTTGCATGTTTCTGATTTAATTCGTGTGAAAATAGAATAATTGAAAAAAGAAGTAGTTTTTGTTTAATTTTTTATCTAATGCTGAGTAAAAGGAGGGTTTATTAACAGACCTCCTGGTTTATATCCATATCCCATGGTGAATGCGTGTTGAAAAACGTGTATGTCGCAATTATGTATGTCATGATGATAGGTTTCTGCTATATTTAACCTAGGACAAGCCTTAACATATGGTCGTGCATGCTGGGCTATACATCAACATGCAACACACAGTACGGAGATGATCTTTGCATAACTCGGTCATTCACGGTCAAAATACCCACCATTAATTCAATTTCTAAAATACCTTTCTATTTCTTCTCGGGGTGAAAATGGTTTTTTGACCTCCGGAAGTGTAAACATGAGAATAACACATTGTTGAGATTTCCGGAAGTAGCGATTTTACGAATTGCGGTGCGGTAAAATAATCCGATTTTTTTTAGCTTTTAGAGGCTACTAAATATATAATAATAATTGTAATAATACAAAGTATTTACAAAGAGGCAACCTACTGCAATTTATCGTTATATAAAATCTTAGAGAAATATATATTTTGTTATTATTCTGACTGATTGTCGTTGTTTTTTACTAACAATGAGTAATAAGTCGAGAGCTACAGGAAATCAAAACATAAAATTGCAAGAAAAAAGAAATACTAAAAAGGAATGACGGAAAACTAAAGAAGTCACTTTAGTCTACGTTTAATAAGTTATAGTGTAATGTGACGTGAGCTTATTTTTAAAATAATAATAATTTATTGCTTTATTATTCATATAAAAAAAATTGATTGGCTAAAAAAAAATGTCTCCTTAGGGGTATGATTATTGTAATTATAATTAACTGGTGTTCCTGAGTAAATTAACAAAATTCATAGTTTTAGAATTTGCTTTGGTTTCAGTTGGTCAAGATTCAGAGCGTTCTGAATATTTTCTATGATTTTTGGCTCGCTGAATCCTGCGCAGAATGCTCCAGAATGTGCTAGGGTTTCAGCAGACCTGAAATTAGAATAAACATTTTAGAATGGTCTAATTACTGATTCACAAAAACCAGAGCAGGACCCAGAGCAGGAAAATCTGCTCCAGAATATGTTCTGGTTTTAGCAGATTTATAATTAGAGCCACTGAAACCAGAGGACAATCCGAAACAGCTAAATCTGCTCCGGAATGAAAACATATATATAGGTACTATGATGCGAGGGTGCAACACACACCCGTTTCAGGGTAATAGTCAGTTACTAAAAATAAAATAATAACAATTCAGGGTTTTATTACTGTTGTAAAAAACTGCATGAGCCCTGATGCCACCATGATTGATGTTATCTCCTATTATACTTTCTATAACGATTTGAGACAGCACTGTAAATTGCTAAAGAAAATAAATATGTATATTAAAAAAGAAGTGTAGTGGTAAATATACTGAGCTGATAATCGTAGCAATACGTTTATTATTAAATAGAAGCATTTTATATAGTAACTGTGACAAAACCATAATCTTTAATAATAGCAGAAAAATAGTACAGAAATATTGTCCTTTAATATAAAATATTATTTGCCACCAAAAATGGATAATACGTAAGAACATTACATACAATATGTAAATAAAGATTTATGTTATACCAAAACTCGCCTATATAGGTACTGCTATACATATATAGTAAATAAATAATATTATAATTACACATAAATATATTTGACTGGACTCTCAATCGGGCAACATAACATAAATGCCAGTTTAAAAATATCGTAATGAAACATATACATATATTTCCATTAGAAATTGAAGCTTTTAATGAAGGTAAACACTCAATTAAATCATCAAGTATCACAAAATAAAAATCATTAATCAATTAAACTTCCCAATTTTGATAATGGTCGTTAAATGTGAAGTAAATAACTTTCGACAAAACAATTTTATTTAATTTATTAACAAATATTTGTTATTATACATTATATATACAACTATAAATTAAACAGTACACCAACTACTGAAGCAGTTAGTTAAATACTAACTCAAAATAACACAAGAACATGACTGAACAAGTCTAAAACCTGAGGCTTGAGTCCTACGTAAACGAAATAAACAATTAATTTTCACCAGCAACACAATATTCCTCTGTATTTATGTGTATTTGTGATTACAATATTATTACATTAGAATTATATGTATATTAGCTATGAGAAAACATATTATTTTAACTAAAATCTTACTATTATAAAATTATATTTTAATACACTGTGATGAATTTTCAAGTATTCTCAATGAATATTGTATCTAACACACAAATTTAGTAATAAATATATAATAACTTCTCGACTTCTCCTATGCATATTTTCTGAAGATGTGTGTTTTAGCAATCCATTTCTCTCCGTGTAATACGGTATATAAAAGCAAATGGAAAACAGTAATGTGACAATAAAAGTATATCTCAAAAATATAGTTTTTTTTATGAATTACCTTCCGAGATTCCTACCATTTTTTAAATATGTTATATTTGCAATTACATATGTATGAATGTGTTAAAGATATTTACGTATATAACACAGCGAATGACGTTTATTAATGGCTTGGATTTTGAAATTGCATTTGGCATAGTATGTACGCGTAGGTAGTAAATTATATTTTGCAAAAAGATTTTAGAAATTGTGATTAATATTATGTACTTTGTTATACAACATACAACAACTGGACTGAATCACGAATTCTGTTTTCAAAGAAAATGTAAAATAATTTATTTTACGTAGTTTGTTGCTTAAATATATAATAAATTCCACTAACATTGCAGAAAATCCTGACTGTGGTTCTAAAAACATAAGTTTGGGTCCCGCTGAGTCAAATTCTTTACCAACAATTTTCCATATTAAAATATTCACTAGGGTGCTTTCTTTATGGCAGTAAAAGTATTTGAGAATGACCTCTACGATATGAATGTATCATTACCGAAATTTGGGATAGAACAGGTCTGGCATATCCAGTAATGGATAATAAGCCGTATTTTATGCATTATATTATTATAACAATATTATTTCATGAGCTTAAAGGTAAAAGCTGTCATTAAATTTCCGATATGATAATCACCCCAATTCTGTAAAGAAGTTGCTAGCTCTTAGTAACGTTACTAAAAATTTTAACCAATAGAAATAATTGTAAAAGCTGTCATTTTCGTATTTTATTTAGTGACTACTATTTTTATTGGCTAATGATGTTAGTAACGTTGCTAAGAGCTAGTAACTTCCTTACAGAATTGGGGTAATTGTCAGTTTAAGGAAAAGTTAAAAAATAAGTAGAAATATTTTATGTAATACTGTTGATTGAAAAATATATAAATAGGCAAATCTGTTTATTTTGGGAATCAGATTCGACAGAGTCATCTAGCTCGTGGTTCCATTATCTACACTGCGGAATTTAAATAGAATTAACCCAAATGCAACCAGACTCACAGTTGTAAAGGTGAAACGAATTTTCCCATAAGCTTGCCGATCTATATATTTTTCAATTAATGGTAATACGTAGAAAAAGTGAACTCTCCGGACTCCTGTAATGCTAGACTCGACTACCGCCTCGTCCCACAATTGTTGACTGTCGTCTAGGAATATATGCATGTATATATATATATATATATATATATATATATATATATATATATAGGTATATATATATATATATATATCATATATCATTTTTTTCTATTTACACAATATATGATTATGTTAAACTTAATTAAATAAATAAAAAATAGTGTAACCATGGCCTGCTGCATTAAATTTAATATCACAACATGGCAGGATCTAGCGGTGGGCTACGTGAGCAACTATATATATGGATCTGCAAAAAATAAATTAAATTTACCAATGACTTTGGCTACTTTTAATTTATGTTTTGTCACATCGACCTCTCGAACGTAAAAATACAATTTTGTATTTTGAAAAGTACCAATACAGCGGTTTTCTTTTATACTGCAATGTGGACATGGGGCATTCGCATTAAAATTAGTGAAAAATATCAAATTTAAATAAATAAGAATGGAATAGATAAACGTATGTTAAAATCAGATCTTGACGTATGATTTTACTTTAAAAATATGTTAGAACATATTTATTTGTATTTGCAATAAATTATAAAGAAAGATATTTACGATATTTGTAAATACATAATTATGTATCTACCACTTTGGTTAAATACATGTTTAATATTCGAAGAATATCTTTTTTTCCTTTTAATAAAATTGTTTGAAATATGAAGCAAGATTTAGAAAATATGTCTGAAAAGGCGTCATTTTTAGATCTTGCTCATCCCAATTTTTGTTCTAGATCCGACCCTGTATCGCAAGGAACGACAGGAATAGATTGATTTACAGACTAAAAAAGGGAGTATCGTTGGGTGAGAATCAGAATCCACGTCGGACGATTCCTCCGCGGATGAATTCCTAAGGTGGAATCCTCCGCCACGTAATTGAGTTACATAAATCTGCGGATTTTTCGCGCGCGAGAATTAAAATGTAAATGAGGGTAGATTATATTTACGTTTATCGTATGCAGTTGCGCAATTAGAGAGATTGAGTGAATGCGACGAATTGTGCATTTGTCTAGGGATTTTTACTGTTTAGGTTGGCGCGGATTATATTATATAAATGCGGTTAGCTGCATTAAAATGCACTCAGCCAACTAGCTAATAAACTCATATTCCCAGACAATGCGGATTTACATACAACTACGGTTCGCTCTATTTGAATTTTACATTGTTGCTCAAAACATATGTAATAATAAATAATATCATCATTTCATTTAACAAAGTTATACATACACTACGTTTAACTTTATCTAGCCAATTCGTTATAAAACTATTTCAATTTCCATGAAATACTAAGCCATAAATATTGGAATGTAACGTGTTCATTTTTATATTATTTTATATCTTGTTAAGCAGAATGTGAGATCTAGGGTTCAAATCTCAGGGTCGCCAGTCTTTAACCAAAATGAATAACGCTCTATCCGAGTGGTTCGAAACCTGTAAATCCTTTGGAGTGGTTACAGACTAACAACCTGTATAAAAAATGCAAGTATAAGTGTCCTGAAACTAGTACTTAAGGTCCTGTTCGACAAAGGAATGTTGTGCTATTGGAAAAACCATATCTCCTAATACATTAAGTACGAAAATGAGTATGTTGTACGTTTTGCGGTATATAAAATAGTCGAAAATTCGATGTTACAAAGAAAAGCTTCCTTTTTTAAATTTTAATAATTTATTTATGAATAATTTATCATTTCGTGTAGAAACCCACTATTATTAACCTTTATTTGACATGAGAAATTTTCACTACCGCTTACATGGTAACCATGGACATAAATTATTATTGACTTAGGTCGACAATGAAAACGGTTACGTTTTAAAGGAACTCAAGTCTACAAATTTACTTATTTCAAATATTTCTTGAATCATTTAACTCAAGAAAAGTGTAAAGTATGAATTCACAATTTAAATTTGCCATCCAATTTAAGAAAGCAAGTCATATAAAATCAAGTTAAAAATCAAAAATGAAGTTGATAAACTGAAAAGTCTAATATAAAAACGATGGCAGCCTACTTCATTTTTGTGAATATTAAGAAATATTGTAGGTATTAAAAAATTGCTCGACTGGAATGGATAAAAATTACTGGCGTTCATAAAATGTTTATTTTTGTATGATTTTTAATTTACGACTTTTGTTTGTTTTTATATATTTTTAGAAATAAGTAATTGTAAAATAAATATTAAAATTGTAGTCCCTAAGGAAGACATGCGTGAGATCAAAAAGAAGAGGAAATAAACATTTTAAACATTGACTAAAATCCAGTAACTTTTATCCATTCTTAAGTAATAAGTAAATATTCATGTCAAAATGTTTTATTATCAAGGATAAGTGAGCTTATTGTCGATAATATTTTCCAAAGATTATGATTAACATAAGTGGTATTTTCTGAACATTATCGATTTTTAAGCGAATCACGATTTATATTTAGGAAGAGAATACAATAGTTACTAAAAAAAGTCACTAAATTGTCTCTATACACACTTTCTTTTAATGTTTATTGGGTTATTATACGTAACCGCATTGTCAGTGAGTTCACCTGAGCAATGTCCCCAGCGTTTAGAAGAACTAATCGGTGAAAGCTTTTTTTCTCAACTGTCAAATAAATTTTTGTTTATAGTCATATTTACATTGTTACTAGTGTTGCTATTGAAAATAACAAATTATTATAGTGGCAATAAATTATTTCCATTTATTGGTTCAATATTTTCAAGCGTTGTGATTAGCTAATTTTCATAAGAATTTCATCAATATAATTTTTTTTAGTAGGATTGGGATTTAAATGCTAGTAGACAAAAAAATAATGTACATACTACGGTCGAGCATTCAATTTTTTTCACATTTTAAGATTTATTTTACAACTTACAGCTAAATCTTTTATTTTTATTAGTATTATTATTCACACTGCATTAAAATTGCGAAAGGAATGATTGATTTGAATAAAAACAAGCAATAAAACAATGGTAGGATGTAAGAAGACGGTTTTATTAAAACAAATATTTAATTTTTGTCGTGTTTAGCGCACAGCTGCAAATGACATTCAATTATTTTGTAATAATTTTCTGTTCATTCATTTCATTCGTTCTGAAATGAACGCTCGAAGAATTAAACTAATTATATCTTCCGGATTCTTGTAATTAAATATTTTTTAATTAACAGTCCATTGCGGGCGCAACGTAAGTAGGTTTCTTATTCGGAGTGTAGCGAGTCTGAAGCCGATACGGCAGGGCTCTATATTTCATCCTAATTGTCCATTTAGGGCATTAGGAGGTGCAGTTTCAGTTTCTTGTAGTCTGGCCATTTGTCTTGCAAGAGCAGACGCTGCACTTACCTGCGCAAAGGCAGGAAATTCGATTGCAAAATTCATATATTTATATGCAAATTCAACCCTGAATCCATTATTTATTTGATGATATGAAATACTATCTAATATAAAATGACTCAGTATATTGTACAGAACATATACACCAAATATTTTTTAATGTAAAACATGGGATTTTTTCGATCTGATATTTGATTGAAAATGAAACATAGGGAAGAAAGTTAACATAATAATGAACCAGGGTTACAGAAGAAATCAAAATATCAGATTTTTCTTATTTAAATCGGATATTTTTCATATAAATTAGAATTATTTGATTTTTTTTAAGTTGTATATTTAAAAAATGATTATGGAAAAAGCATATTGTAAATTATAAGTAAAAAAATAAAGAAACAATTAAAATACAGTAAAATCTGTTTATTATAACGTCTTAACGTCTAGGGTTTCACGGCTTTACTATATTCAAGCCATTCAAGTTACTTGACTTGACTTGAAATCAAGTTAAGCTCAAGTCAAGTAGTAGTAGTCGAATTTCAAGTCAAGTTAAGTAGTTATTTTTCATCACTTTTATTTTGTAGAAATAAGAAATCACAATGAGATTTTCAATAAAAACTTTTAATTACAAAACTAAATCATAAATAATTTTAATCTGTACCGCTTTCCCAAAACTCTAATTATGCCACTAAAAACAAATAATTAATATCATTTAACCTACTTCTAAGTTCTAACTAAAATTTTAAAGTTGTCTAAACATTTTTGGAGTCATAGGGCGAAGTTTGCGGTACTCTAGTAAGTTGTAAATACAATATAATAAAATATTCCTAGGTAATTTGAGCTCTTGCCCTCATTTCACATTCATTATTTTCCAATACCCCCTCACTACTACTAGTTATAGTGATAAGTTTAAAATGCAATCTGGGTATCAAGTAATATAAAGTAGCTTGAAATTGCTTGATACCAAACCAAAGTAGCTAAGACAGAAAGTCAAGTCAAGTAATACACAAACACTTGACTTAACCTTAACTTGATGAAACCCTAAATTGTCAGACCATACACGCTAATTTTATTTTACATTCTTTCATTATAGCGACTTTGGCTATAGCGACGAAATTTTTGGGCTCTTTTAAATGTCATTATAAATGGATTTTACATTTCAAAGTAAATTAAACAAAAAATCGCAAAAATATTCTACGTGATAAATTCAAAATAATCAGTAAAGTAGTTCCTGAAACAATTATCACATGGCAACACTACCCACACGCTTTTCCCCTAATATTTTTAACCAACGATATTTAAAAAAATCCCTTCATTAATTACTAAGCAATGCTCTAAAATTCTTGAACATTTGATATTTCAATTCAAAGACAAATGTAATTCTTCAAAATTTTGAAGATTTGCCCCCCATGTAAACTTTTGATTTTAAAATCACTAATAAAAAAAATCTGGTAGGTAAGATTGGATGACCTAGTAGGCAATTCCATTATTGTACCATTTCCTCTAAAATTATTAACGATTCCTAAATTGTTGCTGCTCTTGGTGGAAGCCTGTTAGAAAGTGATGCGCAGTACAAGTTCGATAATTGCCTTAAACTTGGATTAAAATATGCAGAATACCTACCACTGTAATTCAAGTTGTAAAAAAATTTATAATATAAATAACAAATGTTAAATTTGTGCCCTATGTCTCAATTTTAATAGAAAAGTGCATTTCTGTCTATCAAGTGTCAATTCAAACCATGGGTATTAATTGTGTAGTTTTGAAATAAATAAATAATAAAGTTATTAAAAGCGGATGATTACAATCAATTAAGCGAATGAGAGGCGGAGTTAGACAGAAATAGCTGGTGTGAGTGAAATAGCAACAGGAACGCGAGGTATTCTTACCATGCCTTCAAATGTAACCAACCAGCGGTTGCACTTAATGTATGTCACAGTAACGGATGCTGTTACTATTTAACACAAATTAATAAATAATTGCTAATAAATATTTCATTTTTTGATGTCAACATTTTTAAATTCGTGTACCTACTTTCTGTAATGCAATAGTTTTTTTCATTAAAATTCTATTAAGGTCACCTTCCTTATTGTAATTCAGAATGTATGATATGATATTCAGGAAGCAGCACATGTTATTCGGAATTATAATTAAATTTCAGAAATCATCAAATGTAATTTATAATATTATAATAGTCAATTCAGAAAGCATTAAATATAATTCAAAAATTGTGAAATTTAATTTGGGTTAAGCAACAGTGTTTCAGATTTTTTTTTAAGTATAATTGGGATTTAACTACTATTAATGAAAACATTATATATATATATATATATATATATACATATATATATATATATATATATATATATATATATATATTATATAACCATGTGATTCAAATCAATGAGGGGATGGGGAATTGATTACGTCATCTTGTCGGGTGAAATCGTGTGATTTCCGAAGTAAATAAATGCTAAAACTGATAGTATTATATTATATAAAAATATAAGAATGGATCAAATATATAAAAAGAGTTGTAGATTAAACTAAAGACAAAAAAATTGTCGACGACTTTTATAAATGATAGGAATGACATAAATAATACGAGTATAATCATTTTTTGTTACATACGGCGGGTACACTACTGTTTCTATTTAATTTTTGTCATTGGTTAGAAACAGATAGAATATACAGCATGTCCCTTTTTAAGTAAGGATAGGATAACGTTAACATAAGGTAACTACGATATTGTGTATCGTTATATGTTACATTACGGTTACAAAACGTTATTTTGTTATTAACAAAAAATTATCAAATGAAACGTTATAATAACGTTATTGGGTATCGTTACGTTACGTTTTCCATCTCTGGTTTTAAAAGACTTAACATTGGGATATCGGGAACCGTAAGAGATACGAAGTCGGTTAAATTGCAAAAAACTGATTTTGGCCAATTTACTTGTTTTTCTTGTTTCAATTCATACAAGTTTCTTTATTGTACATGTGTTTTATATCATTGAAAAGATCTAAAAATCTATTTAACAGTACTAAAGTCAACTTTGAGCCCCATATGAAAATTGAAAGTTAGTATGAATAATGAATATCTCGAAAAATGGTGGAGTACAAAATTTCTGAGGACCGCAGTCAATTCCCCGTAAAAAAGTGTTTCTAGAATGTGCAAACTAGAAACATATGAATTGAAACTAGAAAGTTATAAGTCAAACAGTAAATTGACCAAAATCAGTTTCCTGCTTATATGTATACTATACATATAGTGACCTGTACAATTTTTCGGGAAAATAAAAACATCATTGAAATGGCCAAGCTTTGCCCCAATTTAACAGATTTCATATGTCTTAAGAATCTCGAAGTCCCAAGTGGTTAGCCTCTTAAAACGGACACCTATATAATATACCTCTCTGTAACTCATACGATAATATAGCGAATAAAAATATTATCTGTGACATGCATATAAGACAAAGATGCAAGATATAAGATTAATAATTCTTACAGCAGAAATTGATGATGTGAGTATCATTTTTGAAACATAGACTAATGAATTTGAAAATTGTCATATAAACCAATCCAAATAAATAAGATTTTTTTTATGTCTGTTTATTTTTTTTCTTAACAATTCTAATTTTTTACTAGTAAAGATAAGTTTACAATTTATCTCTATAATATTTAAGTTTCCCTTAAATGTACAATATGACATCGGAATAGAATGTCAAATGGATTATTCAACAATGCTGCCAAAATTTCGATTAGCATTTTTTGATGTGTTCTTAAAATGTAACCCTTGTTATTTTTTTATTTTGCCCCCCTTTGAAAAATATTTTATGGGCGCCCATGTTTAGCGCTAGGTCAATAACGATAGTCTTCCCAAGCTTATTGTATATTATATTATATATTGGAAGATCTCTTTTTATTAAATATACAATTTTGTACCATAGTTCTAGTACTAACAACTACAGATCTACTACTCATGTCATATGCAGTCCAAGGGTGATACAATGGAATGAAAGATATATACATATACTTCCGTGGCTCAGCTTCAAATCCGCAACAATTTCGTTGTTAAAGAACAAATTTAATAAAAATAAAATTCAAATTGTATTTTGATGTACGTGTATTCAAGCAACAAAACTTATTTCTTTAAGCTCATTACAAAAACTCTTGTACACTGGCGCGTTAATTATAGTTCGTGGGTATATTTATTAAGATATAAAGTTTTCCTATATATCATTCATATATGCAGTAGTTTGTTAATATCCGTACGCGAACAGAATACACAAACCTGCAGAAGAAAAGAAACGACTTCGCCAAGTTTCCTAATTTGCCCCGTCGGTTGCCGTTCATAATGCCCTGCACTAAATGCTAATTATACAATAATTAATTAGTATATTAGTAAGTAGGCATAAAATATTACACGACCAGTTTCCTTATACAGGACAAAATCATAAGTAACGTGTAATAAGTAATACTTTTTTATGAACACGTTTACGTCGAGTAGAAATTAATCAAGTTCCGTTACGGTTAAATATAAATAATATGAATTATGTAAGACATAAAACGATATTTAAAAACTGTTTTATTTACTGTTCCTATACTAAAATATTTCTTTCACTTTTTGAATTTTATACTTTTTTCTTCAGAGCCACAGCCTGAATTATGTGCAAAACCACTCAAAATTTTATAATTCATAATTTTTTGTACGATAAACTATGTTTACGTATATAGATCCAGCGAAAATTGAAAATATTTTTCTTTTAATATGACCTTTTGCGAAAAATGTTTAGAGAATCAAATAAAGTTTTATGTCAGATTTTCCAATGTCTAATCAATCTAATCATTCTATCTATCAATTTAATCACAATAAAAATAGAATTACATACTTGGTTATTGTGCTGTTCATTATTTATTGTTACGATCGTTTCGTATTTCCAGACGTCATCAAATGACTGATTGATGTCCGAAAGGATACAATACTAGTCAATAATAAACAATGAGTAGTGTAATAACAAAGTGTATTTACTTTATTATTTTAGTGATTTATTTCTAAGCAATTTTTAAAGCTATAACAGTGGTATTCTACAGTCACTGTTAAAGTTGCTTAAAGACGATCTCTAGCTAGAGGTGACTGTTAGTTTTTGTAAGTGATGTTATTCTACTATTACACAACAATGTTAGCGCTAACAGTGTAAAATTTGACTGTAGAATACGTTTTTCTTAGAGATCACCTCTAAACTCAGTTAGAGACGATCCTTAAATTTAACAGTGACAGTAGAATACCACTGATAGTTTATAGTGGATTCCGAATCACTCCGACGCAGCTGTATTTTTACTTGATTAAAAATTGGCGTGGACGGAAATTTGAACACCAGATCTCATACTAAATTCTGTTCGACGCAGAATGTGCTAATCATGTGCGGCACTACTCTATAAAGTACAAAATTAATTATTTCTCAATCAACTAGATTTTCTATTTTCTTGTGTGCCATTATTAAGTGGGTCTCATTGGTGCCCGAGCACCCACGATAACTTTTCTAAGAGTGCTGAGCATCTCCACATATAAACAAATATTTAGAATTTTGATGTTCAAATATTATTTATAGATTTTATATTTATTTTACATATACAAGGTGTGTAAATTAAGTAATAAGACTGGCAACGTAGCGTTCTATCTGGTAACACTGGGACGCGTGACTTGGAGACCAGGCAAGTGAACTTATTATATGCCTTCGGTATGAGTTTGATAGTGTAGGATGGTCTGTGATTTGAATTCGCTAGAATCATTTAGTTGTTCGTAGCGATTTTGTCGTGAAACAGTTTTTTTAGTACGTTTTAAAAATGAGTAACGCCAATTTCAAGCAACGGTATGTTATCAGGTTTTGCTTCAAACTTGGGCACAGTGCAATGGAAACATATTCAAAACTTAAGCAGACCTATAGAGATAGTGTTATTTTAAGGTGATAAGTTTTTCGATGGTTTAGGCATTTTTAGAACGAAAAGAGTCGATTGAAGATTAAACACGCAGCGGCAGGCCTTCAGTTCGAGAACTGATGAATATGTCGATAGAATCTAGGATGTTGTGCGTTCAGATCGTCGGTTGACAGTACTGAATGATTGGGGAAGAGTTAAATTTGATTCATATCACCATTCATCAGATTTTAACTAATTTATTGGGGATGAGATCATTCTGCGTCAAAATGGTTTTTAAAAAAAAATCAATTTTGGCCAGTAAAAACATTACTAGGCTCCTCAGCCTCCTTATTCGCCTGATTTGATTTTTTCCTCTTCCTAAGATTGAAAAATCAACTAAAGGGATCTCATTTTAGAACACTCCAAGACATTTAAACGGCTGTAACTGACCAACTGAAGGTGACTCCAGTATCAGTATCTTGCACTGTGTGGCTTCCCAAGGAAGTTATTTCGAGGAAGACAATATTTAATTGTAATTCTATTCGAACATTTATTTTAAATATCAGTCTTATTAATTAATTTACACACCTCAATACAAAGAAACTTGCTGGTGCTACCCCGGGAAAAAATCTGATATCAGAAATATCTAATATAATTGAAAAGCCTACCTACTTCAAAAGAAATTTTAAGAATTGCTAGCTATAGTGGTCATATATTTAGTTAGAAAAAGACCTAACATTTGGAAACAAAACAATAAAGGGAATCGCATTTACAAAGATTATATAAACAACTTGTATGGGCAGGACAGTCAACTAACGTTTGAAGTATATCAAATACTGGGTTTATAGGTAAAATTTATGTACTATAATGAGTAAAATAGACTACCTGTTAATATTAAAATAAAATTTAATACAATCTGCTAAAAAAATCTTGCTTTAATGAACCAGTTATCGTAATGGTCACTACCCGAAAGAGTGTACTACTGTAAAGTACTGTAATACGTTTCCTAATGTAATTAGATCAAAATCACCCTGCGTAAAAATCACCGTTACTGTTACAACTAGAAGAAAAGTTGGCATAGTTAAGAATTTAAATTACATATTAGTTTATTAGTTCAATTTAATTTTTTCCAGAATAGGCCCAAAAGAGCGACTGCTCGAAGAAACTGGTGATCCAATTAAACGAAATTGTATATATGCACTCTCGATCAAAATACAAACCCGGCGCCTAGGTACACACACATACTTTACTCATAGACTTATAGACATCTTCGTAAAAATAAAAATTGGATTGTGTGATCTGTATAAAAGTAAAATGTGTTTTTTATAATAGGTTTTGTAATTTTTTGAGGCCTTGACCGAAAGGACTGCAACGCCTTGAAGAGTTTTTCTTGAGGATAATGTGTAATATTTCTGGCGGTTTCCGCAATAAAAGTAAATTCGCAGCGTAATTGTCGCGCGATTTGGGCCGGGGGCTGAGGCATTACCGTAAATTAGCCCCGTTCGATCCCCGGTAGGTAATTCCGCTATATTTACCCGTCGCATGTCTACCGTATTTTACCGCTATGCCCAAACTTTATAATCAGTTCGATCCATGCACAACACAAACCCGTACAAAACTATTTATAGAAATAATAACTTGCTGATGGTTTTATGGACGACATGGTGTATTTGTTTTTTATTAGTAAGTGACGAAAACAAAATTTTCTATCGCTACATCCTACACTATGTTACGGAAAACATAATGTTGTCATTTACTTATTTTGAAATATATATATATAAACTAGAATCTAAGAGCTTGAAATTAATCTTAAAATTAATAATGGACATATCACAATGGTTTCCAAGAGCAAATTCGAATTATTTACAACACTCTTTCGCTCATGTTGTTTCTTATGACTAACAGAACACATTACTTCTACAAGATCATTGTATAATATACTAATATTTAATAATTATTATTATTACAATTTACAATAAACAATTAAAAGAAAATGGAAGACTCCATTTTTAGTAAAAATTCTTTTATTTAAAATACATGTTTGGTGGAATAGTCTAGTGGGTAATGTTATCATATGGCAATACTCCAAGAACTACTAAATCGTCGTCAATAAAACTACTTTACTGGTGTATTATTTTAATTTATAACGCAGAAATATTTTTTCGTATCATTATGTAATTTTTTGTTTAATTTACTTTGAAATGTATTACAGTAAAATTCAGTTATAACGACATTGAAGGGAACCTATAAATTTCGTCGCTAGAACTGATCAAAGTAAAATAGTTATAGCGTATTTCGCCGTTATAACTAGTTTGTTGCTATAAATCACATTGAAATTTTTTTTACAAAAATCAGTGATTGAAATCATTTTTTATGTAATTGATATTTAATATACCAGGTTTACGGAAATTGGAGGAAAAAGCGTAGTGCTACCAAGGAGCAATATTTAGCAAGAACTTCGAAATCTGTTTAACTTGCGGAAAAACGACATTACTATTATATTATTGTCTCAAAAATATCGTTACTTTAACCGATGAAAGCAAAATAACATTAGCGTATATGGGCTTTCAAATAAGTGGTCACAATTTCGACGTTTTAACCAGTTTGTTTCTATAAATGATACAGTTATAAACAGATTTTACTGTAGTTTTTCATTGTTTCCTTATTTTATTATTATGCTTATTATTTTCAATAGGTTTTTTTTTCATAATAAATGCTACTTTGTGAAACATGTTTTTGAAATTATAATAGGTACACCTTTAAAAAAATCATAAAAATTTGATTTAAATAAAAAAATATCCGATTTAAATCAAATAAGATTTTTAAATATATTTTTTTAAATCGGATTTTTATATAACCCTGGTTATCTACATTTTGTAGGTAACGTAACACTTTATTTTACGGCAAAGACTGTTCAAATGAAGAAGTTTAAAAATTATTCTTAATTTTTAAATCCGCAATAATGTACTTATCTTTGTATGACATAATATCTGCAAGAATGTAGCATTTGCTTCTTGTGTGGTAAGAGACTTATTGACTTTCCATGCGGGATCCGATATCAAGTATTGAGATTGAACGAGGTTGCGAATAAATAGAAATATTTGTGCAATAAGCACAACGCTGCATGTAATATTCCCTGCTCATGTGTAATGCTTGAAATGAGGTTTTTTCAAGCTCCGTGAGGACTCGTACTAAAGCGCTTTCTACTTTTATTATTGCGAGGCATGCTACCCGGACTACCCCAACATTATGTCGAGTTTGGGGAGGTTGCAATGGGGGTGGATTGGGGGATGGTTTCTAATTGCGCATTGAATATTGCTGGGACACGATAAGAGAGAATTCAAATTATCACCCTGCGCAAATCAGATATAACAAAATCCTTTAATATGTTATATTTCATAATGTAAGTAGTATCTTAAAATGTATTCTATTCTATTTCCAACCTATGGTAATCTTATAGTTTTAAGAAAAATAAATAAATATAGAGTTTCATCAAGCCAAGTAACTTGATGTTTTTATTAATTACTTGACTTGTCTTGAAAATTTAACTACTCTTGAATCATAACTATTTAACTTGACATCATGCAATTTGAAGTTACTTGATAAACAAATCGAAATATATACATGAATTTTTTACCAGTAGAAGTAGAATCAAGTGAGGAGGGAATAGAAAACAATTGATGTGAAGTAAAATAAGAGACAGATCAGTTTTTAGAGTTACCTAAGGATATTTTATTACATTGTAGTTGCAAATTCCTTTTCAAGGAACATGAACAAGATGCCGAGTTATTTAAAGTAGAGTATCGCAAACTAAAAAATAAAAAGACATTAATGATATTATTAATTATTTATATTGTAGGTACTTCGTTGTAAGACAGTTTTACAGGGCTGCTGTAACTGCTACAAAAACTCGCAATAGATTAGGCGACAACTCTTTTAAAGGGCTCATATGTCTTGAATCTTGAATGGCAAACGATGTTACTACATACTGTTTTTAAGCTTTTACTATTTTGTTTTATATTTAAGAATATTAAGTTCGTATTTTTATTCACCACACTATAAGTAGTTTATTTGTATTTTCTTACTATTATATTGTTTCTTATTAACAAGTATATGAAGTATTAATACTTAACTTTACTTGGTAATCGGCTAATACTACTTGACTTTATTTAAAGTCAAGTCAAGTTTATTTAAGCCAAGCCGTGAAACCCTAAATGAAAGTATCATTTACGTTTACCTATTGCTGAGTGCAAAATGCTTTATCAAATGTATCGATAATGATATATTTATGCCAAAAATAACCCTTAACAGACGTTATATCTTCCAGGCAAGCTAGCTGACAAGAGAGCATAGGGGTCAAAAAATATTTTAATAATTTGGGAAGTTGGTAAAATACGAATAAGACTTCCTTTTTGTGTAAATTTTTGAAGAGTAGTTCATTAATTTATTGATTTTTCATTGACTCTCACAGTGAGCCGACCTTGGAGTATTGTTAAATTGACAATTTTTTCTACTTGTTTTAACTACGGAATTCCAGCTCCTGCTGTTCATTTCCGGTAATGGCGCTAGCGCTCCAGCAATTAATTTTTGGGATGACACTAAAACTAAAAGCCCTCGAATCAAGAGATGACTGCATCTCGAACCAAACGCATCATTAAAAATTTCACACGTTTGTAGTGTCGGGACGCCCCGCCAGAGGGACAATTAGAGCTTGACACGTCATTGTAGTTCCTGCGACGCCGGATGCGGCGCTGGTGGCCTGCGATGAGAGGCCAGAGGCGTCGGTAGCCGGGAATTTATAGGAAAACAATTTAGCGGTGACTCATATGAACAGAGATTTTGGAAAAACACATCACCCATGCACATATCTGGCGCTGTTATCCTGGCTACCTTTATAATATACCTTCAGTTATCTTTGTCTTTGACTCGTGATTTTCAATTACTTTTACTATTTTAATATTATTTTTCCATCGTCATTTTAACTTTGCTTGTGTTCTTTAACTACATGGATTTTTTTAGTTAAATTGTTTGTGTTTGTATTTCCACATGTCCCAAGTATCGAAAACTACTTGTTCTCACTATTCATTTATGTATAGCTATTATATTTCATGGTTTACGATATTCTTTTCAAAATTACTTTTTTTTCTCTTTTCTCAATTATTATTTGCTTCCACTTTTTAACTCTGACTTTGATTTTAGTAATACAGAAATTTTTGCTCTTTTAATATAATATAATAACGTCTTTCCATCATTATTTGTGGCGTCCTCTTTGAATCTCATTGAATGTCATACGTTTTCTTATTAACCTGGTTGTGTCTATCATTTCCATATGTCAAAATTTACTTTTAAGCCTACTTTTTGTAGCAATTGCTACAGTTTGGTTCATTATATTACAAAATTTCTTCTCTTCCTCGTCTATTATGCCATTCTTATCTATTCTTCTATAATTTGCACTGTTTGCAAATTCCAATTTGAAGGATAATAAAAGCCAATATTGGGATCCAATCAAATTTATTTAAAATTTAATCTTTAAGCATTACTTCACATTTTTTATGTTTTGACCTTTTATGCATTTTATTTAATGGGACTAATCACATCCTGAGTATGATACAAGTGGGGTTGAAATCAGTCAAAGTGGAATAAACTTATTTGGTTGTTTCCCAGTATCGTTTTTTACTATTCTATAAGATTCACAGGCAAAAAACTTTTTTTCTAGTTTTATACTTTATAT
This sequence comes from Stenolophus ochropezus, assembly GCA_035578165.1. Classification (NCBI taxonomy): domain Eukaryota; kingdom Metazoa; phylum Arthropoda; class Insecta; order Coleoptera; family Carabidae; genus Stenolophus; species Stenolophus ochropezus. The sequence goes on along the minus strand of JAQOWZ010000001.1, from coordinate 39,585,623 downwards.
TTCCATTGTTCTTTGTATCATTCTCGTTTTATTTAATTGGTTTAATTTTACAAATTTGTTGATCAGACTTTTTTGTTTATTGGTATCTAATTACCGACGCCCAATTTTTTGAGTCATTTTATATGTTATGGCTTATTCTCGTTTTCCAAAATTCCCTTCATTTCTTTTTTCTTCTATCTAGCAGACCTTGGGGAACAAGGTCTCGTATACATGTTTATACCGAGCTATTATTTGGTAACCCATCCAAATACTTACCATTGTTGATTGTACGACTCTTGAATAAGATATTTTTTCTTGATATATTATACTGTACAATAACATGGTTTTATATAATATATATAGAATGTTTTCTAATGAAATACGGTCACAAAAATTTATAATAGAATTGAAACCGATATACATTTTAACAAAGTGTTTTCAATGCAACGTTTTTAAAACCGTCATAATAAGAAAATTTTCCAGCTCTTTAATATATTGAGACGATGTACTCCGGCAATGTGATGTAGACGATAATAATAATTTGATTGTATAATAAAACGGTTGAGCGTCGTTCCATTCATTATCCGACGCGCCGACGTCTCCCGAGTGGTCACAAGGGCTTTCCAGGCGCCGTCCACTGTTCCAGTCGGGATCGCTGCTTCCGGGAACTCTCTGGAATAGTTGAAGCGTACACGCAAATTACCATCCGACTTCCACGAAGAGACAGGACTTATTCCAAATTTATATTCGTCAAATTTCGTGATTGATTCCAAATTATTCTATCGATTAGAGATATCCACATAATATCTACGAGTACATCTATTTTTTTCTTGGATTAATATATTAAATTTTAAAATTACCTGATAGTGACCGAAAGGCGGAAAAGCGTTGAGTTTAGTGACAAGTCATATGTATTGTGAAATATTACACCTGATTTTTTTACTTTGTGTATTACGCGTGCACGTCCACAGTGTTAACCTTTTACTATATTTATATTTATGTAAACATTTAGCCAAGGACGAGATCATTATATGATATGATTTAATTTATTAGTTTATTTATTAATATATTAGTATGATTCAGTACCAGAACATTTAGTTTTAAAATGGTATTATACCAAAAAAACTATAAAAGCCTGTATTAGAAAATTTTATGTAAAACATTATAATTGTAATTAATAATTGCAATAGCTTTGTATTTTTTTTTTCGTTTTTTTCGTTTCAAAGTTTAATTTTATATTTCTTTTTGTACATTCATTTGTTTTTACTTCTTTCTATTTATTGATATATTCTGCATTTCAAATGTTTTCTTCAATTTTGTCATATTATATTAGTCTCTCTTCCATTATTTTTCTTTTCAGTATACTCATATCATGTTCCAACCGGAGTATTTGTTTCTTTTTAAGATAGATTCTTGATTAAGAATATTCTTATATAATTATTGTTTTCTGGCTAGTTCTGTGTCGACCGCAATCTGTCTCGTATAGTTCATTTCTGCTGCATTTACTGATGATTTTAGTGACATATTGATATGTTTTTTTTTCAAATATTGATCTATTTATTGCGATGTATTTCTACATTTTTGAAGTTTTTCTCATTTTATAATTTCTAAATAAATAACGTATCTCAGCTAATTGAGTCCCTGTCCATCTAGGAAGTTTCTGTCATAGATGAATAAACGCTTTCTAGTATAAATAATAAGTCTAATGAGTAATAATGTACTAATTGGAATACATTTATTTTGAAATCAAAATGAGTAACTTGACCTATAATTGAGTAGTTTTGAAAAGAAATCGATAGATCTGAAATACAAGAAAGGATTTCTGCAATAGAGTTATCAGTAATGGATAATAGATATAGATGATACCTATATTGTTTGTGAGAAGAATGGCGATAGCAGAGTTTGGTGGTGGGTGGCAACATATCGATTGGAGGATCGCATTTCAATCCGCGGTTTGCGGCTATATTTGTCCGTATGTAAATCCGGCAGCAATACCAATATTTTAAGACATTACAAATCACAGGTGATTACAACGTTACAATGTAATTACGGGCCGAGCCCGCTCTAATTGCACCAATTTATATCCGCAGTGCAGCGCCGAGTTACACATACCTAGCTTGATTAAATGAACTACAGAAATGATAATTATACATAATAATTACACCCATTATCCGAACTTGGATAAATGGAACGCGACGAGAGAAAAATCGGTGCCTGTCAGCAGGCATATTACCCTTCCAGGATTATAGCTTGTTTTAAGATATCAGAAAGCGAGTAATCACGTGATATTTTCATTTGTTTTAAAACACAACAGTAGCTTGAAGGTAGTCTTCATTTTGTTGCTGAACTAAACATGGTAATTTTTTTCTTAATTTTTCATTTGTTTATTATAATTGTTTAGTCTTTACAGTCATCCTCAGACATGTTTACAGAAAAAAACATTACAGACTTTTATTTCCTTCGTCTAGTAAATATTTAGTAGCAGTACATCGAAAGTAAATTCGGTCTTCCTAAGTTGATCCTGACGTCATGAATCGTAAACATGTGATTCAAATCGCCAAGGGGAAAAGATGGATTGATGACATCATCTTGTCGGGTGAAACCATGTAATTTCTGAAATAAATATACGTCAAAACTGACTACTATATACAACCATAATAATGGATGAAATATAAAAAAAGTACATAATGAAGCACAAATTGTCGTCAAATTTGCAAATATCCGTCACTGCGTTTGCACTACTATTTGAATAGGGTGAAATCATGTGATATTATTATAATAAAATGGATGTTTCAAAAGTATTGTAAAAAATAATAATAAAAGTACCTATGTATAATTTGATGTACTGATTGTAGTACAAAAGATTTTTTTTTAAATTCGCTATTGATGATCATACCGTCCTTAAAGCTGATATTTTTGGAAGCATAATGACATAAATATTCAAAAAAATTAAGTATCTGTTGCCGGTGTTACACTACTGTTGTACTGTTTCTACTTAATTTTTGTCGTTGGTTGAACGTAGATAATATGTATACTCTTTGTAATGCATAGTACTATAGTACATAAATTAGATTTTTTTCGGTTCAAGATAAATAGCTTAATATGAAAGATTTTCCTTAGGGATAAGCAGCGATATGTTTCCTCTCTTTTCCTTCTCGGAATTTGTTTTTTTTTTATTAAATTCGAATTTAATTTTTACACTGTGTACATAAAAGAAAATATTATAAAGTACAAAATTTTACTAAGTTAGAAAAATAATCTGAAAATGAAATTCTATATATTAAAATTAAGACGATTACTTAATTTTCAAAATTTCATAATTTTATTTATTACAAAATAAATAAATTAGGTACCTATATACATGAAGTGTAAATATAATCTGTGCATATCAATATATTAAATAAACTGAACTTTAAGCATATAAAAATTAGAATACACTACTTATAATCAATCCAGGGTTACATTGATTTAAATCATTTGAGTTAAAACACGTCGATTGTTTTAAATCATTGATTTAAATTTATTGAAATCAATTGTTATTTAACATTCCAGATTTACGAAAATTGGGGGAAAAACTGTGTGGGTATGTTACCAGTGGCAATACTTCTACGAACTACTAAATCTGCTGAACATTGTCGGAAAACGACTATACAACTAGTGTATATATTATAACGCAGAAATTTTTTACACTAATGTGTGATTTTTTGTTTTGAAATGTGTTACGGTAAAATCCGATTATAACGACACAAAAGGAATCTCAAAAATTTCGTTGCTGTATCCGATAAAATAAAATAAAATAGGTGGGCTTTCAAACAAGTGGTAAAAATTTAGACGTTATAACCAGTTTTTCGCTATAAACGGTATCGTTATAAAAATTTTATTAAATGTGAATTTAATGTAACCGAGAAAAATAAATAAATTTAAATATGCACTAATGCTAGCTCTAGTAATAAATAATACTGGTATAGGTACATACATATGTTTGCTTCTGTTGGCGTCGACGGATTTTTTTTTAAATTTATAAATAAATAATGATGAATGAAATAAATTTAATAATATAATGTAAATAAACTTTATTTTAAATATCTCATTTATAATTATTAAATTTTTTACAGTGGCTCAACAATTTCTTTGTTGCTCTAGTCACTATAAAAACAACCCGCCAATGCCATACTATAATAATTATAAAATTGTCATGTATGCCATGCGTACACTACAAAGATTGATAAAAGTTTAATAATTCTTGCAGCAGAAATTACGTGAGGAATACCCAGTGATAACAGATCTTATCTAATAATTAAAATAAGGTTTTCCGAGATAATAATACATAAATATTCGTATATGCAATTAAAATTTGTATATGTAAATTAATTTTTAAAATATTCCGCTACATTGGTAGCACATAGGTATATTTTTAATGTAAGTATAACCCATCTCCCACTTATAATTAGGGACAGATGTAAAGTAGACTAACCTCCAATTGGTGCATCACGATCAACGAAATTATAATTTGGATGAATAACATGGCAAATATGGTATGGTAAGACGGAGAGACGCATAAAGATACTTCCAAGAACGATCTGTCATCTGTCATGGGCATGGGCGTAGGAATTGTAAGCCATTCTAAAGAATCTCTAGTAACTTTGTTATGTATATACTGTATTGTGTAAATTATGCCATACGATAAATAAATAAATACTCATTTATAGTGTGTGCAACGAAATGCGGAACATAGAACTTTAACAAGGGATTTTAATAAATTGCGGATATTCTCTCTCCTGAGGGATTTAGAACAAAACTAGAGAAGTGCAATGTTGTTCAAAATTATATTCTACAGTAAATAAGATCATAATTGATACAACCGCACATCTACAGTACTAGATTAATTAAATAAAAATTGAAACATTTTCGTTAAAAATCAGACAGCCATGGAAATAAAAGAAAATATCTATGCGATACATTATTTTAGAAAAGCATCTAAATTCATTTTAAATAATATTAAAATATAGACAATAAAAATTATAATCAGCGATATTTCACTAAACTGTCACAAGAAAATTTTCTTTTATTTACATGGCTGTCTGATTTTTTTACATTTTATATTTAACATATTTCTTATTGTTGTAAAAATTAATTTTGAATAACATTTTACCCTTGTAGTTTTGCTCTAAACCTATCAGGAGAGAGAGTATCCGCATTTTTTTGAAATCCCATTTTAAAATCATATATTCCGCGTTTCGTGCAAACAGTTTATAAGTAAAATTTAAGAAAATTGCGTGTCCGTGTAACGTCGAATCTTTGTCTAGATAGCGGTATGTCATATGCTTGTGTTCAATAAATGACATTATTTTCCATTTTTATTTCTATTTCTGTTTTTTCATCATCTATTGTGCTAATAGTTTTTTATTACTTCTTTTCTATTCCTCCTAATCTTTCAATTGCAGCAATTATACTTATTGAATTACTATTTAAAAATGGATGTACTTGTAATGATGTTTTTCTGAGTAGGTAAACTCGATAACCTTTCTGTATCCGTTGTACGTCCGGAGTTGATAGTATTAGTCCATTTCTATAATGGTATTTGAATAGTGTGGAGTTGACGATATCCCGCTGTATAATCTAATTAGTCCGGACGGTCCGGGCGACAATATGGCGCTAACAGCCGGATCCGGACTGCAGCGCCGGAAACGGATGCATTATATGGCGCGCCAACAGATGTAGGTTAGGGTTGAATTTGTTTTCAAGTACGGACACTTATGTCTTTCATGCGAATACCATATTTATTGCCTTACTAATTTTATATATCGTTTCTAAATTACAATTAAGAAAAATAATACTTAATACTCATTGTTGGATGTCACAATCTAATTTATTGCACGCAGTTTTTTTTTGTGAAACATGATTAATTTGAATAATAAATGCAGTGTTTAATTAAAACATAAATTAATAATTTCTTTAACCTCATATGCAAATCATGTTCACTCTTACAACATAACTCAGATCAAACATAAAATTAATGTATTTACATAAACTTTAATAATCTGAGCTCTCTAATTTTTATTTTTAATTGAATGATTTCGTTAGCGCTTAATATAGCTCTTGTTCCTTCTTTAGTATTATTTACGTAGGTAAATGCTAAAGCAAACACCTAAATCAATTACAGAAGCAGTTATGGATTCTTACATGCAGTAAATTTAGCTAACTAGTGGACACACCTTAGGTTAAACCTGACGTCGTACCGGCCTCATAAATGGGGAAAAGAGAAGTTACTTACATTATTTTATTAGTCTATACCTTACTGGTATGATTATTAATGTCCTGAATACGAGATTCATTATAGGATATGTAATATTCGTGCTTGCATTATAAACTGGTATTGACATTGATTAAAGTGTGCAAAAGAAACAATCTATTGATTAATAATATTTAAGGAATACTTCCTATACCTACTATTAGAAGCCTTATTTATTTTAAGGTTGTTACTTATTTTATTAAGTTTATAAATGTGAAATATGATTTATTTACATTCTGGAAAAAATATTAATATGGTATAATATATTTATTATTTTTTTAAAAGATTAGAATTGAACTACCCTAACTACAGACAAAAATATCAAAAATGTGGTGATAAAAATTTATTCATGAAAATAAAAAATTCGTTTCCGTTGCCAATGTTATTTTCCAAATATTCGTTCCATTTTTGCAATTTCTCAATCTTGTGGTCATGTGTTAGAAGTAACTGCGAATATAATTTGTTAAATACCATAATTTATTTAATTGTAGTATTAATAACTGCACATTTTTATTTTAATAGCAATCAATAAATCTACTAAATTATTTTTATGCATTTGTACTAAATAGTAAGTTATTTATCGTTTAGTGTTAGTAAATACTTGCGTTTTGTTAGTAGCAACCACAAAACAAACTTTTTTATAATTTTGAATACACCAAAATAAAAAATGTAAAAGACGTCAACGTTTGACGCAGTTATTTTATGTGGGCTAATTCAGTTACACTTCGGTTGAACTCTTCAGTGGATATAGGACAGCTGATGGTAGTTGATCTCCATATTAAAAGAAAGGCTGAACGTTTTGACTTTATTCAGCATAGAAAGTAAAATTTTAAGGCAAATAAGTATGAATATATAATCACTAGCTTTATTATTATTAAGTGTAGACGCAAACCAATTAGACAGAGATTATTTTATATTTTCATTTCTATTACTCATAGATTTCAACGGAAATATTCATTTTGACCATCCCGGAATCCATCTTGAGTAGTTTTGGCGTAAGGTCTGTACTTAACGTAGAATGTTAAAATATGTATATGGGATTGCTATAACATCTAATTGTGTACCTCTTTTTTATTACAATCGGTAATGCAGATTTTTTTAAAAAATTTTGCGTAACTCAATAACTATTAGCCGTAGAATGATGAAATTTTGATTTTGGGACTGCTATAATATCTAGTTATGCATCCCACGTTTTATTGCAATAGGCAATGCCAAAAGGGCACTTTACTCGAAGATTTTTTTTGAATGTTTGGCGTAACTCAAAGCGATTAACCGCAAGGTGTTGAAATTTTGTTTGTGAGACTCCTATATTATCTAGTTGTGTACCCTTCTTTTTATTGCTAAAGGGCACTATGCTGGAAGGTTTTTTTTTAATTTTTCGCATAAAATTAAAAACGATTTGCTATAGAATGATCCCACTTTCAAATGAAATAATTAAAAAAATGTGTATAATTAAATAGGCGTATAATGTTTACTTAAAATTATAAAATCACCCCCTAATACCATGTAGTTATGTTAATTTATTTTCTTCATTTATACATTTTTTTCCTAAGAAGTAGGAATAAAAAAATCATTACATATTATCCGTTTTGAAACTTTTTTGAATAATCAACGGTGTAGGAGGTATAGAGACTGAAACATGCAAAATAATGTTACAGAACTTCTTTTCTTTAATATTATTAGTAACTTGTGTCAAATATATAGTTGCAATATGAATAGGATAAAAATAAATTCATCAGAAATGTAACTTTAGTTGTTCGGATTAATTTTATCTTTTCTATATGTGCGAATTACCAATTATCTACTTTAATATGGGCGTTATTTTTTATTGTATAAAAAGTACAACGCATTGTCTACAGATAGCGGATGAGATACAAATTCAATAACATAGCTCAGCGAAATGGTCAATAATTTTTGCACGTGTTTTTGAGTATCACACGTGGATCTTAATGAGCAGTGTAATGTTGTACTGTAGCTCGCGGCCCTACAACGCGAGTTATATTTATTATTTATAACATTATACACAAGTATTACAAACAAATGGCTGGGAAAATGTATACACATTAAATAAATTGTTCGCGAAATGACTGTAATAATACAGCGGGATTGTAATAATACCTGATGAAATATAATAAAACACACAATTATTAAATAAATTATTATGTTGAAATAATAATCATAATTTCGTCTACACAAATACAATATTTAATGTCCGGTAATTCAGTGGTTTACAAAAGCACTGTCTTTTGCACGAACCAGATTCAAATAATTATTTATCTCATCACTAAAAACCTGGTAAATTAAGCAATGATTTTAAAGAAGCATAAATAAAGATGAAATAACTTTTTATTATTATGTATTTCAAATATGAATACAGAACAAAGCAGTTAACTACAATTAAATCAGTACCAAAAACAAAAGTAGGTATGAAAAGTAATTTAATAATATTAATAGATATAATATTAAGTAAAATTATTATTGGTGAAACGAGTACACAATTGTAATTGTTGTATTTATTAGGTCAAATTATACTTCATGTCATTAAATGTTTAAAAACTTATTTTTACTATTATTTGTACAAGATTATTATGTTAGAACTCATATTTAAATAATTATTTTTTGTATTTGTATTTACCACTCAAAGTAGATAAAATTTGTTTTAGAATTTTATAATCTCGTTTTATGTCAATATGTACCTATTTGTTATTTTTGTTTTTTAATATGCCACCAAAGGGGGTTAGAACATAATTAATTGCATCTTTGAAACTGTCAATTGATTTTATGTGTTCCACTAAGGGAATCTATTGTATTTTAAATGAATTTATAATTTTCCTCATGAAACTATATTAGGGGAAAGTAGCCTAATTTGGACCAATTTTATAATATTCACTATATAAAGGAACGGAAGAAGTGTCAATAAAAATTAAGTAGTAGAAAAGAAACTCCCTAAGTGTACCTTCAAAATAAAACCATTTATTAAATTTTAAATACCATTTTTAATAGTAAAAAATAAATTCAAAAAAATCTTGTCATCGGTCCAATATAGGAAACCGGTTTCCTTATTTGGACCGCTAGCTTCCTAAATTGGACCATTAGCTTTCTTAACGAAAATTACAACAATAGAACCTTTTAACTACAGCACTAATTCCAGCACACTGAGAATGAATCCAAGTGCGACATTTCATATATTGTATCATATTTTCTTCCTTGGTTTCTTCACACAATATACAAAACCATGAATCACCATTTTCTTTTTTATGTTTCGCATTTTGTCAGAGAGATGGGGAAAGGCAACAAATTTAAAGGGCTCATTGTTTAAAATCGGATAGTTTCGTCACATCTTAGGGAGAGATAGGAGAAGTCAACAAATTTAAAGGTCTACACAATGCTCCATGATCATAGAACTGAATAAGGTAACATGAAAGGTAGCGACATGTCGACGTGTCGCTTCTGTATCTACTATTCTGTGCCGTAATCACAATTTTTGTCGGTCCAATTTGGGCAACTGTTTTCGGTCCAACTTGGGCAACTTGAATATTTTATACTTAAAATTATACAAAAATGTCAAAGTAACATAAACTCATAAAATTGTAACAGGAAATTATAGATAGATAAGTAAGCTTTGTGATGATATAAGAGGACTTGTAATTACTTACGTTTGGACGAACTAACGGCTTTCACTCTTACATCAAAATAACAAATTTTCTTCGTAGTCAAACAAATAACCCTTCTCTTAATGTAACCATGCGACATTTTTTTTTTCACAAACACGATTGGTAACATTGGAGCGATAGCAAAATATTCAGTGAAAAATAGTTTTATCAAAAATTATCAATTTTGTTTATTAAAAACTCATAGTTTATTTTCAACCTGTGATCAGTGTAAACATTAAAAAGTGCGGCTTCTGTTGATATAAAAATTAAACTATAACAGTAAGTTAAAAACCACATTATTGTGCATTAAAAACATTTCAACAACTCAAGGTTAAGCCAAATTAATCAAACTTAAGTAAACAGTTACAAGCCGCGCGCAAGTGTAAACTAAATCGAACAGTGTTCCCAACTAACGCAAAAATAAAATTGAGAATGGCAACAGTAGATGACATTAAAACTTTATTATCACCCTTAACAAGTAAATTAGATAAACTGCAAGATTCACTTGATACATTGAATACTCGTTTCAATTCTAATATAGAAGAAAATCAAAGAAAATTTCAAGAACTTGAAGAAAAACTCAGAAACAAAGAAAAGCAATTAGAATACTTAGAAAGGAAAACTCGAGAGAAAAACCTGTTATTTTTTGGCATAAAAGAAGAAAAAGAAGAGAATTTGGAGCAAAAAATAATTAATATTGTTAATGATACTATGAAGCTACAAAAAATAAGCACAAATAATATAGAGGATATAAAAAGAATTGGTAAATTTATTGATAATAAAAACAGACCGATACATGTCGAATTTAACACAAAAAAAAATTAAAATCAACATATTGCAGAATTTGAATAAACTCAAAAATACTAACATATTTATTCAAGAAGATTATTCCCCAAGCACACTCCAAGAAAGAAAAATTCTAAAACCTCATCTGTTAAAAGCCAAAAAAGATGGTTACAGAGCCCAGTTAAAACAAAATTTCTTGCTTGTCAATGGCACAAAATATACAATACAGGACTTAAAAAAATCAGAAGACAATGCAAATGTGGCATTATTACCTGCACAAACAAGAAGGTGTTCTCTATCACCTGGTTCGATCAATAATTTAGAAATCATCACTAACACTGATGATGAAAACCAAACTATTACTGAAACTTACTCGCAGCATACAACAGAGAACACCCCTCGATCTCGTAATAAAAAAACAAACAAAACTGTTAATATGAAATCTGGGCCTTTAGACAAACACTTCCAAATCAACCTTAGATCAAAAACTGCACCAAAAAACTAAATAATCAAACAATTATATCACATAATAATTACCATACTATATTATTTTGGAATGTTCAAGGACTCAAAAATTTATACAGACTAACTCCACATGAAGAAAAAATCCTAACAAATCATGAAATAATATGTATTGTTGAAACATGGGCAAATTTTGATTTAAAAGAAAATCCATATTTTTTAAAAAACTATCACAAATATGAACAAAAAGCAATTAAACACGCTAGTACTGGTAGAGCCATTGGAGGAATTATTATTTTTACAAAATCCTCATTTACAAACGTTTCAATTATTGAACAAGAAAATCATTGGATATTTCTTAACTTCAGTAACTCTACCCAAAATTTCATTGTTGGTGCCATTTATTTTTCTCATTCGTATGAGTATAGTGTACAGCTTGAACTGTTTTCCGAAAGCCTGCAAACCATCATGAAACAATATCCATATCACTGTTTTATAATATGTGGTGATTTTAATGCCAGAATTGGAAACTCAAATAATATTGAAAATGAACTTTGTATTAATACTAACTTTGTAGCCGATCGAATAGTCCATGATGAGACTTTAAACAAAAAAGGAAAAGATTTACTGGAGATTATGGAAAGCGAAAATTTAATTGTTATGAATGGAAGAGCACCTAGTGATTCTCCAGCAAACTTTACTTACCTAGGAGCGAACGGAAAGAGTATTATTGACCTGATATGGATGGATATAAAAGCACTTCAACTAGTAATAGACTTCACAATCATACAAGAAATAATTGTATCAGACCATCTTATCTGTTCAATTAAAATAAAAAACGTCACCAAACAACATAATGCATATCAAAACAATGTATATACTGACATTATAAAGACCAAATGGGATATTACAAAAGCAGACCAATATAATGCAGCTCTACAAACAAAATTATACAAGGGTTTTGAAGAAAATGAAATAAATCAACAATACCAGATTATTAAAACAGAAATTAAAAACATATCTCAGGAAATTGGTATAACAAGAAAAATAAAAATATGTAATGAGCCACATATAAAGAAAAATAAAGAATGGTTCAACGAAACTTGTAGAAAACTTAAAAAAAACTGCAAGAAAACATCTCAGGCATTGCAAAACTCATGGATATACAAAGGATAATCTACAGCAGTACATACAATCAAGAAAGTTATATAAAAATGCTATAAATGAAGAAAAGAAAAAGTATGCAATCAATTTGAAAAATAAGCTGGAAAATATTAAAGATCAAAAGCAATTTTGGCAAGCAATTAAAGCATTACATCCTTCAAATTTTGCTTCAAATCCTATACAACCTCAAGAATGGGAGGAATATTTTGGCACATACAATCTATATTTAGACAGCGACATCACACCAGGAGAACTACATTATGCTCTTAAACAACTTAAGTCTAATAAAAGCCCCGGAACAGACGGATTAGTATATGAGCAATTACAAAATCTGCCACATAATTGGAAAATTTATCTTCGTCATTTATTTAACAACTTCCTAAAACAAGAAGATCTACCCAGGGAATTAAAAAGAATAAAACTAATACTACTCCATAAAAAAGGTGACCGACGGAACAAAGACAACTATAGAGGAATTGCCTTAATAAATTCTGTGACGAAAGTATTCACCTTTATTTTAAACGCTCGCATGCAAAACTGGATAGAGAGTAATAACATTCTGCCCGAAGCCCAAGCGGGGTTCAGGAAAAAAAGGTCCTGTATAGATAACATTTTTGTTATAAATACAATAATACAATCAGCTTTTCTAACGAACAAAAAAGGTATTTATGCAATTTTCATAGATTTTCGTAAAGCCTTCGATTCTATACCACATGCGACTCTGTGGAACAAAATACATCAATTAGGCATAAGCAGTAAAATCACCAGGCTTTTAAAAAATATTTATAACGAAGCAACACTACAAGTGAATGTTAATAATGAACTGTCAAAAGAAATAAAAATCACCAAGGGTGTCCTGCAGGGAGAGTGCACCAGTCCGCTACTTTTTGCATTGTACATTTCCGATTTAGAGCAACATCTAAGACAGAAAAATTTACAGGGTTTTTTCATAAACAATAAAACAGACATTATGTCGCTACAGTATGCCGACGACATAGTCCTTTTCGCACATTCACCACCAGACGTGCAGAGAAAATTAGATGCGTTAACGGAATATTGCAACTCACTACAACTTAAAGTCAACTCTGAAAAGACAAAAATTGTTCACATCCATCTAGGAAGATCTCCTAAACGCATTATAAAACACATTTGCCAAAATGAAGAAATTCAGTTCACTAACAAATATACTTACTTAGGTATAGTACTAACAGCTTCGGGAAAGTATAATGAAAATACGAAAAACAATATAAGTAAAGCACGAAGAGTTACAGGTACTGTAAAAAATATTATGCAGCGTGCAAAAATGTATTGCTGGGACACTTACACCAAATTATATGCATCCACTCTTATTCCAACTCTTTTGTATGGGGCAGAAATATGGGGGCCAACTCAATTTGAAAATATAGAAAAAGGATCGACGTTGTTCTTCAAATCATTATTTTCATGGCCGAAAAACACTCCTGGTTACATAGTTAGAAGAGAAACTGGACAACAGAATTTACAACTTACGATTGTTAAAAAAATGCTTCGCTTCTGGTTACAAATACTACTTATGCCCGAAGGAAGATATATTAAAATGAGCTACAACAAATTACTCACTCTTAACACAAAGTCACCTCATGCTATTACAGAAGAGAAGCAAATGAAATACAATTGGGCCAGGCAGTTACAACTCATACTGTCCAAAGCCAACTTCGACTGGGTATGGGAATCACAAAGCTGTATTATAACGAAAAATGAGATCAATAATATAACAACAGCCTATAACGAAATTTTATATGAAGAAGACACAGCTAGAATCATCAAGTCCTCTTATAACAATTACCAAACCTACATTACAAACCACAACTATCTTTCTCTCGACATTCCTTTCGCTGTCCTTAAATTAGCTAGCCAGCTAAGAGTATCCAATCCCAATAGGTTCCACTACTACCAAGACGATTATCTCCACAAATTTACAGAGGATGAGATCTGCAACATATGTAACCTTCATGAAGACAACACTGTCTCTCATCTCTTTTTTAGATGTCCCGTGTATAACTCCATAAGAGACGCTTATATCTCGAAACACCTGAACAGAGAAAGCCCAGCCAACTTCACAACCAATCTACTCGCTGATTTATCCAAAGAAAAACTATTTGATATACATACCTTTTTTAAAACTGCTCTAAGAATTAAAGCGTTTATTTTGAATTTGTAAAAACACATCTAAACATTTTATTGTAACTTATCATAGATATATATTCATATTGTAAAATACTTGTACCAATCATTTTGTATGAAATTATTTTTCTTAACAAAATAAAATTATTATTATTATTATTATTATTATTATTTTCACAAACACGATTACATTAATCTGGTCTACCTCTACGTATAACAAGTAGTCTATCTAAAATCGCACAGATTTTATCAATCTTTGGATACCACAGTGGTCCAAATTAGGCTACGGTCCAAATTAGTCTACTTTCCCCTACATTTTATAAAAGATATAAAGTACTTTGTATTTCATGTTTGATGAGAACATTTTGGCATTTCTAATTTGCTTTACTCTTGGAGATATTAATTTATATCATTAAAAAAACATATTAAACAGATAGTTAAAGCTCTAGAATCTAGAATAAAAAAATAAGTTAAAAACAGGTTTGATATTTAAAAAAAGCTCAAAATTAACAAAAAGAATATGTATATAGTAGAAATTTTTAAGCAGTAGAGAGACGTCATAGACCTGAAAAAAACGTTACAAAATGAAATAAAACTTGTAGAAATTTTCGAAAGATGTTTTTATTTAAAAAACCGAGTAGTAAAAAAAGGTATCATAAAAAATTACTTATTTATGATATTTATTATTATTTCAAATTAAACTATAAGGTATTTAATGACATTTCAATTTATTTATAATAATTGCAGTGTATTTTTTTTAACACACGTTGGCTACGACTCAAATAAAATATGTTTACATATATTTGTTTCTTGTCACGCCGATCGATTGAGTTGTCAAATAATATAATATAAAATCTTTGTTTGTTCGTTTAAGTTGTATTGTTCCTTATTATTGTTCGTATTCGTGTTCTTTGTTTCTTGTTATACGTTTATTTTATTAGCGTAAGTAATAATGCCTAAAGCATTATCGAAGCAGTCGCAAGTGCTAACTGCAAATGCGATTGCATATTTTGAAAAAGAACTGGTACACGGTGGAACATTACTGCCGTTAAAAGCAGTTCGAGAGGTATGTTATCATTTTATTTGTTGTTATTAAATTTGGCATTGCCCTATGCAACACGCAACACATTTTCTAAACTAATGCACATATAAACTTTGTAATTCGTGTAATTCTAATATTGAGAGTAATTGGTGTAAGCAATATGCTTAGAAATCCGACCTCTGCTCGTCACGCTCATTCACTCAAATGATTAATAATAGTTGGTATTTAATGGAATATAATGATAGTTTCGTTCTTTCGATCGTTAGAAGACTTACATTATTTTTGTGATAATAACTTTACTATTGATATAAACAGCAGTAAATTAATACATGGTCATTGTGGCCAGCTGCCCCAGAGCAAGCAAAAATTTACCTTTTTAAATAATACATCGAACTTTTGCACGGATATTAATTAACTCTTTTTCTCCGAATTTTTTAAGTAAATTGATATAATGTTCATCTTCATTTACACAGAGAAAATATATTATTATTATAAAAAAATATGATGAAATATGTAGAATAAAAGCATAAATTTATGAAGCCTTGTTGATGATTGAAAAAAACCTCGAAACGATGCGAAAGAAATTGACGTTTAAAAAACTTCGGTCATGAAAAGTAAACGGTAATTTTTACTTACGAGGTTTAATTTAACAGTAAAAAACCACAAAAAAATCGATGAAATATTGTTATTGACCTTTTTCTTACACGTTGATAACGTTTGGGAAAAATATGCGAAATGAGTTTCATACTTATGAAACGGACAGCATGAAAATGTAACTCAAAAAGATTATCAATTCTCAAAAAAAAAGACAAGATTCATCACGATGAGACTCAAGACGGGGAGTAGCTCTTTGTCCTACGATTCAGTTTAATTATTTAATAAAGATATTTATCAATTACATTTATATGAAGTTTTATTTAAACAAAATACTTTTAGGATTCTAAGAACAAAGGCGCCTTGCAAGTCTAGTGCAAAAGGCGTGTCCTAGTCATATCCATCATTGGATGTAAATAATAAAATCTATAAACACTACTAAAAATAGGTTTTTAAAAGGTTTGCTTTTCAGATTACTGATGTATTACAAATTTTCAAAATAGTCTATAAATACGATTACGTTTTTAATGCACTTTGTACTTTATTCCAAAACAATATCATAGCAACTTATGTTTAAACGGTTATTGTATACCCGGTTGCATAAAGTGTGTTTAACAGGGCTCTATTCCATGATACAAGATTTGCAAATTACATATCATCAATTTTTAAAAATATTCATTTTTATTTGAGACTATAATATTCCAATTGGTAAAATTGATAAATCAGATAATTGTTCTTCATTCATTATAGAACGCAAATAGTTCTAAAAAAAATCAATTCAGGTAAAGTTATATAAATGTGCCGTATAATCACTATAGTTGGAAAAAACTCATTTTGGTTTTTTTCCTTCTAAGAATTTCTGGAAAAACAGGATTAGTGTCCCATTGGTTTGCTACATCCGCGTTGCAGAAATAATATTGTTCTCAAAAATTTGACGACCCTGTGAGTCTTCAAATTATTGGTAATAAGTTGCAGATTTTGGGAAACTGTTTGTATATTAAATTTAGGATTCTGCATCATTTTGCTTACAGCATTAACGAGATTTAATATATCTTGCCAAGTATGAAGAGAGCGTACTCGTAAATAAGAGGAAACAAAAAATAGGTATATATTTTAAGAGTATCACAAAAAACCTGGAATACCTTACTATCGCGGCGACATGGTGCCCCTTCACTGAAATGCCTTTATGTGGGGCACAACCTGCACACGTACGCGGCGTCCCTGTTGATTAACTAACTAATCAACTGGTAAACTTGACGTTGTTACAATGGTAATATATTAAAAATACATTGCTGTCAAAAATGTAATCAATGATTAAAGTTAACAGTTCATTGATAAAACATACTAGTACGACAAATTTAATTTCGTACATATGCTTCTAAGTATAGTTATTTAAAATCAATTTTAGAACAATTATTTTTTGAATATCATAAAAATATAACGGAATAAATAAATAATCAGAAATATAGTCTGAAATAATTTATTTAGAAAGTCTAAGCCAACGTTTCGCTGCCTATTGCATCTTCTTCAGGGCAAAGACTAAAAGTATATCTTTGCTCTGAAGAAGCTGCAATAGGCAGCGAAACGTTGGCCTAGACTTTCCAAATAAATTATTTTCAACTACATTCCTGCGTATTTATTTATTCCATCACCAACATTAGTCGTTTACTGCACTTTTCATAAAAATATAACATTCTTGCCGCTAGTGCCATAAGGGCGAAGATTCCGAAGGTGTAGTAAAACCAACGATGAAGACTTTCTTCTTCCTCTACTAAGTATTCAGTGGAGCTAGTACAGAACGTTGTATCATTTAGTCGGTATGTAGCAGAGACAGCCCATAGAGGCAACTTCAGGGGTGTATGTCGTGTCGTGTGTCATATGTCACGAAAATACCCCTGCCCGCCCCTGTTGTACGCCAATGATTGATGATGTGTTGAGAAGGAGCCAGAACTCAGCACAACAATATATACACATATACACAAATACACATATAATGCGACATTTACTACTAAATTTTAATCAAATATTTTATTTTTTTATTTTCACATTTTTAAACAATTTTAACCTAATAATTATTAACAACAGCATTTGGTTCTAAAAGTACATAATATAAAGTATCTATGTAGCTGGTATCACTAGCATGATTACAAATAAATCGTTCTAAACAAAAAAGAAAAACGATATTTGTTGCTGTACAAAAATATAAACAAGAATTGATTGCTAACAAACATGATTATTGCTGTTTTTTTAAAATAGAAAAATCATAAATACATATTCTTTCGAACTTACTCAGAAGCGTAATATTCTACTATTGGTACATCTTGTTGATATTTCACTACAAGTCAAACTAAATTAATTTTTTTTTTATTGTGTTAGCAAAGATAACTATGATAACAAATATATAATTCATAATTGAGTATTAATAGTTGAACTTTTCATAAAAATATAAATGATAAAACACCTAAAATTTGCAACAAATGATTCAAAACATTTGCCTTCTGCATTTCTGGAGTACAAAATCTTTGATTACTTCTTTGAAACTAATTTTTCGCAAGATATCAGCTTCTGTGCACAGCAAGAAAAGTGAATTTAATCTGTCCTGCATGTTGCTTCTGCTTCTAAGTTGATTTTTTATCCGTTTTAATAACGAATACGATTGTTTTCCGGTGCAATTCGTAATCATGAAAGTCAAAAAAATTCGAAGTGCTATCTTAAAGTTTGAGAATATAGAATGTATCATTTTTTTCCGAATCAGATAGTAGCTATCATCGAAAGTAATTTTTAAAATTTCACTTCTTTTATCTGTGTGCGCATATAACAAGGAAACTGATCTTGCTCGCTACTAATATCAATGGTCAAATCATTTGGATAGAATGCCACTAAATTTTCAACTTTAAGTATACATTTATCTTTAGACAAATCCGGGTCCAGGTCCTGAAGTCCACCAAAAACGAGAATCTGTCCGATATCTCCCTACAGCTTGTACTTCTTCTCTTCATATGAGCTTCTAGAGCAGTGGTTCTCAAAGTGGGTGCCACGGCACCTTAGGGTTCTTTTCATTACTTGCAGGGGTTCCACGGGCGAGATTTGAAATTTAGTTCGTAGGTATTTTAACAATTCTTGGATCTGAGCATTTGAACTTTCTTCTTCATACTGATGTCAAATAGTTGTCCAAAGAATGAGTACTGAATCGTGTTTACAAATTAAAAGTAGAACTACCTATTCACATTTTGAACAAGAAAACAAACTTGAATTTTGTGAATTGATGAATAATTTATTTGAAGAACTGAATAAAGTATATTCCAGCATGCAGAAGTAAGAGATGAAAATTTCTTAAAATCGTCCGATAAAATTAAAACTTTTAAAGACAACAAGAGGCAAGTAGAAAATATTTACAAGAACATCTAAAACACTTGTTAGCACTAAGAATATAGATTTGCTACTATTTTCCAGATATATCTATATATAGTTTTGACTAGATATGTTATGATGTTATGAATGAAATATTCTGAATTTTCATTAGAATTATTTTCAGAGTACTTCGAGTTTTCTACCTCTTGTAAAATTTGATTTAAGAGTTTCTACATTTGCTAACATCATAACTAGAAAAGAGAACACGAAATGCGAGTATGTTTGTTTAAAATACACCCAAATATAAAGGAATTAAGTAAATTACATCTAGCTCATTTATCACATGTTTTCCCAAGATTAATAAAATGTCTTTAAAATTTCGTGCACATTATGTTGGGGGTGCCGAAAATTTTATATTATCGATTTCACATCAAAAAGTTTGAGAACCACTGTTCTAGGGTATCAATTATAACCAAGAATGAAGAAATGCGAAAATTTTCCTTTAGAGTGAACACAATCTCTGGTTTATTACGATTTATTTGTTAAAAATAATCTTACAAAAAAAATGTGTAATCTGCGGAAAAAAATATTTCATAGAAATTCTCGGGGTTCCCTATTTAGTGGGGGTCCTATGTACGTATTTAGTTTGCTTATTTATAAGTCCAGCCCTACATAGCACTATAAACTAAATTAAAACTGATACTCGACATTATTTTCATGTGTTTAACACCCAGAACAAAATATTGCCAAATATATAACAAAAAGAATAGGAAGAGAAGAAGTATAAGCATAATTGTTGAAAAATAATTATAACCAATTTAATCATTGTTTATTTTGTGAAAAAGAACAACATCGCAAATTTATTTTCTTATTACTTAGATTAAGTTAATAATTTTATCTTTATTATTATGAAACGATAATGGAACTGTCATCTTTCAGGGTTTTAGAAAAGTATCACACAAATAATATGTAAAAATTTAATGATAGTTGTATGTACGTTTATGGATGCAATTAAAATAAATAAATAATTTGTATAATAAAATAATGTAGGTTTTAGTAAGAGTCCATAATGTTGATTAAAATATAAAAAACCTTTCCTGGTCGCCATAAATTATGGTTATTTACGAGTGTCACTCAATTTCTAAACTTACCTTCAATATATTAAATGAGAGCTATCTGCCGTATCTTTTTATATCTTTGGGACCTATAAATTCCTCGGGAGCAAAGGTCACGTGAGTATCTGATGACCTTCGAGCTTGAGCCTGGAAGCTCGCTCCAGCTTTTGGCAATTTTCTCATTGGGACGAGGCCAAATTTTTTCAAGTCGGTTTGTTAGTATGACACATAGTTAGAGTTATTGATGGAACTCTGGGCCTTATGCTCTCGTGTTTATTGGTTAGTTTTGTTTGTTTCCGCAGGATTTATGTAGTTAATTTGCAGGATGGATCGATAAGGCTTAGTTTTATTTCCGTTGTTAGTTGGGGCTTCATTGCCAAATTTGTTTGCGGATTCTAGGTATTTTCCATAATAACAAATTTTGAATAAAACTTCATTACATACTTTATACAAATAAATACTGTTCAAATATTATATTAATTAACAAATGTACATGTATATTTTTATAATGTACAGGATTTCTAGAAAGAAAAAGATCTCAAATATTTGAACAAGGTACTTGTGAAACATTATAAGTGTTTCATCAAATAATTATTATAAATTATCCTACTTCTTTTGTACTAAGCATATACAAGGATTTATAATGATTTTAGTAACGGAGATATATTTTTATTTAGAACTGAAATAGTATTAGTAGGTGGTAATCGTTGTTATTTATTTCGTGAACACAAAAAAAAGGATCGCACAGATTTATCAACTGTGAATACTATTCTTATTTCAATATATGAATTTGTGTATAAATATGATATTTGTTATTTTGCAAATGAAAATGGTGTGAATTTAAAAATTATTAATGTTTGACAAATGTCAACAAATGTAATTTATCTAGCAACCGCATCACATAAGTGATAAGTGTCCTAGGGCTCTTATCAGCTATAATATCCTTAGGTCATTGATAATTACGCAATAATTTTATGACACTTGCCGAGAGCACGTTGCTTGGTAACCGCCTCAGGCCGAAAGCGGATGCTGTTAACTTATAAGCAACGTGCTTGAGGAAGTTGTCATGAAGTTATTTATCAATGATCGAGGGATATTTGATGGAATATTTTTTTTTCCATAACCAAAGTAATATGTTTGTCAACAATGGGGTAGGTGACCAAGGTAGAATTTTAATGAAAAAACTATTAAATTATAGAAAGTATGTTTATTTATGAACGTTGACATTAAAAAAGTTAAATATTTATCAGCAATTGTTTAGTAATTTGCGTTAAATAGAAACAGCGTCCATTACTATGACGTTCACTAAGTTGCAAGCTGAGTGGTTAAAATTTGACGGTGTGGCAATATACCTATCTATCTCACTCACACCACATATTTCCGTCTCTGTCTACCTTCGCCCCTCTCATGAACTTAGTTGACGTCATAATCCCCTCCCAAGTAATATATTATTTATTTACTTCAAAACAACATATAATTAACAATTTTAAAAAAATACGGGTATATTATTTTTGTACAAGCTATCACATATACCAAATTTAGAAATTGGTCACCTACCCCATTGTTTTTTACCTAACAGGAACAACTGGCTACTTTCGCACACATGATAGGGATTCGAGTGGATATATAAAACTATTATATATATATATATATATATATATATATATATATATACCTATATGTATATATATATATATATATATATATATATATATATATATATATATAATAGTTTTGTGTACTATAGATGCGAAAATGCAACGATATCAATAGGGACTGCTTTCAGCGCCACTTGGTGTTTGCTCCCCATCTAATCGATGTATAGGAAACCGAGCAATACGTGTTATAGGCAACCATTTATGCTTTCAAATAATTTATTATAGGTACTTTTGTTGAATTTATATTATGAAAAATAATTTCAAAAACAAACAAATATTTAATTTTTAATAAATAATTTATTTACACATTAATATTACATTCTATGTTTATTAACAATAAATTAATTTTCTTGTATAAATATTAAAGCCAACTAAATTATTATTCCTATTAAGCTTATGGGGAGCAACCAAGAGATGGCAAGACAAAACGAGCCTAATGTCACCCATTTAAGTTACACGACCCTGATATACATTTAAGCTAAAAATTTTCTATATATTAGAACACTTTGAAAAATGTTATTTAGTTGACTAAGTGTCCGAAATTAGGAGACGATTACATTTTTATTAAAAATGTGTATAAGCCAAGTGTAAATTTAGGTTTAGAAATTGTATTTATCTTGATTAACCGTAAGATGATTTTTTTCGTTGCGAAGGATTCGCAGGATGCAGCAGTGGTGTTGCTTGGCATTCGAGTCGCGATTTGGTGCAATTTAATTCCCGATACACGTGGAGCGGTAGACAGGCGGCAGGAACAGCTGTCGCCGGCTTCTGCAATGCAGGTTTTACGTCGCTCACGCCACAGCTCCGCTTGCGTGTGTATGAGCTAGCCTAACCTACTTTACATTCTATAAACTATATTTTATTGCTTGACTATTATGCGTATTCGTTGCGGCACTAACGTATCCACCTTACAGCTCTGCATTTCGGAAAGCGATTCCATTTATTTAAACTTTAACTTAGAAAATCATAAGTTGTGAATGTTCAAGAATATCATTTTTAAATAAATTTATATTGAAAATTTATTTTAGGGATAAATGAGTACAATGATTTAAATAATTAATTAAATTCGCCTTGCCTACTTGTTATGTTCACTAATAAAAGACATCACCACTTCAGTTTTTTATTAACTATTGCATTGATAGTTATCTCACGAAGATTTTATTAATTTATTATTCGTTTACTATTGGGGTCTTTACAAAGTTAAAACACGTCTATAATTTTTTAATTACAAGTGGTTAGCATTCAGGTTTCGCAATCCAGATGTTTGTTTTAACTGCTTAAAATGAAACTGAGGAAAAAATTATATTCTCACTTTCTGAATTAATAAATGCGATTTATTGTATAAATGTTCTTAAAAGAACGAATCTTATTATTATAGTTTTATTCACTGTGAAAGGAGGACTTAAGCTTTGAATCACGTTTGTCACTGTTCCATAAGTTCTATTGCAACGTAGCCCTTATATAATTTTCAGGAAACAGACTTTTTTTGAAACATCTTATAGCTGCTAGAGTCATATTTATTTATGATTTCATTAGTCATGATATACCTCTTAATTAAATAAACTTTTTCTATACTCAGCAATTCTAGAAATGTTTGACTAAAAACTACAAATGGTGTTTATTTATGTCATATGTATTATTGTTAATATCATAGTAGTGGCAACACTTGTATTTGTATGAGAAATCATTGTATGTTTGCATATAATTTAAATTGTCTTTAAATAGTGAAAACACTTACTTCTGATTGCTCTTGAGTTGTCTCAATAAACATATTAAAACTACACTTATATTTCATTTACAAATAATACAGTTTAAAAAACCTTTTCTTCACATTATGTTTATTAAAACATCATGCACATTTTGGTTACACTGTAACCATCTTTAGTTGTACAATAGTTATAGTGTAATCAAATGTTCATATTCTTTTAATGAACACAATGTGAAGAAAATATTTGTGGTTTTATCATTTTCACGTAACTCAACACTCAAATTTTTAAAGGTCTGACTAAATATCTTTAAAAAGTAACAATGTATTTTAAAATAAAAAATTAAATGAATTTCATTAAAGTCGACAATTTAACTTTAAGTAGATATATTAAATGAGAAATATATATTATAATCATATCCATTATTGCAACTCTTAAATTAATATTTAATAGGACTCCCTAAAATACAATTTCGTTTTCTAAGTTATAGAACCCATGACCTATATGGTTGAGTCTTCTTCCAGCTATATTATTTATTTATTTATAAAGAGGCTGGGTTTTGTGTTTCTTTATGGAAAGGTTGGTCGTTGTTATTTTTCGTAGCGTCTTTGCAGGAAGGCAAGTCGTGTTGGTAGCGAGTTAGAACACAGAGCACAGTTCCTGATTAAGTTAAAGTTGCAGCCGGAGCCGGAGGAGTAATTCGCTTGAGTCACGTGACGAGCATATCGCTTTCAACGAGTTTTCAAGCTGTACGAGCCTCTGCGACACAAATGCGACAAGCAGCCCTACGCATTACATCTCCAAATTACCAACATGCTACCGAATGAAAATAACGTGGAAGGAACCTGCAGCTTACAGATTTGAGGTTCCAATCCAACCACTTACTTACTGTGATATTTTTATTTAAAACCGAAATAATGGGACAATTGCACTAGTGATGTAAAATGACAGTCATTTTAAAATAAAGTGACGTGACAGTCATTTTATAGGTCATTTTCAGTCATATTGAATCATTTTGGTCATTTTATTTTTTTAAATATTTTAATGAAAAAATATATCAAATTCATTATTAAGTATATATATTTTCATTTCTTCTGCTCTTTTCTCGCTTAATTTTTTATAATTTCCGGGCAAGAATTGCATTTAATTAAATGATTCAGCATATGTGTAGCTTGCAGCGCGTTGGGTATCTTACGAAATTTACATTCGTATTTTGGTATTTTTTCAATATTGCTACAATTAGTACTAGTAGTAATACTAACGAAATATTTAAACGCAATACTTTTCTTTCGCATTTTCACTAGTAGTTTCTTTACTAAAAGCTGCCGTGTAGGTAGTCGTTATGACTGGAATTGAATGTTCACGCTTATACTCGCCTTGTCGCGCTGTACTGCTGTACGTAGCAGTTCATTTTTGTTCGTATATGTCCGTGACCGTCATTTTCACAACGAAAAACGCGTCATTTTAAAAATAACACTTGTGTAATTTTCAAAATGACAGAAAAGTGACGGTCGCGTCATGGAACTAAAATGACCTGACGATCATTCTCAAAATGATCGTGACTGACCACTGTCATTTAATCCACTTGTATCACTAAATTGCACCCTCTATTTTTCCGGTTTATGTCACTGATTTTCAAACTGCGAAGAAACAAATTTCAGATACAGTGAATTCATGTTAACATCTTGTGTAAATTATTCTTGAAATATTTGTGGCCTTATCTTGCTGAAAACATTTTTAATTGTGTGCCGTTGTGGTAGGACTTATATTGGATAAACTTCTTAAAAACTATGTACGAGATTATAATAACACAAACGAGGAGAGAGGAGAAATAATTCAAATAATATCTATGCTCTTGCTACCAGGGATGGAAAACGTAACGCAACGATATCCGATAACGTAATGTTTCATTTGCTTTTTGTTAATAACGTAACAATAACAAAATAACCGTAATGTAACAAATAACGATACATTTACAAACATTTTGTAAATTTGTAATTTGGAAGTAATTATAAGAAAAATTATGTGGACCCCACAGTTATTTCGCTACAAAGTGAGATCATTCAACACTTAATCATTCTTCAACATCCATTAGTTTCATAGTTTCATATCTTGAAAATTTTATTAAAATGTTTATTACTATACCTTATTCATTACACAAAGTTATTTTTATCGTTCAAAAACTTGCAAAGAGACAAATACGCTTACTATTTTCAGATATTTCCTACATATGTTTCACTATTTCTCAGGAAATATATTCTGACATTTGCCAATGTTGTCATATCTTTCCCACAAAAATAAAAGTCAACTAAATTTTTATTCAGTTTCTGCCAAAAGTAAATAGTCCTTTTGAAAAGGCTGATTTGAACAAAAAATGGAGGTGCACAACTATATATTATATCAATTCTATAATCAAAATTTCAACATTCTAGGGCTAATCGTTTTTGAGTTATACGAAATATTTAAAAAACACTAAGAACAAAGTGCCCTTTTGGCACTACCGATTGCAATAAAAATGGGAGGTTCACAACTAGATATTATAGCAGTCCCATATACAAAATTTCAACATTTTACGGCTTATCATATTTGAGTTATGTAAGATAAGTAGATACGTGCGTACATACGTCACACCGAAACTAGTCAAAATGGATTCAGTGTAGTCAAAATGGACATTTTTGTTGAAATCTGAGACTAATAATTCTTTAAAACTATTAAACTGATATTCAAAATTTATGTACCTACTATTATTTTTATCTATTAATGAAATTTCAATATTACTACGCCTACTTAACATTTAAAAGCAACTTATTTGTGTCGTGATACTACATAGGTATAAACTGTTGTAACACTCAATAAATTCAAATTAGTCTATCTGCCATGTTACTTTACATTAAAAACGTTGCACTTAAAATCACATTTTATTACCAATTGTGATTTACTTAAAATGTCATGTAATAAATATTGTATAAAAATTTTACACTTTAGACTTATGTCATGTTTCTATCAAATTTTGTGAATTTAAATTCAAAATTAAAACTATTTGTAAGTATTATAACGAAAACTAAATAGAAATGAACATTTTAGTATACCTAATGAAGTAAGAAAATATGTTACGAAATATTGAACTTAAATAAAATTAACATCAAAATTCAAACATGAATTATGTATTAATATCATTCCTGCCAAATTCTGTTAAAAAATCTGTGAACCTTATTTTATCAACCTACAAGTACGGCGTTACGTCTTCTCAACATTTTATATTGATTTCTGAAATTGATATTGTCCAGTTAATGAGATTATCCACGATGAAGTGAGTTGTTTTACCAATGGTTTAATAATAAACTCTAACCCAGTTCCTGATATATTGATTTGATGTTCATTTGTCTCAGCCCGTCATCCGATGAAATGACAACACAGATTTGTAATTAATAGATAGTAGTGCAGTCACACCTGTGTCTATTCTACACATGTACATGCGCCATGCAAGCTCCGAGATACATTAATACAATGTACGAAAAACGAACAGGATAACACGATGAGGATAATTACGAAAGACTAAATATAATACATTGTAGCAGGATTATGTAACACTGGCTTTCACGGCTGAAAAGCACATTGTGGAGAATTTCAGACAGGAATAGTATTAATTATATAACAAAAAGAAATTCTAAGTAAAAACTGAAATCGAAACCTTTTCATAAATTTTGAACACAAACAACTGAAACCAAAAGCAGAAACAATGGTTTATACATGCATAAATCTGGAAGGGTATGAGTATTTTACTTTCGCACATTAAATTATTTTTTATTCGAATGTGTCAAAAACTGACCTGCACCAACAATCAAGAACTAAGTGTACTTAGTTCTTGACAGTTGCTGTAGTATACAGATTTGTAATATTATATTTTTTGTTATTCTTTTTATAAAATTTAAAATAACTGTCACATAAATTATTATTATTATGAATGTACGAATCGTTTTCATTTGTTAAAATTATTTTTATGTCTCCGGTCCCGTAAGTATAATTTACTTCCATAATAGCAATATAAATCTTAAGTTTCTAATAATATTTATTATTTGGATATAATGTTGCCGTTAGACGAAACAAATGTCTCATCTCGTCTGGTTTCGCTACTGGTTTATCTCGTCTTGACAAGAATTTCTCTCGATTTTCGATTGTCAAGACAAGACGAGATGACCTAACGAGACTTCTTAAATGTCTCGATCATGATTGTAACACACTCGCTTTGCGGCCGTTAATTTTTGTAATATTCTTTTGACGATAGAATCTTCCAGGGTGTTAGAAAATAGACGACGAATTGTAATTTGAAAATAAAATAAATAAAAAATAACTAACTTCGTCACTGTTCTTTTGTAAAAATATTAGTACTAGCTCTTTGTTTTGGGTTAACATCCTCATTTTCCTCATTACCAAAATATTTATTTACGCAACTAGTGTGTAAGTGTGTAAAGTAAGTGTTATTTAATCGAGCGTTGTTTAACGCATTCGGCTACGTCTCATGCGGAAATTATAGCACAAACTTAAAAATACGCTAAGTTACACACATGTTGAATACAACATTTTGCTTACAACCGAAATAATAATAAAAATTAATTGCGTGAAAAGTAACTCTTTACAATTTCAAAAGAGGACATAAAGTATGTTCTTTATGCCCGGTTGTGGGAAAAATAAATAATTTTTATTTTGATACATTTTAGAAAGGTGATATTTAAGTCCTTTTGTATTATCATCCTTTATTTTAATATTTGTAACTGCATTATAGGCTATTATAGCTTCACATCACAAAAAAGACAAATACCATATTTGTTGCTACTTTTTATTTCTATTTTAAAATAATCTAAATATTTTGATATTGGTGAAATGATGGTGCTAGTCTTTCTATTTGTGCTGTTAACTTTGTGTTCTATATTATTTTTTTTCTTTTAATTATCCATTTGGACGCTAAAAAAAAATGTTTTATATTTCGTCATAAATTTCATTACCCGCTTATGGTGGAGGTTGCAATTAAATATTGTGTCACTATTCAAAATTGATTGACCATAGGCCTGTACAATTTCTATGTATCCGCTTGTCGTAAAGGCAGGTATTTTTAAAGATTATATCTATTATAAATCGATTTATTTGTTAATATCAAAATTTATTTGAAAAATTTGACAACACACTTTTGTCAAAAACAATTGTTTCATTATTTCTGCTACTAAAATAAACTATTATGAAAATGCCTAAACAACTAGTTAATTTATGGGGTAGTAAAAATGCTAAAAAAATGCTAATAAATATTGTTGCTCTCGCGAGTTCAATCAGTTTAAATTTAAAGTATTTATTTCTGATACATTCTGCATACCGAACTAGACGCACTCGCGATTACTTAGACATTTACCTTTTTCATCATTGTAATAACAATTATGATTAGTACTATTATTCAAATTTTGTTTTTAAACGTGAAAACGAGATAAATTGTCGGTCTCGTCTCGTCTCGAGTAGTATCTCGTCTTGACTCGGCAAGGTTTCGACTTGGTATATTGAAACGAGACGTCTCCTCTCGCGGCAACACTATATTTAGTTACTATTGGCAACGGAATATTTTAGAAAATAACTGTCCTACTAGCAGGGTAATTATAAAAATCATACAAATTTCATATATTTTGGTAGTGTAGCAACGGACAAAATCAAGTATAAAAAGTTGCAAATAAATAAATTTGAACTACTGTCAGGCGGCCTTCATTTTACAAAAACTTTCATATTATTGAAGTTCATTGCTGCTGGGGGCGCGAAAACAATTATTCTCGTCCAGTAACATGAACTTCGGCACCTTACACCTCTTGAATGTTACTTATATTCCTTTCAGCTGAAATAACTATTAATAACACCTAGCATGAATTTATCCATGGATCACCATTTGAGGTCGAAACCGGCCGAAGCAGAAATAAAGCCTTCGAAATATTGACTGAATCCAGAAATTATTATCTTAATGTGGTAGAGATTTGACTAAAAATAAAGTCAGTATCGAAACGTTGAGTCATAGACGGACTGGAATTAAAAATCGCCCCGAAAAATTTACTTCATACGACCCGTAAAACATATATTCTCTCATTTTTTGTATAATGTAATTCCAGCGGCGCGATGATCTTTTCACTAGCAGCAGGGCCGGATTGAAAGGGGTATGAGCACACAAGCTTCTCATCCATTTTTGAAGGCTTTGCGCCATTCATTGATTTCACAAAATCAAAATTACCATTACCATTGAATAATGCTGCCGTCTAGACAAGACAAGATTTGACTAAATGTAAGTCTGGATTAAAAAGTCTCGTTCTTGTTTTGTTTAGATATCAAGACCAGATTATTTCAAGACTCTAGATTAACAAACATGTTTCAGCTAGGGCGGAACAAGCTTCCTATTATGTATTTATTTTCGAAAATTTTAATTTTTTAATAGTTCAAAAAGATGTTTATATTTTTACCACATTTCTCCTGTATTTGCACTGCAAAGAATGTGCATATCTATGATTTTTTTTCTTTTACTTACCTAAATCTATAGTTTTTTGTTTTTATTAACATACATTTTGAAAGGATTTTGTATCTTATTTCTTGTTTTGAATACTTAATATATTATTTTTTAGTTACAGTGAATTTGATAGAATTATAGAAATCTGTTGAATCAATCATCATTACATCTATTGATTTATTTAGTAACTAAGTGGAACTAAACCTTCTTAATTGATAGGAATACTTTCAATTTTTATTAAAATTTTGACTTTACCTACGGCAATAAAAAAATACATAAGCTACAACTTAAAAGTTAATCTAGAATCTTGAAAATTGTCTACAAATTTGTCAAGAGTCTTGATCTAGATTAAGAAAGTCTTGTCTTGAAATTTACCAGTCTAGTCTTAATAATCTAGACAAAACAAGACAAGAGTCTAGAAAGTCTAGATCTAGACGGCATTACTACCTTTGAATATTATCATGCAATGAGACCCTTAACGCAAAGCTAAGTGGAGATGGCGTAACCAAACAGCTTATGTTTTTTTCCATATAAATCTGACAATATTTAATAATTGAGTCATAAAATATAAAAACTACCCACTATATAGCTTCTCATTATAATAACAAAAGCTGAATATTAGTTTGCAGTAATATAATTATTAACAACTTCATGTTCTGGAGGATAGATATGTGACATTAGCATGGTAGGATTGTGGTAGGATTGTAAAAGTCTATCTCTTCTTTCGCGATTCTACCATGTTAAGCTCACAGCTTCCATTCTCCAAATTTTTAATAATTTTTTTTTCGTAAACTACGATTAATAAATCGATTAAAGAAAGTAGGGGTATTTTATTTTTTTATCAAGTAGATTATACTACGTAAAAATAAAAATTTGGTCACATACCCAATTCTCGTCATCGAATCTGCACAATTGAAAACAATAAAAACTTGATATTTTAATTGTTTATCATTTTCACGTACTCCTTACTATATTAATTTGTGCAATTTAATATATAGCAAAACACAAGAAATTATTATTTTGTTCTACAAAATATTTTTCAAGGCCCCGCAAGTTAAATCTGTCCCGACCTCCGCTTTTCATGCAGCCGGCCCTTATAAAGTCCTGGCCGGCACTGAATGCAGAAGCAGTTTGCTAGAATTTAAAATATTGTAAAATAAATTAAGCAATAAATGCATTGCAAAGTCAACGCGGCTTACATTAATTAGATAAAGTAATAACAAGACCACGGGAAATTTCCAGTCCGGGTCTGAAATCTTGACAAATTTTTAAATAATTTATTCCATTTTCATATATCGTCATGCAACGTAGTTAACTGTGCAAATAAATGGCAGCGATTTGAGGAGCTTCTCATATGGAAATGAAGTAATAATAAAGTAAAGTCGTGCGGTAAATCTAAGCCTTAGCTAATCCAAATTAGGAGAGTTGCATCGCACATGCAAACAATCCCAGCACCTTTAACCACACGTGTGTCGTACGCAACACACAACATTGCAATTAACTAAATCCACTGCGAGGCGTCCCGGAGCAGCGGATCCTCAATCCGGTTACCAACATTGCTTTGTTTTTACTACTAATTACTTACTGTGTTCTCACACAAGCTGTCTGCGTTTTTTTACTGCGACTACTTTAACAAGATTACTATTACCGGAACACTGTCTGCTACTTATTTTCAATAAAAAACAAAGCTTCAACTAGTAGACACAAAATAACATTTCAAATTTGGAAGTGCATTATAAGCTGCAGATCCATTATAAAGTTAGTAGACTGACAACACACAATATTTAAATACAGTTTGGTTCCATGTTAGAACTTTTACCTCAGTGCCAGAAAATTATATTTTTCTACGACCACCATGAAAAGTTGATATTTATGCTCTCTTTTGTCATCGTAATGTATAATACTTTACCGCGCGTCTCCTTAAGCAACGAGCGGTAAAGTACTTAATTTGCTCGCTTAGATTATTTATTTACTCATACATGGTTACAGCAACACAAAACAGGAAATTGGTTAAGATTGAATTGAATTTTTATTTCGTTAGTAAAGTCGTAGAAAAAATTATGTGTGCATCTCTAGCGTAAAGTATCTTTATTGCTCTAGCTCGATTGTAGCGCTCGCTACGCTCGCGCTTCAATTTACGAGCACGAGCAATAAAGATTCACTTTACGCTCTTGATACACAAATAACTATTTTGGTTTCCTGAAGTGTAAATAACGATCACACATCAATGATGTCCCCGGTAGTAGCGATTTTTCTCATTCATTTGCTGGAAGTAACCTGATATTTTTTAGCTGTTAGATATTATGTAAAACATAATAATAATAATAATGAGTGCTTACAACAACACTATTTACCGCAATTTACCGTTTAATAAAGTTTTGGAGAAATAAAACTCTTATTATTTCCATGATTTTTGACGTTCTGTTGGATTTGAAAACGTCTTGTTGCAGAGTCTACCATATTTTTTTGAAAACAGTCGCATGTTGCAATCTATCTTCATGTTAACAAGAACATTTTCTAGTATGTCGGCAAGAAATATAATACCTTATATGTGCGTTATGTATTCATACATAGCACAGTTTTATTATATCGCTTCGCAATATAGAACGTCGCACTATAAACTACAACTTATCGCACTTACCGTGCATGGTGCAAGGTAAAGGTAAGTACGTAATGTTTATTATACATCGTCGCCAAATATCAATTTGTCATTAATTGTTTACTTAAGAGTCTTTTCTTTGATTAGTTTGACAACAAAGTGACAGCTGTTACTTTTGGAACCTATTTTTCTTTTTCTTCCCTTTTATCCAGGTATTGCAAGAAATAACTGTCATTTACAGTTCATGGAAAGCAATATGCTATTTTAACACTATAAATCATGTACTCATATGTGCTACATTAAAATAAATTCGTCAGTGTTTTGTGTCAATAAAAGACCAGACATTTTTAATTAAATTTTAAGTCAGCGATTCAATTCCTATTATCAGCGATTATTAAATAAAAATTGTATAAAGAAAATGAATAGTTCGGAATCTACTATTAGTTGCAGAATAAATGCAGAAGCAGAAAGTATAGAGTTGGAATCATAATTTGCGGTCCTATTTCAAATACATAATTTTTAACTGCATACTATTATCATTTGTAAAATTAAACATATAATACAGGATACAAACACACTTCAAATATACTAAGAATACTTAGATTGAAATAAAAACAGCATTCACACATGATAATCTAGGTGATTCTTTTTTATCTTATATTTATTATATTTATTTAAAAAAATCTGATGTGGACACCACATGACTTCCTTCCACGCTAAATTATATACATTTTTGCTGTACTTCATTTAAACTTAAAAGTGAGATATATATCTTTGAAATTTCCTTCGAAATGGATAATCTTTAGTAAATGTTATTAAAATGCTTATCACTATTCCTTACTGTATTACACAGAATTATTTTAATCGCTCAAAAACTTGCAATGAAAGAGAAATATTGTTTTCATTTATTCCCCACATTTTTCTCACAAAATATATTCTTGTAGTTGTTAATGTTGTCAATCATATATGCAATTTATTATTTCCTAGAATATTAAATTTTTAATTAAATGTCAACTAAATTATTATTTTGATAAAGTTTCTGCTAAAAGTAAAGTGCCCTTTTGAAATGAGCGATTGGAACAAAAAATAGAGGCGCATAACTATATGTTATAGCAATTCCATACACAAAATTTCAATATTCTACAGGTCAATAAATAAATTCACAAAATTTCAAATTTCCAAGTTTAGTAGTAGTATAGTAATCGGTTACAATATTATTTCATTAAAATCAACACATAATATAAATATTAAATTTCTAACCAAATGTAAAACAGGGTTGTTGCAATTTTCCCTGATCCAAAAAACCCACTTAAAAAAACTCAAAAAACATACCCAAATAAACTCACTCGAAAAAAATCCTTTAAAGCTCATATTTATCTTAAAAATTAATTTTATTTTGTACGTCCAAAAAATTTCATAATAATAATAAACTATGATTATAAGATACACATAATATAACATGCAAGCTAACACCAGCCAACAAGACTAGAAGAGTGAGTCGATATACTTCGTTAAATAAAACGGAAAAAATATGTAACCGTATTAATACTCGTAGTTTATGTTAAAATAATTATATAATTAATTAAACGAATAATTAATTTTCAGTAATTAATGTGAACTATTAATATCTAAAATAATTCAAAATAAATATACATATATTTCGATGTTTCTGATAAAACCCAATAAAAACCGTTTTTTTTTTACAAAAAACTCACTTGGGTTGTTTTTTTGTGAAAAACCCAGGTTTTTTATTTTTCTCAACCTTGATATAAAACAAGAATTTCGAAAATATTCTTCGAAACATCGGAACAAACGACTCAAAACAGGAACGACTTTCTAATAGGTAGAATGTAGAATGTCTGTGTTCCTGAAAATTTAAGTTCGAGTTCTATTAAGTCAAATTCTTGCACGGTGAACGCCAGATCGAGTGCTTAGGAGGTAAACCGCCTCAAAAGTATAAAGATACTCGTAACTAGTAAGTACCATTACCGATATGTTCGACAAAGCAGATTGGCATTAAGTGGCATAAACATTTTATTTATCAGGGATGTTAAATTTAAAATGAAAGGCGTTTGATATTGTATTTGGATTTGATTCCCCATCGCCGGTAAATCGTTCATATCGTTAATGCGCTAAAAACCAAATAAACCCACACAACGTATATCGGCGTATGTGATGCAGATGCAGTGTACGCACACAGTGCGCTGTGTGTATCAAACTAATTAAAACACGTTTCATCTCATGCAAATGTAATTATGTTGCCATTGTGCCTCGTTATAACTCACTCGCACTTTCCATAGCACGTGACATAGCCAGCAAATCTCACCCTGCCGATCTTTCCTGTCCATAAGAGCTCGGGATGGCACGAAAGATCACAGCACAAAAAAAAAATAATGAGATGTATCCATATCATTTATTAAATGGATGGAAATGGAAAGTAGTCCATTCTTTCCGTAGATCATTTAAGAGTGCAAGTGGGAAAAATTGATGCCAGCAAACCTTTTACTAACAATGTGTTCGCTCGATATAGATAAAATTATGACACACTAAAGTTTTCTAAGGTGAGTTTTAAAGAATTGATTATCTTAAATTAATAGTCACACAATAGAGATAAAATTTGTCAGTAGAATAACACGGTATATTAATCCGGATAATAAAGTGCTCGCTTAAGAAAAAAATTAGAACTAATATAACGAAAGTTAAAGACAAAATGAATCCGGGTAGGCTATTGTAGAAAATTATTAAAACAAAAAGACTAAAAAGAATAAAGTTAATGCAAGAAATACCTGAATAGATAGAATAAAAGAAATAGAAAGAAGAAGACAACAAGAACAACAAAGAACAAAGTAAGATCATAACTAAACTCGAACTACAAGATTACAAGAACAATTATAAAATAATTCAGTCCGCGTCAATACCACGTAACTTATTAGATGAAAAGAAAAACATTAAACTGATTACGAGATTTAGATTTTAATAGTGTAGAGAAATACAGAGAAAAAGAAGAAAAGAAAAATATTTGCTAGACAATATGGGGTTAGGACAAAAGTGGACGAAACAATTTATGAACAGGACAGTGCCGGATAAAAGTTTTTGCCACCCCTAGGCCCGTTTAAAATTTCCGCCCTAATGTAAATGGCGTAGCCAGATAAATAATAAAACTTATAGAAACGGCTAGAAAAGCATTGCTATTTACAAATATGCCTTATCCTATTTCTTTTCGCCAGCATTACTTGCCATGATCTTGAACACCTCTTACAACAGTTACAGCAGAAGTCAGTTTCTTGAAAAATATTTGAAGTTTTGCCGTTTCTTTAAGTGTGGTACTTTGTTCGCCTTTTTTGACTTTCGTCAAACGCATATATTCAGCGCTGTTACTCATATTTGCACTGTAGCGATTCAAATGATTTGACTTAAGGACTTGATACTTGATAGTTGATAATTATTTTGAGAAAATGTCGTATTTAGACACTTCAGTGTGCCCTCACCAAGTAAAATTTTTAAATTATTTTTTGTATCTTTATTTCTTCCTTCCAGACACAGTTAAAGATAATTTTGAAAAAATACAAATTTTGCCGCCCTATGTCCAGGTCTATGAGGCCCAGGCGTTAATCTGGGACTGGAAGTGGAGGAACGTTCACTTATGATATGTAATAATAATATAATGTTAATTGTAATACATTGTAGATTCTAAGCAGTTTGGCAAGAATAAATATAAATGAATAAAAATGAAAACAAAAATAGGAAAAATGTTAAATGATCTGAACTTCTGAACACAGGGTAAGGAAAGATTGAAATGAGGAATTTATAAAGATAACGCCAAGTTCGACGCTATAAGAGGCATAAGGATGCAAATAAAGAAGAAATTCACTGGCTATCTAAAAAATAGAAATTCAAAGAAAAAAACATTAATTCATCTGAAAACTGGGAAAACTTGTAAGAAATAAATTGATGAATTTAATCTACCTAAATACCTACATTTGTCAAATTAGTCTTTTTTATAGACACAATAATTCAAAAGAAGCAAAAGTTGATTATCGTAACAAAATAAAATATTTATATTAAGAAATAATATACCCGATCCTATAATATAGCAGGACTAATAACTTGGTATCAGGTACTTGCTAATGACGGAGCTGCTAAAGATTAATAGTTATTTATGGTACAAGTATGTTACATTACAGATAAGTCATGTGGGAAAAGCTTAGCTCACGAGGCCGTTAGGCCGAGTGTGGTATTTTTTCAAGTGACTTAGGTAATTCACACGTGTGTCATACAACATTTTATCCAACACATTTTTATCATTTATATAAAATACAAGATTTTTGACAGATGGAATTTCGAAATGACATTTAGGAACAAAATAGTGTAGAGAAGGTTTTATAACATAGTTACTATGATACGAACCAAAACAAAGTGAGCTAATATATTTAGCTCATTAGTGACTTATGACCTACTTTATTTATATAAAAACAGCATACTTATATCGTTATAATTACACGGTGTTGGATAAAATTTTTAAAAAAACTTATTTTACTTATGATATTCTATTATGTATATTATTAAGTAAAAAAATAAATTTAGAATTACATCAGCATTATTATAAAAAAGTTGTATTCTCGAAGGTGTGTATTAGATTCAGAGAATACAAAATAAGCAGGGGGTGAACCGGAACGTGGCGAATTCATGCTCCTTGTAAGGACAAGATGGTGGTTGTGTGATAGACTTTGTATTAAGGACGTGTCGACGTGTCTTGACTTCCCTGCTTGCCATTCCCTATTCCTTATGCTATGCCTGTGTTGTCTTTGCTCCCTACTCTACACACGTGGGACATATACAATGCAATCACATTCCCAATATATATTTAAATCATTACAAAACCTAACACAATTTTTCACCTGGTCCTGCCAACATATTTCAAATTAAAATTCTTGACTCTTTTTCAAGCAGATCAAATAAATACGAGTAATATTTCAAGCAAACTGACTTGGGAATTAAAATAACTAACATGGAGATGTAAGTCGCAGAATTCTTTCGGAAGGAGGTCAATGTCTAATTGGATCTACAAAGTATTTCAAATATGCAAATCATATCTATAACCTTACTTCAAAAACTATTTCTCTTACAAAATGTATTTATTATATTTAATGGGTGGTCTTATGACGGGCTGTAGCCCAGCGAACGTATGTTCGAGTCCTGACGAGCTAATAGTTATTTATGGTACAAGTGTGTTACATTACAGATAAGTCATGTGAGAAAATTTTAGCTCACGAGGCCGTCAGGCCGAGTGTGGTATTTTTTCAAGTGACTTAGGTAATTAACACACGTGTGCCATACAACATTTTATCCAACACATTTTAATCATTGATATAAAATACATATAAGATTTTTGACAGATGGAATTTAGAAATGACATTTAGGAACAAAATAGTGTAGAGAAGGTTTTATAACGTAGTTACTATGATACGAACCAAAAAACAGTGAGCTAATATATTTAGCTCACTAGTGACTTATGACCTACTTTATTTATCTAAAAACAGCATACTTATATCGTTATAATTACACGGTGTTGGATAAAATATTTTTATTAATATTTTTCCCAAAAATAAGGCTCTGTGATATACTTTCCATGTTAGCCTAGAAGGATTTATCTAGTAAACACTGTCTTCGGTATAACATATAATAGTAAAATCTTTAAGAAAGTGCTTGTGCTGCAAAAGAATGCCCGTTTTCAGAAATCTGTGCTTTTGATACTGATTGCAATTTTGAGACGATTTTTTTAGGAGCTCTAAGTAAGTAATACTAGTATTGTTACCTTATATTGCATCCCAAAAAAAAGTTACCATAACCTTCCTGCCGAGAACGTAGCAATACGGTTTG
This sequence comes from Stenolophus ochropezus, assembly GCA_035578165.1. Lineage (NCBI taxonomy): Eukaryota > Metazoa > Arthropoda > Insecta > Coleoptera > Carabidae > Stenolophus > Stenolophus ochropezus. The sequence continues at coordinate 39,546,653 of JAQOWZ010000001.1, read as the reverse complement.
CCATCCAAGTCAGTGAGGATCAGTTACGGAAATTAGCACTTTTTGAACTTGAAAATTCATTATTGTACTAACTAGAGGAATAAATTCTATAATGAATATTAATGCTTTTCACACTTTTATTACACATAAAACAAATAACAGAAAGTTGCTCTTCCTGGTGCAATACCTTAGTGGCTTAGTAGAATTGCTATGTCGTTATGTCTATATATTCAATTATTACTTTGATATGCCATTAGCAAAAAGTTATTTGAAGCCAAGGCAATTGAATAAAACAATTTTTTTACTTTTAGTTCTGTAAATTAACTTAAATAAAAAATTACAGAACTGAAGCTAAAAAAGTTATTTTATACAATAACTATGAGTTCTGAATAATATTTTATTAAATAATAAGACTATGTCTAGCTTTGTATACTTTAAGGTTTTCATTAAACTCAGTTGTTTTTATTTATTTTTTCTTCATCCATAACTATTCTATTGTTCGATGTCATAGATTTTGGAAGTAATGAATTGTAATACACCAAGTAAACTAAAGAGAAGAAATATTCTAGCCGAAACACAAAACTGAGCATTTATAAAATAATTAGACCAGTTCTAACTTACACATCGGAAATATGGACAATTATACAGCCAGTGATGAAAATAGACTTAGAATACAGTATCAGAATGAACTACGAAGTCTTAAAATTTGAATATTGTATGCATTTGCATAGCAAAAATAACCGATTTCGCTGATTGGGCTATGTATGGAGAATGGACGAAAACAGAATCTTCAAAAGTATATTTAAGCAAAAACTGAATTACAAAAGACTAAAACGAAGACATAAGACGCAGATGGAAGACAGCATTAATAAAGAGTAAAAACATGGAAAGGGGGCGGAAGAAACACAAGATAGGGAGGAAGAAATTGGAAGAGGCTAACTATATTAAAATGTTAAGTGCCAATATATATTTTTAAAAAACCAGACCAGTAGGCCACTTTCTTGTTATCCTAAAAATTAATATTATTTTTGAAATGCATACAGGAAATTTAATAATTTTTTTTGTACGTAGGAAAGTTGAGCTGTGCGAGCTTTTTCCGCCAGTTTATAAACTGTACACATCGTGTGACCAGTGGGGTGCTCAGGGCCAGAATTGAACTTGCTTAATGTGAGACCACAATGTGAGACCTCAGTGGATTCCTGTGTTACCAATGTGGCCTCACATGTAACTCAACATGTTAAAATTATAAAATCGAATATTGCTATTACATTAATTACATATGTGTATTAAGGGATTTAATTATAGACAATAAAAAAATGAACATTGAAATCCCAAATGCGTCTTTTGAGTGCAACACCTGGATGTATTGAATGTTGGGATTTTTTGTGATTGCTGGCAATTTGACCGGTTGGAATGATAAACCCTGCCCCCGTGATGGATGGGCAGCGGGCCCGGGACGCCACTGGTGATCGATTGTGGGGCTATTTGCATGGAGTGATGATGAATGGCCGTGACAATATTGTGATATTAAGTTACAATTTGCGCGGATAAATCAGCCGCTTTACCGGGAGTTTTTCGCATTGAATTGAGTGTCGGGCCGCGCGGTGTCAATTGTCGGTGACTAATGCCGCCTGACCTGATCATCCCACTGATTTATTGTGCGCGGAAATTTTATATTCGCAAATACACCAGTGAAAGATGGGATCGCACACCCTTCAAACATCACTGACATCCGGAGTCAATCTACGCTGCCTAGGGAGTCGCGTCACAGTTCCTAACTTATCTATTGTCTATTTTAGTATACGCTGGATTCATATTTTGTCTCCTGTTCAGAATTCTACATGTTAAAATGTTAAATAACGGACAGATAATTAACTAAAATCACAACACTTTCAGCTTTTGGGCTAAAATACAAGAAGTTACAAAGTGATCATTATGACGCGCAAGATTCCTAGATGGAGCACTTATAGTTTTTAAGGTTTCGTCACAGAATAGTTACACACAGAAGCGACACTCTGCGTCGGTACCTTTCATGTTCCTCTAGTCAGTTCTATGAACTTGAAGCATTATGTAGACCTTTAAATTTGTGCTCTTCCCCTATCTCTCTCTCAGATGTGAGGAAACTGTCCGATTTTAAACAATGGGCCCTTTAAATTTGTGCACTTTCTCCATCTCTCTCTAATTTTCGCTTTTCTGTCTTACTGTCGCTTCTGTATAAACCTATTCTGTGGTTTCGTGATGCTGGGATTGAAACTGTAGCTGTAGATCTTGTTCTTATATATTACAAATGATGCGATGTGATGATTCTTTACTTTGAAGAATGCTGACTGATGATTTATGATGATGACGACTGATCAAAGGAATACAATACACAACACGATGGATGGGAGCACGAGCACACATACACTTTACTTTTCTTAAACTAATTTTATTTACACATAATAAAACAAAACTTGACTAAACTAATTTAATATTGAACAAATTAAACTAAACAGACTGCATTATGTCTGCATCCGATCTACAGCTAACTCTATCTAAGACTTTGTTGAGAGGCAAATCTATCCTCTCAACTTCTTATCTAAATACAAAATTTTGTCTTTGAAATATGATCTTTTCGGCATATGGCTCCATAATTACTAATTTTTATTACAAAAATGTCAATGTGTATGCTGATAAAAGAGTCGTAGTTCGCAGAAGAAATGCATTCTACAAAAAAAAATGGAAAGTAGGTCCATATTTTCCATCTTGTTATACACTTTTCGATTCATAACGTGCTTGTTAATGAAGTTTGCAGAATTCAGAGAGTACAATTATAAATGAAATATCATGAAATATTAATTTGAAAGTTAAATAAAGTACAATACTATAATATTATATTATACACCAAGGTTAAAAAGGCTATCATTATTGACCTTGCCAAGTTGTGTCCCAAGGTGCGAAGCACGAAGGGCATAAAGCACTGATCAAAATTGGTCTTCTTTGTTCACAAAAATAAAGTAGGCTGTCTTTGTTTTTATATCTGACGTTTCAGTTTGTCCACCGCACTTTTGATTTTTAATTTGGTTTTATTTGATTTACTTATTTAATTTAGACGGCATATTTAAATTATTAATCCATATATAACACTTTTCTTAAGTTAAATCATTCAAACAATATTTGTATTTGGAAACTTGAGTTTCTTTAAAAAGTGTCAGTTTTCATTATTTATTATTCACCTAGATGACAATTGTGCCAAAATAAGAGGTAGTGAAAAACAATTTCTCATATCAAATAATATTATATTATTATATATATGATAGTCATTATTCGCCAAGATGAAGTTTGCATCACGAGCCGCAGGCAAGTTATGCAAATCATCTGAGTGAATAATGACCATAATCCCTTATATAGTACTATAATTTTTCTACTCCTGTAAATTCGGAAAAACGCATAAGTATTTTAGAAAATGACAACATAAACATATAAAATGATAAATGACTCAGCTGTCAAACGGCCATAGGAAGGGTGATCCACATATAAAACAAACATAAATAATTGATTTCTCAGTTTTGTAATTGTCCAAGAAGAGGGAAATATGAGTCATATTTCACTGTGCTAATATATGGTTATTATAATTTTAAAAATTGAGTTTTGAGTAGATATTTTTCGATTTCAAATAAATTCAGTAGTTTCTTTTGGTAGACATAGGTATTAATTAGTAGAATTCAAACTCTTTTTAATATTTATTTATTGGATATTATAGATTGTGCAAAATCTTTCGAATACTAGCGTTATATTTAATTCTAAAACTTTATTTTTCTCAGCGTAAAATTTCCAATATACGAGGGGGTATTGATATATAGTTAGCCTTGGATGGTTCCAATATCTGAAAGTGAATATGGTTGCTATGGTTACAACTATGATGTTTTATAAATAAGTTGACAAAGTGTGACATCTATAAGTTGAACGGTGATTAAACTGTGAATTTTTGAAAACGGCATGTTTGCGAAAAAGCTAGAATTTGAAAAAGTTGAGTTGCGGTCAGTTATTAAATATTTATTTTTGAAAGGATTATCCGGCAAAGAAATTTTTGCTAATATAACAGACACTTTAGGTGATCAGTGTCCTTCATATGCAACTATTAAAAACTGGGTTGCGGAATTTAAGAGAGGAAGATCAGATGTTAAAGATGAGCACCGCGCTGGAAGACCAATTTCTGTGACCACTTCGGAAAACATTGATTCTGTCCATGATATGATTTTAGCAGATCGACGAATTGGGCTGAAACGTATAGCGGAAGCATTGAACATTTCCTATGAACGTGTATTTCATATTGTTCATCACGACTTGGATATGAGAAAACTTTCGGCCAAATGGATTCCAAGATGCTTGAATGCTGATCAGAAGCGTTTTCGTTTGACAACGTCGAAGGAAATTTGCCGTAGTTTTGAAGCAGACCCCTCAACATTTTTGGATCGGCTTGTTACTATGGATGAAACGTGGATTCATCATTATGACCCAGAGACTAAAGAGCAATCGAAAGAGTGGAAGCATTCCGGTTCTCCACGACCAAAAAAATTCCGTGTTCAAAAATCCGCTGGTAAGATTCTTGCTTCAGTTTTCTGGGACAAAGATGGGATAATTCTGACAGATTATTTGGAACAGGGCAGAACTATCACGGGAACATATTATGCTGAGTTGCTATCTAAATTACGCAAGAAAATTGTGGAAAAGCGCCGCGGAAAACTTACCAAAGGTGTTCTCTTTTTGCAAGACAATGCTCCTGCTCACAAGTCCTTGATTGCAATGCGCAAAATTCATGAAACTGGTTTTGAATTGGTTAACCATCCGCCCTATTCTCCGGATTTAGCACCATCAGATTATTATTTATTCCCAAATCTTAAAAAACACTTGAAAGGTAAAAGATTTTCCACAAATGATGAAGACATACGTGCCGCTGAGGAGTGGTTTGCAAACCAAGACAAAGAATTTTTTTTAGAGGGTTTACAATTATTTTATAAACGTTGTGTTCAATGTGTAAGTCTTAAAGGAGATTATGTTGAATAAATAAAATTTTGTTTTGAATTATTGTGGCGTTTTATATGGTAGGCTAAGTATTTATCAACACCCCCTCGTATTAAATTTATAAATAAATAAACTTTATCTTCCCACGTCAGCCAAAGGCTGCTCTTCCACCTAACCGATAAAACAACATATTATAACAATATTAAATAAAAGAAATTTTATACAAAAACAATACAAAAATAGATATTTAAAATATAAACAGAAACACAATGTACATAAATGTAAATAATTTATGGCCGGTTGCACCAACGTTCCATAAAGAGATACATAGTTATGAATTGCATAAACTTAGAGAATCCTTAAATTTTCATTCTGTTGCATGAATCATATTTATGTGTTCCTTAGCTAACGAATACATAATCCAAAATCAACTGATCTAAAACGACAGATCTAAAAATATTTAATGAAAAAATAAAATTTTGGATATATTTTGTCAATTCTATAATATTATATATACCAATAAAGACATTTTAAAGTTTTTCTGATACATTACATATATATTTTTTTAATAAAATGAAAGATATGAGTTAGGTTGGTAAGACTGTGTGTCAGTTTTAAATGGATAAAGCTAGTAACCTCCTATTTCCATTTTGATTAGTTTATATTCTGATTAATATTAAAGTAAGTCACATTAATTGCCAAATATTGTTGAATTTGTATTTTATTTCAATATATTTTTTTGATGGCAGAAGAAGTAAAGAAACGAGTACGTAGTATGAATTTTTCTATTCAAGAAAAGGAAACATTATTACAAATTATGATAAATTTTAAATAAATTATCGAAAATAAAGAAAACAGATATGGTGAACAATAAAAACGTTCGAAAATTATTTCTCGGTTAAATTTCTGAAGTTATCGGCTCTTTCGTATATTTGACGTACATCACCATTGTTGAAAATATTTATTTCATTTATGTCGTCGAGATCGTCCACAATATCATATATATTATTCATATTTGTTATCTTTTGGTCAAGACACAAGTCATATGTTATATTAAAAACCAATACATAAATTTAAACCGTCAAAATTGGTCGTTTAATTTTAAGGAACCGTTAGGGATATTTAAGGAATACATAAACATTATTTCGGCTTGTGCAACGGTTAAGGAATACATATCATATTTATGGAATACTTAGTAGTTATGTATTCGTGGTGCAACCGGCCATTAAACAAATAATTAAAAAAAAATTGCCAAATCCCTGTGACGTCGTATCCCCGGCTGTTTGTCATACGCTTTATATTAACTGAAAGAGGATATTACTACTTCTATTTTTCTTTCACTTATTATAGGCATTTTTTTATTTAGTATTAGTCACGAAGCATAATCTACAGGTATTATTATACTATAGATTTTTTTTTGCAATAAATCTAATTCGAAGTCAAATTTGTATGTAAATCATAGTCCCTTAAAAATTGTCAAAGTTAATAAAGGATAAAAAATATGTCCTCACTAATATATTTTATAAAATGATATATAAATAGAAAATTTTCAGAGATAAAAGTGATTAAATGCAGAAATGATTTTGTTATTTCGCTGTGTGATTATTGAGCTTTTAATAAGTGTTGCGTCGGAAAGAAAGGAGTGTAATGGGAGGGCAACAAGACAAAGCAGCAGCATGTAAAATAGCAAAACTCACCGAATTACAGAAGCCATTTGAAGTTTTCAAGTATTTCTTGTTAAGCTAAATTGCTTATTTTAACATTTTATGGGTAGCTAAGAGTCGCGGAAGAGTTTTTCGCGATAATTGTAGAGCCGGTCCTGGGCTGCGATTTGCGGGCCCCTGTAATGGGTAATTGTCATTAACTGCTGTATTTGCTAAGTTGCGAAGAAGACTTTTTCCTCGCGTAAATTATGCTGTTGTGTATCTGGAATTTAAATACGCCCGAAGATTTACAAAGTAATTCTTTCATTTCCAAATGAAATGGGAATTTGCGCAAGTGATATTTTCTTTAATTAAAATTTGTTCATTACTAACCCTGGAATTCACGCAATAAAGATAAATTCACTCCAGGGAGCACAAATAATCTACATAAATAACAATGAAAAAATACTACAAATTCTCAACAATTTTAAATTGTTTACACAATATGAATTTAATCGCTGTTTTGACTATTTTTATACTGTAGTTTGTACCTATTACAGTTATAAAATTCATAACCTGCGCTTGATGAAACATGTGAAGCAAAACAATACAATTTATTCACGTTTATATTTGAAAAATAGGGACGATCGTTTCGTTTTTTTGGACGTAACCAGATTAAATAATAAATTTCCAATAGTACGAGTAATTATTTTATATCTATATGTTATATAGGTAAGTAATATTACCTCAATAAGAATTTTAGTTCTTTTGCCAATATTCTCATTTTTTATAGAATACCGTTATAGGGACGACAGATGTGGGATAACAGGGTGCCACTGTCAACAAAATTACAGGAATAAATTGAAAGAAATACTCCTGTTTTCAACAGGCCAAAAATTTAGTAATAAAAGAAATGTTTTCAGAATACGTACAATTTATAATAGTTTGTTTAGCAATTTCTGCATCTTCATGTACAAATAAGTGTTATTATTAATGTGTTTAAAAAAGTTTTTAAGATGATGATTTTTATAATTATTTATATAGGGTGAGTCTGGGAAGACACCCCCCCCCCCCCTTTAACTTTTTTATTATAAGTAATAGAAAAAAATGGCTCTTATAAAAGTTTTATTATTTTACATATACTATTTGATGGCAGATGTAGATATTTTTTATAAAGTCAGGTTTACAAGATACGACTATCAACTTTTATTTTTCAAATGGCAACCTATAATTATTTTAATAAAATAGAAACCGCCATTTTTTTCTCTTTTCAGCGATGTACTAACTTTTATTAATGTATTTGAAACATTTCGAGAAAAATGAGATATTTAAAAATATTTGAAATAATTATTAAATAAATATTATAGGTGGCTATATGAAAATAAACAAAACGTAACAATGTAAAACAATTAAATTAATGTCAAATATGTATACATTTGTTTGTTACTTAATTTAACTTATTTTGTAAACAAAAAAAATTCATTTTGAAAAGCTCACGAAGAACGATTTAATTGATATGATTCTAATAATTGGTGAATCGACTTGCATCATAAGAAGAGCAAACAGAATTTACCGGGAGCGGTTTCCTAGACATTGGCAACCGAGTTTAAGAACACTGAGAAGGATGTTTACCCGATTTCGAGAAACATAGCCACCTATGATATTTGTTTAAAAATTATTTCTGACATTTCTAAATGATCTCATTTTTCTCGAAATTTGTCTATTACATTAATAAAAGTTAATACATCGTTGAAAAGAGAAAAAAATGGCGGTTTCTATTTTATTAAAATAATTATAGGTTGTCATTTGAAAAATAAAAGTTGATAGTCGTATCTTGTAAACCTGACTTTATAAAAAATATCTACATCTGCCATCAAATAGTATATGTAAAATAATAAAACTTTTATAAGAGCCATTTTTTTCTATTACTTATAATAAAAAAGTTAAAGGGGGGGGGCGTCTTCCCAGATTCACCCTGTATATTAATGTTCAAATTTCCTGAGGGCTATAATCATAATATTCCATGATGTGGTTATAGATAGTTGGCATTGTTGAATTGTTTGTTCTTAAACAAATTTAATATAATCGAAGTGTCACTTTCAAATATGTATACAACAGACCAATCTGGTTTCTAGAAATGCAAAAGATTTTTATGAAAAGGAATTTGAAAAGTTCTGTGAATGCTATATATTTACTTATTGTTTGACATTTATTTAGTAACCACAATTTTAATTTGTTTGAGGATCTATTGCTTAGCAGTTAGCAGCTTTAGACACTCTCGAGTAATTAAAGCTAAATTACGCCCGAATTTGAGAGCGTATAAACAAGTTTATGATTCCAAAATGAAATAAAATATTAAATAAGTGTGGTCATATTCTGGCTCCCACAAAATTTTAGAAACTCGGTGCGCATCTACCGTTCTATCTAAAGAATTTAATAAGCTGTAGGTCAATTACAGTACACATATATGTCAATAGCAAGTTAAATTGCCCTGAAACATTCATTTACATTACAATATCTATTTGAAGTTATAGATGTATAGATATCTTCCTTTGACTTATAAATTTCTAACATTAAATCAATATACCAAGTATACTTTAAGTAGGTACATAATTTCTTATCTAGCAGAAAGGAATTGACCTAAGATATATTCATGGTAAAAAAATACATTTCAATAGGAATTGCAAGAATAACAATTATACATCAATCTTCACAATTTTGAACGTGATATTAATTTTTTTGTGGTTAAGACTTTTAAAATTATTATTGACCTAATGTTAGGAATTAATTTAATGAGTATATAATAAGTATAATAGAATCGTTGTGCCACAAAAAGTAGGTGTGATTTTATTTTGGAAATGTAATGTCGCTGAACGTACTCGTAGTTCATTTGTCGGTGGTTAAATGGAGAGTAATATGAGAAAGAAATGAAAGTGGATTTAAAAGGTGATTACTTTTGAAACGAGTAAAGTTCGTACGCCGGTCCTGTGTGAATTTGTGGGTCACACACCAATGCGAGCCATTTCCCATTTTTATTATTGCAGAGATAATAAAAATTAAACTTCAAGTTATCTAGCTAGCGGGAATTTTTTCGTGATTTAGTTGGTAGCACGAATGGATTATGTGCGCCCAGGGGAATCCCGGCCAGGGTTAAGGGCGGGATTTATGATTTGAACATTGCACATTACCGGCCGTGCAAATCATGTCCTAGTAAATTAACACTGATACCAATCTGGCTCTGAATACGCGAATGCGGAAAAAGTTGATACTATCGCCACACCGGACTGCCTATTGTATCTGCCACCATTTTGCTAAATGGCTACTTTTTTATTGCACAGATTCATTATCATTGACTTTACTTACCAATCTACAGCCGCACGATTCCAATTACCAAACATTCTTGTTCTACATTTCGAGCGAATAACTACATCCCTTGAAGTTGGTATTTCTATAATTCAAAAAGTTTCAAGTGTAATTCGGATTTGTCATTTGTAAATCAGAAATCATCAAATGTAATTCAGATTTGTCAATTGTAATTCAGAAAGCATTAAATGTAATTCCGATTTGTCAAATGTAATTCAGAAAGCATCAATGTAATTCAGATTTGTCAGTTGTAATCAGAAATAATAAATTTTAATTTTTGTTCAGTAACGTTTAAAAGTGTGGTCGTAAAAAAGTACAGTGTGTCATTCGTGCAGAATCGCCTATTTCCCACTTTTTGTGATTCCAGCACTCGACTTCGTTTCATACCGAAATTTTCACACCTCGTAGCAAATAGGCGACTTTCTGCACTTGTTGCATAATATACTATTTTGTTACCGTACGAAAATAGTTGTAGTACTTACATCCCAAGTCGCTTATATGTTTTTCGCGCCACCAGCAACAATTAACTTCAATTAATGTTAGAGTATTTGTAAATTGTGGACCATTTAACAGTTGAAATTTCTTTATTTGCAATGTATATGAAACTATTATTTTCATAATTGCCGTACTATTAGGATTTTCTATAACACTCTGTTGACAATGGTAAATAAATAATAAAGGTTATCAATCACTTACGATGTAGGTATGTTGCTATGGAGTTAAGTAGTGCTTACGTAAGCAGTTGCGCGAAACATATGTTTAGAGCTGTTTAGCATTATACTGCAGTATTGTTGGTAGTACTGCGTTTCACTCATTACAAATCAAATAATGTAACTTTATTTCGCTCGGGCTCCACTGGCCTGGGTAATGGATGCGTCTGGTCCGTTCGCTTCGCTTAATTGCTCACACTCATTTATAATTGAAGGGCTATGATTTATTTTTCACCCACAACCACCGCACGGTTCAACCAGCCCACAACACAATGGAAATCCTACCGTTTACAAACCCTTAACCCTAAACTTTTTATAACCGAGTATTTTGATATTCTTTGTTATAATGTTTCCATTATTTAATTACCGTAGTCAAATACATTTAAATAATAATAAATGGGTTGCATTGATTTAAATCAGTAATTTAAATCAATTCTTCTGTAATTGTTATTTAACATCCTAGGTTTCCGAAAATTAGGGGAAAAAGCATGTGGGCAGTGTATGTAACCTTTATTTATTTGGGTGAAATAACGAATATTAAATTATAAAAAGACAATAAAAATAAATAACATTATGAATAAACAAATATAAACATTAATTTAAGAGTAATAATTATAGATAAAAACTTAGACACTAAGAATATTTATTTAAACACTTAATATTACTCGCTATTTATTTACACGATATTTACATCACCAACTATTTATTTTTACCAGTCGTTCTTATATCAACCTGTCCCCAGGTTTTTTCTGCTCGGAGTGTTTATATTAAAGTAATTAAGCTCCGGAATATTCTCGTACCTTCGATACGTCAGTACATTAGAAGGGCGAGTAACATGCGTCGACCTGTTTGCTAGATACTTGCGGCGTGACGTTGGGATCGCTACAATAAGGTAGATATGTTTGCGATTTTTTATTTAATTTACTTTGTAATGTAAAACCTGGTTATAACGACAACGAATGCATACTAAAAATCACTATAATCGAAGAAGGTAAAATAAAGTTAGCATATATGATGTTATAATTAGTTTGTCCCTATAACCGACATAGTTATAAATTTTGACTTATTATTTACAATAAGTATTTTTTTATTCAACCGTTCTCGATATAACAATAGAGTAGTTGTTAACGTAAACTATATTGTTTATAATAATAACAAAATGAATACTTATAATTCATTTTTCAGTTCTATATCAGGTAGTTGATATTTTGCAAGTACAATGACGTGCTATATTTTTATTTCAATTATTTGTTACTTTTACTTCACGAATTTTTGTTGTAGTTAGTTCAGCTATGTTGGAAAATATATATTTATATCGTTTGGTAGACAGTAGCTCATGCAGATAATATATTATTAAAGAACTCATTTCGGAGAGATCGCAAGAAAAGAAACACTAGTGCTAAATATTCGGGGAGAAGTACAAACATAAACTTCAACCCATTTGTTTATTTATTCACGCGATGCCGTTGCTAGGATACGTACTTCGTACGGGAGCGAAGAACATCGTCATTTCAAACAAGAATATTACTAGTTCAGAGATAATAATATCCTTCCCCTAATATTCGTCTTCGTCCCTTCGCAGGACTCAATTAAACCCTGCTACATGCATGGCCGACCTTGACTCCAAGCCTCCCCTATCCTGCTGACCAGTCCTGCAGGATAAAATGTTGATCGCGGTTCTCTAAGGGGCTATAAATTATGACAGAGCGCTTGTTACTGTTCGACTGGACTTTCGATATCGTGGGTTATATATGGCTCATAGCGAATATGGGAATGTTGGGTTTTTGTTTCAATGGCTTCATGCGAATCGTCGGAAAGAAATCTTCAGTTCCAGATTATCACTAGGAATTTTCAGGTTATTGTTATTGAGTCAGGCCTTTTCAAATAAAAAATCTGATGTATACAACACATTTCCTTCCGCTATTGTATAATTATTATTTATTACTTTTATATTTTGGTATTTTACAGTAAAAACATCAAATTTAGTAACAACATTTGACAAATTTTGTGAACATATAAATTACTAATCTATTTATTCGAATTACATACTTATTCTGAATGATGGGTAAAACTAGTATAGTTCAAAAAATCTATTAATCTAGAATTTTTGCTAGCACACAGTTATTTAAAAAGTATTATGTTTGATAATAACGTAATTCATAAAAAAATTGTAATCAGATATATTTTTCCAAGACATACAGTTTTGAGTTTCAAGTAAAGTGCCGCTTCCATTAAACTAATTGTATTGAAAATCTAATTAACTTTTCCAAGTATAACAAAACATGTAAATTCAAGTATTCAATTTTGTGCTTCATAGAAATTGTGTATTCGTTTATACCTGATCTTTATAAACTTACACACATATACACACTCACAGATCTTCGTAATAGTATATTACATATTAAAAGTAGTAAGATACATATTACGCAAAAAGTGGAAAAGTTACATAAGAGCCGCAAAGCGACGTGTTTGTAATTCCGTAAGTACGTAATTGCTTTACAACTCGAATTATGTACTATACTCTTTCTACGACAATTATTTGACTGTATTTCGATCACCCCACGATCACACAATAAACTGAAAAATTGACGTATCACTAGTAAATAGTGCCAACTACGAAACATAAAAACTCAAACAGTCAATATATTGTTTATTTCTTCAATAGTCGCAATGTGTTAAAGTTATTATGATTAATTTTGTCTTATTTATACTACAAACATAATGTCGATAAATCAAAAATTCCTTAACTGTGCGATCGTGTACTTTACATACGGCCTTCCGTAATGTGATAACCTACAAGTTGTACAATAATGGCTATTTACTTGAGTGGTCGTAGAAAAAAATGTTTAAATCTCACTGCTCCACGAAAGTCAACTTGTATAAGCTCAATAGTTAGGATTATCGCTCTATACTGTATGTCGACATCTGAAACATTGATTTACTGAAAACTATATATTATTCAAGTTCTGTGTTGCAAGCAAATGCTGTTACGATTATATGCAAACATTTAATTTGCCTTAGAATATATCAATTTAAAATATACTGCCTCAAACACCCAGGAGATGATTTTTGTTCTAGGGTGGATGGTCCATCTAGCTTCTGTTTGTATCATCATTTATGGCACGACATTCCATTATGGAATAGGATTTCAAGTACCAAGGTACTTGTTTCCCGACAAATTTTACTTGCATTTTAATGAAATAAGAGTCTCTGAAGGTCAGCTTATATCGAACCGTTATATGGAAGCCCATTTAATTGGACAAGGCGGGCTTCGTTACTTATCTATACGATCAGACAAGATTCGCTACAATAACACAATTACTGGCAGACTTCTCTTTGTATATTATGCTCAAATAAATATGTTTTGAAATCATTTTGATACTCTAATGCTGGATTTATGTAGCAATAAGTTTTGTATTTAACTTAAAGCTTTAAATTAAAAATTAAAATTAGTAGGTATCCTTTATGCATATGCGAAATAATAATATTTATAGAATTTTTTACGTTAAATTTATAAAATGAGGTTAGCTTTTACCGGCAGCTTGAATTTTAATAATTTCATTATAAAGCAAGCAACTAAGAAATTAAACTAAAAGTTGAAAATAGTCAACATCTTCGTTTAATTAACATTAAAATTCTTAGTAAATGTCTAATATACTCAGGTTAAAATTATTCGAGAGAAATATTCATTTGAATTTACAGCATAAAATTTTTGATTATTATAAAATACGTAATAAGTATAGAACCTGAAAAGAGTACTTGTGCGATAGTCTTAAAGATTTTTACTTGTCTTGTTTGTCGTTAGATATTCTGCCTACATAAATTTTTAAACTATCTGGCAAGAAATGACACGTAATACTTTTCTATTTTTATTCAGTTATATTTTAAAAAGAATAAAGTAGAAATACATGCATTATTAGTACATAGCAGGTGGCCAGTGGTACATTTACTGCATTGCAGATTAAATCCTAAATATAAACATTTTACCGAGAAACGACGTATATATAAAAAAATAATATACAAATATATTTGAGATTTAAAATTTAAGAATCACTATCCTAGAGTATAAACTGTAGAGCGTTTAGACATTATCTATTCATTATTGTGAAAATTGCGTACTAAATAAAAGATTAAACAATAAATTTTTAAAAACATAACTTTTTTGACTTTTTAGCTATATAAGAACATTTAAAAATGTTTATTATGTTAAGAGCATAGAATATCTATCCATGCATGTTTGTAATAAAACACAGTTATTTTTTGGATAATCCAATAAGTAAATTGTTTATTACATACATTATATTATAAGAACAATCTCCGGGGACCATAGTGTAAGTATTCTAGGAAAGAAATCTGTATGGCTGGAGTAGTTACATCATTACCCAATTACATGAGCGGTGCGTCGGTGTGTGCGATAGCACTGACGCCAGGCGGCGGCGCTTACCAGCGTCGCGGCGCCGGCCTGACTGCCAGGTTCAACGACACCCCCCAACGTTCCCACCCACGCTAACTATATTCTAATCTGGCAGCCACTATTGGAAATTGATACTTTTAAAACAATTCAATTCCATACATATTGTATGACATTCATAACATGACGTCGTACCGCACTTATATAGTGGTATGCTAGCAAAAGAGAAGTTTTGGGTTCAAAATTTCTAAATGTATGAGGGTAAATCAACGAATTTGAAATATTTATTTAATAAAAAATTGCACAATTTACATACAGTCTCTATGCTTCTAAATGTACTTAATTTAACTTTATAGAGGTTTTTCTTCTTACAAAAATAGTTATTTATGATTTAAGGACAAAAATGTAATTTGTCGGACGATTACGGAATATTTCCGGATAAGGTGAAGCCCAATTTGGCAACCATAGGAGTTCGAGAGTGTTTCATAGTTTTTACAGTACGAATAAGATGTTTCCGGGCGAGGCGACAAAGATCCGAGTGAGGAATTTCTAAATTAGTACCGCGAAAATCATTAACGGACGAATGACGTACAATGTTTTATTTCATACTGTATCACATTTCTCAACTTGAATCAATGGTTTGATTCCGATACTTTGAAAGCAAAATAAAAATATTAGTTGTCATTGAAGAAACATGCTGTCATCTGTCCTTTATAACAAGTCACAAATTTTCAATGGAATTCTATTAAAATAAGGTCAGATTTAAAGAATTTAAATTTAGTACTACAAAATATAAAAAATGTACAAATACATATTTTAAAATCATTTATCAAATAAATCATATTCAGTACCGTAATGAATAATAATTCTGTAAACTGAAATCACAGTTGTAAAAATGGAAATGCGGCCCAGTATGAAATTTTTTTTTTGGCAGGCTTATACCAAGTATAACAACAATTTTAAGAATCACTTTAGAGAAAATGATACAATAGTAGAATGTTCTGCTGGTCATTCTATCTTACACATCTAGATTCTTTTTATTGGTGACCTTTAAAATCAGAAGTTCAAATTCAAAACATTTTTCAAAATAATATTAGTTTTACAGCAGGTTGAGTCATTGCTTAGCAGGTAATGAGTAAATTTTTGAAAAAATTATACTTATTTGTTTGTTAGTTGGTTTAGTACTTCATTATTTTGTAATTTCTTATAATATTAAAATGAAATACTCCCTTTATTTCGTATTAAATGAGACAAAATGCATTGGTGTCAATCAAATATCATCAAGGCTTAACCATGGAAATACGACCGTTACAATAGAATGAATCCGGTTATAAAGTTCACGCAAGAGGATTGTACAATATTTTCTGTACGAAAAATGTAAAATCAATAATTAGTTTTTATTTTTGTACAAATATTTTTATATATTATATACACACTGTTTTGTGGTTTTGTGCTTCAATACTGCGAGTGCTGTCAACCTGCCAACATGACAACATTTGTTGCCAACATTGCAAACAAAATGGACTAAATATATTATTCTAAATTAAATTTCATTCAATATGTCACTATGTCCGAAATGTAGTCATCTAGCAATGGGACAAACATTAAAATGTTCTGCTAAAAAAGTTAACTTTTTTCAAATATATTAATCAAAAAAGGTCAGATTTGACACACAATGAAAATCGAAAGAGGGAAGGTGTTACAAGAATAATATTATTTTGAGCAGGCGATGAAGATGGTGATTTATTAACTGAACTGATGATACTAATCAACAGGAACACAAGCACGAATGCCATACTAGCTTTACTTAATTTCAATTTTGTTTACATTATTTGCAAAATTAACATATTTGTAAGTAAAATAAACATAAATCCTGTACTAAACTAACTGTCAGTGCCGATAACATTGGCCTGATAAGCGTTATAAAATAGTAGACTATGTGGATTGACATACGGGTTAAATTGATTTTTGTGAACATGTATAAAACTAAAACAAGAATCGAACAAAATCTTGCTATTCTTGCACATTTCTTGGAAGACAATTTCTTTCCTTATGTTGCTTTGAATGTTATATCTCTTGTCTTGTTCTTGTCTTGCATTTTTTTGCAAAACTGATGCAAGACCAAAAAAAAAATACAAGACTCTCGTGATACACTAGTTTCAAGGATATTATCCAAGTAAGAAACAACAACTTTCAATTGCAGGATTGAACAAAACTTTGTTTTTATGTATCGTTATTGTTAGCACATTCTTTTGTAGTGAGTTAATGAGATGTAGGGTTAGTATCCACATTGAATGTAAGGCAGTTTTGAGCAAAAAGCCAAATGAAACGATGATGAGAAGAGAGGTCCTGTGACTTGCCTATCATTGAAATCGAAGTAGTCCGGGCGGGTTTTGATTTGTATTAGCATGGCAGTGCATTGTGATTCACCCTGGCGTCCGGCTACCCGTAGCTACCCCGACAGCGCTGACAAATGATTTCACGGATAATTTGTTTTCCTTATGGGCTGAAACGCGCTGGGACGATTGATTACACGACAGCGATGCTTACAACCGCCTCTACTCTACTTCATTCCGACTCTATCATTTCTCTATCACACAGATAAACGACTAACGGGATCCACCATGACTAAGGAATTGCGAAAGTGGAACAATGTCAACTACGATATTTGTTCTCTTAGTCAATACTCCTACTGTTGACAACATAAATTTTATATTCAAAACTTTTTATAGTTTTTATATGTTTGCTATATTTCAGTCATCATCATTTAAGGAACTACATTCTTAAATAGATACCTAAGGTATTTTTTCGTACCAAGATTTACTTGTATTTTAATAATGTATGTTGTCAGTCTTACAAGGCCACTACAAGAGGGACCTACAGTTCATTTTCCGTTTCGAACCATTCGGATACAGCGTTATTTGATTAAACATTGATGGAGTTAAGATTTTAACCCCAGATTCCACACGCCATTGAAATCGACTTGGTGCCTTAAAATCAAGTGAGTCACCGCTGCTCGTACAATATTTTAACATAATGATAAAATTAACTGTACATATCAATGCGATTCGTAGTGTAACACGAAGGATGATCTACATTTATAGAAAAATATAAATTATTAAATTACAGTTTATTTTTTTAATCAGACCCAGAGATACAATCTTATAATTTTTAGTTCTTATTTTTCTTATTAGTTTTCTAATGTTTGGACGAAAAGTTTAACTTCTGTTTTTCTCTTGATGTATAATGTTCTATCATTTTTTGACACGATTTGCAGTTTGCATGCAGTTTTTCGTCTTATTTTCCTTATATAATTTCCGCTTCCAAGACAAAAATGTACTGCTTGTCATCTATACCTACAATACCATACACAAAAGCGATCTTGGGCGTATATTATCTGTACGCCGTACATTGTGCGAAAACAACCGAAATGGTCAGATCTTAAGAATAAGCAAACATGATACTCGACCCACTGTCACTTTGTATTGGGGCGCTATTTCTTTGACCCGCAATTAGAAGCACATAGGTGGAAGAAACTTACATCGAAAACGAGCTGAATTAGTGCATGTTTTTGTTTTTATATAAAAAAATAGACATATAGTTATCTATATTTGATTGTTTACCCGAAAATAAAATATTTATGTTTTATTTTTTACTTTGTGCGTCTTAAGAGGCTCGCGCCCTAACGCCCTTATAGACCAGCCGCTATTGGTATATATGTAACTAAGAAACAACTATTATTATTAGTATTTTATGTCTTAACACTCAATAAGAATATTTTATAATTTTTGTCTAATAATTTTTCTTTGTTAAGCAAAGTCTACAAATGAACAATAAACGGAAAAAAAAAATCAGATGCCTATTAAATTATATACATTTTTTGCCGCATTTCAATTAAACTTATTTCATTTGAAAGTGAGATACCATCTTCCAATCAGTCCCACGCTCCCACGCACAAAATTTCAACATTCTACGGATAATCGTTGTCAAAATGGATATTTTTGTTGAAATCTGAAGATTCGCAATTACAATATCTACTTCCTTTAGTAACGTCGTTTCGAATTTTCAGCCATGATCAGACTATATCAATATTATGAATAAAAAAATTGTGGAAAATCAAGAATTCTCATTTATATTTTTGTATTATTATTTATAAATATGTTCCACCAAGAACCGCCTACGAATACTCTATCAATAAATAAAAAATTGACATTGACTTGACATTTTTATTTGCAAAAATCCTATATTTTACGTTTTTGCAAAATATATAGTGGATTCCAATCCACTCGGACACAATCGTATTTTTATTTTGTTAAATATTGACGAAATTTTAATTTGAACCCTAGTTGGATCATTCTAGCCAAATAAGCCACCTCTGCTTTTTTTGGTGAAAAACTTAAATAAATTTAATGGAATTCCTTAGGAACGATTATAAATTTGAGAAAGGTTGCGAGTTTAAACCATGTTTTCAACACCGTTCGTTTTACTAGAGTACAATGTTTTTTCTACACGGTGGGTAAGTGTGGTAAAGATTTTCTTTGTTCCTGTGATTGCCTCCCCACAGAACCGTATTTCCTTGTTTATTTCCTGGGATTTTCCCTTCATGGCTTCGACCCTGAACCTTTTCCTCCTACACCTCAACACCACGCTACTACAATTTGTAGTCGGTGCTGTGTTGATAGCTAATCTGAATTTAATCCCCGCTAATCGAGTTTTAAGAATCTTAGTTGTTACAGCAAATAATAAAGAAACACATTATTAATGCTTATTATATACTATAAACTGGAAATTGAAAGGCAGATCTAAGTATATGATAAGAAAGAAGTCAAACAAATACATGACTTGTAGTTCTAAATATTTTTATTTTTATTAAACATTTGTAGATATGCTTATGTTTTTTTGATTTTAGTGATGTAATTTTTAAAAAAAGGATATTTGGTGGAGTCGTAGGTTTATGGAATATATATTAACTTTGTTCATTCTTCGGCGACTTTTCTTCTGGCAACTTGTCCACTCGTTCCCTCTATAAACCTGGATATTTATTCCCGATGCGTCAGCCTTAATGAGACGAGACGTCCTGGCAGTCCCTAGGGAACAGTTTCCTTCTGTTTCCTCGCAGGATACACAACCAAGTCCTCGCTCACAATCAATACGACAATTACAGTAGGAACTTATGTTTATGTTATGGCTGTAAAATAATCGTTATTAACTAAATGCCGAGATAATAAATGTGATAATAGCGAAAATGTTGCATGCAACAATCGAATTAAAAACATTAAATGTTTTAAAACAATGTTTGCTGATGTTTCTGGGTCGTTACGGAAACATCAATACGACGTTTATTCCAGATAATAATTATTTACAATTATAATTCCCTCATGCTATAAAACATTTTAAATTATAAAAACAATTCTTTGTTTTTTCTTTAATTAAATTGATAATGAAAAAATTGCCTTTTACATTCGTTATCGTTGGTGAAAAATTGAAAATTAAAGTCGAATATGAAGGCAAAGTGAAGAAGCATTTTTTGTTAGTTTTTAGAAAACTAATGAAGAGTTTTTGGGTCGGAATGAAATAACACAACAGTTTTCATTTCAAGAGACACATGACACATAAGGAGCCTATTTGAAGATTGCAAAGAGTGAGATATTAAAGCAACTGGGCGTCACAAGAAAACGACTAAATTGTTTATACTGAAACCAGCAAAAGGTAACAAGGTAGCCAAAAATGAAGTTAAAATATCGTTTTGTGGTCCTGAACCTTCATGTGGATTATTACCTACAATGACACTAAATAAGGTGACAAAAATATGAGAGTACGTACTAATTAAATACTGCAGGAACAAACACGTGACGAAAAGATTATATAATCTTTGTCTAAAACTGAAAACAATTGCTAACTTTTCGCAATAAGGGCCTTAATATCATAACAGGGAAGAAATTCCATAACTTCGGTTGCTATAATTTGACCTATTAATTGCAAATATCAACTACAAAATGAACTGGCGATTCTATAACAGTACAACACTAATCATTATTGATGGTTGATAAAGTCAAACCGGAGAAGGAGAAGACTCACGTCATCAAATAATATTACTAAAGTAATGACGTCATGTACTACTATGAATATATGGGATACTATTTTTTTTTAGAATAAAAGTGCAATGCGTGTTGCATAACTTACTATAACCTACTTCTTCAAGTGACAGTTGACAAATTAATAAGTACAACCTCTCGAAGTCTGTCGGCGTCATCACAGTTGATTTGTGACGGAAACGATAGTGAATAAGTGCATTTAGTAAATTGAAGGGCATTAGCTGTTCTCTAAAAGTACATAATTCAATTAAATTTAAAAAAAAATAGAAAAAAAAATAGAAAAAAAATTACCTCTCGTACGGTTTTCAATGGAATTAATGGACCAACGTTGTCCAGTTCCCGTTCAAAATAATGCACTACATTTATTGTCAGTTTTTTTGACTGCTTTGATAAAGCTTTAAGCATGATTTGTCAGTAACATAAAAAAACTGACACGATACTTTCTGACTGACACTGACAATCGAATGACAAGATCAATATTCGATCGGTATAAAATATAATATAAACAAGATCATTTTTATTATTGCCAATGTATGGTATGAAAATCAACTACAATTATTTCAAATAATTTTATATTCTCTAAGAGGAATACGGATTGACTTTAGAAATAATTGTAAATTCATTAATATATACGTTTCTTAATACAAATAATTTTATTCTTCTTTATTTAAAAATAAATAACACCCAATAATCTTAACAAGTTATATTTCATTTTATAAAGTTTTTTTTCAAGTTGATGACGTGAGTCTTCTGCTTGTTCGGTTTGACTATACGTAGCAAGGCATATAAAAAACACTACAATCTGCACTGATGTAAAAATATATTAAATTCATTGAAAATTCCTTACTTAGAAACATTTGACATTTGTAATTAATATACTTATAACAAAAGCAGTTGTTATTGTTATTTATAATTCGTTTTGAGATAAGGAATCCAAATCCAGAACTGTTAACCATTTACACAAAATTGGTTAGACTGAAAACAACACCTGCTGTCTGTGTGAAGAAGATGAGGAAACTGCAAAACACAGGTACTGTCAACGGTGTAGCTGTAGCTCTCAATAGACTAGGGAAGAGAAAGACTTCAAACCTGGATTTATAAAGACACTAAACATACTCAAAACATAAAAAAACGCTTACTGCCCCGATGATAATAAAAATTATAATAATAATCGTATAAGTATGTATGAGAGAAAAATAATTTGGAGTCCAAATTAGCGTCGGAGTTTGGATGCGCGAGATTGTGCGTAGTGCGCATTGGTTATTGCGTGTTAGTGCGTCTAAGGCGCAGTAAAACCGGAAGCTGGTTATAATAAAAGCGCAGTGACGTCAGCGCAACCCCAATTATTCTTTCAAACGCAATTCATAAATATTTGATCCGGGACAAACGAGAGCCGTGCCGTACGGAGACGGCAGCCGAGTTTACGACGACACAAAGACATCTTTATCGCTCGCAATATCTCTCTTTAATTCCCTCGTAAAATGTAAATATACAGGGATGATGTAGTACGGGGCCCGGCCGACATGCTAATAGAATTACAAGGCCTACACCCCAGCCCAGATACCAACAAACACTTATACAAATTCTTTCTTTCCAAACATCCATTATAAATACTTTCTCACAAAACACAACCAATGCTTTTCAAAAGATTGCATTTACCTACCATGACTATAACATTTCAAACATATCTACAACTTCTCCATTGTATTTCAGAAAACGTCAATTGTATTTTAGATTAATAATTAATTGAGAAACAATCAAATGTAATTCAGATTATTCAGATGTATTTTAGGAATAATCAAATGTAGAAATAAATTCAGTACACTTTTGTATTTTAAAATTACCTAAACTACTCGTAAAAGTTATTTATATATAATCAATTAGAAAATACCTCATTTTGTATAACAGTAGAATCTCAAATATTTGCGGAGCGAATGAAGCGAGACGCAAAATATCATTTTTCAAAACCTGTTAAAAAAACAATTAATTTTTCCAGTGAAGGAATCTTTTTCCTAACTGGTTATAAACAGATTAATGCATGTTTGACGTTTCGAAATGTCAGTCATTTTTGAAAAGTGACATTTTTATGTTAAAATTAGAAAAATTCATTTCATGCTTTCTGAAATAAATGAACTATTCTGAATCACAAATATTGTTGCCTGAAATACAATAAGTAACTAAATTACATTTGGTGCTCTTTGTAAATTATATATTATACTTTCTGACTTCTGAATTACAATTGGTTGACCATGTTAGTAAAATAAAAAGACAATGTTCTTCATAACAGTTATTTAAGCTACAAAGACGAGTTGCCAGTAATTTCCAAGTATTTAAAGATGTATATTCATGTTAGTTTTTATCTTAAATATTTCAAAATACGGCGTTTATCATTTATTTAAATTATTCATGTGTAACTAATGTCTAATATATCAAAATTTATTGCTGTTACTGATAAAATGAATTAATAATTCCTATTCCTTGTATATTTCTTTATACTCAGCAAAAAGAGACAAAGAATATAATAACTATTTTTAGTATAAATGAGTAAAATATGTTTTTTTCTCATCCATTCAGAAGTTGACAAACTGGACAACCTTGAAATAAATTTTTCTAAAAAATAAAACATTGTACCCATTTTTATTAATAAAATGCTGAATTTATTGTAAAACTAGCTATAAATTTTTTTACTCTTTTATATAAAATGGTATATTATTAGCTCTTCCAAAATTTGTGACTACTGATGTAGATGGTATGGTAATAATATTTTTATTGTATTTTGCTTACTTATGAACAAAGTTATTTACTTTGCTCACTTGTGATTTAACGATTTAACATACTGCTTTGCTCACTATTTTAAGTTGAATAATAATGAATGTTGCCTAGCAAAGGCTACTTTTCATGCACTAGTGGCACATTTATTAATGGTTTTATTTACTTTTTATACGACAACATCGAAAAATGTTCATATCAAGAGTGTAAATTGAATCATAAAAAGCTACATTTTGTACTGAATTTCATTTTGCATCGGTTGCTAGGCAAGTTGCTAGACAACAAATGCAATATGAAATATTTCGTGTTCGGCCTGCTGTTTTTGATGAAAAAACCTAAGGTGGCTTAAACAATATAACGCCAAACGTCAAATGTCGTTGCATATTTATTTGTATCTATTTTTATAATTGTCGTTGTCGTATACAAAGTATAGTGTGCAACACACACAAAATAGTAATTTTGCACTCGTTTGAATTGCAACACTCGCCTTCGGCTTGTGTCGCAGACTTTCAAACACGTGCAAAATGTGCTTCATTTTGTGCTTGTTACGTTATATACTATTTCTTTGTTGAAAAAATATTGTAAGCAGAACACTTATGTCAGTCCATTTCCTAACTCCAGCTTCACTTACGCTGTACTGCCCAACCTCTTGGAAAATGAGGTTAACAATAACCAACTTCCCAATTTTTTAAAAGTCAGAAATCGTCATATTATTAATCGATTGTGAATAAAAATGTTTTTCCTTGAATCTGAAGATTAGAGAGTGAAATTATATACGGTACGAAAAATATGTTATCTCTATAAATATCTGCTTAATAAAGAGTGATGACATACGTATTGAATTGGAAGACGTAAAGGCAATTGATGCAATAGACTTTATAGAGTCTTTTAAAATGTTGAATGAGGCAAATGAAAATTATATAGAGTAGTTTTGTATATTGGAGTATGATTGGGGAAAATGGTCCCCCTGGATTCTTTTGATGGCATGTGGACCTGGAGGCCGATTACCATACATTAAGCCGAGTCCTTATTCATATTCCCCGTATGTCGGGTGGCAGGGTGTTTTAAGGAAGGTATTAGCGATCGCTGTGAAGAATAATGATTCTTAATTTTCATTTGAGCCGAGCGGCCGGGACGTGAGAGGAAAGCCGAGTCGGTTCTTCGCACTTTTCCAACTTGCGCCATTTGTTAAGTTCGAAATTCAATAAGCTGTACTAAGTTGTCACGCTGACATGATCGCAGCCTGACTTATGGCTCCCTTTGCGATGTTTCACTCCCAACGTTTCCAAAACATTGGCACAACACAACACCTTTTAAATATAGCATAGTTCAGGATTTGTGTACCCAAATTTATCAGTGTGTTATTTTGAAAATTTGAATCAAATATAAACAAAATTCTGATTGCTTTCGATTACTAAAATATAATTGAATAAATCCATAAAATATACGATAAGACATAAAAACTGATTACTGTATTAAATACGGTTTAATGATAACAAAATTTGAAACAAGAAAAAAATATAAAATATGGGAGTGGCATAAAATTTTAAATCAGAAAATAGTAGAGATGGTACCGAACCGAATAATTATACGGCCATATTTTTACAATTCGGTATTCGGTCTATTTGGCATATTTTTATACCGAATATTCGGTTTCAAGAAATACGTCACTTAGAACGCTGTTCTGTTATGTTCAAATATATAAATATATAGATAAAGAATTTTAAACAAAAGATATACACATGTTTAGTTATTAATAATGTATCAACAAGAAGAGTAAATAATTTATCTAGTTATATTGTTAGGCAGTAAATTTCCTGAAACTGAAATAATTAAATTTAATAATAATGAAACAAGAAATTACCTTAACAAAAAATAGGACGAGCATTCCAGAATAAATACACACCTCTCGCCAACGAGGACCACCAATCACACTTTCAGATTGTACAAAAATATATTATTCGGTAATGCCAAATATTCGGCCGAATGTTCGGTTAAAATTTCGCCTAATATTCGTTATTCGGTTATTCGCATGAACTGCTATTCGTCACATCACTAGTAAATAGTATATTGTTTGTGCGGCGAGTGTGGAAGTTGAAAAATAATTTACTACTTGACGTTCAATTTGTAGGTTATCAACTTTATTAGGTTATCTAGTTTTATAGTGACATTTTGGTCGATATTACAGGTTTCTATTGCACAATTTATTTTTTATTCACAGTTTCTATATAGTTCCTATTTATTTTATTTCTACTCAGGCGGCGTAAACGTAGCTACCTTCTATTCCGGTGGCGTAGAAATTACATTTCTATCTTGTGAATCACGTCACAAAAGATGCCACTTTTATGACTTTATTTTTTTAGGAAATTATATTATTACTGCAAAAGAAAAATTCAAATTTCTGATATTTTAAAAATATAATATTTTTTTTATATTTTTTTATTAGCTAAGAGCAGTATAAAGATTAATTTAATAAAATATCCGATAATTATACCACTCTCCTATTCTCTAGACGCACAACAGTCAGACGTCCAGAATTCAATTGAAGAATAACTATTACATCTTTAAAAAACAGATACACAAAAAATCAACATACTGCACTTAATTCATTCATTGTGTAAAAAATAAAGTGGAACAATGTCAATACATTTTTAATTTTGTTATTGTACCTGTTAGTTGTTTAAAAATATCTTGATAATAAAATTTTAAAATATTCTGTTTGATCTCTTGTATTTTAATAACCAAAAAGAATAGAATCTGTAATCGTTCATATTAATTTTTTTATTAGTTATAAGTTGAAATAGAACTTCAACTTTCATGTAATTCTTGTCAAAAATGTATGTTACCCACATTCAAATAAATTCTTCTGTGTTATGTTTGTCACATTTCATATTATTTCTATTATCTAAAATAAATAAATTCCTTGTGGATTATTACCCATTACAACCTTCTTTTTCAGAAAGCTTATAACGACAGATTTTTTTTAGTTACAAGTTGAAATAGAAATTCAACTTTCATGTAATTCTTGCCAGAAATTTATGTTACCACATTCAAATAAATTCTTAAGTGTTATGTTTGTCACATATTAACTTCAAAGTATTCATTTATGTTACGAGTTTTAGTGTGTCCTTAAAATGTTTAAAATAAATATATCACTCTTATTAATTACTCATTACTGGGTATTTAAATTTGTTTTATCACTAATTTCAACAATGATATATTTAAATCGACCGGCTCAGTGGCTTAGCGGGTTTGCGATCATCTCCTAAATTGCGGTAACGTCTCACCGACGGACAATTTGTGTGATTTGTCGTAAACAAAAATCTAACCGGTAGTACAGCAGTATCGAGAACTGGAGGATATACAGGTTCAACGTTTAGCTATATTTTGTTATTTTAATCTCTTAGAGATACATACACTTCAATCGAAGGGAATGCATTATTTTTATGTGAGGACTGTCGTTGGGTCTCTAGTCACTATAACGAATCGTAAATTTCTATTATATAATATTTATATATTTTATATCTTAATAAAGCGTTCATTCCTCTAATTCCTTATTGAGAGACAGTGTTCTTATTCTTTTTATCCTAGCTATGTCGTGTTAATAATGATAAGAAACGAAATGTTCCGATTTGTAAATTAGCTCGAAGTTTGGCAACATTTCTCCGCATTGTAGAATCACCCCAAGTTTAGGTTGTCGCAGTGCCTCACCTTGACCTGATTATCTCCAATAAATTCTTCGCAAACTATTAAAATTTTACGTGTGCCAGGAGAAGTAAATCAGCAGGTATGACACGGTGCTAGGCACGGGGTAACACCACCAGGTATCATTCACGCAATTACCTCAAGGATTCTTCTTTACAGTAGGATTTATTCGGCGGTTGTAAATACAAGAGTAAAAAAAAGTTTTTATTTATAGTTTAAATAAATGTACCAGTCAATCAAATAATTGATGCCATTCTATAATTAATATAGTACCTAAATATCAATTATTCAAAAAGCGGAAGGTCGAAATATAACTGTATTTAATTTGGAACATTACGTTACATACATACGTACATACATACATTACCCCTGTATATAATGTATTATTGTAAAAATATCACAGTCGGCATTAATAAACAAATTGCAGAATGGGCTTAATTTTCAAATTAATAGTTGCACATTTGTATCATATCAATCCTACTAGGAACAAGACCTCAAGTACCAAGGAATATTTGTTTCGCGAAAAGTTTTAGTAGCATTTTAGTGGTACATGTTCATACTAGGAAGAACAACACAATCCATTAAAATACGTTAATTAAGATACTAAGGTCTCCCAAAACAATAGGGCTACTTAGAAATCAAGTCTTTGAATTTGTACAAAATTTTAATTATCTCGGGTCAAAGATATCATACAATAATGAAGAGTCCAATTAAACAAAGAGAAGAATAGTGGCAGCAAATAAAACCTATTACTCTCTTCTAACCGTTCTAAAATCCAGAAATGTACACCAAAAAATGAAAATCACGCTATATATAACTATGTTCTGAACAGTGTTATCCTACAGAGGAGAGACAAGGACTGAGAACTGCTGGACAATTTTGAGAGAAAACTACTACGTAGACTATATATGGCTCTGTAAAAGATAAAGAACAGTGGAGACAGGGTATGAACTATGAAATATACTAAATGCTAGAGAATAGGATGCCAAAAAAAGTACTCAAAGGGCGACCAGAAGGAAGCAGAGCAGTCGAAAAGCCAAGGTCAAGATGAGAAGATGCAATGAAAAAGGATCCCATGGGGACTGGAAGAGTGTCCCAAAAACGGGACATAAAAAGGCGGAAACTGGAGGAGGCCAACGCTCGATTTGGGCTGTAGCGTCATCGAAGAAGAAGTAAAAGGAGAAGTTATACATGT
The DNA here is from genome assembly GCA_035578165.1 of Stenolophus ochropezus. Lineage (NCBI taxonomy): Eukaryota > Metazoa > Arthropoda > Insecta > Coleoptera > Carabidae > Stenolophus > Stenolophus ochropezus. The sequence continues at coordinate 39,517,779 of JAQOWZ010000001.1, read as the reverse complement.
TGTCAATCTCTGTAGGTCGGCACCCACCAAGTCGTTGTCACCTATCCAATTGAACAGGACAGGCTACGTTGATTAATGACTTAACCACACGATCAGACAACAAACACAACAACAAAAACCATACCTACCGGCTAACTTTTCCAAATTTACTTCTCGGAAAATATTGTTGTTTGAAAAGTGAGTTTTCGGAAGTGTAAGTTGTATTAAAGTTATTTATATACTAGCAGTCGCAGTTGCTAATGTGGACAGAATATTTATCAAATTAAAAATTGTAAAGTAGTACAAAGAAGATTACGTGATATTACGTTATTATATATTAAACACAAAAAAACTGAAAACTGAGTAGCAAAGATCTTATTAATAATTATGCAACTGCAAAGGCAAGGAAAAAGCAATTTTAATTTGGTCATATCATATTCTATATTTTTCTGAACTCAGTTTTATATTTTCGACGATGGCCTCTGAACCAGATTTGCTTACGAGCCCAATATTTCTAGCTATGTCACTGATGAAATATCGATTAAATATAATTGTTATTTATTTTTTAGATATAGTTTATTTTGTTCAGTATATATTAGTTTATAAATATACTCCTACGTATTATATTTTAATGAAATTGATATTATTTCATGTTCTGTGGTCTACTGTCGTGGTTAGTATCAATCCAGACCTCACTGACGATTACACTCACAATTTTGAGTACCCACCATTTCATTTATATTAATATGAAAAGTAATTCATTAATTACTATTAAAAATTATTAAAAGTTGTGTCAATATAATATTTTTATTACAACATAATGGATGCAACATAACGAGGTGAAAATTACCAGTGATCCTTTGTTGGTTACTCGAAAACAAATCACAATAATAAAACAGTACAATAAACATAAAAATTACTAATAATATCTAAATTTCTCGGCGTGCCATCAAAAATTTCCCACGAAACATCAATGGTCCTCAGATCACCCGTTGATGACCGCTTGTCTTGTGGATAGTATAACCGGCTATGTATAATGAACCAGATAGAAGTCCACCGAGTCAATCTCTTTTCATTTATTTCTAACACAAAAATAGTCCCCATACTAAAGTATAAATAAATGATTACCGATATTTGTTTCAAGCAGATTTGACCTATCTATCCGCCAAGAGTATTATTAAAAGCTGGAACAAGAAATTACAAGAATAACTGTTCACTGATTGTTCAGATTAATAAAGACTATGTCAAACAAGGCTGCTTGGCGGATTTGATATTCACGCAAGTATAGAGTACGAAGTAAGTATATATCCAATATAGTAATTTTTGTTAAATATGGTTTTGGTTTTTGTGATCCTTGGGACCTAGACAATGTAATGATTGCACCCTTTTTCCTCAGGTCTGCATTCGGTGATGGAAATTTATGACTAAGTTAATGATTAATATGTATTTTTTTTTCATATTCCATAATTCTTCAATATCTTATTTTTAGTCGTTTGCTGAGATTTTGGGTTTTTGGAATGCAGTAACGATTTGTGTTAAATCTAGAGATTTTATTCTTGCTAGGAGTGTTCTGTAAGTGTGTGCGAGCGAATAGCCTGGTGCTGCTCCCATTTTTAATTTTTCCTCCAGTGATTCGAGATTCGAGTCCGCAGTTTGCGGCGGGGAATGCACGGAGAGCAAGTCTTGCTTGGCCGCAGCCGCTGGTGCAGTCTAGTGTTTTATTGCGAGTGATTTATGTGTAGTTTTGTCTGGAGTAACCACAACGCATTGCTGGACTCGGATCACGCTGAGCCTTGCTTTGGTTTTGTTGCCAGACTCAAGAACTAATCGAAGGAGGGAGTAAATCATTCGTCCTCATTTCACACCAAAAATCATTCATGCTATCATATTTTTTGGAAAAACGGTTAGCCCACATCCTCTGCAAGGCATAGGATTTAATTTTTAAAACCGCTGATATTCTATGTCACGTCATTTTTAAGTGAAAACGAAAATTGTTTGAAAAGATCACAATTTTAGCCAAAAATCGTCAATTTTTCATTTTTATTTTTTGCACACTTTGAGGTAATTTACATCATTTTCATACCTAATTTCTGAGTTTACAAGGCACATAAAATTAATTTTGCTTATTTGTTCTTACGGAGAATTTTATGCTCTACAACTGTTATTTGAAACTTTTTCACTTAAAATTATTAGGGATGCAGGAAATTAGGAAAAAATTAAATCCCTATGTTTGGATGTTTGAGTCACCACCCTGAATATTCCCTGTCTAAATTTAAAATTATCAACTCAACTATGAGACAAGAGCGACTAAGTGACTATAAAATCTATTGAGCGTGATATTAGTAATTATCTAGAGATATAAATAATATTAGATTGGACTTTGCTGTTACGATAGCGAGACATGTAAATATATAGTATAAAAACTAAACATGCATTTATTCAGATAATAATTAAATCAATAAACTGAAAGATTTACTTTTCTAATGTTTTTCAGGAAAAATTTTGGAGGAAAGAGGGGGAGGAGATTATCAGTTAAAAGTGAGGGCAACAGCCTGCAAAAAACTGATTTCCCATGTTAATCTGTAATGTACAATTGTAAATCTTGGAAAAGAAACACTCGTTATACGAGAAATTCACTTTTTTAAACCGAAACCTTGAGGACCTATCAATATCAACATCATATATAACAGAAAAATTAAAATTAGCGTATGTAGCTCTGTTATTACAAAAATTCTTAAGTCAAAAATTTTGACGGAAAAACAGGTAAGTACTTATTTGTAAAATATTTCAGTTCTATAAACACAGTTTCACGTTTAAATCTAGTTTTTACGGTTCAACTGTTATTATTAAAAAAGTAGTTGAAAAGACAAATTTTTAATACGTTACTAATTTTTGCCAGTCTTCAATTTATAACTGAAAAATATCGATGTGTTAAAACATTTGTGTAATATAAATAAATTTTAAGAAAGCTTATCCCTAACTACATAAAATACTAATACTACATAATACTAAGCAATATATAAATTAGGTCTCTTTAATTAACGAAATAACTAGCGAACCAACTATTACTAATTTATTAAATTTAATTAAAGTAAAGACGTTTGTATAAAGCGATGAATTATTTTTATTGGTCGACTCCGCGTTTGAATGAGAGAAACTTCGTCATCGACATCTGGAGGTGTTCGTGTTTGGGGGCAGAAATAAAATAAAAAGTTGTGGGTGTTGGTGCGGGAGTTAGCGCGAGTTATCTCCGTTAGCTGCCTCCGGGGACCCGGAAACTCCGGAGTTCCGGACGCTGTTGTCCCCGCTCCCTCCAACACGGGAAATTTTATTTCCATGTGTGTTATTTCAGTTTTTCCATGATTATAGACCAGCAGGGCATTCAAGTCGAAACAAGAAAGATGGAAATTCAATGAAATTTCTATTTAAACACTGTTGTAAAAACATAAAATTACTCCTAAACTTACAGTATTTATCAAAAAAATAAGAGTTCTTTCGAGATCTAAGTTCTCATTATCAGTAGACGTGCAAAAAGAGAAAGAGAATTAAATCGTAATTCCTAGACGAGAGTCCTGGGTTCAAATTTATTTATTTTTATTTACTATTTTTATTTATTTTAATTTATTTAATATACGTTCATTTTAAATGATAACTTAAGACCGTGCCTAGGGTTTAAACCTCCTTCAATATTTTCAACGATGACATAACTTTTTAATTTTATTCTGAAGAAATAATAATTGACAGACTTGCGGTTGAAAAATATCATAGAATAGTTTTTACACTATCGCTTAATCTAAATTTTCTAAAATTAGTGATACATATAGTAACTAGATACCTATGTGCCTATGTAACATATGACTCTTATTAATGTAATACTATAATATTTTTTATTTCTTATTTCTTTTTACTTCCTTGCACAAAGTAGAGGAAGTATTGCAATCGCGAAAAACTTCGATTTTCAGGTTTGAAAGAAAATATCCATTTTGATCATCCCATAATCGCATAACTCAAAAATGATTAGCCGTAGAATGTTGAAATTTTATATGTGGGATTACTATAACATCTAGTTGTGCACCTCCATTTTTTATTGCAAAAAAGAGCACTTTGCTCTTAGAGTTTTTTTTTATTTTTCGCCTCAAAACGATTAGCTATAGAGTGATGCAATATTGTTTATCTAATTATTATAACATATAGTTATGCACCTCAGTTTCTTATTCCAATTGGCATTTTGAAAAGGACACTTTACTTTGACAAGAAACTAATATATTGTCATTGACAACTGTGTATATAATGCAATAAGGAGTAGTGATAAACATTTGAATAAAATTTTGAAAATATTATTTCGAAGGGAAGTTCACAGATATGAAATGAATGGAAACTGATGAATGATTAGCCATAGAATTATTTCATTTTCATTTGAAATAAATTTAAATGAATTGCAGAAATGTGCATAATTTAGCGTACAAGGAAGTCATGTAGTTTACACTTCAGATTTTTTAAGCAAATAAATATATTTCTATGTTAAATATAATATCATATTTTTTTTTTCTTAGAACCCCCCAGAAAGTTGGTTAAATTAGAAAACAATTTCTATTTTAAAAGACTATTTAAAGGAGCATATTTTTTCCTTTTAACCAGTGGTTCTCAATCAATCGGTAGAAATTGTTTGCTAATTTAACCGACCTCGTGGCTCTTATAGTTCTCGAGATAGAAATAGTACACAAAATAAAATAAACATCCTGTATAGTGCTATAGCCAACTAGATCCAGGTAATGACGTCTGGTACACGAGCTCTACGGTTTAAATATATCATTTTGCCGATATCTACTATACAGGATATTGGTACACCCAGCGATGAGTAATAAAACGTGAAACATAAAATAAATTTATATTTAATTACAAATACATTTTATTTTTAATATTTTTAAAATAACCTCTGAGTTCTCCGTACACTCTAATTTAATTTCTTGTACACAGAAACTTGTAGAAGTTGCAATTAACCCGCTTTATTCTACCAAGAAGAGTTGATTAGATTTTATCTACATTTTTCACTTGAAGCTCTTAGCGAATATTCTCTGAACTACCCTTTTAATTCTAATTTTTTTTTTTTTTTAATTAAATTATTATATGTATTTAAAGTTTTCTCTGTATTTAAAATAATTATAATAATAATAAATTCATTTTACAGTACAGTTATACAAAATATTCATGAAAATGTTTAACAAAAACTTTATAATTTTAGTTAAATGTACCTACTTGTTAAAATTAACGTGTTTATTTAAGAAACACGGTAACATAAAGATTTCTTGTTATAAACAATAAAAATATGACAAAAATGTTTAATAAAATGTAACAAAACAAATAAAATTTTATTTAATAATTATTGTTGTGTGAAAATTTTGGAGGATTTTTCGAGCCATAAAAATGTTGTGAAGGTGATATACATTTACATATTTTTTCTTACATTCACACATTCTGTAAGAATAATGCCGAGAATTTATTTCGTTAGGATTCAGCACACATCCAAAGGACAATTTTATTTTGTCAGTAAACTACATAAGTTATAAAAGAAATAAGAAAAAATATAAGCAAATTTTCCTTGCACCTTATTTCAAATTTAAAAACTTCATACTTCCCGTCTGCTACGTGACTGGAAGGGAACTGGAGCACACAAGGACTCTGCTATCCTTCATCCTCCCACAGGACTCGGGATAGTTCTTGCTTTGTCAGCCTAGGGTGAAACAGGAGAAATTTGAACCCTTGGAGTCGGTTTGTCTTTTTCCTTTATTACTCGGGGTATCAGAGGGAACGGAGAAGAGTATCACGAAAAAATAAATTATACGAAGAAAAATCTGAAAAATTCAATAATCCCTAATTATACTAATTTTGTAACTATGTATTTTATCCGTTTTACTAGGAATATAAATAAATAACGTTTTAAATTCTGGACGAAAACCATCTCTTTTAAAGGTTATTATTCTTAGTCCACAAAGCCTATTAGAAATTTATATTTATATTTGTGAGCTTTGCCTAGAATTGCCGAGAGATGAAACAATATGAAATAAACACCTGTCTCATCTCGGTTTGATATATAAAAGACAAAAGCTTGCCTAGACGAGACGATATACGACCCGAGACACTATCTGTCTCGAGTCGAATTTGTCTCGTTTTTCAAAATTTGAATAATAATTATTATTATAGTGATGAAAAAGTTAAACTGTTGCTATATGTCTAGGTAGATGCGAGTGCGTCTATTTCTAGTATGTACGATGTAACAGATATTACATTAAATTTAAGTTGTGATGAAAGTCATCGAGAGCAACAAAAATTTATTAGTAGCTTTTTTTTCCGAAATTTCCACTTTTCTTTAGCATTTTTACTACCCCATATATTAACGAGTCGTTTAGGAATTTTCGTAATAATTTGACCCTAGTAGCAGAAACAATGAAACACTGTTTTTTGACAAAAGTGTGTAAGTTTTGAAATTAACAAATAAATCGTTTATTAATTGTTAAAAATGTGATAATTTGTAAAAGAACCTACTTTACGAATAGCTAATATACAGAAATTGTGCTGACCTATAGTCACTAAATTTATAAAATTAACACAGGCGTGGAGTGCAATTTGTGGTAAATCATAAAAATTTTCTTTTTGAAAGCAGCAGTGAGTGAGGACGAGAATCTTGTTATCAATAAGCTATCCCCATTCAAAGAGATTATTAAAAGAAAAAGAAAAATTCAATAGAGCATAAAATATCAACAATAGCAGTACCATAAGAAAGTATAGCACTATAAATTCACCAATATCATTGAAGGAAAAATAATTTTGCACTTCGGGGCATAAAAGCAAAAGCCTTCTTTTAATCTTCATCTTCGAAGACTGAAGTAGCACTTTAATTCCTGAAGGATTAAATTTTTTCTTTGTGTTAGTAAATTAATAAACAAGCGTTATGTTACTGTAGAACCAAATCGAAATATAGGTATATGTAACGTAATCTAGTTTACCTAAAAAAAATTTGAATAATGATGTTTTGTTATCAAAGCCACCATGTATTTAACAATATAAATGTAACAAAATAATAATTATTATAAAATATATATATGCGGAATTGCAAAAAATAGCGTACATACTAAACTATAATGCCTTTCATTCCTCAACTGATTTTTCCTCGCCTACGGCTAGTGAAATAGATTTCACCCTCAGGATTAAATCTTGCACTTTAGTCCGTCAGCGTATAATATATATATATAATATAATTAGACCCAGAATTTAGCACTGGGCTAACGCAGCCATGGCCCCCTGGCTTCCACCAGTTGGGGACATCCACTAACGCAATGTTTTTTTTTTTTTTTTAGAAATTTTAGGGCTTCCCACAAAATATTGGCCCTCGCGCCTGAAAATTATAAATCTGGCCCTGAATATACTACTAGACTATTAAAAAAATCGTAGCAACAAATATAGTATTTATCTAATTTGTGAAACTAGAAATGCAATCACGAATATTGAAATGAAAGCTAGTAATATAAAAGGACTTAAATATCATCTTTTCAAAAAGCAATAAAAAGAAAATATTTTTTTTTCTACTCCTGCTTTGAAAATACAAATTTCTGGTTTGTTTTTCATGCTGAAAGTGACTCTTTAATAAATGTTTGTTGCATTGTTGCTGCCATAGATACGCATCACTTGCGCATCACAAATAAAAAATTTGCAATAAATGTCAAATTATGTTTAAAAAAATTTTTTTATTTCCTTATTTTTTATCTTGCAGGAGTAGAAAAAATAGTGTGTATAACACGTGTTGAAAGTCCTTTGTCGAACACAAACGATTGCAACCTTCGCTTCGCTCAGGCTGCAACTTTCATTTTGGTTCGACAGAGATAGACTTTCAGCACTTGATATACAAATAACTATTTCGGCCCCGAGAATGAAAAGCGAATACATTAGGTAGTGATGAAGTAAAGTTATTTATTTGTACTTTATTTAAATATTCAAATTACAGTTCAGTTCTTGAAATTTTGCAATAAATTGTTGAATTTAAAATCGTCCAACGTCCTTCGTCATAAATCTATCCATTTCATAACATCTGTAATGTTTTACTGTAAAAAAAAATACAAAAATGAACAACCGCAAAGCTAGTGTGACGAAAATATCTAATAAATCAAAATAATTTATATTCATGCTTTACTGGATTAATAAGATTTTATTTTAAATACTACGAGGTAGTGTTTGTTTATTAATAATTTAATTTACATTCCTTGAAAAATAATAATATGAATATTAATGAGCGTAATGTGAATATAAAAAGCAATAAATGTTCATCTTAATATTTTAATTTACTAGGCTACATTAAAATGCACATTTCTCGTAGTTGCTGTAACTATTAATCTATCTTTCTGATCTAAGAAAAGAGAAATACTTAATCATTTTTAAAAATGTGAAATATAAGGTTTTTCTTCGTAGAATTTTTCCTTAAGCCATATCAAAGTTTCCACATTCTTACATGAGAATGTTCTTTAACTTATGAAATTTTTCCTCCCAGTTTAAAATCAAAGTTAGTTATTGGTACTTTTTTTATTCATATTGAATATTTCATGGTATGCATCTATATTTCATAATCCACTTGTCACATGAACTAAAGTAACTACATAAAGAAAATAAATTATTTCACTTTCATATTCCATAAAATAATAAATCAATGTATTTATAATTTGAAAATTATTTAAATTGTGAACCACATTTGATTTAAATGTATAAACACGATGGCTAATTAATATTATTTTAATTGGTTTTCAATTTGACATATTGATATTCCAAATAGTAAATATTTTTTGTATGCATAATGCATTTCATTAAAAACAAAATAAATTAGAATATCAAAAAAAAAATTAAACCTGTTACATTGTAGATATAAAAGAAAATATGTAAAATAAGATACTAAAAATCGTAATATTGCCAGTAAAGTAAATGTAAGGAATGAGATGGTTGAATATTAATTCAGATTTAAGGTCGCCGGTTTTAGCGACGAAGACTCATATAACGTTTGGATTTATGCGTCTTACATTAGTTCACGCAGAACCGCTTACTCTGTGTTGTATTTATCTACATATGCATAACCAGTATTAATTTATTTTTTTATAATAAATGTCTATATTTTACTTTTTTGTGAATATGACTATATACTTTATAATACATGTATGTACCTAAATATTAAACACGAATATAATTTCTCTGATTAAAAATATTAATTTTGTTATAACTTGTCCCCAGAAATAACACGCCAGTCGCATGTACGAGTAACATCCGAATTTTCTAAAATTGATGTTTAATTGACACCATGATAACAAATATTATCATTTTTTTATGTTTCACTTGAGAATACTGAGGTTAATTTATATCAATACCTTTGCTTATTTAAATAACTAAATAAAATGAAAGATTCACTATATAATGATACTACTTTAAGGTACTTGAGACCCTGTTCAATATGTTGTCACAGTTATGATGATAATTATTTCCGAAATATGTGCTGTTAAAGTTTAATTTTAAAATACTGATCTCTGTTTTTGAGGCTACAAAAAACCTAACTAAGGTAATAGTCATAAAGGAAGTACAGATATAATATGATTTTGGTTACTTATTGCAGTATAAATTCTTGCTTGATTTAAATTATATAAATTTTTGGTGAAATGTTTTTTAAAATGTTTTATTTAGAACAACTCTTTCTGGGTATTATCTAAGAGACGACGTATCGTAAGCTGAATGCGTTTTCAGTTATTTATCCTTATTACGTTGCTAAAGTATTGACTACTTCTTTGGTCCATGGTACATTATTTTTCAAAAGTAATTCATAAAGTGACTCTGCGAATAGCCTGTGTAATTCAGATATTATTATTATTTTTCAAAAAATAACAAATGTAATTTAGAATTATTAGTCAGAGAACATCAAATCATTAACAGCCGAATTCTCGAAACGGTGTTAGCGTTAGCACCGGGTTAGTTAGCCGGTGTTAGCGCTAAACCTATTCTCAAAAAAGTTTAGTACTAAATTCTTAACACTCGGCTAACACCGGTGCTAGATACGCTAACCCTTGTCATATCCATGACAACGCAAAATAAATATCTTAATCCTATTCACAAAGAATAACACCGTCCGATATGGGTTAAATTTAGCACCAAAACTTAAAACTCGTTCCCAGCAGTTTTAGTGAAAATCCGTTACGTTCATAATATACAATTTTTTTTTAAATGTTAATTTCTATCATTATCGTAATAAAATGAGACGATTTTTACTTTTTTAAAAAGAAATACAAGGCAAATAACAATGAATTAATAATTAAACCGCCCAAACAGAATACATCGTCCAAGCCAACATCTACATCTTAGTGTTGATTACACACTGCTTTGCTGTTTGTCATAAAATATACAGCCCCATTACTAAGCATAATTTCAAAGTAATATTTTTCATACTTGTTTATTATCGAGTAATAATACATTTTTTTTTAATATCACTAGAAATTCTAAATAATGATTAGATCAAATATTTTAAGGATTTCGTGATTACAATAAGCCTCTCCTTCATCAGCAATGTAAGAGCGGGCGTTACATGTACGGCCCAGGTAAACGATTTAAAATAAAGGCGGCCTTCTACATCCAGCACTTGAAAATGTAATTATTTGAAGACAATAGTAGCACTTGTACATTATAAGGAGAATTGCCTATATCAATTCGTTCAAGGTGTGGCATTTTTATGGCGAGTAGTATATATCAGGGCTTTACCTGCAACATCAATAAAATATTTCATTATTAAAATATTTGGACAGTTAATTTATTTATTTACCACACATTTCAGGCTTCCAAGTAATTTTATTCTAGAAAATTCCTGTTTGATTAGACCATTTGCAGATAGTAATATTAAAACATCCATGATATGTCTATCCCCACACAGTTGTTGATTGGAGGCTTTCAAAATATAATGAGATATGTGATCCATGTTAGTCACGCTAGTTGCTCACTAATATCGATATAAATATTAACACTTTCACCACCTCTAGCCTAATACTTTTCTCAGATGGGGCTCAAATGATGTTGACAGCTGGAATACCAGCCGCCATTTTGATACGATGTGGTGCTAAGCTAGCACCGGGTTAGTCTAACACCGTGTTTGTTTCGAGAATACGGGTTAGACTAAATTTTAATACCGGGTTTAAGACGGTGCTAGCTAACACTCATTTTGGTTTTAAGCTAACACCGTTTCGAGAATTCGGCTGTAAATGTAATTATTGTCTAATTTGAATTATATTTAATGTTTTCTGAAATACAACTGATTAATCTCAAAATCATTATTCTGAAATTCATCTGGAAAAGTTGTAGTGCTTATGCGATAGACCTTATGTTTATTTTCCTATCTTTTATTAATTATTGTAGAGTAGTACTTATATTTAATTATCATTGGTATCGACTACATGGGGGCATCGGCGTTACTGCCTCCAAGGAAAAATTTTGTAAGGGCAATACCCCCAAGGAGACATTTCCCTTAACGTAGTATATGTTATTATTTTAAAGAATTATTGTATCTCCTTCCACTTTTTAGTAATTGACTACTACACTAAAATAGGTGTTAGTTATACCCTTTAAGATATTAGCAGTGAAATCCTCGCATGAAAGTATCTATGTATACAAATTTCTATTTTAAAATTCTTACTAGTACAGTTCCAATAACAGATTGAATATCAGCCAATAGAAATCTGTCTGACCGGTACTTATGTGCGTCTCAGGATTATACTAGGGATCCAGAGACTTGGCCTGCTAAGACCAGAACACACCCTGGAGCAGATGTGGCTGCTCTGGATCGTGCTTTGGTTTTAGTGAGCCAGGAATTAGAGCACTTAGAAGGGTTTGCTCTAACTCTATGTTTGCTGAAACCAGACCACGTTCTGGAGCAAATTTGGCTGCTCTGGATCGTGCTCTGGTTTCAGTGGATCAGGAATTAGAGGATTTTAAACCGTTTACTCTAATTCTTGGCCTACTGAGAACAGAGCACATTCTGAAGCAGATAACATTAATTAAATATTTCCAGGGCAGATTTAGCTGATTGTTGTCTGGTTTCTGTGAATCAGGAAATAGAGCACTTAGACTGGTTTGCTCTAATTCTAAGTCTGCTAAAACCAGAGCACATTCTAGAGCAAATTTGACTCAGAAGTGTTTGCTGTAATTATAGGTCAGCTGAAATCTGGAGCAAATTTGACTGCTCTGGAACGTGCTCTGGTTTCAATGGATCAGGAATTACAGCATTTTAAACCGTTTACTTTAATTCTTGGACTACTGAGAATAGAACACAGTCTGGAGCAGATAATATTAATTAAATATTTTTCATTGAAAATTAGGTTTTATAGTTTCCATCATTCCTTTTTAGTATTTCTTTTTAGTAGCAATTTTATATTTTGATTTTGGTCATATTTAAAAATTTTGCCCTGAAGGAAATTTTGAAAAGTCGGCGCCCGTGCATCTAGTATGTACTAATTTTGTTACAAAATAGTAATAGTTCTCAGGGCGATGAGTACTTACCCCGTAGTTTAAATTATAGTATTATCACAGAAATCTAAACTTCATTTATCTATAATGTGGTCTTAGCAACAGTAATAATGAAATTTGTAAATCTAAAATCTTATTTTTATACATATTGGTTGTATCTACGAAGAACCTTATAACTTTTTTATTATAAGGAATAAAAAATTATTCAGTAACTAGGTTTTTGTTTCACATTAATAAAAGAAATATGTATATCTATTATTAATATAAAACAAAAACCGAGTTCAGTAGATGTTAAAAAATGTTGTGAAACACTGTTTTACAATGTAGATGAACCTTTATCCTCAATGATTTTCAAAGCTATATTTCAACTTTTTGTTCATTCTTGATAATTACATTGTCTATTAAACAAAGGCTTGTCCGGAAAAACCCTATATGCAAATATTAGCCTTGCGCTCTCTCTGTCTGTTCCATTGCAGCCGACATCCAATATGTGACATCATTACTTCTCGCCGGTAATTGGTTCGATAATAGAGACAACAAAGATCGCCAGATACAGACTAGAGTAGGAGGGAGCGAAAAGGACGAAGGAGTGTAGTAAGAAAGCGATGTGACTGTTTGTAGTAGGGTGGGATGTGTGTTTAAAGGAAATTGTTGGGTAAACCCAGTCACTATTTAGGAGATGGTAATGAGGCTGATAAGAAATGAATGCGTATTAAGTTTTGTTTTAATTATCTGTTTACCCGTTAATAGCTTTTCTGTACGGGTTCATTATCAGCTATACCTACATTTTTATTTTTGTTTAATTAAAACCATATAATATATTGCCGAAAATCAATATATCATTGTCGTTTTTCAAATTTGTAACTAGAAATCTGTAAAAGAAATACGGGGAACTGATTATGGCCTCATTATATTAGATTATTTCTTAAAATATAAAAGTTTCTAGATTCAACTAAAAATTATTTTAATGCACTGAAATTTAATAAAAATAAGTGCACACGTAAGAGATATGATAAAACTTGAATCAATAACGACAATTTAAGTGGTTTGGATACAAAAAAATATAAAGATTAAGCTCATCATTTACAACAACAATTCCTCTTATAATTTGTCATCCAATTAAATCACAGTATTTTGGTGAATTGAACCAATCAGATTCAAATCTCACTGACAATTGTCAGTTACTGGGAATTGCCGATGAATTTACACGACTGAATAGGTGTTGCTTAGATACAAAAAAAAAATTGTATTTCGAGAAATTTTCATCCCGAATACCATTCGTAACTAGAATTTTACTTGTAATTTTTGCTCACTCATGCTTGCTTTATTTATCAATCGTGACAATAAAGACAAAAATTTCAAGTAAAATTCTAGTTACTATTGGTATTACATATACACACACATTTCCACTCATAATTTGTCACCCAATTAAATCACAGTATTTTGGTGAATTGGGCCAATAAGATCCAAATCTCACTGACAATTGTCAGTTACTGGCAATTGCTGCGGAATTTACACAACTAAATAGGCGTTGCTTAGATACAACGTATGTCAAAATTGTGTAATTAATTAAATAACAAACAAACATATATATATTTCGAGGAATTGTATACCGAATAACTAGAATTTTACTTATAATTTTTGCCTAACTCATCCCTGCTTATTACTTTGGAAAATCGTCACTTGTACTACGCCGTCGTTTCGATTTTCGTCGCAACAATCACTCGTGAAAAGAGGAGACAAAATTGAAAACTATATGGTACAGAATTTGAAACCTTGAAAAAGATAAATTGAGGAATTAAGTAACATCGCCAAATTCGAAGTATTTTACCAAAGAATCCAGAGAAAAAAGAAGAAATTTCAGTAAATTTTGTTGCCTAGGTTTGTATCATTATTTGATCACTTTATGGGAACATTTTGACAGAGTATGGGCTGTTACAGTGACACTGTGCCTTGAAAATGAAGAAGAACTTGTGCTGTAGATATTAATTTATGACAGTAGAGCCTGTATAATAATAATTTTATTAAAATTCAACTAAAACGTACAAGGACTTTCGGAATCTAGACGCCTAACTACAAATGAGATGCATCTGTACGAAAATGAGCAAAAACTTGTTCTGTAGTTGTTGTTGTGTGAATTTATAAAGACTATTCATATTTAGTAATAACAATACAATAAAATTCAATTAAAAACGTTCATAGAAATTGCAAATCAAGACGCGTAACAGTAGTAAAGGTACATAAGAAAGGGAAAAATAAACAATTTATTTTTTAGTGAGCAGGTATTTATTTATGAAAATAGACATTGTTTTTATTGAATTAGCAACTGAAATAGCCCATGTTAATTATTTTTTGTTATCCTGGTAGTATGATGGGCGCATTGAAACGTCGAACGTCGACGAACAATTGATTCGATGATTTCTGTGAATATCCTGCATGGAATTCATTTTCCGCGAGTGACGTCACATGTCGTGCCGCACGTATGATGGAAACGTCCACGTCAGCACACAGGAAAACTCGCCGGCGTTTCCACTCAAATCCGATCATAATTTCCCGGAATTTTCCGACTGATCGCGCTAAAACCCTGCCCGCCTATCCGATACACGCTTCCGTACAGTTTTCACATTTTAATTTGGTTTAGCGCATCTTGTTACACATGCATCACAACGCTGTGGGATTACCAAGGCGGGATTATCAGAAATTGGATTATTTTTTGCTAATTATGGAGCTCGTTACACACATGAACTACTATTATGCCCATCATTTTATATTCTCCAATTTTTATTAGAGAAAGTATCTGCGTCACACATTATTTCTTCTTCAGAAGAATTGCATTTAATAAAGCTAGAATCTAGAATAAATGTACAGACCTGGACAACAAATATGACGAGTTTCACAAACTCACAAATTTAAATATTTCTTCAAAAAATTTCAGGTCAGGATGTCAGATGATAATGAATAATCTTTTGTTTCTTCTACTATGTGTTTTCAAGCAAAAGAAAATATCTCTTTTAGTCCTTGAAAAAAACAGAACAATTTAGAAGACGCTTTGATTATCTGGTAGTACGAATCTTTTGGCAAGTCAACAAAATCTTCATGTTCTTTCTGAGCAAATATATTCACTCATGTAGTTTTTAAACAGAAATGTGACTTAAATACATTTTGGTTACAGGATCATTCGATTTTTCGGAGAAAATTTTTTTATCAATGATGTTGACAATGTTGTTGAAGAAAGCCCAAAGACCCCAAATCAGGACTTGTAAATAATCCATCGGCTTCAATGCGACATCAAATGGTATAATTTGAAAAAGGTATTACAAAGAACAAATCTTAATTAATTTTCTATTAATCCTATATTGGTAGTTTCATCGATCAAACACCAAACATTTATTCTTAGCTTTTTTTTTCATACGTGTACTTATTCTACAGGCAAATTTTATTTAACAAATTAATTGATGAAAATTATAAAATATTTTCAACTGGGTTTTAGTGTAAGAAATAATTATAATCAATGGACAAAACAGTAATGACATCACAAAAATAAGAGATATTATTATCTGAACAAATCTGTTCACAATATAATTAAGGAACAGGGTATCAAATATCCCAAAAATATGGTTTTTAGGCGACTGGTACATAAATTGTTGTTTTTCGTATCTGCTAGCAACCTAAAAGTATCAATTTTTATTTGACATCTGTCAAAGTCAAAATTTTTGGCCGCTAGTTTGTTCATTATTGATTTACATAGTTCATATTAATGTGATTAATTATATTAGAATATAATAACAAATGTAAGTAAAATTTTATCTATTCCTTTACAAATATTAATGAAAAAGTAATGAATTTGCGAGTAAAAATAGCGGCCGTAAAGTAAATGCGGCCGTAAGGTAAATGCGGCCGTAAAGTAAATGCGGCCGTAAAGTAAATTTTGACAGATGTCAAAAATTGAAGTTGAATGAAAATTCATAATTTCTTGTTGTAATCGCCTAAAAAATGTTGTTTGCACCTCAGCTAAAAGTTCTTTTTGGGCCTCATCTGATTTGTAGCCTCGGCTTTGCCTCGGCTGCAAACTTCGGTTTCGGCCCAAAAAGATTACTTTTAGAACCTTGATACACAAATAACTATTTTATTAATAATGTTATATTATACAAAGTTGAGAAGACTATCATTAATGACATACCCTACAGATTCTGTACCGAAGTGCGAAGCAACCGGCGGATACAAGGCGTTGTATCCGATATATTATCTCGTAAATGGTGGTGAGAAACATGTTTTCATGTCAAATAAAGTTAAATAATGCAGGGTGTCTAGTCTAGCAATGAAAAAAATAATTACATCGATTATTTTAATGTTTTGGCATGTTTTCGTATCAAATATTGACTGTTCCTTTCCCTTTTTCCATTTTATGGCTGTAATAAAGTTGTATAAATTAATTACATTATTTATCCTAATATTAATAATTCAGTATTAATTACTTTGCGGGGCTAGGCGTCGGGTCGGCGCCGGGCGGTTAACGAGGCGTCGTAAAGCGGCTTGTTTTTCACGTCTTTACGGCGGTTTTACGGCATGTCGCTGGATTACGAAACTTCACCTAGCCCCCGTCTTATGAACTCCGGATTCATACAACTTAAATTACTTCTTGGGGACACGACAAGTGGTTGCCAAAAGATTTTGTAATTATAACTTTATTGTTATTTAGTTCGAACATAAATATAAGTTTTACCATAAAAATATGCATATTTAAATATAACTATCATTGAAGAAACAACCCCTGAAGGATTATATAGCTAAGAAATAATGGCTTTCGTTTTAATAGTTAAAAATTTTCCTTATATTCGATTTTTACTAAAATAATTAATAATTTATTTTCCGTGCTTTTAATATATTTTTTAATGAAATTAACTTTGGCTTATATTTTGTTTAATTGTGTGTGTAATAAGTTATTACTAATAACATTGCTACAGAGTACAGAGACTTGTTCAGGGCGACGAAAGCAACTTTGATACTCTCCCGTTGTATCTTTCACCAAATATATACTTTTTTACTTGTCAAAGAATGGGGATTTCAAGGTTTTTTGATTTTGTATGTCTAAATTTTCAATTATATATTATATATAGAGTGCCGCTTGCTTTAAAGTTTTCTAAATCCAATTTTTATTGGAGTGGATTATTTTCCGTTACTATTCCTTAGATATGTTCTTTATGATCTTCTTCCACAACTTCCTTTCTCTTGTTTTGCTCTTCCAATTATTAATTCCGGCAGCTCTTAGATCTTCTACCACGTCCCTTAGTCATGTTGACCTAGGTCTGCCCCGTCTTCTTCTTCCGCCTGGACTCTATTCGACTATTGATCTTGTTATATCCCTTTTTTCTTTTCTCTACACATGTTCATGCCATATTTTTCTTTTTTTTTTTTTTTCATTATATTTTCTCCTTCTAATTATCGTTCTATTTCATAATTCATTCTTAATCTGTATTCATTTTCTGACAACATGATTGATACTAATATTGCTCGCATTATTTTGCGTTCTATAATTTTTAGATCTACTAACTCTTTTTAATTCTCTTTCTTCTTTACTTGATAGCATAATGTCTAGATTATATATTATATAAATACAGATCGAAGTATGGATAAACATAAGTGACAAACTGCTGACTTGTCAGAGATTCGGTATCGCAACTTGTTTTTATTGTAATTTTTTTTTCCAGAAAATTCCATTGTATTTCCTTCTGACCTAAATTAATTAGTAAGTCTGTGAAAAGCATTTGTTCATGAATTCATGCCTATTTACAAATCATACAATATTTATAGTAATTATATATAATTCATTCACATACCAACATGTACAAATTTAATTTAATTCTAGTAATGTTAGTAATATTCAATGTTCAAAGGCATAGACATTCATTCAGATTCGAGTCATTCTAAAACTTTCCTTCTCATAAAATAAAATGTCACGATGTTCAGAGCACAATAAACAAGTACCATCTGTATAGGTATTACCAATTTTACAAAAACTTGATGAATCTTCGAGGCACAGTGTACGAATCATTATTTGTGATGTAATAAAGTGACTGCTAATAAATTTAACATCAATATATGCATCATTGTGCTATACCTATCTAAGTACTATATATTTGGTATGTATTTGGTACCCTGTAAGAAGCGGGATGATTAGTGGCGTGTTAATGTGAGCGCTGATGGCGGATGGAGTGCGCCTGTCAGCAGGCGCTGTCAATCACCCGGCCGGCGTCGCGACGGAGGCGGGTCCCGCGACGCCGCCCCCGGGCCACCACGCCCTCGACGCCGCCTCAGCCGCTAGGCCGAGCTGCTCGTCAAAATCATCCCCATAGCTTTCCAACCTGGACAATACTACTATCCGTCATCCCTAGTCATTCATACACTATTCGCTACGTATATATGAAGGTTGTGTATCAATGTATTTAAGGAAATTTGTTACCAGAATTGACCACAAAATAAAACCATGCACATAGGACATCATACCTGGACAGTACTACTCTTCGTTTATTGTTAATTATTCGGCGGCAATTAGTTTTGACTAGATATATATCAGGGTTGACAATTATTAAAAAACAAAAATTTTCAACGAAATCGGATAAAAAATAAAAATCACCACCATAACTTATCATAGTACCTAAATACAGGATATTTACGGTCTTTTTGTTTTATTTTTAATGGGTGATATTACAGTTCAAAAGAAGGCAAAAAACATAAAACACATTGGTAAAATATTTATAATAAATGAGATATGAATTTTTTTAGTTTTTATAAAGGGGATGTAAATTAATGTTGAAAAATTGATAGTAACCTGTGCAATGACAAATTTCACTCTTTTGTTTTTTAATTTGTTTATCTATTATTAAAATAAAATAAAAGAAGTTTGTAAGAGCATATGAAAAACATGGTATACACTACCGAAATTATCGACGCTGAAGACCTTCGTAACCGGGTGGAAGCAGCAGCGGCGGAAATTCGACAAGGCATGGACCTTGCAACTTACGTTAATTCATGGATACGCCAAGCAAGACTTTGCATACAGCAACAGGGTGATAACTTTAAACATCTGTTATAAAAACGCTTATCGTTATGTTTTAATTCCATAAAAATATAAAAAAATCATATCTCTTTTATTAAAAATATTTTATTAAGGTTTTTTAATGTTTTTCGCCTTCTTTTGACCTGTAGTATCACCTTAAAAATAAAACAAAAAGACCGTATACACCCTGTATAGTCCGATTTTTGAAAAAAGAAGCCACCGATATCATATGCGCATTTACGTATTTTTGTGATAGTCATAACAACTGCTCTGTAATGAGTGATTAACGTGTACATGCGCGGACTATGGATAATTCCGGATCATGTTCCTGTTAGAACGAATTACGGACTGATTCTGAACTGTCAATGTCATTACTGTCAAAGGTGTTAGGCTACTTAATTAGAACAAACCTTATGCTTTGGTTTTTGGTTAGACATGTTAGAAAAAAAACGATATTTATTTTTTCTTTTAGTATTATTAAAAAAAAATGACAAAAAATAGAATAAAAGGTATGGTTGAGAAAATTGATGAACAATGTTTGTAATTTTATTAAGGAAGCTGAAGAAGAGAATACTATCCCTGCAGAAAATCACAGGTTTGTATATCTTTCTTAGTCAGTAACTATTCAATAATATTATTGTTAAAGGTTTATCATAATAATTTTATTTATTTTATTCTTAGGTTGCGACTGGAGTATCTAGATCTACATATCAAAGAATTTCGAATTTTGACTAAGGTAGTGACGTAAGTAGGCTCGTCATCAATTTCGCACATGGTATTTTTGACGTTAATGGTTTCTTCTTTCAGTAATCGGACACTAATACATCGCTTCTTTCATTGTTAGACATTAATTTTGAACTAATTGTTATATTAGAAAGTGAGTATCAATAAAATGTAAGGATTTTTTTTAGCAAAATCAACTACAGAAAAGAAATTTTTACTTTTAATATAATACCCCCCTTTGATGTCATACAATTCAAATATTGAGTTAATATTAACTTGATCTAACAATGCAACATATTCATAGTAGTATTTAGTATACTTTTATAAGTGATATATTATACTCGTAAATAGTATATTAGAAGAAGTTGAACTGCCAAAAAAATCATGTGCAATATTAAATCCTTTTTGAATCGAACAAGATAGATGCTTGTACATATCTAAAACAACGATGGAATCTATGAGATAATGCATTCTGCGATTGTGGTGAAGTCCGAACAATGCCTCTTATTGTTGATAACTGTCCCATCAATCAATTACACAGTGATCTTAAAAATTTCAATGCTTACTTTGAGAAGGCATATGTAAAATTTTATTTTATTTTTTTAGTTTTAAAGCACTTCTAATTCTATAGTCCTAAACAAGTTTTGTTAAATTTTACATTATTTCAATTGATTTAAAACTGCAGGGTACTTGGGATACGAAGAACATGTCACGAGTAGTGATTGATGTTGGTGCAAAGGTGAGACCATTTTAATATGTCCTAATATTATGCAAGTATTGCAATTATTACATGTGAATAATAAATGGAGCTATCTAAATATAATTATCCCGCTTCGGGAAAGGCCAAAACTCCGAGAAAAGAAATTAAAATCGAGATTCTCAAATTTTGATAATTTCGCCGAGAATTCTCAAGGTTCTAAAAATTAAAGATTGTTAAATTTTAAAATATTTTTGTACCATCACTTAGATTATTTTTTGCGTGACAAAACCTACAATATTCGACTTTGAAAACTCGAGAAATATCGGCGAGATTTGAGACCGAGACGAGATAATAATATTCGACCCGAGATGAAATATATTACATTTAAAATGTGACGATAAGAGAAAAAGAAAAATCTCGTCTCGTCTCGTCTCACAGATAAGGTAACGTTTAAGGTCAAGTAAATAAAAAATATTTTATTATTTATGCAGTTTCAGTGTTTCATAGTGGTCTACAAATGGATGATATTGATATTTAAAGAATGTCTTATCAAAATAAAACTTTAAAATGTTGTTACGTAAACTTGTGTCATCAAGTTCCGCCCGCCACAGCAATCAAACCAAATTGAGTGTAGAGTAAAATTCATCTTTGGTGTATAAATAATAGCAATGGTAGTATCATTATCAACGTAAAAATTAAATTTTCTACTGCTAAATTAAGTAGTATCACGTTTTAATTTTTCTTGATCAAATTTATTGATAATGAATTTTATAATTTATTTTTTTCTGTTATTACATATTATATTATTACATGTTTCACTTTTCACTACATAATAATATTTTTCGCGTCACCGATGACGTAAGTATAACCTTCTATCATAATCACGTAAATCGTGAGTTTCTGGTAAGATTTATCATTTGGTTACCATAGTTGAAGTGATATAGAAAATAACTGTCCTACTAGTAGGGTAATTATAAAGAAATAACTATAAAAATAAATAAATCTGAACTTTTAAGTTGTTCATTTTTACAAATATTTCAACACTGAAGTTCCGCCTTAGTTCATATCTTCTCGAAGTCTATAATGTACTTACATTCTTTGCAACTTAAATAACTATTTATTCCCCAATAGCAGGTTTAATAATAATAATAATAATAATAATAATAAGTAAAAGACAAAGAAAGAAAAATTATTTTGATTACAACTGAAACTGCAGGGCATGAAATTATGTGCTAGCCACATCAGATTGGTATTATTGGATTGGTATATTTCTAGAAAAAATCGTTGACCGCTATGCTGGTACCCATGTTCGATTCAAAGTGTATTTGTATTTAATTGTAATTACGGTTATGTCCTGTGTCTCACATTCCCACGAGTATGTTTGCGTGTGGTCTTCGACACTTGAGCCTTACTTGAATGTTTCTCAGACAAAGTTACTAATTGGTAACATAAGATGTACTAAGTCTGATGGTTATTCGCAAAAGGTACACTTATTCACACCAGAACCAGAACATCTTAACGGTTATTAGCATACGAGAATATGCTTTCATAAAAAATCAATGTTCCAATGATCTAATGATCTAGTTACAGTTCATTTTTCCTGTGGTTGTCTTTACGTCATTGTTTTCCGAACCTAGGAAATAACAAGTAGTATATCTATTGTTTATTGTCACGTTGGCACCCTTCAAGAAAATTAAGCGTTTGTCTCTTTCCTACTAATGGGATAAAAAAGCGATAGCGAATAGGAGGAAAAACTTATATTTTCCAAATAAAGTAAACGTTAAATTATAATATATATTAGTCAGAACTTCTGACAGTTTAATTTAAGTAACCTCCTAATTGTATTAAGTTTAGAATGATATATTTGTAAAGGAAACAGTGAGTTTTTTATTTATCATTTATATTTATAGATTTATTTTCAGGTAAAAGGAAAACTAACCTAACAGAATCAATCCGCAATTTGTTCCAACAAAAACGTAGTCAGGAACTATCCATAGTCCGCGTCCGCGCGTACTTAAACTGCGGTACATGAACTGATACTTGAACTAATCACAAACCGTCAGGAATATATAGTTGGAACAAAACTTGTATCTATCACTTTCGTAACTGTCTATTCTGTCTTCGAATTGTCTATGACGTTATATGTCGTCAACATATTTCTTCCCTTAGTACGAATATGATGCGATGAAGTGAGGCGTACCACAAGAAAAATGTACTAAAGTTTCTAATATAATTTCATTTCTATGCATTCATCATTTGACAATATGTTTAAATATTTCAAATGAATAATACAAATGTGAACATGTACTGAAGCGAAATTTTGTTACGTTTCTTAGTTGAGAAATAAATTCGTGTGTATTTAGTGCTTAGTGATTGTTTGGGGAGGCACGGAGGGAGGGAAAACAAGAGGATATTTTTTAATCTAAAGAGAGCGCCATTTTCATTTAGAGTGCAGTAGTGAAAATGGATTTGAATGGTTATAGCCAGTAGTTGGTTTCTACTGTAATTGCCTGCTAAAAGTATTTTCCCGTGTTTCCACCGTAAAATTAAAACCAGGTAAACACGAAAATTCATTGCATCAACGACAACCAGAATAAAACAAATTTGGAAGTTTCGGTAAAAATAAAACAAAAAGTAAAAGTAGAAAATTGACAATAAATATACGTACATATTTGGTAATTAGTATAAAAAATACACTCGTGAGTAAAATTTAAAAAAAAGTTCAATGTATTAAGAAACCTTTGTCGCTGAAACATTGGTGTCGTTGGTTCAAATCCTACTCCTGACATAAATATTTCTGAATACCCCTTTTGTACAATATGTTTACCTTGTAAAATATATGTACATGAAATGTAACAAATAAATATGTATCAAAAAAATTTACAGAATATAAAACCCTGAAAACTAATAAAATAATATGTTAAACAGATAATATACTTAATATTATTATATATTTTTCTTTTTCTTGTCATCAAGTATTGTTATTAATTGTTAAAGTTTTGGAAGTATGTAACGAAAAATAATTTTTTGGTATAGGTATAAGTCTAGGTATAGTATACCAATTTTAACTTTATTATGAATCCATTATTATCTCAAGATGATGCACTGTTGAAAGCTAATTGAATATTAGGTGATTAGTTTCAAAATTAATTGAATTTTATCTATCATCTGAATTGTGGTTTTTCAATAGAAAATGTTAGGAAACATGTTTTGTAAAACAAGACAAAATGTGTGTATAATACATGTAATTTTTCATCTAAAAAAAAATTTCGACATGTATGGAAAGCTTTCTTCTGGAAAAATAAAGAAGAAAATTACTTTTCCCTCTCTAGAGAGGAAATATTAGAAAAATTCATTATTAAATTAAATTTTTTTATTTAATAATGATATTCTTTTTAAAAAATTATGACAGTTATGACTTGTTCTTTTCTTTTTTTCACATTATTTTACAATTTGACAACTTGAATTAGCATATTAGCAATATACAATTGCATTTCTAAACGTCAAAGTTTACAGTACAGTCATAACCTAATTTTCTTACTTATCATGTTCTTCCTCCTTTTCGTTCGAATATATCTATTTTTGAAATAAGTCGTAAAAAAAAGATTAACACAAAAAAGCACTTTTTTCACTATCACTCGAATGCTTCACTCGCTACGCTCCTGAGTCAAACTCGAACTCGAGTGGTAAAAAGATACGCTTTCCTCTCTAGTTTGACAAATAACTATTACTATCGGGATTTTGGATATGTTTTTCGAAAAATTTACAGAAATATATTTTGAGGTCTTGCAAAAAAATTAAGTGAATCTTTTTGTGTTTAAATCGAACCTACAAAGTAGATATAGTTGCTCTATATACCTAAGTTGTGACGTCTGTAGGTTTGCTTGGAAGACATATTTGTTTCTTGAAATTGTTTGATAGGACAAAAAAAATTGATATGAAAATATATGTAGAATAATATTTGAGACTAAATGTATGGATACTCCTATATGAAAACAGTACATGAAATAATAATATAATTTTATTTTTTTAATTCTTGAAATATAATTTTTACTTAAAATTATCCACGCATGAAGGCCAGATCCCAAACATTGTGGTTAGACGCGTTTGAGTGTCTGTAATTTAAGGCATGACGCATTTGTATCACTATATTTGCAGACGATTATTTATTCAGTTTGAAAGTTATAATATTTTATTTGACGTTTGAAACGAAGTGAAGTTGGATAAGAACACTGATACGTCACTAGACAAGGGGTGAAGTGGGGTAATTCAGCCGCATTTTCAAGGATTATCACTTTTAATAGCAGTTTTTTCTTTATTAAAAATCAATTTAGGGAAAAATAAAAAAATCAGGTTTAAATATTTCCATTATTCTTTCGATTAGAGCTAAAAATAAAAAATCGTTATTCTAAAACTGATGTAGTATTTTAACCTCGCTATTCCTGTTTTCTGTGAATTTTTTCTATTGTCTATTTGTCCTACCTTCGCTCCCGAAGTTCGCAATCTGCACGGGTGGCTGCAGTTGCAGTTTCCCCCCGGAACTATCTTGCAGAATCGCGGAATCGGAACCGGAACTTAACTGGAGCGCGCATCACAACCCACTGAACAGTGGCGCCGCGTAGCGACTCGCAGTCGAACCGCGCATGACACAGACGATGAATTTATTTACCACACGCATTGCAAAATTCAAATAACTTCACTTCGCATTCGTATCCATTTTGGTGGAAACAGAAAATATACTCACTTAAGGATAGTTAAGGAAAATATTGACTTTCCAGTTTTGGACGTCTCAACTAACGTAATGGATAAATAATGATAATTTCTCAAATATGAGTGGGACCCTGTAACTATGGGCGCTATTATTTGGACTTGTTATGATACCAATTGCAAATATCAACTACAATGTGCTATTCTATAATATTACTGATTATTTATGGTTGATTTGTACTTATATATACTCATACATATATAAAGAACACTCTACAAGTCCACACTGATGTGCGAATGTCTTAAATTCATTGCAAATTTGGATTTCGACCTTGTGCAAAATATAATATGACTCAAAGCACCCACAAAAATTGTCCAACACTACAATATAACCTTTTCACAAAATGTCACCACTCAAATTTCAAACAATACCGCCAAGCGCACAAACCAAACGTCAGTATCACACTAGTGAAATGATTATAACACTACCCTTCGCGCTAGAGAATCGTTTACAAAATGAGTGACGTCATATTGCCATGTTGCACTCAAAAACCGCTAAATGATAGATTATAACACTTTTGAACGCGTATCACTAGTGTTATAAGTTACAGAATAGGCACTCTGGTTTGTAGGAGGTAACAGAAACCAGCATGATGATTTAATCATTTTTTTAAATTTTCATAACCTCTGTTTTTCAAGCAAGCAGTACATATTCTATTTTAAACTGAAAAGTACTATTTAGTGACAATACTTGATTGATTTTATGAATAATGAATTGGAGATGCCCGGTTGAAATTCCAAGAACTAATCGATTTATTAATAGAGTCTGCTGACCAGTCTGACCTGTTGTTAAATTTCATTTTATTGATAACTTCCTAGGAATTTGCATATCGAATTAGAGCAGAATGGAGGAAACTAGTATCAATGATTTATTATGGCGACATGCTCGATTACATTCAAATTACTGCAACAATATTAAGTATTAAAAAAATATGAATTATAATACAGAATTGAGAAGTGGTCTATGAAAAATTTATATATTCGGAATCTTGTCTGCTTAGATGAAATAGTAACGAAACAGTTATTACATCAGAAATGTACACTCATGGCCAATATAAAGAAATATGATTCTATCCAAATTATATCGATCTTATAAAATTGTACTTTAACAAAACTATACACAAAATTATACTGTTGTCACCATGTACAACAATAAAATTATATTTATTTAGAAACGTACGGAAAGCGGTGGTTCCTTTAATTAGTTCGCTCCGACCATAGGTGTAGTTAGAGAGGTATATTATATAAGCAATCTGAACCAAATTTCTGTAAATTTTAATAAAATTTATCTTAATCTTAATAGGAATGGCAAAGTTTTTTTTTTCTAGGAAACCAAAAATTAATGTTTAATGAATTGTGTTAAATATTGTTTCCTAATTAATATCCATAATATTCCAATTGAGCGGAATGTGAGAGCTTTATCCATCTACGAATGTTGTGCCATAGATGATCATGATGTGAAAAAAATTTGATGTGTCCAGCACATAATCTCTCGCCTGTCCTTTTATACTTATAATCAGGATCATTTCTTTGTTTCTTTTATATTTTTTCTTATCTGCTATTTTTTTTTTGTTTTTCTCAAATTTTCTCTTGGTTCTCGCAATATCCATAAATTGTAATATATGAACATCCGTGCGTTGCCTGCTGACTCGTTATAATGAATTATATAAATAATTATTACTTACAGTGTTAGTACAATTCCTTCCAGATTATTCGATTATTATTTTTATAATACTTTCATATGTAATAGGTATATACCATTAGTAACAAGCAGGAGTGAGTTACGCAAAAATTACAAGTAAAATTCGGTATTCGGCAGGACAATTCCACGAAATATATATCCAATCAGTAATTTGTCACAATTTTAACGGACGTTGTATCTAAGCAACGCCTATTTGGTCGTGTAATTTCTCTGGCAATTGCCAGTAACTAACAATTGTCCGTGAGATTTAAATCTGATTGGCTCAATTCACTAAAATTCTGTGATTTAATTGGATGACAAATTATAAATGGAATTGTCACTGTCAATTATAATAATTATCACTGTCAAATATAAAACATTTATTTCCATAGGTAATCAGATTAACTGCAATTATTAAAAAAAACGGAATCATTAGTAACTTGTAATAGATGAAAAAACTTTAAAAACTATAAAATTTTAGCTGACATAATCAAATTATTATTTTCAAAAATTCTCTTATGTTCATAATTAATTAAGAGATTTTAGAAAAAACAATTGAGATCTTCCTGAAAGCACCAATACCAAAATCTAATCAGATTTAATACGTGTTCAATAGTCGTACAAGGAAGACATGTGGTATGTGGTGTCTACATCAGTATTTTTTAATTTTATTAAAATCTCAATAGTAGAAAACTAATTAATAAAACTTTCGCGACGTAGCTATTAGCACAATATGGAAAAGAAAAGTAGTGATGCTCTAGTGAACATAAACTTTTGACATACCGCGCTGTAGCTGTGGATTTGATATCGTAGGGACATCTCACTTTTTTCAATGGAATTTATTTATAAAAATTGAATATTTTATAATAAATTTTATATTTTTATACTCTTATTGAACTCTAAAATTATTGTTCCCTTGGAAAACTACGTTGCTTATAATTCTTGACTCTATACTTAATTATCTATAACTTGTTTTGATTTTCGTCGTTCTCCGTCGTACTTTATTTACGTTGGTGACATACTTCTTTGGCATTTAGTGAAAATAATTAAAAGATGGCTTGTGCAATTACGGGGATGAGTTAATTCTAGGGCTGGACACCGGAGGAAATGGAAGCATCTTCCTGTTTGTTATCACAACAGAGCTAGTCACGTCGGGTGTAATGACGCAGCTTGTGCATAAATCAGCCCAGCACGTTCTAATTTCACTTAATTAATACCGGGTGTCTCGGCGGTCACGCCGCCACTCGTAAATATCTCAACGTCGCGACGCCTCATTCAATTACGTCACACATACTCCCTGATCGTCATCACCGCCCATCATTTACCATCAGCACTTCTTCTCTTTCCAATATACTAAGACAATTCATAATAATAAGAGTGTCTAAGAAATTAAACAGAAATCATTTGTGGCAAATTCAAGCTTTCACCAGAATCTTCAGCATTTTTTTTTTTTAATATATTTCAAGAAAATAAAAATATATCAAGCTTCCAGCAAATATCTTTCTTCTTAAGATATTTATTAGACGAATCACTTTATGATTCCAAGTAGTTGTAAATATACTTTAGGAGAAGACAACAAAATTATCCTATGTATGACTCACTGTTTTTCAACGAATGATTCAGTACTGAAATAAAAATTAAATTACTTACAGGATAACAGGAAAAACCTGCATATTTTGAAGTGACGCATTTCTGAAATAATTAGATTGTCTGAATTAATTCATCCAAAAGTTATCAATCAGTAATATACGTTAAGAGTTCATACAATGCACATTAAAAACTAGAGGTCTTTAATCTAGCATTATATTTCGGATAAACAACTGATCACATGGCAAATCTTTAAATTGTCTATTTATTATCTATATAGTTCTTATTATATTCGGAAGAATGTTTCTTTTTAGTTTTTGTTATAGGTTTTTGTATACATATACAGAATGTTCATTTTACATGAGCCACCATTGCTATCTCGAGAATTATAAGAGCCACGAGGTCGGTTTAATTAGCAAAACAATTTCTATTTTACAAGACTATTAAAATGAGCCAAACAACTTTTTTTATACTAGTGGTTCTCATTTTTTATTTTAAATGGAACTCCCTATAAATTTTTACATATTTGGAATCTACATAAAATTGCAAATCAAATAATATGTTTGAAGCTAAATTTTAGTTAAAAAATAAAATCCCTCTGTTGTCATTAATTTTGTATACTTTTACCTTAAAATAGCAGTTACCATGAATAAATAGAGAATAAAAGACAAATTCTGCGAAAAATTTAATTTAGATGGATGTTCCAATAATACAATATCTTCAGCAATGACAATAATATCCCTACAAATATTTGGGACCAGTCCATTTCGTCGTGTATCACCCATAATATTCCTCTAATAATTTTTCAGTCTTCTAAAGTTCCTTAATAAAAATGTCGCTATACCATCGCATCTTACTTATCTTCACCAAAATGTCGCTAGCATAGGATTCTTCTTGTAATAACATATTATATGGTTGTCCAAAAATAAATGAAGCAACAAACGTCTAGTCTCTAATATCAGAATTAATTAGTTCGCTGGAGAAGGGGGTTAACCCCCAAAACCCGCTCCCTGACTACACCTATATTTTCTCTCGGAAAATTATTTTGTTTTGATTTAAAGTGAAAGTTTTTCTAAATGGTAAGGTATTTTACTTATCGTTAACTAAAATCGGTTTAAAAGATATGCATTTTAAATATATGTCCAGGAGAAATTGATATCTCCATTATTACGGTATTTTTAAAAGTACTTTACTAACCTAACTAATTATAAAACAACAACGAATACATTATTATTATATTTTTAATACACATTTGGTCAAGAGATATCGTTAAATTGTGTATTTCTTATTGTATTAGTACGTAGAGCTATGTTAGAAAGAAGCCGAAAGAATTTATGTTAATCCCCTATCATCGCCGGTACCCAATTTAGTAGATGCACTTCTGGAATGTAAGGAATAATATGTTTCCGATATTTATTCCCGGATTCCCCAGTTTTAAATTTCGGCGGGCACTTTCCATTTTCCGCTCCTCATAAACAACCCCCCCTGGAAATAAATAAATACCGCCCATTAAATCATCCCGTACAGTTTCCAGGTCGCGCCGGTTTCCATCCCGTGAAACACCGCTCGGCTGCTGGACTTTGACGTTTTTATTACAGGCGCGGAGCTAAGAGCGGATTGGCCGGATCCTGCCGGAGCCCGCCATACATCACCGACGAATTTACAGCGGTCAAGGTTTAGGGAAATAAGGGCACATGCTGCCATAGTTTTCAATAATCAATAGCAAACATTTCCCAGGTTAACAAAAATAAAAAAATTAGATAGAATAATATTTTGACGGAATATAATCAATATAAAAATAAAGTAATCGTTTCGTCTGATACTCGAATGGACGAAACTATTGTTAACAATAAATATGGTATATCTAAGTGTGTTACTTTATAAGATATTTTGAAAATAACTATACCTTCATTATTGACATTATTAGATACTCCAAAGTAATAGCTTTTTCTTTGAACGGACGAAAACTGACATCCTTCCGGTGTGTTTTCGAACGGAAAATTCATTATTCCGGTATTTTAGTGTAGTAACTATGCTATGAAAAATAGCAGTTCGAGAAAGTTTTTTCCGGCCGGTGACAAAGCATTCCCATACAGGACGCAGTCCATTGTTTCCATAAATAAAAATACAATAACATTTATTTCATTATTGTAGAATATAAAGCAATAAAAAAAAAATAGTTTATGACTTCCCAGACTCCTAGTGTTACTGGCCTCGTCTTCGGCTCGTCCCGCAATTTCCACCACCATCCACGAATACATAACTTTCCCTGCTAGATAAGCAATATACTATTTTAGTATGAAACACATTTATAATTTTGTTTACAATAAAGTACAAGCTATTTGCTATCAAATGAAATTATAATTGTTAAATAAAATGTATTTCTACTCGGGGGTAATGTTTCAAATGATGTGATGATAATTACGTGAATGTACCGCAGCTAGATTATATTTTTATGGAGGGCAGAAGGACTAAAATTTTAAAAGTCAAACTATTTTTTTTAATGTAAAAAAATACAATACAGGTACGTACAAAATATAATTTATATAGGTACATGAAAATAGTACAAGGCACACTATAATATTTGTAACTTTCTATTACGTTTACTGTTAAATTTTCTTAAAAATAAGCCAAAAAAATACTTAAAATACAATCAAACAAAAAAAACAATAACAGTACAAAAACAAATAAATGGTTTAGATTTGACAAGTTCATTATTCATTAACCAGATTCTTTTGAGGTGTTACTATTGCCTAACGACGGGGTTCTGATTCGAAGATATGATTTATATAATCATATTAAAAAAATTTTTATAGTAAAATGATGGAAGAAGGTAGGAATCTATTTTCGCTCCTGGAAGGGCAAAAGCTTTTACAGGAAGGACTTTGTACTGCCTTGCCTCCCTCTGGAATGACAATGACGGGTTACAATCACATAATACATACACCAGACGGTAGAAGACACGAGAAGAAAGAAATTCACACAAATCCAATGAAAGTTAGGGCTTATAAATTTTGACATATGTCATTGAAAACAACAACTGTTAATTCCGGATGCAGATAAAATGTTCAAACGCTCAGGCCTACATTAAGATATGGTAAGAATTGAAGAATTTCTTATTGTTACAGATGATGTTTTTACCATTAACTTTATTTTAGTACCGAATTTTAAATTGTTAAATGATGAAGTAGTCTTAGTAATTTTCAATATGAATTAGTTTAAATGGTTATTAAAATTATTATTTAAATAATTTTACTGTCAGTCAAATCCTTTGAAGTACCAAATATACTTGTTCTAGAAAAGATGCTTGGTACGGCAAACAATGTTAATCCAAACTGACAATTGAGTTTTTTTTTATCAGAAATACATTATAAATGGAAATTTATGAAAATGTATCTGAATTTCTGAGCTATACCAGCGGACTAAATTTACATCTTTTTATTTATCATATAGCAAGTAGATACTTTTGAATAATTAACCAAGTAGTATTAATGCAATATTACCAACTATGAAATATCAACTAATTAAACTAATTTTTAAATTATATTCAAAAAAAGAAAATAGCCGTTCAATTACCAAACATGTAGTCGCCGCCAACCCATGTAGATGTGATGTCACTTCGACAATTTTTGCCATGCACATTGAAAGTATTAGTTTTCTTTGTCTTATTAATGTTGTTCAAGTATGATTTTTAGTTTGTTTTAGGGGCGGGGCTTATTTGTTTTTATATTATGTATATTCCTTAGAGCAATGGTTATACCTAAATATAGGTACTATTTTTATTCATTTTAGTTAAAATACCGGGAAGTATTATTAACAGCACATGTCAACAGTTAATTTTAAATATTTTTGAGTTTTTCGATATATTATTTTTATTTTTATTTTATGAAAATAATAATGAAATTATCTTTCTGTTACTTTTTACCAGCAATAATAATTAAAATTTAAATATTTTAAATGAAAATATTATATTTAATACTAATACTTCCATATCTGAGTTTAATATTAACTAAAACAAAAATTTCATTCAAGTGGTAAAACCAGACTAACAACTGGATATTTTAGGATAACAACTGTTTTAAATGAGAATTGTGTCTGAAATCTAATATTATTTGTTGACTTAGCAAATATTTATTTATTTACTAAATAGCATGTAGATTTAAAAAAGTACAACATTAGTTAGACAAATATCATAAATTTTAGAATATTTCCAATGTTATTTAATCTATATTTATTCCAGCTTAACTTCATACTATCTTATAATAATGATCTATAATATATCTATAAGTATTACTGTACATAAAACTGTGTTTGTTCTATCTGAAACATTTTTCGCAATAGTCGATGAGGCGTCGTTCCAAACGCATCACGTAACTTGGTAAGAGCCGCCACTAGGAGTTATTAACACGGGGTATAAAGTCTGGCTGGCGTCTCCACGACAATTAACTAAATCTCCAGTATTAACCGCCCTACATAAAATATCACACCAGCGGTATTATCGGTAATTGGTTTGGGAATAACTTCCAGCACTATATTGCCAAGTTGCACCATGATGAGGGGAATACCAGAACAGGAAACTGGGAAATATTCTACAAATGAAAAATAAATCCCTTAAATTAACATTGGCACGACATTTCTAAAAGGAACGTGTCGTCATATAAATTTCTAATAACTTAGCCGAAGAAGTTTAAGATTTGGAATTTTATTTTGTTCATGAGTGTTCACGATATCTGTAACATTTTTCTATAGAACCAATGTTCTCCAAGGACTTTTTATTATAGGTACTATTGTCTATGTTTCACTCCCATAAAACAAAACACTATATACGAAGTATTTAAGTGTCTAACTATTGTGTTCATATAATCATATAAATATTAACATAGGCATACTTTAATTGTTGTAAATACATATTATCTGACAAACAGACAAATGTTTTTTCTCCATTTTAAAAATGCAAAACAATTTTATTAGTTTTTATTAGAATTAATATCTTTTTAAGCATTCATTTCTTATTTCACATCAAAATTTATACAAATTATTATATTTTCTTAGTAATGAAAGTATATCAATTATAGCTTGTTCATAGATATAAGAAAACTATGCCCATTAGACCCCTGGAGTGAGTAAACCCTAAGTGGATTAAAGAAGATTTATGGTTGCAAAAATGTCAAAATTTCCAGAGATGGATTTAGAATATTTTTTTTTCTTCTGCTGCAGAATGTACAATTTTCCATACAGTGCTACATGGCACATCGGTTGCTTCAGCTGTTGTTTTAAGCACTGAATCACAATTTTTGTCTTTATTAAAATAAAGATAAACATTCCGAATAATTTCTTTCGCGTCGCTCGATGCGTTTGCGATGCTGGGCTTCGTCGACAACGTCCTCTTGTTCATCCCATGGTCTCCACATTTTGACTTCTTTTAATTTATATCAAGTAGTTGTTTCAAAAACAAATTCGATTCAATTGAACTCATATTTTTCACTTACCCTTTATAAAGGAATAATTTAGAAAAGGGATTATCTATGTAGCTGTATGATTCTAAACAAAACCTATGGTTGGTTAAACAGTAATCTGTTTTATGTTAATGTTAGAATTACGTTAAATATAGAAATTTTTAATTTTAATTGCATTACGAGAAATAACAGTAAAGTTCATTTTTCCCGTAATCCGGCCCCTTCAATCGGTGCTTGGACCGCATGCTGCGGGCCGGTTTGCCACCGTCATTAGTGACCCAGGTAGATTTTCTTATATCTATGAACAAGCTATATATGCATTTTTCTTAGTCATCACTTTGCATTTCCAATCAATGGTGGCTACGCCAATGGGTGTACCTGTTAACAATGATACAAATATAAAAACTTACTATTATCATCTAGTTATTTATTTATGATTTAAATTTTAGATTAATATATTTTTAGTATGTAGGTAATTGAACAAACTCAAAAAAATCAAGTACAGCCCTGATTTTCCTTGGATTTTTACTTCCATAAATCTTGTGCACAGTTACCCTCGGCAGGGTTCTAATAAGGACTAAAACCCTAGAGTTGCGAACAGAGTATACCTAACTAATGGTTACAGAATGAATTTTTGGCTGTATGTAATATTCCGTTTTTATATTACATATAAATGAAAAATTAAATTCCGAAATTAACATTGGTGCGACATTTCTATATCTGTAATCCAAAAAACACTGATATAGAAATTGATAGCAAATATAAAAATGAAATGCTGAAAACTATTTGGTATTCTTCCAAATGAAAAATAAATTTCCTAAATTAACTTTGACACAAAATATCCGGAAGGAATAGGGGCTTTAAGTACCCTAGAGAACAAAGATTCTCATATAGCAAAATTGTTAACAAATAATAGAAAACAATTACTGAAAACTTTGTATTTCATATTAAATAGATAAATATACAGGAATATAAATTCTAGTTGGTATCCTTAGTTAACTAAAGTAAACGACATTCATAGGAAAAATAGAACTTTAAGGCAGTTTTTTGCTTGATAATAAATTTATTTATTTATTTGATGTGATATATTCTAACTACTAGTATGATGTTAACAATTGAAAATTCAAACAATTGGAACAATATCATACTGATAAAATTCCGTTACCCCGAATAATCCCCGCTACCAAGTAAGTAAACAATTGTTGTTGTTTGTAATTCCGAGTTTGACAGTTAATTCATATTTAAAAATAATAAATTATTTCATTTTGGGTTGTTTTTCGAATTTATCTCACCAAATACCACACGACCTTTCTAATTTTCTCAGAAAAACTTTAATTTTTAAGCACTCATTTTTTTTCTGTTTTTCGGCTTACTCGTTTGTTTGCTAAGCGAAAAAAATTCGTGCAAAATGAAACATAATTGATAAAATCAGAAGGTCTTATATATTACGTCTGGTTATATATTGCTTAATATAATCTATAGGAAAATCTTTTCTAAAACCTATTGGTATTAAAACATATTCCATCTTAAAATGGGTGAATCAAAAGATACTACATGAATTTATTATAGAAAACAGAATAATCTCATATGTATTTGTAAAAAATGTGTTGTTTCCTACTTTTGGGAATTCTGAGCCTGTCCAAAACCAAAAAATAAATTTATTAAATAGACTTTGTTACAAGTAATGTAATTACGTTTTAAATAATAATTCTGAAACTTAAGATGATTTGTAGTACAATATATGTTATAAGTCCTTGATAAAGTAATTTAGAATCCGGATTCCTTTTGAGATTGTTGTGTTGTGAATAAATCAATTTTTGTTTTCATACTGCAGTGTTTCAGTCCTTGACGTTTTCATAGTCGTCGTATTTTTTGCCATTTCAAATATTGTTAAACTAGAAATTATTCACATATCAGATCTTTAGTACCTTTAAAAACAAACTACAAGATCTTAATAGTCCTTATCACATGCAAGTATCAATGCAAACAACCAACTCCATTTCTTTTTGCATTCTTGTGGCCCTAGTAGTCGTGTCCCGGCAAATACTTCCTATGGGTATATTTAGCCGCAAAGAATGCAAATTACGTGTCTAGGCGTTATCATTCGCGTATGAAATATATTGTACATATCATCACGCAATGACCATACTATGACGGTTTTATTTCAAAATGAATATTCATTTCGTAGTAGGGTAGGCTTAAACACATTATTGCCAATGGGGTTATGGTAATAAAATAATGAAATGAGGACGATTGTTTTAATAGTTTATGTATTCTCAATTGACTGTTTATGGAAATTAAAATGTAACTGTATTAGTATAGAATATTATTCATCAACATGTAAAATTGAGAAGTGAATTTCACAATGTTACAACGAGGCGAGACCAGACTAGATAAACATCTGTTTCGCCTTGTCTCGGTATAACGAGACAAAACCTTGCCAAGACGAGACAAGATACGACCCGAGACGAAACGAAAGAAACAATGTCTTGTTTCGTCTTCAATTTATCTCCTTTTTCGTTTTAATACATAATATAAATAATAATATGAATTAAAAAAATTAATTTTGTACAACTAGATGTCTAGGTAAATCCGAGTGCGTCAAGTTCTAATATACAGGTGTAACAGAAATAATTACATTAAATTTAACCAGTCATAGAATTCGTCGGGAGCAACAATATTTATTAGTATTTTTTCTGCAATTTCTTTTTTTAGCGATTTTATCACCCCATATATTAATGAGTTTCATAGTAATTTGATCGAGTAAAAAAGAGTATTTTCAAATAAGTTTTGAAATTAACAAATAAATCAATTAATAATTATTATAAAATTTATAAAACCTGTGAAAATACCTGCCTTTACGACTAGCAAGTACCTAGAAATGTTTTGGCCTATGATCAATTAAGTTTAAAAAGAAATACTTCCTGCATCAAAATTAAAAGGAAATATTTCATTCTACCATAGGCGCATAAAGCAGTAATGAGTCTGAGAACCACAAGCTTGATATCAATAAGCCATCCACATCAAAAAGGACCATTAAAAGAAAAATTCCAGTAAAACACAAAATATCAAGACTAGCAGCAAAATTAGAAAGAAAAGCATCACCAATATTAAAGTCGAAAAAGGATTAAGATTATTTTAAAACAGAAATAAAATATGTCAATAAACATGATAAGTATTTGTCTTATTTGGGAAGCTAGAAGTGACGAATATTAAAATGTAACATGGTAATACAAAAGGACATAAATATCATCTTTTCAAAATGCACCAAAATTGATATAATTTCTTTTTTGGTAATGAAAATGTAAACCAAAAAAAAAACACTTATTACAGACATGTTTACAGAAAAACACAATGAGGAAGTAAGTTATTTATTTGTACTTTATTCAAATTTTCAAATTACACCTAAGGTCCTAAAATTTTGCAATTCATTTTTTAATTTAAAATTGTCCAGCGTCCTTCGTCTTAAATCTATTCATTTCTTAATATCTGGAATGATCTATATTGTCAAAAAATTACAAAAATGAACAGCTGCAAAGCGAATGTGTTACAAAAATATCTATTAAAACAAAATAATTCATAATCATGATCGAGACATCTCGGTAGGTCATCTCGTTTTGTATTGCCTCGACGTTATCTCTACAATATTTATCTCGTCTCGAAATGAGATAAACTAGTAGCGAAATGAGACGAGACGACACGAGATATTTGTCTCGTCTCGCGGCAACAGCGAAAATTTTGTTAGCTTTAATGAATCTGCAAAGAACCTATAGCTTATAGAGAGCTCCGAACGACTCAAACACAGTGGTATTTTTTCATTACTATCAACAAAAAAATTCGTCTCATATAATAAAAATATAATTTTACAGTTATATTATAATAGTTATTTAAGCTAAAAGGAATGTGAGCACGTTTTAACATTCTACGAAATTGTAATTAAATTAAATTAATTAAAATTGTATTAAAATATAATATACCTTTATTACGGTTGTTAAAATAATATTTGTGTAAAATTACAATCACAATCAACAGATATTTGAGTTCGGATTCTTTTATATACGGCCTGAACTTGTATGAAGCTATATACCACTAACAGTTCTGGCTCTTTTTATTAAACCCAGATTATATACGTATTATTTGCTCTAGTTTTCCTAATTTTTAATTTATTTAATTCATGCTTCAGTATTTCATCTAATTCCTCAACATTGTTTTATTTGATTCAGAATATGCTCCACTTTTTTTGGCCTATTTAATATCTGTAAGATAGTTACTCATATTTTATTCTCTTTTAATCTAAACATAATTATATGCTAAGTTACTAACAGAATGAACTATTGTGATGAAAATTATAGTTGAGTTGTGTGAAAATAAAGCCGGCATATCATTTGTTATCGGATAAAAGCGTTGTACAAAATAATGAATGTTTTGACATTAGAATCAAGTTTAATCTATTACACCTGGCATGATCCATAACATCCGTGGTTTGTTCAATAGTTTATTGGTTTTAGAAAATGAAGACGTTATTAATAAATATTATTTTATAAAATTCTCCAATCAATAACGATTTCGTGATCCAGTCTGTATGGGTTGATATGACTCCATGGTTACAGTCTTACAGTATTGTATTGTATTGTATGTATATGAGGGTTTTAAGCGTTTTGCCGCTTTTTGTCAACGCGACCTAGAAGATCTATTGTGACAGCCCTTACTTAGTTTTCCGGAAGTAGATCCAGATTTTTGGTGAAGCCGATTAGGCCTCAAGTACCTGAAGTACTTGTTTCGTGACATGTTTTACTTGCATTTTAGTGATGCAGGTTGTCAGCCTACAGTCTCTGCAAGGCCAGCACACACCGAGCCGTTGTGCGGCAACCCATCCAATTGGACAGGGCGGGCTATGTTGCTTATCTACACGATCAGACAAGACACGCCACGACCACACAACCGTACTGGCTGACCAGTCTTACAGTTATTTTTCTCGTGTATTTTTGATAGGAGTCAGAAGTCAGTATGATAATAATGTTATCGTTATAAATAAAGTTATTACTTAGTTACCAGTTTACTTTTCTATATGGAAACAAAGGTTTTATATCATGAAATTTATAAAAATGATTTACATTATAGGAATAATGTTTTTACTGAAACCGTAGCGAAAGTACTATTTCCGTTCCTAAAATGCGACACGAAAGTTGCATTTCCTTGACTAGCCATGAAAATATTTAAACATTTTTGTTATACCTCACTTTTGATTTTTTAGGCTATAGATCTACAGCTTCTTTTATATCTACAGGAACCTCCTTGCTGTGATTAATTTCGAAGACATTGCAAATTACTGTACGCGCGCGTATCAAAAATGCAAACCTGATAGTTTAATTTTTGTTTATTTACAATTTTTTCTGTCACTTCAGAAACGAAAGAAGCACACTAGTAAATATTTATGGTTAAAATGATTTACTTATTAAACTTATTTTTTTTTTATTATAATCAAAAGTTTCAGAAAAAAATAATGCATAATAATTCGTCATAAAAATTTTTGTACTTGACTCGGTGCCATAAAATACTCGGCACAAGGTGCCTCGTATTTCAATACGGCTCCTCGACAGTAATGTATCATTTGCCTGACTTCTGCGTTAATAACTATTTAAGAAATTTAAATAAAATTATTATATTCCGTCGTCAAGGCAAAATAATAAACAAAAGACATTAGATAATTCAATGATTTTTTATAAAAAAATATAGTAAGTTCTGTGTTCATGTAACTGCTACACTTGAGTATTTTTATTTTTACAAACCTAAACAAGTACATTTTCTTTGTTTTGGCTGTAACCGTTCGTAACAGCACAATTACCGCAATGCAGTAACACAATTACATCAAGACAATTCTCTTAACTCATCTGAAAACTGCATTCACAGATTTAAAACTAACTCAATCTTACTAATGTAATTGCCGCACCAAAAAACAGGGGTAGCCGAAACTTACATTAACACGGTTATAATTCCTTCGGCTGTTTTGCTTTATCAAAACAATTAGCAAATTAATTTAGGAGGGAACATTTTAAAGGGAGGGAAATATGAAGAAACGTAGATGTAGATGAACATTGAGTTAAAATGTCAACAGATAGAAACTCAAATATCTGCCAGAATCTCTGTAAATACTAAATTAATTTAATTAATATTTTCCCATCCTTAAATACATAAACTGAAGCAAAAATCTGATGTAGCCCGCATATAAGTTCCCAGCTTAAAATTTTGTTTATATAACGCATATTTTACTTTTATTTTCAATGAGAATTTGTCTTAAACAACTGGAAACATAAAAATTTTAAATACTTTCGTTTTGGTTTTTCGAGAATCTCGTCTTAAATAAAATACTTAATCCATCGATATTTGAGCTTCTCAATACATTATTTATTATAGTTTTTGTCCAGAGTACCAAAGTAGTCATTTAGAGCAATCGCGACTTCTTCATATATTGAAAAAAATGACAGCCAAAAAAAACCTTTGTACATTACGAAATGGATAGAAATCAACCAGTGCTAAATCTGGAGAAAATCAAACCAATCTATATCTGAATACATGTTTCCCCACTACTTATCATTGCACTATCTTATTTTCCGCACGGTTAAAAATTTTGTTTTTAAAATATAGCAAATTTGTACCTACTTCGATGCCTGTTCCTAAATCAAACAAAATTGAATAATTTTTTTTTTCTTGAGATATTTGATCTCAAAGCTACATTTCAAAAAACTGAATTAGAGATACAAGCTCAACGACCTTACTAATCGATTCTACAAATAAAGTTTAATAAGAAATATTTTTCTATATACAGACTGTCTACTGAATTCGGGCCACTTAAGGGAATTCCTAAACTAGAAGAGGTACGACTTCGGTTAAATTAGACAAAAGTTGCCTTATCAGGGGGCTATTCCTGTGATGTATTTGTTTTTCCAAAAATATGCATAGGTCACTAGACAGAAGAAAAAATACGAAATTAGTGAAAATTAATAAATCGTTTCTATTCTTAAACGATGACAAATAGACAAAAATGTTCCAGATAAAACTTTTGTGTGGTACGATTATATGAAAATAAGAAAAAAACCTAAATTTCAATTTTTACTCTAGAGGTATTTTTAAATATTGATGTGCTAATTCTATTTTTCTACAAAAGGCAAGTATTTTTTTTTTCATTTTCGAAATATTTGTTTTCAAAATTATATTATTATTTCAGGGATACTCCAGAAAACTCGAAAAACTCTTAAATAGTAAGATTATGGTTTTGGTAATCTGGCCGCTTGATTCTTCTGAAAAAATTACTTAAGTTTACCAATTTTCATAATTTTAAAACAACAGATACAATTTCTAAAAGAAAAAGTTAGAAATAGTTAAAAATTGTAAAAAATCGAAAGTATTTTTCAGATATTAGCATTTTTCAGAATTGTTACTCTTTCCTTTGTACTTGTACCTGTTAACACAAAAACTAATTTTTCAATTTTTGTTTTCTAATATTTCAATAATCTCCAAGACGAGAAGAGTTAATTCTTTTCGCAAAATAGAAAGTAATGCATTGAGGGCAATGTGAAGCTGGAACAACCACTTCGGCACAACTCAATGAAACTAAACGCGAAATGTAGTACTCATTAATTACTAATTTATTACGCAAAAATAAAATTTATTACTATTACCATTACCGAGAAAAGGGTGGTTGTTCCAACTTCTGAGTGAAGCTAGCACAACCTCATTATTTTTAATATTTTTTTATGAAAAATTTAGTACTCATTAATTACTAATTAATTACAATAATCTATAATTTATTACTATTACCATTACCGAGAAATGAGTGGTTGTTCCAGCTTCTGAGTGAAGCTAGCACAACCCCATTATTTTTATATTTTTTTAATGAAATATTTAGTACTCATTAATTACTAATTAATTACACTAATCTATAATTTATTACTATTACCATTACCGAGAAATGAGTGGTTGTTCCAGCTTCTGAGTGAAGCTAGCACAACCCCATAGAAAAAGTATATATATACACCAATATTTAGTACTCATCAATTACTAATCAATTACACTAATCTAGAGTTTATTACATACAATTTAAAAACAGGTACTTGTTAAAATTAACAATTTTTAAGCGTTTTTCTGGAGTATCCGCTACAAGTAGTAGTGGCTTAGTTGGTTAGTGCGCTTCGACCCGCTGAGTGAAGTGAGAGATCTTGGGTTCCTCTCTCCTGTAATTAGATTTTGGTCTGTTGGAAAGTGTAAATTAGATAAAGAAATAAATAAACAAATACACACCGCATTTGTTGAAATATTATGTCTTGCCGGAATTTTCACACCAAATATGTTTGTAGGATACTGTAATTAATAAATATCAAGTAGATTGTTGTAGTAAACAACAATACTTTTTTAAATCAAATATACCATCTTTGCAGAGTTGTTCTAGAGTAATAAATTGTTACATAATAAATAAACACTGCAGTTTTGAAAATATTATATTTTCTAGGCGTTTTCACTACAAATCTGCGTTTAAGATACTATAATTAATAAATATCACGATGATTGTTATAGTAAACAACAATACCTGTTTAAATACCCCGGTTAATTAAAATATTATATTTTC
The DNA here is from genome assembly GCA_035578165.1 of Stenolophus ochropezus. NCBI lineage: Eukaryota > Metazoa > Arthropoda > Insecta > Coleoptera > Carabidae > Stenolophus > Stenolophus ochropezus. The sequence goes on along the minus strand of JAQOWZ010000001.1, from coordinate 39,474,675 downwards.
TAGGAGGTTTCACTACATATCTGCATGTATGTAGGTTATTGTAATTATCAAGATGATTGTTGTAGTAGACAACAATACCTGTTTAAATATATCTATTCAGTAAGGTTGTGCTGGCGTAATAAATTGTTACCTAATTAATAAATACCGCGGTTGATTAAAATATTATATTTTCTAAAAGGTTTTACCACAAATCTGAATTTAGGATACTGTAATTAATAAATATCAAGATGATTGTTGTAGAGAACAACAATACCTGTTTAAATATCCCTATTCAGAAGGGTTGTGCTGGCGTAATAATTTGTTACATAATTAATAAACACCCCGGTTAATTAAAATATTATATTTTCTAGAAGGTTTCACTACATATCTGCATGTAGGATATTGTAATTAATAACTATCAAGATGATTGTTGTACTGAACAACAATACCTGTTTAAATATATCTATTTAGAAGGATTGTGCTGGCGTAATAAATTGTTACCTAATTAATAAATACCGCGGTTGATTAAAACATTATATTTTCTAAAAGGTTTCACTAAAATCTGAATGTAGGATACTGTAATTAATAAATATCAAGATGATTGTTGTAGTGAACAATACCTGTTTAAATATACCTATTCAGTGGTGGGACTCTGTATTGTAGCTATCGCTTGCTATCGTCGCTAAGTAATATAGCTATCAAAAATTGAACTCTGTATAGTCGCTAAACGACGCTAGCGATTGCTAATGTACACTAACTTAGCAACAAAATACTAGATGTTGTTATCCTCAGTTATCATAAAATAATAATAATGACATCTTGACATTGTCTATGTCTATTTGTCAGACTGTTTATAATAATAGGAATTATTAAAATGGAAGGTATGATATAATTATAATGTACCTATTCCAATATTACATATATATTTTTTTCGTTTTGACATTAATAATAAATTCCTAATTTAACATTTTTTGGCAGCTGCAGCACGGGAAGGAGAATAACGGAGATTTTGTCAACATACGGTCATTTAGCGAAGTAACGTTAAAATTTACAAGAAATGTATAAAGTTAAATATAACAATAAATATATAATGTTAAAGTAGATTGCCGCTGTAACTTCCTTTACAATTTTGCTTACAGTTTGTTGAGAGACTGATAACAAATAGCCTTGTCCAACTGATCGCTGGTAAGAACCGGTAGCATAAAAAGCTAACGCAGTTAATATTTTCAGGGTAGGGTGGTGTTATTTCATTTATTAAATATATTGTAAGATCTTTATTAAGTCTAAATAAATCAATAAATCTTTCATCTGGCAGTTGAAACGGATAACTGGTGTCACGTAACAATCTCATTTCACTTCTATTAATTCGTATTAATCTACGTCGTTCTTCTTCAATTAACAGTAATCTCCTTACAGGTAACATTGTCTAGTATCCTTTTATATCAAAAAATGTAAAATAAATCAAATTTGAATTCGGATACTATGTCAAAAGATAATTTTGACAGATATAAAACAAATTTCCCTATAATATATATCAAAGTTACCAAAAAGTTACGGAAACAGCCGAACTATTTAGCAAATGAGTTACAGAGTACAACTGTTGATAAATCTATTTGTTATCGCTAGCTAGCTAAATATTTAGCAAAATTTTATAGAGTCCCACCACAGAAGGGTTGTGCTGGAGTAACAAATAGTTACAAAATATATAAACACCACAATTATTAAAATATTATATTTCCTAAGAGGTTTCACTACAAATCTGTATGTAGGATACTGTAATTAATAAATATCAAGATGAATATTGTAGTGAGCAAGAATACCTGTTTAAATATACCTATTTAGAAGGGTTGTGCTGGAGTAATAAATTGTTACAGAGAAATTAAACACTACAGAATTGAAATATTATATTTTCTAGACATTTTCACTCCAAATGTTTGATTAGGATACCATAATTAATAAATATCACGATGATTATTGTAGTGAACAACAATACCTGTTTAAATATACCTATTCAGAAAGGTTGTGCTAGCGTAATAAATTGTTACCTTATTAATAAATATCGCGGTTGATTAAAATATTATATTTTCTAAAAGGTTTCACTTCAAATCTGAATGTAGGATACTGTAATTAATAAAAATCAAGATAATTGTTGTAGTGAATAACAATACCTTTTTAAATATACCTATTTAGAAAGATTGTGCTGGAGTAATAAATTGTTACATAGAAATTAAACACTACAGAATTGAAATATTATATTTTTTAGGCATTTTCACTCCAAATCTTTGATTATGATTCTATAATTATTAAATATAACAATGATTATTGTAGTGAACAACAATACCTGTTTAAATACACCTATTCAGAAGGATTGTGCTGCCGTAATAAATTGTTACCTAATTGATAAATACCGGCCGTTGATTAAAATATTATATTTTCTATAAGGTTTTACTACAAATCTGAATGTAGGATACTGTAATTAATAAATATCAAGATGATTGTTATAGTGAGCAACAATACCTGTTTAAATATACCCATTTATATGGGTTGTGCTGGAGTAATAAGTTGTTACATCGAAATTAAACACTACAGAATTGAAATATTATATTTTTTAGGCATTTTCACTCCGAATCTTTGATTAGGATACTATAATTAATAAAAATCACGATGATTATTGTAGTGAACAACAGTACCTGTTTAAATATATCTACTCAAAAGGGTTGTGCTGGCGTAATAAATTGTTACCTAATTGATAAATACCGGCCGTTGATTAAAATCTTATATTTTCTAAAAGGTTTCACTACAAATCTGAATGTAGGATACTGTAATTAATAAATATCAAAATGATTGTTATACTGAATAACAATACCTGTTTAAATATGCATATTTAGAAGGGTTGTGCTGGAGTAATAAATTGTTACATAGAAATTAAACACTACAGAATTGAAATTTTATATTTTCTAGGCATTTTCACTCCAAATCCTTGATTAGGATACTATAATTAATAAATATCACAATGATTATTGTAGTGAACAACAATATCTGTTTAAATATACCTATTCAAAAGGGTTGTGCTGGCGTAATAAATTGTTAAATAATTAATAAATACCGCGGTTGATTAAAATATTATATTTTCTAAAAGGTTTTACTACAAATCTGAATGTAGGATACTGTAATTAATAAAAATCAAGATGATTGTTGTAGTGAACAACAATACCTGTTTAAAAATACCTATTTAGAAGAGTTGTGCTGGAGTAATAAAATGTTACCTAATTAATAAATACCGTGGTTGATTAAAATATTATATTTTCTAAAAGGTTTCACTGTAAATCTGAATGTAGGATACTCTAATTAATAAATAAAATAATAATTCGCGGTATTTATTAATTATGTAACAATTTATTTCCCCTGTAACAAGATGGAAAATACGGCCCTGGTTTCCATCTTGTTTTGTAGACTGCATTTCTTCTGTGAACTGTGATTCTTTTATCGGCATAGACGTTGACATTTTTGGCAATAAAAATTAGAAATTATGGGGCCATATGCCGAAAAGATCATATTTCACAGACAACATTTTTGTATTTAGATAAGAAGTTGAGAGGGTAGATTTGCCTCTCAACATAGTTTTGTAGGAATCAGTCTTAGATAGAGTTAGTTGTAGAACGGACGCAGACAAAATGTAGTCCGTTTAGTGTAATTTGTTTAATTTTAGTTTAATTAAGTTCTTTTGTAAATAAAAATAGTTTAAGTAAAATGAAAGTGTACGTGTGCTTCCGTGCCCCCATCAGTGTGTTGTGTTCCTGTTATCATCGTCATCATCATAAGCAATAATCAGTAAGTCATCATCATCGCATCATTTGTTCAGCTACTTTCCCCCCGTGTTACACCCCAGCACAACCCTTCTGAATAGAAATAATTAAACAGGTGTTGTTGTGCACTACAATAATCATCGTGATATTTATTAATTGCAGTATCCGACACAGATTTGGAGTGAAACCTTTTAGAAAATATAATATTTTAATTTACCGCGGTACTTATTAATTAGGTAACAATTTATTACTCTAGCACAACCATTCTGAATAGGTATATTTAAACAGATATTGTTGTTTACTAAAATAATCATCGTGATATTTATTAATTATAGTATCCTAAACAAAGATTTGGATTGAAAACACCTAGAAAATATAATATTTCAATTCTGTAGTGTTTAATTTCTATGTAACAATTTATTACTCCAGCACAACCCTTCTAAATAGGTATATTTAAACAGGTATTGTTATTCAGTACAACAATCAGCTTGATATTTATTAATTACAGTATCCTACATTCAGATTTGTAGTGAAACCTTTTAGAAAATATAATATTTTAATCAACCGCGGTATTTATTAATTAGGTAACAATTTATTACGCCACTACAACCCTTCTGAATAGATATATTTAAACAAGTATTGTTGTCTTCTACAACAATTATCTTCATAGTTATTAATTACAATAACCTACATGCAGATATGTAGTGAAACCTCCTAGAAAATATAATATTTTAATTAACCGCGGTATTTATTAATTATGTAACAATTTATTACGCCAGCACAACCCTTCTGAATAGTGATATTCAAACAGGTATTGTTGTTCACTACAATAATCATCGTGATATTTATTAATTATAGTATCTTAAACGCAGATTTGGGGTGAAAAACCCCTAGAAAATATAATATTTTCAAAAATTCCGGGTGTTTATTTATTATGTAACAATTAATTACTCCAGCACAACTCTTTAAAAATGGTATATTTAAACAGATATTGTTGTTCACAACAACAATCATTTTGATATTTATTAATTACAGTATCCGACACACAGATTTGGAGTGAAAACACCTACAATATATATTATTTCAAATTTGCGGTATTAATTTCTATGTAACAATTTATTACCCCAGCACAACACATATAAAATGATATATATTTATGCATGTATTGTTGTTCTCAACAACAATCATCGAGATATTTATTAATTACAATATTCTACATGCAGATTTGTAGTGAAATCTCTTAGAAAATATAATATTTTAATAAATGCGGTGTTTGTTTATTATGTAACAATTTATTACACCAACATAAGACTTCTAAAATGGTATATTGGATTTGAGAAGGTATTGTTGTTTACTACAACAATCTACTTGATATTTGTTAATTTGGTAATTGCGATGTTTATTTATTATGTAAGAATTTATTACTCTGGCACAACCCTTCTAAAATTGTATGTTGTTCACTATAACAATCATGGTGATATTTTTTAATTATAGTATCGTACATGCAGATTTGAAGTGAAAACGCCTAGAAAATATAATATATAAAATCTGCGGTGATTAATTTTTATGTAACAATTTATTACTCCGGCACAACCCTTTTAATATGGTATTTTTATACAGGTATTGTTGTTCACTGCAACAATCATATTAAAATATATGAATTACAGTATCCTACACGCAGATTTGTAATAAAACCTCCTAGAAAATATAATATTTTAATAACTGTGATGTTTATATTTTATATAACTATTTATTACTCCAGTACAACCGTTCTAAAATGGTATATTCAAAAAGGAATTGTATCATCTTGATATTAATGAATTACAGTATCCTACATGCAGATTTGTAGTGAAACCTGCTAGAAAATATAATATTTTAATAAATGCGGTGTTTATTTATTATGTAACAATTTATTACACCAACATAAGCCTTCTAAAATGGTATTTTGGATTTGAGAAGGTATTGTTGTTTACTACAACAATCTACTTGATATTTATTAATTACAGTATCCTACAAACATATTTGGTGTGAAAATTCCGGCAAAACATAATATTTCAACAAATGCGGTGTGTATTTGTTTATTTATTTCTTTATCTAATTTACACTTTCCAACAGACCAAAATCTAATTACAGGACAGGGGAACCCAAGATCTCTCAATTCGCTCAGCGGGTCAAAGCGCACTAACCAACTAAGCCACTACTACTTGTAGCGGATACTCCAGAAAAACGTTTAAAAATTGTTTATTTTAACAAGTACCTGTTTTTAAATTGTATGTAATAAACTCTAGAATAGTGTAATTAATTAGTAATTGATGAGTACTAAATATTGGTGTATATATATACTTTTTCTATGGGGTTGTGCTAGCTTCACTCAGAAGCTGGAACAACCACACATTTCTCGGTAATGGTAATAGTAATAAATTATAGATTAGTGTAATTAATTAGTAATTAATGAGTACTAAATATTTCATTAAAAAAATATAAAAATAATGAGGTTGTGCTAGCTTCACTCAGAAGCTGGAACAACCACTCATTTCTCGGTAATGGTAATAGTAATAAATTATAGATTATTGTAATTAATTAGTAATTAATGAATACTAAATTTTTCATAAAAAAATATTAAAAATAATGAGGTTGTGCTAGCTTCACTCAGAAGCTGGAACAACCACCCTTTTCTCGGTAATGGTAATAGTAATAAATTTTATTTTTGCGTAATAAATTAGTAATTAATGAGTACTACATTTCGCGTTTAGTTTCATTGAGTTGTGCCGAAGTGGTTGTTCCAGCTTCACATTGCCTGCATTGAGATCTTCCTAAATACCTATGATTTTCTAAAATTGAAAATTTCAATCCAAAAATATATTTGAAATATTTTAGATGTTTAAAACAACTGTAATTTAAAGCTTAAAAAAATAATTTTTAAGATACAAACTTGATTGAAAACAGCTCGAGAACACAAAAACAAATTCGAATTATAATGGATGTTTTTGAGTTGACGAAACAGAAGTATGATAAAGCTTGTACAAAAGTGTTAACCTCTTGAGTTCGTGGAACATTTCGGCGTGTAGCAGCGCTGGCCGACACGTCCCGTGTAAACTGCGTGCGTGCGGAAGGGCGCCGTAAAATTGAGACGCAGGCGAGTGTCCCGAGTTGTGCGGAGCCGGAGCTACGTGCCCCGGACTCGTCACGGACCCATCACTTTATTGACTGCGCCGCCGCCCGCCTAAGTGTTCCAAATAAATTTTTATTTTTATTGATATGTATGTTCGATTCCACTTATTTTATTTTGTGTTCCGGGAAAAGCGGTACGAAAATAATTTATTTATAATGTATAATAAAAATAATATATTAGTTCCCGAATTCTCGTGAGAGATATAGAGCAGGAGATAGAATAATAAATTAAATAAACAAATATTTTTGGGTTGCCTTTTCACGCAGGAATGTGCTGTGTGTATCCATTTTTCTCATAAATTTATTTGGGCTAGTAGGCAATCTAATTTGACTAATTTTTGATATATTTGTTATCTTTAGATTTTTGCTTTAATATTTATGCCACAATAAATTAATACTCTAATCATTTATTAGTTCCTGCTTAACTTATTACTTTATATTTTTTCTAGTTTCTTGTAATTGCTCTACTTATTTGCTCTAGAATGTGCTGGAATATCGCAGGAAATTGCTCTACTTTGTCATTTGTTCTTTAAATCGTCATTTATTTTCTGTTTTATAACCTTATTTCCGATATTTCTTTTAGTTTCCTGTTGTTGTTCATACTTATTTTCTCCAGAAAGTGGTATTTTTCTTTTCGAGAAATTACTTTATTTACTTGCCTCAGAATGTCAGAATTTCTGATCAATTTATTGCCCTACAATATTGCTTTGTATACGTGTTATACGTTTCTGGGTATTTATTCTAATTATTTATCCTACAATGTACACTAACTTCATAAGAAATTTCTCAAATCAGTTGATCTGGAATTTGATTCACTCAGTATAGTTGTTGCATAGTAACAAACAATCGAGTGTAACATATGACATTTAAGAATTAGTTTTGACCCGAGTTGTCATTACTTCGCAGGAACTTTAAATAAATTTTACCGATTAAAATCACAGCACACAACAGTTCAAACATAAAATTCTCAAAATATAACATTTATAACAATATTACGTGGTTTTATTAAAAAAAATTATCCACTTTTACGAAATGAAGCATTTTGATTGGGTCAAAATGTATGTTTTATCTAAAACTATTTCTGTTTTGTAGAATTACATGTATTATTGTTTACAATAGAAAATTTTGATAAAATTTATAGATATCATTTTTTGTGACGTTTGCTAGTGTTCTTTTCCGGAATATATTTTTACCAATAGCAATTTTTATTTTCTTTTTGAAATGTCCTTCCCTTCTCTTTGATATTTTTTATCTGTGTCCGTCTTTGTAGTGCAAATGCCGTTGGTACGGTCCGTATGTAGATAGTGTTCCGCAATGAACCTATTTCCAGTGGGTGGTGACGTGTCCAGAGCTGGCGTCGCGACACTCATCGACCGATGGTGGCGACGCCACCCTGGCGCCAGACACGCCCGGGATGCGCACTTTCAACCCCTACCTACCTTCAGACCAAAGTGCTCCCCATTTCAGAACAAAATGGAAAATAGATATTCTACAAATCATTTCACATTTTTTTACAGGTTTTTATATAAAAGTAGTTATCCGGTGAATAATAAAGTAAAAGATATAATAGAAAACCGAAAGAAATATGTAAATTTTGAATTTTTTATAAAAAGTTTTCGAATTAAAATATATAATTTAAAAGTGTAAGATTTGAATACAATGTATGTTCTTTATAGCATTTTCAAAAGAATTTATTGTGTCTTCATAAAATGATTTATATGTTCCGCAATAAAGTGATAAGCAAAAAAAGTAATACTCGTAAACATTTAAGTAGTTTTCCCGACGCATTTACAAATTGTTAGTGGAAATTAGGACCGATTCCAAAAACTATAAAAGCTCTAAAATTAATATGTCTGCATTGTTAAATGCAGACATTTCATCACAATGTAGTTTTAGCACAATGGAATGTGAAAGAAATTAGGCAAATTAAGAGACGAATAACAATAAATAAATTTGTAGGATACTTCAAAATAAAGTTGTGCAAAATCCACAGTTGCCAACTATTAATAAGATAAAATATTGCTATATTTAATACATATAGCTGCTGTCCTTTATACTACTTAAATTATAGTATTTTTACTTTAATATATTTATATTTGTATTTATTCCTTCTTTTGCTAATACTGTTCATAATATATTAAACCCACATGTACTTATATATTCACTTAAATAAAGGCTTATTAATGAATCAACTATTAGAGCTGTCAACGGACTCCGAATATCTGAACATTCTGTTTTATAAATATCCGATACCCGTTATTTTTTATTTCTTTTTATATTGCTAAACTATTAAATAAGTAATATCACATAATAGTTATTTCCCTATTAAGGGCATAATTAAAAGATCATAGCACGACGGAATGTCTACCATTTACCATTTCCTCGAAGCTCGAAAATTATTAATGATTCTTAAAATAATTATTGCATTTGGTGTAGGTATATCTGAAAATTTTATAACCCAAAAAACAAATGTCAAATTCGATATTGTTTGCAAAGCACACTTAATCTAAATAAATAAAATCAATAAATTTCTAATGTCTTAGTTTATTTTAATTTTTTTATATCATTGGAATGAAAAAAAATATCTATATGTAGCAGTACTAAAGACAAATTTAAGCCTCATAAGAAAATTGAAAGTTAGCATGATTTTCTCGAAAAGTGTTCGAGCTACAAATATTTTGAAGACCTCTGTGAATTCCTCGTAAAGAAATGTCTGTAGAATTTGCAAACTAGAATCATAAATGAATTGAAACAAGAAAGTTATGTCAAAAAGTAAATTTGCGAACATCAGTTTTTTGCTCATATCTAGTGAGCTACGCATTTTTTCATCATTAAAATGGCGAACTAATGTGGCAACTTTACCCAATTTAACCGACTTCGTACCTCTTATAGTTATAGAAATCCCAATAGTTAGCCTTTCAAAACGGTACCTTGTAGGTATGGCTGATAGGACCCCTATATATTTTTCTTAGTAAATTAAAAAATATTTTTTCTAATTTTGACATATAAAGTGTCACTTTTCAAAACTGACTGACGTTTTGAAACGTCAAACTTTTCGTAACCAGTTACGAAAGAAAAATCTTTCATAACTGGGTGACGAAAAGTAAATTTCATCACCAGTTACAAAAAAAATGCAACAAATACTATATTTTAAATTTATTGATAAATATTAATAACACAGTTTTTACATTCTGTTATGTTAATTCCAGATGTTACGGAAGTTTGATTAGTAGTACTTCTTGCAGTAATTTGGGATACGCACCTTCTTTCACCAAGAATTTCAGTTTTGAAAAGTGACACTTTTTATGTCAAAATTAGAAAAACAACATTAACAATCGAAATAAAGCGCACCCACGTATTTGATTTTTTATTAATTCATAAAAATAAATAATTTCAAAAGAGTAAAATTGCAATAATATTATCAAAATTAGAAAAAATCTTGTATGTAACACGTTAGAAAATGCAATTTTGTGTAACTTGCGCGATTTTGCGGGGTCTCGCTTCGCTCGCCCCGCAAATATCCCACCGTTGCACAAAATAAGGCATTTTCTAACTGGTTACATAAATAGCTATTTTTTCATTTAAATGAGAAAACCTTGTTTGCAGTAATTTTTATTTTAATCATTAAGTCTTTCCTGACCCACTGAATTCCGAAAACATTTTTTTAATTTTTAATTTTAAAAAAGAACGTCCTGTTATTGCGACTCTTACCGGAATAGGTACTTAAAACCAATGATATTAAAAATTAGCTAACTCTTCTAAGGACAATTTTGAGATATGATTTTTGAGACAAATGTAGTATTTGATTAAGTTATGGATTTGGTTCGAAGTTTTCTCAATGAGTATCTAAAGGAAGAAATCAGGTTCGATTCCTAGCGACGCCAAATATTAATCAAATATTGCTATATTGTATTTAAAGTCTTGTTATTTGAAGGCATATTATACTTTGTTTTTAAACTATAGAGAGCACTAGACGAAGTCACATTTACACCACAGCGTTAGTGAAATACTAGTAGTTCTGAAAATAACTGGTTTTAATCGTGAAATATCACAATAAGAGAAATGAAACAAAAAACATGTGCAAATTCAACAAATGATTTGACAACTATTGAGAGTTTGGCGTTTCAATTACGTTTGAGAAAGTTAACTTGAAATTTTGTCGGGTTAAATGCGATTTCATTAAATGGAGCAGCAGCCAATCACAGGCTTTGATTTTCTCACTAGAATTTCTAGTTACTGTCTATAGTTTAAAAACAAAGTATAGTGGGAACAAGTAAGTAAGTGAATGTAATTTGTATAAGATGGGCATTTTGGCGCTGAGTTAGATGCGTTCCCGTTTGTTGTTCCTGCTGCGTTATTCAGCGCAGGCGGCAGGACAGATTGGGAGGGCGCGCGGATTAGAGTTGGCGGGTCGCGCGTAATATTGGTGATTTATTGATGGGCGCTTGCAGGAATTTTAGATTTTTTCCCGTAATGCAGGATTAAAGTTCGGTGATCAGGATCACCAGACATCATCTAAGATGAACGCCTTCCTGCAACCTAATGAAGACACACTCCCGCATACGAATATGGGATACTAGGACCACTACTATATGAACGTCATAAAACTTACTAAATGACCTCTTCTAGCAATTTTATTATGTTTCAAAAATGGTTTTATGTGTAAATATAAAGCTTGCGTAGCCGTTACTTATAGTTAATTCCAAAGTACTCGGTCACTGCATTGTTTTTACTTGTTTAAGTTGGCAATGGTAGAAATCAAATCTTACATTTTTTCACTTCACATAGTTCGAATCGACGTCCAATAACTAAGTAAACCTTCGCTGTTCATGATATTTTTCTTATTCTCAGCTGTACTTTATAACAAATTTTGCGCAGTGACAAAATATTTTTTTTCACTATTAACCTAGACATTCACTATTATTAATCTTTTTATACTTCACATTCTGATGATGACTTAATGTCGAAATGTGCATCAATGTTTTAATATATTTTTGACACTTACCGAGTGTTTTAATAAAAATCATATTAATATAAGGTAAATTTTAATTTGTAAATACTCGTACTCTTACCGTCGTATGATAATCAATTTAAATAAATAAGAAGTAAACATGATTTACTTGCCAGTACATTATTCTCGTTACAACCATAAATCTAGTTGTTTCTTAATTATGACTTTGTTAAATTGTGTTTTATAGATTTCTATGTTTAGTTCAGGTTTTGATTGACTTTGCTGTTTAATTGCCAATTGTTCCTTATAAGTAAGATTGAAAAAATATTTTTTCTGTGTTTTTACATTTGCATGATAATTAGTTTTAACAAATAAAAAGTAAGCGAGAATTGCGATTTGCAGCTCGAATCGCGCATAATATTGTGCATGCCGAACTTATTCCGTTGGTAGACTACGTCCATCAAATCGCGTAGAATACTGTAGCAGAACTCGGTAACTATCAGAAACATACAACTCATGTTCCTATGGAAGTAAGTTATGCTTATGTCAACTTTGCCGGAAAAATTATATTTTATAGTGTTCTTTATACTATAGAAAATGTAGGCTAATATATGATAATATTGATTGTAGTTATATTATTAGCATTTACATGTTATTTTACCAATTTAATTTCAATTTTAAGAATGTTTTTTTTGTAGACAAGGATCTCATTAATTCTAGTTCGAGTAACTTGAAATTACTATAATTAGATAGGTAAGTTTTTTTGATACAACAGCGGTATTTTCAATGTGGACAATACAATAGTTGTCAGCTGGATTGAGTCGCCCGTAATAATTTTGCAAAGTTGGAGAAACTTGAGCTAATATTTGAATTTTTGAGGGATGCGTTTTATGTTAGGTAAGCAGCATCCGTGCTGACTGCGATATTCTTGAAAAAATCCGTGTGCGTGACAAAATCAAAGTAAAATATTTATACAACAAGCGTGGGGCTGGGGCAACACCTTTATGCGGCGCCATAAGCCTGCCCGCGGGCAAATTGCCTGTTTGTGCCGGCTCGGAATAATATCTTGTCTTTGGGCAATCAGACGGCGACATGTTGCTTTTATGGACACTCTCCCACCCCGCCATATTGCAGATGTTCCGGCTTCTTTTATTTTCTTCCTTCCATGGCCTTCGTTGCCGCTCTTTGCTCTAACTTATGTATTTGTGATATTCTATTTTTTTATTTTGCTGTTTTATGTAGCCGTGGGTTGCTGGATGTATGTAGGGCTTGCAGCGCTGAGGGTATGAATACGAATGTTGTTGCAAACAGCTCTGCAGATTTCACGCTTTTAAGATAAACCACAATCACATTCTTACGACAATGCTTTACATGTGTTTAACACACTATCATGTACATACTTTTCCAGTAATTTGCCAACCGATACAACTGGATAACATGTAGTTTATTGAGAAATGGGATGTTTCTTGGCTGGGTACTTGATTAAATATGTGATAGTTATGGGATTCAGCCACATTTCTTGTTTTAGTCTCATGAAGTCGAAACTGACGAGAAGTAAAAAAGAAAATGTGGCACTATATCTTATTTTATGTAGAATGTTGTTACCTGAAATGTATGTTTCCAGAGATGCCACATTAACATAACCTCACCCATATTATGCTGACAATATGTCGAAATTTTTCAACATTTAATAAATTGTTACATGCTTTTGTTGTATTTGATATAAAAATATTACTTAGATTAATAAAATTTTCGTACCTAGCAGCACATGAGGTAAACGTGAGGCCAGTGGCGGCTCATGCTACATATTTTTGGGTGTGCGGCATCAAACAAAAAAGGAAATAAAATATTAATCTATTAAATTTTCTTTATAATTTTAATTTAAATTTTAAAGGAGTCTTTCCTTTTCTTCAGCAAATATATATCAATTTTTCATTGTAGTTTTATGGCAATAAATTTTCGGGTTTCTCAAATCTTTCATAATTTTTACCACGATCGACCGCAAACAGCAAACAAGGAAAATAAAACAAAACATTATTCTTATTACAAAAATCTAGTTGTTTCTTAATTATGACTGTTAAATTATGTTTTATAGGTTTCTATGTTTAGTTCAGGTTTTGATTAACCTTGCTGTTTTAATTGCCAATTGTTCCTAATAAGTAAGATTGGAAAATATTTTTTCTGTATTCTTACTATTGTATGGTAATCAATTTTAACAAATAAGAAGTAAGCGTTAATTGCACCAGATACCTGCTTGTGAGCTGCAGTTTTTGCAGCTCGTATCAATCATAAATGCGTACGCCGAACTTATACCGATGGTAGACGACGTCTATCAAATCGCGTAAAATAGTGTAGCAGAGCATTTAATTAGACAGTAATGTAATGGAGATAGTTGGCGACTAAATTACTCAGTGATCATTTCACTGATTGTATCACATCTCAGCGCATTTATTATTAAGCCACAATATAATGTGTAATAAAAAAGTAATTTTGTTATTTGCTTTTTAGATACATTTTAATAATACACATATACCTATGAATAATTAAAAATGGGTATTTTTATTTTAAATTTTTGGTGATTCTGCAGCTCTGCCACTGGATGCGGCAAAAGTAATGACGCCCTGCTTTACACAAGCGTAAAACAAACCGCTCTTTACCGGAGATTGGATGTCTTAAGAAAACGCGCACTTTTTTTAAATAATCATTATACTCCATATAATCTTAATATTAATTTTTAATGTATTTTCTTCAAAAAATTGTACTTTCCAGGCCATACCACTACTAAACATGGTAGGTAACTATTTAAATGATTTTAAAAATATATGCTGTATGCTGTATTGTTAAGTCAAAGTTATTAATCTTTTGCACGAACTCATAATAAGAAAAATATATTTGTGTGGTATGAGTATGTGATATGATAGAAAAGTCTACATTTTTAGTATATCCTTTTTAGTGAGTTTTTAAGCTGTAGTTCAGATCTTATTGTATTGTAAGGGATGTTGCAATTTTTATTATAGAGTGGTAAATTGAATTGTACATAGTCGTCTTGCAACTGATTAAGTGATAAGAAAAAGTTGAAAATAAATAAATCTGATTTGGCCCACACTTTGCAAATACAAACTCACCAAAGTTGTATCTGAACTCAGTTTAGGTTCATAATTCAATAACGGTTTTTTTAATGTTTCATACACATAAAAATATTGAAATATAAAATTCCCTGAATCATGCCTTGTATTATACCTACAAGTAATTTTATATTTTGGCTAAATAAGTAGTTGTTAAGCTTCCATTCATCCTTAATGTTGTTATTTGCGTGTCCCCGTATAAGAAAACGGCTCCATCCTGACGCATGTTTACCCGGACGTGCAGAAAACAATCATAGCGTGTCCAAGGCAACGGGCAGAAGACGCCGGAACTATAAAATACATCCGTATACCGAGCACCGACACAGGTGTGTGGCGTTTGCATACGAATTCTGTTTGTGCAGGCTTGGCTAATATTTCCGCAAGGGTTTATTGTTGCAATAAAACGTGAGGGCCCGCCATCCATACATGCTCAATAACAAACAATATATTTACAAAAATATTTCCAAAACTTCCAGACAAAAGAACAAATATTTATAAAATATTATGAGAACACTGAAAATAAATAACTTATTAAAGTTTTTCTTCACTAAACTTGTCATGACCGTCAACTGTAATAAATGAGGTATTGTAATTTAATAACTAATCGTATCCATATATTTACGATCTGGCGAAAGTAGCCAATCAAAACAAAGAAACAAACTTTCAATGAAAATATTTAGCCTAAAAAAATATCCAATTGATTCTCTGTATTTCTGATCACGTGTACGAAAGATGCCCATCAAAACACACTTTCACTGAAAAGAACCCTAAACTCTTATTATTTATGTCGAGATTGCTAGTAAATGACAATTGTTGACATCTGTCAAACATTAATTATTTTATTGTTTTACTTTCAAAGTGTTATATTTAGGTTATGGAAATGAAAAAAATTGCAATAATATTTCTCATCGATTATTCCTCGATCATTGATAAATAACTTATAATTTTATGACAACTTCTTCAAGCACATTGCTTATAGGTAACAGCCCTCCGCCTCGAGCGGTTACCAAGCAACGTGCTTTCGGCAACTGCCCTAAAATTATTGGTAATTATTATCAATGACCTAGGGATATTATAGGTTGTGATTATAAGTGATAAGTACCCAACGCCACTTATCACTTCTGTCATAAGGTAAACTAGTAAACTATAATTTACTTGAACTGTTTATTCACCAGGGAAACTAACATTTACAAACTACTAACCTGTACAATTATCTGCCAATTTTACTGGTTAGCAGTTAGATTGTTTCATTATTGCAAACTGTGTTTTATCCCTGTCATACAAATTTTTGTCGTAGCATAACATTATTTTCTGTCATTTCCTCCTATCACCAGTAAAAATCGTTTCACCTCGCTAATTATGTAATTGTATTTTTCTTTATTAGTCAGATAAAAAAGTTTTTACTTGTGATAGGAGGAATTGATTGGAGAGCCGTTTAGGCGAATCTGTCATCTCCTTCGACCAGTCACCTGGTGTATAATGTACAATAGTTTATTTGTGATTCACTTGCAAATAAAATTAAAATTAAAACCAAATTTTGACAGTTACGAATGAAATGTCAAAAAATTAAATGACAGGGGCAAAAAATAGTTTTCAACAATGTAACAATGCAACTACTGCTTTTTAATTCTGACAACTGTCATCTTTACAAACTAGTAATTCGTAAATCTAAAAGCTGTCATCTTTACAGCTTTTAAAAGTGAGTTTCCATGATTAACAATTAAGATAAATGACGGTTTACAAGTGAGTAACAAATAAAATACTATTACACGCCTATTCAGAAACGAAAATATAAACAGTGTTTAAGTTAAACACTGTTTAATTTTGACATTTTGTTCATTTTTCTATTCAGAGACTACTTTTTAAGTCACTGTTTAAATCCTTAAACACTGTTTAAATTTAAACAGTGTTTATTGTTAGTAACCCTGTTTAAACGAATTTTGCTCATTCAGAGACTCTTTTTCATCGTAGTCATCGTAACTAAACATCAATTTAAACATGCAAATTTAAACAACATATGGGGGTAGTTTAAATATGTGATAAATGAGTAATAATGTGATAATATCTATTAAAATGAGTGAAATTAATTTTTTTTTTAATATTAAAAAAAATCGAGAAATAAACGAAAATGAACACCCACAAATTTTTAATCTGTACTTAAATAGAAAAAATCCTTGTTAAAATTATAGTAATGACATTTTTTTATGTAATTTAATTGAAGTAGAAATTAAATGTTGGTTTTATAAAACTTAACAGAATTTAAACTAAAAAAGTTGATTTATTTATATTATGAGTTCTGAAAAATATTTTTAAATTTAAACCAGAGATGTTTAGATTAAAATCTATACGTCTAAACTACAAGTACTCTCAGTTCCACGATATTTTGGAAGAGGACCATGTCAAGATGATGCTGCAGGCTATCATGGATTTTCTCAGCCAATAATGTCACGCGTTATTAAAAAAAATGTTTATTGCATTAGCAAATAAAAAAATTATAAATTTTTATTCAATTATGAGGTGTTCTTCTATTATCGAAGCCACAGATTACACCCTTATTAAAATTAAGAAGCGTATTTGGAATGAATGCATCCTACGCATAAGGTTTGAAGACAGAGAAATTAAAGGCATAATATAACTATAGTCTGTTTTTATTAACTCCAATTTTGCATCCATCTATGCCAGCACAAGAAAGACATATATCCGCGAATATTTTTCTTTCAATTTCCAATTTTCTGATTTACTTCTTTTTTATTTTGATCCACTTCTTCTTATTTCATTATATTTTTGATTAATCAGTATAAAATTATGATTTAATAATAATTAAATTGAAATATGTATATTTTTTTCACAGAATGACAGATACAATGTGTCAAAAATTTGTAAACAGTGTTTATTGTAAACAGTGTTTAAATACTTAGTAGCCATGTTTCAGAATGAACAAAAATTTAAACAACGTTGACTATTTTAAACAGTGTTTAAATTAAACACTGTTTAAATTTTTGTTCCTGAATAGGCCTGTTATTGTTTTACTTTTAAAATGGCATATACGCAGTGGTGTGCTATAGGGGGCTCGCAGGGGCTCGCGCGAGCCCTTTGTTAAAATTCTAAATAATTTGCGAGCCCCTTGTTAAAATTCTTTGTGATTTCGCCAACCTCCGTTCTTTTATCTTTATATTATTGTTGCTTTTTCGAAAATCAATTAATTTCAAATTTTAAAACATTTATAAACATAGCATTTGCTTTTAACTTGAACAGTGACAGAATATCGCGTTAACTCCGCCTCATATGCTATAATTGCAACTATTCGGCTATTTTCGTTCTGATTCGGATAGTAAACGTGAAACAGGGGATTTACAACAGCGAATCGGACTTGCAGTCTTGCACAATATACGAGTTTTCTTTTATATAAGTTATATTTTTTCAATAACTACCTACCGCCCCCCCGTCATAATATTTTAATATTTTTTAGGAAACATGCGAGCCCCTTGTTAAAATTTCCATAGCACGCCACTGCATATACGGGGTGTGTAACAATTGGGACGCAGGACTTAGGAGGGCTGGAGGGGGGCAGGTGATCATGTTGTACGCCTCAGTATGAGTTTGAACTCGCTAGAATCATCTTGTTGTCTCTAGCGATTTTTTTCGTGATACGGTAGTTTTTAGTGCGTTCTAAAACAGTAACGTCAATTTCAAACAACTGTGTGCTATCAAGTTTTGCTTCAGACTTGGGCACAGCGCAATGGAAACTTATACAAAACTTAAGCAGACCTACACATGTGGATACATTGTTATTTCAAAGGGCCAAGTTTTTGGATAGTTTTAGTTATTTACAGAAGGAAAAGAGATCTTCATCTTCAAGAACTGATGAAAATATCTACAAAATCTGAGATCTTGTGTGTTCAGATCGTTGGTTGACAATACTGAGTGATTGGGTAAGAAGTAAATTTGAGTCACATCACCGTTCATTAGATTTTGACTACTTCATTGGGGATGAGAAAAATCTGCACAAAAATGGTTATAAAATTACATTTTTGACAGTAAAAACATTCCCGTGGCTCCTTAGCTGCCTTACTCGCCTGATTTGAGTTCTTGTGACTTTCTCTCTTTCCAAAATTGAAAAATCAACTCAAGGTGTCTCATTTTAAGACACTTCAAAACATTTAAATGGCTGTAACTGACCAGGTGGAGTTGATTCCAGTATCCGAGTTCCAGCACTGCCATTAGGCTTTTTCTTGAGGGAGACAATATTGAAATGTAATTCTATTCGAACATTTAAAAAAATATCAGTCCTATTATTTAATTTACACATCTAGTATAAGTTTTGAAAATAAAAAAATTGTAAAAAAAAATCTCACTGAATATCCGTGAATCGATTATTATTTTATGACAACTTCCTCAAACACGTTGTTTGTAGGTTGTAGGTAACAGCCCTCCACCTCCGGCATCGAGCGGGTACCAGACAATGTGCTTTTGGCAACTGTCATAAAATTATTGCGTTATTATCAATATCCTAGGGATATTATAGCTGCTAATGACAATTGAGATTTTAATGGGTGTCTTTTAATTAGAATTAAAATAATAAATTATAGGAAACAATAGCAGGGTTAGCCTGATGTAAATTATTTGATTTATATCATGATTTAAATCAACTGATTGTTTTAATAAAAATAATTGATTTTTATCAAAAATAAAAAAAATACAAATTATAATGAATACGTATTTATTTGCTACAAAACTATTAATAACAATAACAACCAAAATAAGTTCTGAAGTTAATAATATCTTAAAATTAAATGATATTTTATCACTTTAATTGTCATAATAGAAGAAAGAAAATAAGTATTTAAACGTGTAACAAAAAGTAAAAATTCTTTGCTACTCTTCCTAGTTTTATTCACATGAATAATTTTGGTTTTATAAGTATTGCTTTTAAAACAATAAAAAGTGCTAATATAGACAGATATCTTTAAAAATTAAAAAAATCAAAAAATCATGATTATTTGATTTTTTTTTAAATCATGGATTTTTATTTTTTTAAATAAATCATAATTTTTGCCAACCCTGAACAATAGTCAAAAATTAGCAGGTTGTCTCTTTCTCATTTGATTGATGAGTCTTGATCTTATTTCTCAATAGAATTCCTACAATATTAAAAACTAGTGTTAAATGATGCTGCAGGTTTACGTTGATAAATAAATAGATAAATAAAAAGAACAATAATTAATTTACGAATGTAATGCCAAAGCTAGTATACTGTTTATTTTGGTAGAGAACACTCAATTAAAATAAGTAAGAATATAAACTATTTATTGGTTGGTAATATTATGTATGTTTTCATGAATGTCACAGGGCAGGCCAATGCCGACCAAAGACGCTAGCGGCTATTATTAACTAATAATAAATTAATAAATAAATATATCACTCATGCCTTATTACAGATTTCTTGTCACTTACGGTCTGTTTCTCAAAAAAATCTAAAAAACATTTTGTGTAATTTTGAGACTATTTATCAATTAATTTCTCAATGATTAAAAGTATGTTTTTATTTTATTTTACACAAACAAATGCAGTTTTTTCTTGTACATATTTTGGTGTAAAAATCTAATTTTCGAAAAAAAAAATGCACAACCACTTTTTTTCTCGCGACGGCAGTATATATAAAGATCATTTTTATATGAGAAATAGTTGGTGGAAAATTTGACCTCAACAGAATTCGAACTCGAGTTGTTGGAATACAGTCGATCATTCTAGTTCTTATACAATGGATCCATTAATGACTAGTTATGACATATTATTCAAATTTTAAAATTTTGTAGAAAATCGCAATTTTTTTACTTTTATATCACCGTGGAAATATACTTGCATAATAGCTTTGGTTGTTCTGATAAATATTATGGGTTTTCTACTCACATATTGATGATTTCTATTGAATAAAGTAAAGATCAGCATGGTGGTGCCCTCATTAGCGTATGTTCCTCCTGTAACCCAGATCGCAGCTGGTGAGTCACCGGCGGCGTCGTCGCGCTGTCTGGGCGTCGCGACGGCCCGGAGCCGCGCCGGAGCCGGCGTCGGGCGCGACTGTTTATGTGCCGGTGATGCCGTGATAGCTGCCCTTACTTACTGCGATAATAACACAAACAAACCAAACTGCTAACTGCTTCTTGCAGCTACGGTATAAATCCTACCAAACTACTTTGTGCTCTGCTTTGATTTGTAAAGTTAAGCAGGGGCGAGCGAAGTATACATCTAAATGGATAACCACAAAAAGAGAAGCCAATAAATCAAATTATTTATTAATACATTCAGGAATTTATTTTCATATCGTAATATTTTAGGATCATAAATATAAAACATTAATTAACTATATTTGTTATTTTTTCTGATTAGTAGGTACATAATATTTTTTAATAGGAAAATTAGCAAACAAAGACCAAATTAATTGCTTAATTATTTATTATTCATAGTCTTTTTTCTTGTTCTTATACGTTTATTTAGCAGATTTAATTGATCCGTAGAATTGGCGAAGTATATAAAATATTTTCAATTGAAAAATAATGAAATAAATATTGTCACATACCTTAAAATAATTCGAGTAGTATGATTTAAAGTAGAAATTTTCATGTAAGAAAAACACTATTGCATGAAATAGTAATATTGAAAGTAATGAACAAAATACTTATAGTATTATTGCATGTTATGTATTAATAGGTACCATTAATTTTTCCATACTATTTTTTTGCTATTATTATATGATAAAAACAAATATCTGATATTATGTTCTTCCTAGAAATATTGTACCGTATAATAATACAATAAAAATTTTATATACTTTAAAAATTCTTGTTTTTTTTTTTTGAAGACTAAACATAATTTTTAATTTGTTTTTGTATTTTAGACAAGTAAGTATGTATTTATTATCCCTAAAATTATATTCTTGCTAGGGATGATGTAAAATAAAATGAATGAAGTTATTATATTATTAATAAATTAGTGTTTTTCCTAATCTTGTGAGAGTATTTTGTTTTCGTTTTGGTTCTTATTTTGTTTTTGTTTCGTCTGTGATTTAATTCCTGCAAGACGTAGTTTCTTTGTAGCTTGTAGTCTTGAACTCCGTACCGTGTGTCTCCCGTTATTAAATTGTGCTCTGGGTAATAAGTTTTCGTTTGCCAGACGCACCGGCATTAAATGACTTCACACAAAGACAACACGACGAATCATACAACCTTTCTTATTCACAACAAAATAAAAACGAACACTGCGAAATTTTCTGATGTTCGTAATGTTTTGATGAAGAGCTCTCACTAAGCTAATATTAGTTTCATATGAATTCATTGAAAGTGTTGTTTATTTCTCGAATTTACACCTTTCTGAATTATTTCCTCAAATTACACCCCAGCAAAAATTATTTGTGGCTATACGTGGAATGGCGCAATGTTATCTGATGTTGTGTATTTATAGTGCAACCCTCCTTTAATTCACACCGAGTTATCTACATTGCTTTGTTCCACAATACACTGTTCTGTTCATACACTAAGCAGGAATATGGAACACAATCTACAATTGCGCGGACGTTATCAAATGATTCGGTGAACGAAAAGTCGAAGAGAAACGGATATTGTTGTTGCCTGCTTCATTTCATAATGTTATTGGCTTTATTGTCGTTATTATTGTTTATCATAAACGTACGTAAAATGTTAAGAAAATATTTTTTATAATTTTGCTATATTAATTTATGATTTCCAGTACATCTAAAATGTGATACTGGTTGCTAGGAATATCCCATTTCTTTGATAGAAGTAAAATCGAGTGTTATAAGAAAAAATAGCATTTGAAATTTTTCAGAATATATTAATGATGATAAGTATTTCATTATTTAATAATATTACATTTATTCATTCGCAATACAGTATTTTGCTGAATATATATTCTTATATGCCTTTTTCGATAAATTGGTATTGAAACAACAGGTATTTGTGAATTTTGCCCCAAAACATTGCTGAACTCGTATTAAGAACAATTTTTAGGTATTTTTTAGCAATCATCACATACAATCAGATAGGTATTTTAGTTATATAGATTTTAGATTATTATGAAATTTCATATTTAAGCTTCCAAGATCATATTTGCATTTTTTTTTGCAAATATTTCGTAACGTAGAAATATTTAGAAAAAAAATAGTGAAGAAAGTTACCTTAAATTAACAGTGGATTCCCTTATGGCCACAGATTTTTTTTTTACTTTTGACTTTAAAATATGATTTAGTAATTAGTACACTAGTTTTTATGACGATAAATAACATTTTATTGGTATTTGACAAGCTGTAATATCGAAACATTGCACCAGGATTGAAGAAAATTATATTTTATTTTAATAAAAATCTAAAATCATTGATTTTGTTATTATAACGTAATTACTGATGAAAATCATTTTAAAAGATGTAGGTATATAAATAACATTAAAAAATATTTAAAGAGAGTATATATTCGATGTACCTACTTTAAAACACTGAAGTGAAACCCGAAAATTATAAATATGCGATGAAGTCCCAGTAATGTTGCCGTCTAGACAAGACTGTAAAATCTTATTTTGTTTAGAATCTTCAAGACAAAACTTGAGTAAGTCTACGTCTGAATTAAAAAGGCTTGTCTAGATATCAAGACTCTACATTGTTTTAAGACTACATTAATCCGCGCATACTATTTAAACAAGGACATATAATTCTTTGGCATCATTGTTTTTCTATTGTGCAACCACAGTTCAGCTCGGATGCAACAAGTTTCACATGATGTATTTATGTTTTGAGAATTTAAAATTTCGAATTATTCTATGATCTTGAAAATTGACTAGGATTTTATCGTCTTGATCTAAAATAAAGAAGTCTTTGCTTAATAATTTAGACAAGACAAGACAAGAGTCCAGAAAGCCAAGATCTAAACGGCACCACTAGGCCCCTGATGTGCATATATCATCCTGTTGTGTACGAATTATTACATGTTTAATAAGAAAATTCAGTCTGGTAAGAATTCAGAGTGCAAGTGTATTTGAAGAGTAGCAGTTTTGTTCCTTATATGTAATATAACATTTATTAATTTGATAATAATAAAATTTTGGTCAAAATGTGATATTTTGTAAAATTTGATTTAAACCAATGATTTTTTAAAAAATACTTGATTTAAGTCCTGATTTAAACGAAAACAGCTTTTATTGTGTAAAAATTGCTAATTTGAAACATTTGTTCTTTATTTCTTAATTTTCAATTGTAAAAAAGTTACTTTTATAGTTTGTGACTTGTTTATGAACCCTGCATATACTCGTTTTTTTAATAAATAAATAACAAATGAGTAACTTGAGTTTCTTGTAAGTTGCTAGATAATATATTATGATATTGTTGTAATTGCAATGCTTGTTAGGGACAGTAGCTTTATTTTCGGGTCCTTATTTAGTGACGTCTTGAGGGCAGCACAAGTCAATCAGAGTTGTAAGTTGGACGCATCTGTCGGGGTCAGGACACGTGGTGTTGATGGGCAATCACACGCAGCACGCACACCTAACTGTCCCGGCTCCGGCTTTCCGGAGTCTAACTCATCCGGGCCTCCCCGCCCTGCATATGTGCCTGGTACACCGCACTAATGTCACCGACAAACGTCACCCGCGACTAAATTCTAATAATCATATCCTCCAGCTTACATCGTTCAGTGAAATTCGGTTCATCTTCAACAAAACTGCTAGACAGTTTAAAAGTATGTTACATTTATGAAGAATGACCAAAACATAATTGCAATTGCAATTAAACTGAAAAATATGTTTTTGATCAACTTACATCTGAACTCTCAACATGAATTTTAAACTGCAATAATGTACACTAAAAAAACTTAGTACAGTATTAAAGAAATAATATATTTCTGAACCGAAACTTCATCAAACCAAAAAATACTGATAAAATTGCAGTTAAAATTGAAAGAACAGAAAAAAAACCTGTTTATGATTTATACATTTGATTTAAAAACGAACAGTACGTTCGTTCCAATATTATATTATTTTATGTTAAAATTTCATGTTTTTTAAATTAAGTGTATATAATTTTGTGTTAAAACATATTAATTATTATTAAATTAAGTATATTTATTTTAAAAGGCAAATACTTTTATATAAAAAAGATTGAAATCTTTTTTTAGAATTAACAGTATTACTGAGGATATAAAAGTGATATTTTTAATAGAAACATATAAGCTTTTGAAGTAAAAGTAAGAAATTTGTATTGTAACGACGTGATACAACTTTATTCATTTCTGAGCAATGCTAGTCGTGTTATATTCGTATTATATACATACGTACAATGTATGGTCTACTTGTTGATTGTGATTGTACAAGTATGTACTTACAATTGAAGGAGATATTCTGGAAAATAAACATTTTTTTAGACTACTTATATGATTGAAAAAGAATTCATAAATGTTATAAATATAAGGGTAAAAATTTATAAGAAAAAAAAACAATTAACCTGTGATTTATTAATAATTCTAAAGAAAAATAATTATTTAATTACTTACAACACAAAAATATAGTATCCCTTTACTAGTTTTTAAAAAGTTTATATAATTTAAAATTATCTATTTGATTGTCGAATATGGTTCGTTTTTTGAACCGATGTTATTACTTTTTATTTTTATTGTATTTGTTGCAAATATTGTACTGCAGAATTAAATTCAAAATATGTTTTTATAATAAAAATATGTTTCTTTTGTTTCAAAAGCGAAAATATGCCATAATAAATAAATATGAAAAGATAAATCCAGCAAGAAAAGGTCACTAAGAAACGCGTTTCTACATAGTTTCAAAAACAAAAATATAATTAATTAACTGATCTACGAATAATGCAGTTACCGTAGCGGATGCTCAATGGTCCTGAATCATTTTTTTAATTTTTTTTCTGAAGGAACAAAGTGAAATAAGCATAATAGTGAAATTTTTAAAGTGAAATTTCATCTGTGTCCGTTACTGATTAACAAACTGTTAGTTGTTCAAGGTATTGGTTATTTTCATATTCCTATAACTAAACTATGTTTATATACAAAATTGTATGTATGCAAATGAAAAATATATTTTTTGGGCATAATAGTTATTTATGTATTAACGCTATACTTAATCAAAAGATTATAGCACCTGGGAATGTTGAAAGCTCGACGCGGAACGTTTTATTTCAATTTGGTACTTGAAATGAAAAACAATCTGTAGGTATAAATTCCATGCTATGGTATCTTTATTGATAATTGTCATTGTTAGATTGTTTATTTTTATACAAATTTAATATATTTCCTTAATCTATGTTTAATATAATCAAAGTGTCACTGTCATTGTCAAGTATATATAGGACGTCACGTACTAATTATTCTGGCGAAATATTATGGAATTTAAGACTGTACAGACCAAGTTGGTTTCTAAAAATTAAAAAGATTTATATGAAAATGAATTTGAGAAGTTTTGTGAGTAATAAATACTTACTTAATCGAAATTAAAATATATTATATTTTTGACATTTATTCATTAACCACAATTTTAATTTGTTTGAGTAACTATTTGCTTAGCAACTTTATACGCCCTCGGGCGCTAAAAGCCAAATAATGCCCACATTTGAGGACGTATAAACAGGTTTATGATTCCAAAATGAAATAATAAAATTTATTTTTCGTACTAAAAATAAGAACATACAGTAACATTTTGCACACCTTGTCGCATGCATGACTATATGCCGCAAGTTCTAAGAAATATGAACGTGCATTAGTCTTTAATCTCATAGTGTGCGAACGAATATTAAATTAAATATTTTCATTAATACTCATGAATTGTTGTATATTTTCATATTCTTCTAAAAAATGGTAATATTTCGACAATGGATCAGCAGGACCCTATTGGTTAGCCGCTTTTCGATTTGTATCAACTTGAGTAGCAGATCTGGGTTTCCATTTCCCGTGTGTCCGAATAAGTAAGATTATTAAACTACAAATTAATCACAAATAGTATATTAAAACATAAGTTGTAGAAGGCAACCTTTTCAAGCACGAGTTTGAATTTCGGGAACGAGCGCGAAGCAGCGAGTGCCCGAACGAACGAGTGCTTGAATTGCCTTCTATAACGAATGTTTTATACTATTTTCTCTGTTTCGGCTTTTATTTACATTATTTTTTATAATAATATTTGACAATTTCCATTAAGGGATTTTTTTGATAGAATAGTTAGGTTGGTGACAGTGATTTCTGTTTCGTTTATACATTGTAACATAAGCAATTTGTTTCATGGCCTCCCAAATAAATTAGAATTACTTTGTCAGTTGCCTAGATATTTTGTGTATTTAATGCAGTCATGCCAATCTCAAATAACAAAATATAACCAAAAATCGTTTAAGAATGAACCTCCTTCTAACATCAATAAGGGTGCTGGAATATGATATTCTAATTCCGAAACAGAGAAACAAGTATTATTGGTTCTTGACGTCAGTGGCGGGATTTTGGAGAGGGGGCAAAGGTGACCAGTTGCCAAAAGATTATACTAACCTGACTTTTAGTAATTCTTTTTACCTCTGAGCTAAATTTACCTCTTTTTTGTTTATGTTTGGTATCTACTGGAGGCCCTGTTCCACTTTAAGAAATAGTGAAGAAATAGCTATTTATGTAACAGGTAAAAAAATGTCTCATTTTGTGTAAAGGTGTCCTGCAAAATCACACAAATTACAAAAAATTGTATTTTCTAACGTGTTTCATACAATATTTTTTCTAATTTTGATAAAATTCTTTTAATTTGAATTTTTTCTTCTAGTTTTGATGTATAAACTGTCAATTTAAAAAAACAATTCACTTTTCAAATTTTTTTTCTAACTGGTTATGAAAAATATGGCGTTTCGAAACGTCAATCAGTTCTGAAAAATGAAACTTTAAATGTCAAAATTACAAAAATTATTTATTACATATTTTGGGTTGTTTGTTGCCCTCGTTTCTTTTAATAAATGCTTGTCGGAACTACTAGAAAAAGAATGATCGAAATGAAGATACAAGAGTAAGATGTTTTTATGTTATGTTAGGGGAATTCGGTTTCCGGGGAAGATGTGGGACATATTGTCTCATAACCGCCGACAGCCGCCATTTCTCCGGAGTGCGGAACAACCGGATAATTATCCGGGCGGGCAGCGGATCACGTAAGTGGCAAAGTTCAGCCACACGCACACAACCTCAAATTAAACACCGCAGCCTCTCCAGACGCATATGTCAATGGATGGAAATACATATCGGGTTATAGCCGCTTTATGGCCTCTAAATCGCTCGCTGCTGGATATCTCGTTATATAAAAGCCGCCAAGACGCCGTTACTACCAGAAAGGACAAAATAGAAATAACTACCTACATGCACATGCTCTAACCGTTACATCTAGATCTTATCGTTAAAATAATGCACTAGCGATAAATAAATATATTGTTATTTTCTTTATAAATTATCTATATCTTTCGTCTAAATGACTAAACAACATACACCTAACTACATATAAAATATTTCATTTTCAATCTTTAAAAATATACTCTACTTTCTCAAAGTTCTTCACCAACTATTTTTAAATTTAATACGGAACTTTTGGTGCATTTTCACAGCAGTTACAATTCTCGAGAAGTGACATTTGATAAAGGAAAATAGATACATTATTAAATAATAAAATATAATTATGTCTCTAAATTCAGGGTACTAAGGAAATCCTTAAAACATGCCATTAAGTTTTAAAGACCAGGGGCTCTACTCTCGAAATCGTTCATAAATTTACGTATACATAAATTAACCTCAGTTTAAATAAATATACTTAAATTTTGTATATTTAATTTGTATTCTCGAACACTCTTCGCCAATAGAAATATATACTAATATTTGTATTTTTCTTAAATGAAAAAAGTATTCGACAATATTGCAATTTTCACGCTTCGTAAATGCGCTTTTATTATAAATATAGACCACTGAGTTTGAATAATCAGTAAATGCATTTCAAAAATTATTTATCACCGTTTTTGATTCGCAGTCTTGAACGTAGGTATTGTAAAACCTCATATGACTGCTCCGTCTACATAGTCCGCCTTTATTTGCCCCGTTGAATTTATTCAAAATTTAGGGTAATTTTCATTAAATATTTCAGTTAATAACAATTCATATTTCCCAATTTTTTCCATCTCATTTCTTAAATTATCCATGATTTTATTTAATTTATGACAATTTTGACATAAAAATATAATACTTACAAAAGAAAATACTTACTCGAGCACCTTAAAAATTCCCATGTGTACATTTGACGTAAAATTACAATATTGTCAGATTTTTTTTATTTGATAATGGTGTAAATATAAGTACATGTGTTTCTATTTGCGAAGGGTGCCCGATAATACAAGTTTAATAGGCAATATTTAGGTATACTTATTTAAAATGTTCTTAACGTACGTATACGTTTTTTACGAACGTTTTCGAGATTAGATAGATTTTAATTTTAAGTTTACTTCTAAAAAATGTAAACAGGTTTTTTTTCTTATGCAGTTCATAGTTTTTAGTCCGTATCACCTGCCTCACCAAAATTTTAATTCACGAGCCGCCACTGTTCTTAGACACAAAAACAGAAAAAACATTTAAACATTAAGCTGTACGGTTCAAAACCTTCCAACGAGTTCAATTTCTGTTTATTCGACTTTAGTTCTCAGCAAGGTTGAAAACCTAAAAGAAAAGGGAAGCCAATACATCGCAAGAAGTTATTCCTTTACCTGTTTTTTAGTTATGAAGAGAAAGATTAATCCTGGGAACGACACAAAGAAAGTACATATTCTATTCGAGAAATGGATACCGCGAATCATAGTCGGCGCGACTTTTGGATATTAAGATATTACATATTATTAGATATTGGGGTTTAAAAAAGAAAATTTACAAAATAACAAATTTTATTTCTTAAAATTGGTATGTCAATAAAAAAATATATATGAAGAAATAAAGACAAAATATTTAACATAATAAAAGCGTTTGACATAGTTTTAAAGTAAAAGTATTTTGACCGCTGTAGGTCTAATTTTTGCTGCAATATCATCATTATTAATAGTGACATCATTATGTACATTTAGAATTACTATGCTGTTAACTCCTTGTGTTCAATCTTTCTTGGCTCATAGTTGATTTTAAATAAGATTCGAAAATTTTATAAAATAGTATTTAAAAATATTTCAAAATGAATGTACCTATTCTTTATTTTTTGTTAGCATAAACATTTTCGTGTTGCCTTCGCATAGTCGGCGCCTATACCGCGAACGTCCTTCTAGTATTACTAACATCGCCAAATTATGTGGCACCAGCAAATACAACTCGTACAATGAAATAAACATTAATCGCACTCTGTAAACGTTCGAAGTATTCAAATAACCAGTATTTTTACACCTGTTTATTAAGTTATTTCTCCGCTAGTGGATCTGACTACGTTTTCATCGTCAATACTGTAATGAACTTTTTAGTCTCCTGAAATGTAAATATAACAATTACACATCACTGACGTCTCCGGTAATAGCGATTTATGCATTGCGGTGCAGTAAAGTAAAGCAACTCAATATTGTTTTAGCGTTTAGAGTTTATTAACAAAATAATAATGATTATAATAATAAAGGTATGCTTATAAAAACGCTATCTGTAGCAAATTGGCGTTCAATAAAGTTTTGGGCAAATATTTTGATTATTTTGACTGTGTAGGAAACTACTATGTTTAATCAAATCGCTTGTAGGACTATGATTTCATGTTAACAACCATTTCTTCAGAAATACATGTGTCAGCCAAAAAATTTAATACATTATGTATGCGTTAGGTATATGTTCACACTTGGGCTGTACAATACAATCTACCGGAAATTTTATGTAAGTAACTATTAATTTTTCTTTTATGTTTCATTTTTATGTACGACTTTCATAATTGTAAATACGTTGGAAAGAAACATAAAATAAAATTAAAAAGAAATAATTTTTGTCATTTGAAAAGATGTAGATAACCACCCCTATTTAGAGGCCTGTTTGGCATTGCGTGTGTGAGTGTGTGTATAATTTGCGCAGGGTGCATACAGACACGTGTGTGTCACGTGACTCGCGACTGGATTCGCACATATGAATCACAGCTAGCCGACCGTAACGCCATATTGCACATACACCTGGGAGTCGGGTTAACAACCCCCTAATCATACCGGCTAGTGGCTAGTGGCTGGTCATTTTGCAATGTGGGGGTGTAAACATACACTACCCTCTACGCACAGAATACAAACTGACAATCGTTTATAAAATATTGTTACTTATTTCATCGCTTATCTACCCTTAGTTATTGTAAAAGCATTGTATCAATACCTAGGCCTGGTTGCCTAAAGTATTGTTAACTTTATAACCACAGGTTAAATTTTTGACAGCAATGTATTTTTAATACGTTAAAATTTATATGGTAGTAACAAAATACAACTTTTAATAATGTCTACCAGACTCAGGATATTAAGCCTTTGTTTACCTAGACAAAAGTAAGCTGGTAACTAAGTCATAACTGTATCTGTACGATAATATTATTATTATTAACCATGGATGATGTGAATTCTTCTGAATCATACCAGGGTACCGTCTGAGATCAGTGGCTCGTCCGTAGGTGCTGCAGAGCTGCAGAACCAACAAAAATTTTAAATACAAATTCACATTATTAATTAATCATATAAGTACATTATTAAAATATACGTCAAAATCAAATAGCAAAATTACTTCTTTATATTTTATATTATATTGTGCCTTAATAAGCGCAAATGCACTGAATAGTTTTGTTGCCCATCTACATCCACAACTTTGCTGACTAATTAAGGTGTTCTGCTTCAGTATAGACATCGTCAACCATCGAAATGAGAAACGCTTACTTCTTATTAGTTACAGCTTACAGGTTTTGTGGTTGTAACGACAAGAATGCTTCGTTTTGTTTTCCGTGTTTGCTGTTTGCGGACGATCGTGGTGAAAAAAATATGAACTGAAACTAGGGTGAGAGATTTTTTTGCTTTTGCATGAGGAAATAAAAAAACTCAAAAATTTATTGTCACAAAACTATAATGAACAAAAAAAGGTAAGTCATATTCCTTTCAAATTAAAATTAAAACTATAAAGAAAATTGAATTCTTTTGATTAATATTTTATTTCCTTTTTTGTTTGATGAAGCACAGTCACAAATATGTAGCAAGAGCCACCACTGCCAGAGATGTCTTGAAATCCTCGCTCAACAAATTCGTAATTCAATTGAAATTTGCGGCGTTTATGATTCTCATAACAATCCTAGATTAAATATTCAATGCACCTCCTATTTGTAAAAATGTAAATAATCAGTATTAACAAGTGCGTAACAAATAAAAATATTATCCTACGCTTCATTCAAACCAAAATTATCAATAATTTACGATATAAGGAATTTTTAATTGCAAAATTTAACCTAAATGTATATGGCGAAACTTTAATGCAGAAGCTATAAGCTGTTAAGCTCTATTATATACAAGTAAATTTGTATAGAAACCAATAACTGCATAACATTTGTTTAAAAAGCATCACTTTTTTATAAATTTTATAAAACAGTTTGGACATCGAGTAATGATAAATAAATAAGCAGAGAGAATCATGAAAGAGAAGCGTATATAAATATTATTAACATTATTAAAGTTTTGACATGTAAAACTTAATTAAAACAATATATTTTAATAATATAACAATTCCTACATGTGCATGTCATACATTTTTAATTCCCTCTAAATTATAATACTATAGGTGTAGATAAACTGCATAAAACGATAAAGAAAATATAATTAAATATGCATACAGTTTATAATAATAAAATATTTACAATTGTATTGTAAAATGTGTACTTTTCCACGAGTTTGTTACAGGTGCATAAAATAGTACATTGTGATTATTAGGATTAAAAGTTCTTTAATAAACTATTATTTCTATAAAGGCAAAAGTTGTTATTTATGATTTTAACATGAATAACACACTATTATTTATATTTAAAATATATAATTTTTTTAAATATTGTTTTTATCAAGTACTTAGCAATTAGCACGACTAATCTTTAAATATTTTGTTCCTATTTTTAAAAAATATGTCATATAAGAAACATACCACTAGATGTTGCAGTAGCTGTAAAAGAAAATAGATTTTAATTCCTTTAGTTCATAATTTTCTTTATTTTTTCTGAATACAGCGGTAGAATTGCAATAACTTTTAAAATAAATTGCAACACATAAAAAAATATTTAAAAATAGGACGGGTGAATAAAAAATTAATAATAATTAATACAATATGGCATGGTCAGTGGCGTAGCGTATATTTTGAAAATAAATTTCATTATTATTCGTCCGAAATGGCGTAGCTAGAACTCCTTTTGAAGGTGCTCCCAAATTCCCTTAAGCGTCTGCAAAAATTTGGAAATTAAACAAAATTAGAACGTAGTGTAACCAAAAATATTAAAAGCTGTAAAAAAAATATATTTAATTTTTTCCGTCATGTCAATGTTAGGTTTACATTGTATCATGACTAAAGTGAAATAAATCATATTTGCGGAATTCTGCCGAACAATAAGGTTTTACTTTATTG
This sequence comes from Stenolophus ochropezus, assembly GCA_035578165.1. Lineage (NCBI taxonomy): Eukaryota > Metazoa > Arthropoda > Insecta > Coleoptera > Carabidae > Stenolophus > Stenolophus ochropezus. The sequence goes on along the minus strand of JAQOWZ010000001.1, from coordinate 39,440,996 downwards.
GTAATACTTAAAAAAGAGTATGAAGGAGTATATTTGTCACACATTGTGCAATTAATAAATTTTTTTAACGTATCGAATTGGCGAGTTCAATTAATACATCTGTAAGTCATATTGATTAGCCATTTCATATGTTAAATGTATTTTTTATATAGTATATTGAGTTTGTTGTTGAATCATTAGTCGATTTGACATTTGATTTTAAAATGAGTTTTTGTTTTTAGGTTTTTATTATTTGTTGTGTAGTTTAAGTAAGTACTTATTTTTTTACAGCTTTCAAGTTATTTCTTTTGCATGTAGGATATATTAAGCGTAGATATTATACGTAAGTATTGTCTAAAGTGCTGAGCGCCTGCAGATCTCCAATGCTAGCTACGCCAATGGCTACGATATTGTCTTATTTTTTCCAAGAGTACACATATGCATTGTTTATTCTTTGATCGTACTGAATTGAATGCGAGGGTGGCAAAATAATAGAAATTATAAAAAGCTGCCGCATGACCCTTTGTTAAGAAACAGACATTATCGTGGGAAGTTGTGAATTTTTTATAAGATGTATCGAGTATGTCTACACGCGGTTTTGGCCGGCACTGTGTTTATCTGGAATAGCACAACAATGAATCATTTAGGGTGTAATGCACCCCTAAACAATTCTGTAATTATCTGCTAACCACAAGGTGGACGTGGACGTAGTTCCTAGAACATTTATCTGTGGAAGTCACGCACTATTTTTTGCACGGTGTGTAGTTTAATCTAATACTTTTATTCCATAGACGTAGGCAGGGAAAATTTATCTCCCAAAACTACACAAATAGTAAATAAATATTATATTTTATAATGAGAAACTAAACATTTTTTGGATTTATATATCAATGATATGAGTTAATAAATTTATAAGCGGTCAACCGGATGTATATTCTTCTCGTTTTTAATGTTATTTGGTGAATATTTCGAAAAAAAAATTTGAAGAAAGTTGCTATAAAATACGTAAGTAATAAACTTCATTTGAAAAATAATATTGATACTAATATTTTTATCGTATGTATGTTAGTCGATATTGCGGTCGGTTCTCTGTGGCCATATATAAAGTAGTGGACAAGGCGGCAACGGTCCGGGGCGCCAATTTTGAGGGGCATCAAATTAAATAAATAAATATTATTTAATACTTAATAATAATTATTGATAATAAAACAAAATAAAGAACAAAATATTATTGATAATAGATTATTTGTTCATATGAAACAGAAATTTGTAGTATACAAAATGAGTGTTAATAGTATTTAACATTACTAGCGAGGTAAGTAGGGTTTAACTGGCGGACAGAAGAATTGAACTGGCGAGTCGAAGACGAGCCTGTTATCCTTCTGAAGCCAGTTAAACCCGTTACCTCGCGTGTATTGTTCAATATTTTATTTGTTTTTCACTTGTAAATAAATTAAAATAAGTTAAAAACACATTACTCAAATTTATATTGACACGAGTGCTATGAACTACATTTGTCAAAATGTCTTTGATTGTTGTGCTTTTGTTATTTTATTTACTTTTGGTGCAAATCAGGAAAATGGATATGCCCGAAGCAATAATTAGTGAAGCAAACAGCGTACTTACAAATTTATCATCGTCAAGATACGAACGAGAATATAAAGATTTCAAAGATTGGCAGAAAAAAAATGAGGTTAATATAAATAAATCCTAACCTATTTCAGTGACAGCTAATCTACTAACTTGTTAAATTTTAACAAGTTAGTAACTTGTTAAATCAAACTTAACTACTTACTAGAGTGCCTTGATAAATTGAAGTTTACAAGTGACGAACAAATAAAATTTATTTCGCCCTAAGTACTCGAAACCTTACACTGACCGTACACATTCTCGGTTACACTTAATTACATAAAAATATTTATATTTATTAATTATATTGTAAGATCCTATTAAATTTTTTCTGTACGACACTGTCTATTTATGACCCGACATTAAGGGCTGGTCTAAGGGGTGACGTATCGACAGGTGTATTTGCGAATTACATTTTCAATTATTCGCTCTTATACACGCTACGTGACGTCATTTTCATAGGTTTCCTGGAAAGACGGAAACAAAAAAATATATTTAATATTTTAGCATCTTTTTCACTTTCCACTTTTGTTTCTACAAATTCAATACACAGTTGTTTGACCCCCCCTACAGCTCGCATATTTACTACACATGGACATAAAGACTAGGGATATGCGATACTAAGTATCGGTACAAGGATTGCATAAAAATCTGGTATGGTATAATTTTAAAAATGTGTTTCGTAAAATAGCATTTATTGTGAAAATAAATCGTAAAGAATAACTAAAAATTAAAAAAAAAACTACGTTAAAATCCGTTTATAACGATATCGCTTTTAGCAACAAACTGGTTATAACGTAGAAATTGTGAACACTTGTATGAAAGTCACATATGCTAACAATATATATTTTATTTTTATTGGTTAAAGCGACATCCTGCTAGAGCGATTTTTTGTTTACTCTAACGCATTTCAAATTAAATTTAACAAAAAATCACACATTAGTACAAAAATTTTCTGCGTTATAAATTGAAAATAATATAGGTACCAGTAAAGTCGTTTTATCATTAAACAGACTTTGTAGTTCTTGAAAGTATTGTCACATGGTAACATTTCCCACACGCTTTTTTCCCTAAATTTTCGTAAATCTATGATTTTTAATAACTATGGCCACCTAGAATATTTAAATATTTTTTTTTATATTTTTCATATTTTTCATGTACGACATTTAATACATCACTGAAAAGACAAAAAATTGGCGTTTCAATTTTACCAAAATAAGTCTAGGTTACCATTTAAAAAATTAAAATTGATAGTCGTTGCGTCTAGATCAGGTTTTTAATTTTTTTCTATCTATGTCATCAAGAAGTATATTTAATATAATAAAACTTTATATGAAGTAATTTTTTTATTTCTTATAACAAAAAAGATACACCTATATATTTATTTGATATTTTAAATGTTTCGTTGTGGATTTTAGACAATTATTATGTTAATGAATTCAAATATAGAACAAATTAATGTGGCTATCAACTTCACAAGTCAAGCAAGTATTATGCATCGAGCATTACTCCTTGTATCACCTCGGTGGAAACCAGCCTTTAGGTTTATTAAGCTTTTATAACAAAATGGCCACTTCATAAGAAATGCATGATAACAAAAACATATATATTACATTTTATTGGAATCGTTATCATATCTAGTAATGGGTTTATTTAGAAATACTCGTAGTATGTACGAGATAACATTATTCTAACATTAATATGTTCATAGGGTTTATCTAAATGGTTGTGTTGCTAATGCAAAGGTTTTTGACCTTTCTAAACAACTGGAATGCTCTGTGCAAAGCACAAATAATCATAAAAGTAAGGAAGTGTGAACATTACGTTTTCCCTATCTTACATATAATAATCATAATTGTAAATGGGTAGCATGCATTATATAGTCCAAAATTCTCAGATAGCATTATTACAAAATGAATTTATTTCTTCTACACAAACACAAAAAGAAAATGGTAACAAAATATATAATCTTAACAACAAAACTGATTAAAACTTTGAGTTTAAGTTCGTTAGAAAACTAATAGTAAAATGGATTTATTTGTTCTACCAAACCACATGAAATGACAAAAATCAGAGAATATAACAATAAAAAAGAATAACTTTTGAGCTCTAATTTCACAAAATACTTAAAGTTTCAGAATCTTCACGACGAAATAGTCCTCAAAATGCATAGCAATTAAAATACAATATAAATACATTTAAAAATTGCAAATTTTGTAATATGTAATAAATCAAAGAGAAGTATTTAAGTTAAATTTTAGTTAAACAAAACTATAAATTCTAACTAATAGGTGAGGAACAGTGGCGTAACTACCGGTTTGTTCCGCGGAACAGGACTACAGTGATTCAAGGGGCCCGGTCGGTGAATATACGTTCGAGTATAATTTGTATTTCACGTTCCAAAAATATTTTAATTTTTTCTTAAAACAAAATATGGTATATATTTTTCCGTTAGTCTTGGCAATTATTCTTTTTTTATTTAAAAACGTCAGTGTTTATATGACTAGACTAAATGACGTCTCTAGTGTGTCTACCCTTTATCTGTGCAATTTTATTATAAACTATGGGGTTTCGGCACACTGCAAAGAGTCACACCGCTTGTAAATTGGGAGTATTTTCCAATTTCAAGCGTTTGAACCGACGCGCTGCGTTTTGAATGTGAGTGCTTCAAGTAAAAAGTATGTGATGGTAAGATGAGACCACCAAGCTTCAGTTTTGAAGCTGCGCAAATGGTAAGGGGCTAGTTGCTATTTAATTTTAATGTTAAGTAAAATAACAATAGACTATTGACACTCGAAAATTATCGTCAACCGAACAGTAGAATGACTTGGCTATGATTTACTTTAAAATTATATTTTTTTTAATGTACATTGGTGCTCGGATTGTCTCAGGAACACAGGCTCGTAGCTGCATTGTTACGCCACTGGTGACTTGGTATTTATCAAGTACATCTACCTATATAGTGTTTTATAATAAATAAATATGCAGACCTAAATATTTCACAATTAAAATTTCAATTTCAGCGTTTTCAGAATTTATTAGTCTGGAAAAATATATGCTGTTTTTTACGAAAATTACAACTACACTCGGAAAATAATACCAGTAATATATGTACAGAGATATGTCAATATTTCATTTGCATTATTAATAACATTGCAATAAGTACCTACATGTAACTTAAAAAACAGTAACGTTATGAATAATTATTTTGATATATATGAAAATATATTTAACCTTAATTTGCTAATGGCGCGAAAAATATAATAATCCACAACGATGTTACTAATTTCTTAACATTCTCGGAAATTATTAAGACCTATATTTATTAACATTCGAGTAAGATACTCGAATGTTAATAAATATTTTCATTTTTTTTACCATAAATAACTATTTGTTTATTAATAACAAAGAATATTATTAATAATAAATAATCTTGTAGAGAAAAATACTGTTGTGTATAAGTGTATCTTATGTTATTGTCGTGTCAATGAATAAAATTATACTTATCAAGTAAATTAATAAAATATATTAAATTGTGCGATATAATTTGATTCATACTTTTTAATTATTTTTTTGAATTGAATCCCAAACTAAGCAGCTATTTTTATTGTGTGCCTTTTCGCCACGTATTGTTCTACTCTACCCTCGTTCAATTACAATTAGAACACCACCTTCCACTAGCGTTTAACTCAAGGGCCATACTTGTCATAGACAGACCCTGTAAGTGATATATTTTTATTATTCATGAACCATCAATGCTGAGGGTTGTAAGAGTGCTTAACTTTTATGTGGGGTGCCCCTTATCTTTTACAGAAATGTTTTCATTTGCGTATAGGCTTTAAATATGGCTTTAAACGAAAAAATAACCAGTACTTACCTTTAAAACTTCTTAAAACAGATTACATCAATAGATTTTTGTTGTTACAAATATTACAATATGCAGACCACACACATATTAAAAGGTTCATAAAATACGTATACATTAATTTAAAATATGGGACACTTTAAAATTCACGTAAAAACACTTAAAAATACATTTATACACTACGACATTTGAAGACACGGTCACTACTGGTTTGTTAAAAATAAAATTTATATTTTAACTAGCGAAATTTTGTTAACAGATACATGGTTTTACAATATAAAATATAATTCAATAAAAATGTAATATAAGGTTAATACTTTTCTTAGTTATAATTCTAAGTGGTGTGTTTAGATTATTTTTTTCTTAATAAACTTAAACTTTGAACAAATTTGGAACAAGCAATTGATCTCTAGAAAAAAAATCGGAGGAAATTTTAATAATTTCCAAACACAAACTTTACAAAACACTAATTATAGTCATTTTTACAAATCAATAAAATTGAACTATGAAACCAAGGAATATATAAAATTTAAAATATCAATACAAAAAATTCAAATAATTAGTCAAGTTAGACTCTCAAGTAAATGCGGACTTGGAATTAGCTATAAAAACATGCGAACTCACAGAAACAGAATTATGTTCTATTCTGTAATTTAAACAAGAACGAAAAACATAATAAAATGCCCGACATACCAAGGATTGAGAACACATTTCTTAAACAAACTAAATATTATCAATCTGAATATAATAAACTTTCATGAAATATGGAAGAACTTAGATGTAGAAAAAAATCAACTCAATTTTCTATTATATTACTAAAGCACTGAGACTACGCAGTTTTGCCAGAAAAAGAATAATTAACTCAACAATACCGATTAAAATATAATCCAACAAGTTATTAGTACTGATTAATATTGTATATTATTTTAAAAAAACTCTGAATCATAACATCTTCAAACGGTTTACATTTTAATTAATAGTATTAGATATTAAATAAAGTAAGATATTAATGCTTTTTATTATGATTATAAAATAATATAAATTTTGTGTAGTCATTTAATTTGTATGGATACAAATAAGTTATTGATTGATTGATTTTGTTAATTATAATTCTAAGTCCGTATTCCAATTCAAATCCTAGTGAATTATTTATAATTCGACTAGCTTCTGATGTAGAAATATAAAAAAATGTTTATATTGAAATATTTAGTAATATTCACAATTTGGTGAGAAATGGTGACAGACCGAAATTTCGGTTTCGGTCAGTTTCGGCCTGAGTTTCGCTTTCGGCTAAAAATTGGCCGAAATTAGTATTTGTATCAATTATGGTGTTTTTGGTTTGTTTGGAATGATTTCACACCTCTATTTTTGTTTTGTTTGTTAGTTAATAGTTTTGTTTTGTACGTTATTTCATTTTTCTGCCTTTCGAAGATGTAATTATTATTTTATTATTAGTATTCTAACGCTGTTAGTACAAAGGTACCAAGTGCAATGAAGATTTATTTTAGAATTTAGTAAGTAAGGTTATTGTAAGAGAATAGCATACATTATAAAAAAGAACCTGTTAATAAGAAATACTTCTTGAAAAGAATATTTATGTGATATTTGTGAGATGGTGATAGATTACAAAGTCTTTACTTCTTTAGTAAAGATATTGGTTCGTATTACGAGCTCACTTTTATAATAAAATTGTGATTTTAACGCCCACTTTTACATCATAATCTTATGTAAAATTGAAAGTTAAAATCACGATATTATTATAAAAGTGAGCTAGTTCGCTTTTATAATAAAATCGCGCTTTTAACGTTCGTTTTTACAAAAGATTTTGATGTAAAAGTGAGCTTTAAAATCGCGATTTTATTATAAAAGTGAGCTCGTAATACCGGCCAATATCTCTACAAAATTAAAATGATTTTCTAATAAATTGAAGTCTTTAATTTAATTTAATAATCGAATAATAACTTAAACGGTAAGAAAAACAAAAGATTTCTGTGTTTCATAAAAATATTTGTAAAGTTTATCTTAAGTACTTAAGTTTCGGTTTCGTTACGTAATAAAAGAGTACCCGAATAATCGGTTTCAGTTGAATATTGTGTTTCGACGGTCGGGCACTAGGGATAAATAATATCTCTATATTCGAGTGGTTCAGAACCCACTAAATGCTGTAAATCTCTAATAGGGGGTGTAGACTTACAACCCATATCACTAAATTGCAAGTAACGTTATATAGAAAACGATGGAATTCTTAATTTTTATTTCATCTGCACTATGCTTTTCAATAGAATGGTGGGATACTACATATTATAATTATTAATTATCTTTATTGTTGACTCTATTGTAATAGGTTAATGTTTGACTGTAATGTGTTACAAAAATGGAATAAAACAGGCTTGACTAATTCATATTGAAAGTTAATATGAAATATTATAATTTATTTTGGACGATTTTTGCAGGACTTAAGGTAAAACTTTAAATCGTTTTAAAATCTTCCCTTACTCCAAACTTTTGCTCCACCATTTTTCCTTGTAGAAATCTTCTTGTATATTATCATAAGCTATCTGCGTTCCATCATGTTGAGGCAAAGTTAAAAAACAAATGCGAAATCAATGCGGGACGTTATTACCCCCTTGCCTCTTTCCTCTCGATGTGAAAGGTTTCTGATCTTTCGTTCATTGTCCTATTTCCACCAACTATGATAAGGGTGGGAGTAAAGAACGATCAAATCAAAATATAAACAAGAAAGATATCAATCATGTACTCCGAATCTAAGGGTTCAGGAACTGACAGTTAAACTTCGAAAATAAAATAATCTTAGTTTTCTCTCTGCCTAATATTTTTCTTCTTAATTTTTCTATCATGTTCTCCATTTCAACTATGATGTTTAAAATATTTTTTTTTGCTGATTTAATATTTCAGTCTATCTATTGCATATAATTTTTAACCAAAAATTTCCAATATTTGTTTAAATAATTAAACTTTACCTAGAGATAACAATAAATTTGATAACAAATATTTATTTTGGTACCAATTTAATCTATTAAATAATATACTCATTATCTAGTATTTCATATTTGTAGTTAAATTTATATGTCAATTATATATAATTTATCTTTGTATGTATACATTGTTTGGGTTTTAATGTATGAAAAGATAAATATAATTTATCAATGACTGTAGAAGAATGATTTTGATTCATTGTGTTATTGTAATTAAAATATTTAAGATTTAATTTATATTAAGTATCTCGTAAAGATATAATATTTTAAGTATTGATAAGTAATTATTGAATAAATACTTTATTCTTAATTCCCTCATAAATTTTATAAGACATAAGTAAATATTTTGTTCTACAACATTTCAATTAGAAACTTAATTTTACAATTAATAGATAAATAATATAGATAAATTCTGTAAATATTGGAAGCATTTTTATTGCTTTTAAATATTCAACTTATCTAAATCAAAATTACTTTAATTATATTTTTGCACACGGCATTATTGTAAGATCAAAATCATTTTTATCATTTCAATTTTAGTATTTAAGGGCTATTCAAAAATAATGTTTAATTAATAAGAATGATGCAATAATATTATAAAGTATTTTATTTTTTCCTTAAATGTTATTATTACAGATTCTTCTAATGTTCAGACGTAGTCCTTATATTCTTTTTAGCTTAATCTATTTTATCATATAACTATATTTTATATATTTATCGACGATCTTTATATTGTTTTTAATTTTTCACATGTATACACGTCATAAAGTATCTAAAATTAACTTTTGTCCGACAGAATGGACACTTCATTTCGATAGACATCTCCTAATAAAAAAACTGGCCTGTTTCTATCAAGGTTATATTAAATGTTCAAATATACATACTTCAAAAGATTAACATCAAAACTTAGTTTGATAAGAGTCACTTGAAATAGATATAACCAATTATGCGAATTTATATGTAAGTTTTATTAAGAAATTTATAAATTTAAAATTATCAAATAAAAAAATATAAATATTACTATTAAGGCAAGTCTTTAATTTTTTAGTTTACTCATTTTTGAGATAAAATATATTGTTTAAATAAAACAATACAAATTTCTACTTAATATGTCAACAATGATTATAAATGCATGTGATGATCATTTCGTCCCTTCGGACATTAGTCTAATAGTCTAACAGTTTGATATTGTACGAAATGGCAAAACAATTGTTATTTTTTTATAATAAATTTAGATAAACCTAGTGCAGATTTCTATTGATTTATTAAATAATATATTATACTAAGTACTAAGAAATTTTCTTATTGCAACATAAGTGTTAATTGCGTTTTTGTATCACTTGGCAACAATATGATAATAAACAAATTTCGCAGTAGTCAAAATTGCAAAATATCCTAAGTGCAAAGTTTTCAATTATTTCTAATTTTAAATTGCACAATTTTCATAGAATTTTTTAAAAAAGTACTTCAAATTTTATAGTTTTCTAGAACGTCTGTTCGTCCTACACTTGACTTTTATCTTATCTATTTTTTCTTCTGCATTTCTTCTATCTCTAACTAATCCTAGGCCTGCAAAACATTCCAAGAAAATTAATTAATTTTTAATCCTTTAATGTTCGATTAGAAAAAAATATCAAGTTATCATTAAATATATAAGAAGATTGGTCGAAATTGGAAGCACTGTGTAGAAAAACAATGAAATTCATAGTATTACTTTGTAGCTTTGCTGTAGTTTCAGCAGAATGGGTTCAAGTTTGCGAAAGGAGTTACTGTTATTTGCCAAACTGTCAATGTTCTCGTACACAGTGGACAGAAACTAAAGAAAAACCTCAGGTAGAGTAATATTAACTGTATTTTTTTGTACTAATTTCTCTGTAGTTTGTAGTTCTTTCTTTTGATGACGCCGTATCCGAATTAAGTTTCAATGATTTTATTCGACCAACTTTTGTCGGTAGAAAAAATCCTGATGGGTGCCCAATAACTGGTACATTTTTTGTACCACACGAGTATACCAACTATTCTGTGGTCAATCGCTTATACAACTTGGGATTCGAAATTGGATCGCATTCTATTACGTAAGATATTTTTTATTTAATTATTATGCATACATTGCTGCATGCGCCAACTTTCTTGTTTACTTTCTAGAAAGAACTATAACCAAGATTACTGGCGTTTCGCAAATTCATCTCTTCTTACTTCTGAATTTTCTGGACAAAGAACTATCCTTTCTACATTTGCTAACATTACCTCTTCGAATATAACCGGTGTAAGAGTTCCTCAACTTCAACTAAACGCCTACACCTTCCGTTCTCTTTTGAATTCTTCTTTTCTGTATGATGCTTCTTGGCCTACCCAGCAACCTTATACCTACTATCCGTACACTTTAGACTACACAAGTGGACAAGAATGCCATACTAGGGAATGTCAAGTAGAGTCTACCCCAGGACTTTGGGAGATGCCAATAATCGATTGGGTCGATGACAAGAATGTTAGTTGCAATAATATTCAAGCTTGTGCTGTTACTAAAAATATTAGCAAATGGATGATTGGGGAATATGAAAAGCAAAGATCGTACGGAGCGCCTATTTCGCTTAGGGTCAGTTATTCTTGGTTCCTGGCAGAAGAAGATCACAGAACTGCTCTAAATCAGTAAGTACACGTGTTTAACTTAAACTGACCGTAGTTTGATCCGAGGTTTAATTCCCTCGTATCATTTACGGCTCCTCATTTCTAGGTTTCCCAGTCTGTCTTATCGCAGATATTTACCCCAATTCTGTAAGGAAGTTACTAGGTCGTAATAACATCATTAGCCAATAAAAATAGTAGACACTAAATAAAATATGAAAATGACAGCTTTTACAAATATTTCTATTGGTTTAAATTTTTAGTAACGTTACTAAGAGCTAACAACTTCTTTACAGAATTAGGGTGATTCATAACATTTATACCAAAATTATCAAAAATCTAAAGTAGAGAGTGCACCACAGTGAAAATATTAATGAATATTAATTTGGTCGTATTGGATTTCTAAGTAAAATTAGTTGTGGCATTTATAAAAATAATTACCTGTCACTAGATTATTACATATATTTTTTTGGAAATAATAATTTGTTTCGAAATATTAGCAAAAATTATAAGTAAACTGTTACTCCCGGTTTCAGTTTCAATAAAAAAATATATCTGTGTGGACGGACGTACGCACCAACAGACATTATGCAAAAAGTAGTCAAAATGTAAGGACCTTAATTCCAGACATCCATTAATATCTTAAATTATATGGCAGTTGGTTATTTTCCAATAAAATAGAAATCCTTGTTTTCTCTAAAATTGTATTGTAACAATTTTTTTCTAGGTTTTTAGATCACATAGGAAAACATAACAACACTTATATAACATCTTATAGACAAGTTCTAAATTGGTCCAGAAATCCATACAAGAAATTTTCGTCGTGTCAATATATTACTAGACGAAATTGTACTATTAGTAATTGTCGGTATAGTGGAAATAATACTGAACGACAGTTGTCTGTTTGTGGAAAATGTCCTTATACATATCCCTGGTTAAATAATCCATTAGGTTCCATGACATTGTAACAATAAAAATTTATTTATATTTTATGATATTTTTTAAATAAAATACAATGATTTATTTTTGACTTTATCAACATCCTGTCTTAATGAGATCACGCACGTATTAAAATCTTAGAAAATTTCAATTCACTAATCACTAATCCAAACAGTTTCGAAAATAATGCACTGATTATCAGATAAAAATTAAGTACTGATAACTATTTTTATCTGAAAAACTATATAAATAGGTTAAGTGTCCGAGAATTGTTAGTGTGATCTAACATTCATTATGCGTTCCTTAGTGTTTCTGATCTGCATAGCAGTTTTTGCTACAGTTTCAGCAGAGATTGCTGACAAATGTTTAACTGAAAATTGTACCCTACCTGTTTGTCAGTGTTCTGGGGCTCGGCCTGACGTTGAAGGTAGAATACCTCAAGTAAGTATTAGTTAAATTACATATTTATCATTCATTTACTAAATAAAAACAATATTTCAATAGTCAAATTATTTTTACTTCCCTTTTTAATTTAAGCGGTTCCTTTTTGATAAATTATTGATATGTACTAATTAACTTCACGTTTACTTGTTTTTTTATGAACATGACAGTAAGATGATTGGGAATAAATTCAAGTATCAACAAAATTTGGTTAATGAAACGCAAGTCCAAATTATTCGCATGTCGAAATGAACAATTTTCTAACTTTGTCTTCTATTTAATAACATTTTAAAAATAAATAAATTCTATTTTACGTCACTAATCACTACTGGGATACTTTTGTGCCTTAATGTGTCGCCGAAATTACTGATTCAACACTAAATAAAATACAATAGACGAGGTATCCCTGTAGGAGTACTAAAACAGACTGCCATTCATTTTATTTTATCGATTTGAAGAGAATATAATATAGCGTTTTCCGTTTTATAAATAATTTTTGTGCTCTATTGGTACTATTTTAAAAAAAGCATATATATACAGTTGAACTTCAATAAAAATCTAATAATACCTTAAAGAACTATATAAAAAGTAATTAATGGTCATTGTTAATTATTAACCAAACAAGTTATATTTTTAGATGACTAAACAATCTACAAAAAAAACGCATATTTATAGTAATGAACTGATACATGTAGTACTTAATTTAAATTCTTTAAATTTTTATTTAAGAAATAAGTTTCTTTCCTTTATTTTTTTCTTATGACTTCCATTTATCTATACTTCATCGAGATTCATAAAATTTTTGAAAAGAAATTCATGAAATATATTTTTCTTATATTAACACGACTTCTTGTTGTTACTTTTCTACCTATATATTACTTTAGGCGAGAAGATAGTACTTGTTAACTGATATGAATTTATATAAAGTCTTACGGAATTTTGAGTACCGTATAATTTTCTTCGTCACTGTCGGGGTTTGTTATTATCCTACTAATTAGTAACTGAATTTGACTGTATTTGCAATCCACAATTTGAAGATGAATTAGTTATTCTCGAGACAATGATTATTCAAATTATATTTGATGGTCTCTTTAAAAAAATGTTATATTGTAATATAGAATAAATTATGTTTTCTAGTAATTACAAATTGATTAACTAGATGCTTTTATAATTTATTTCTTTTTTTTTAGTTGGTAGCTCTATCCTTCGACGATTCAGTATCGAAATTGAGTTGGGATACATTTTATGAAACTGAATTGTTACCTCGCAAAAATCCTGATGGGTGTCATATTAGTGGAACATTTTTTGTACCACATGAATACACTGACTATACAGTCGTAAACAGACTATACAACAATGGATTCGAAATTGGATCACATTCCATCACGTAACTTTTATAACAATTGCTTTAGTATCGTTGTTTAACAATTTTTTTACAGCAAAAACTACAACACTAATTATTGGAACAACGCAACTAGTGCGGTGATCGAACAAGAAATGGGTGGTCAAAGAACAGTCCTGTCCCAATTCGCCAACATCCCTAAATCCGACATCACCGGTGCAAGAATTCCTCACTTCCAACTTAATGGTGACCACACTTATGACGGAATTCAAAACGCTGATTTCCAGTACGACAATTCCTGGCCTACTTATTCCTTTAGGCCTCTGAGTCCCTATACCTTGGATTACCTCAGCGAACAGAATTGTCTTGTTGGAACTTGTCCCAGAAATGAGCATGAAGGATTGTGGGTTGTACCCATTAATAATTGGAGAGGAATGGATGGGCAGGAATGTAACAAACTTTTGGCCTGCGTTGTTGAGTAAGAAAAAATAATTATTGTGTTTCTTTTATTTCTATTTTTGTTCTTAGGAATGATGCAGAGCAAATCTATAATTGGATGGTCCAAAATTTCGAGAGGAATTACAATGGAACTAGAGATCCTGTTAGTTTGGTTGTTAATATTGCTTGGTTTGGAGTAATGGACCAAAGCCGAGAAGCTTTTCAAATGTAAGTTATTTTTCTTTTCTATTACTATTTCTTCTTTTCTAATTAAATTTCTAAATCTATCTTTTCCCATGGTAGTAGTAGTATACTGTTCTAATTTATGTTCTATTTTTCGTAATGATTTTTTTTTTCATTTTTACCAATTTTTCTTGTATTCTTTCCTTTTTTTCTTTCCTCTTTTTTAATAATACTTTCTTCGACATGTACCTTTTCATATCCCCATAAAGCATTGTATTATTACCCCAGTCATATATATTTTATCATTTTATCTTCCATACGTTTTTTTTTCTTGAACTATTTTTCATTGTTATTACCTAAACTTTCATTTAATCTACCTTTTTCCATCCTTGTAATATGCCATTTCAATTTAATTTTCATAATGAATTTTCTTTCCCATTTTTGCTATTTCGTCTTCTATTCCATTTTTTTTCTTCATGCTTCATAATACATCATATTATCACGCTCTTCACATCTTCTGTTATTACTTTCCTTTGTTGAACTTCATTCCATACTTCTTAGTTAAGCTTTTTTATTATCTTTCCATATCTTCGTATCGTTCCCATTTATTTTCCATTTTTTCAATGATTTTTATTTCGTTTCAAGGTTCCTGGACTATTTAGCAGATCAAGAAGATGTCTTCATAGTATCCAATCGTCAGGTTCTTAACTGGATACAAAATCCAGTGCCTTTGGATGAATTCAGTTCATGTCAAGATAAGACAACTGCAAAATGTAATGCCGTTAATTGCAAATTGCAGAATGAAAATGGTGATGACAGATACATGGGATCATGTGTTAAGTGTCCTAAAGTCTACCCCACTTTGGACAATCCTCTTGGCAAATGAAGACCATATTTATTAAACTTGTTAATTTAATTTTGTACTTGAAATAACATGAATTCCCTATAATTTAAATCATTGTTGTTTATTTCTCATTCTATAGAAAACATTACTTTAAGCAGGATCCTTTTCTTCAGCGGTAAAGATTTTATATGAAATTTGTATCACACTTGATTCGAAAACAATAAAATACAGACGTATTTTGTATAATTAAATTTCAGTACAATAAATACGTGTACATGCTGTCCTCAGTCCACGATTAGTAAACTCCAACATATGTCAATAATATCCTCGAAAATGTCCGCGATTATAAATGCAAAATCAAACAGCAATGGAATATTTTGATGATTGACACATCCAGTTATATACATCTTTACTACATGAACAGGTCAACTGCTTTCTATTTGAGAATTGTAAGCAATTATATAACTCACGTTTAGCTTGGTACTATTGACCTAATGTTAGGAATTTAAAATTTAAAAATCTGATGTGGAAAGCACTTCATTTAAACTTATTTCGTTTGAAAATGAGATCATTCTACAGTTAATCGTTCTTCAACTTACATTCGTTTCATATCTTCGAACTTCCCTTCGAAATGGATCATTTTTGAAAATTTATTATAATGTTTGTCACTATGCCTTATTGCACTACATAAACTTATTTTAATCGCTTAAAAACTTGCAAAGAGATACTTCGTAGTTCGTACATATGTCTCAGGAATATATTCAGACAGTTGACAATGTCAATTTATTAACAAGAAATCAAATGTTTCCTACAAAAATTAAAAGCCAACTAACTCCAATACGATACATGTAAAAAATATAATATTTGGTATTTAAGACTTATATTCAAATATGATGAACTGATTAGTTTTTGAGTACAATTGGTTAACCGGAAGTAGTACTTTACTTAAAGCTTTAAACCGTTTTTCCTAAAAAAATACCTCTAAATACCATTTTTTCGCAAATTACGTTATTATTAAATATAAAGATTTTATAATTTTCTACCGATCTGCATATTTACGTTTATATATAACTTCTAGCTAGATAGAAAAAAAAATATATAAATTATATTAATTTTATGTATTAGTACTATTTAAAAAAAAGCATATATAACAGTTGAGCTTTAATAAATATCTAATAATACCAAACAAGTTATATTTTTAGATGACTGAACAAGCTACAAATAAACGCATATTTATAATAATGAAATGATACATGTAGTACTTAATATAAATTCTTTAAATTTTTATTTAAGAAATACGTTTCTTTTTGTTTATTTTTCTCTTATGACTTCCATTTATCTATACTTCGTCGAGATTCATAAAATTTCTGAAAAGGAAATATTTTTTTCTTGTATTAACACGCCTTCTTGTTGTTACTTTAAAATATATAAATTATATTAATTTTATGTATCGTTTAGGCCAAGGAATTTTTATAAAGCAGATGAGTTATTCATATGTATATGTATATATTCAAATTTTGACATATGTGAAATATAATGTAAGTGAGTTTAAAAGATAAAATAAGTAAATATGAAGCAGTTTTGTTCTAAAATTAAAAATAGTGGAAGAAATATATAAGGAATGTATTTGCATACATGAATCAAGGTAAATTCGGTTCCGGTTTTAGTAACGTCAAAAATAGCTGTCATATTGGTCATACAAATTTTATGAAGGAAATTTTATGTATGAAATGAATTAAAAATATTCTGAACTGCAATAACAAACTAATTTTAAAACTACAAATTAAAGGTATTAAATAACTTATATAGAATATATGTATTACTACAGTTGCGGGAGGTATTGTGTTGGACACATCAAATTTTTTAAATTTCATTTTATAAAGAATTGCATCTAAAAATGGCAAAATTCTAAACTTCATAAAAAGAGAAAAATTTAGTAGGTCAAAAATATTTTTGAAATCGGCGTTTGACATTTTAACGTCATACGAAATATCTTTTGTTTATATCGACTACGTCATCGAGCGTTTGCTTGATTTGCTTTATGTTAAAAGAGGAGAGTTCGAGAGAAGAGTAGATACTATTCTTTTTTATATGTTATTAAAATGCTTCAAAATGTAATTTTCAAGAGTATTTATAAAAAAAAAATTAACTTCAAACACAGGCACAGAACCCGCTCTTCCACTTTTACATACGTTTTGAACATTTTTGCGCCCATATACTTTTGTATCGCGAAGTCAACGAAAAAATTAAAGGGAACATTGACAACGACAGTGATATAAATTGTCCCAATCTGCTTAACAATGCTCTTGTGTTCTACTTATAAGGAATGTCATTAATTGAAAAAAACATGTTTCTTTAAATAACTAAAACCAATAAATTTGTTTTCTTCAATTATTAGGAGTTCTGAAAAATATTTTATTAATTTGAATGTCAACAATTTTCTTGAACTCTTCTTTGTACAATCTGAGGATTGAGGGAAAATTTGTGATGTTATAAAACATTGTCGCTAACTCTGTTTAGGGATTTTGTGAATTGTAGAGAATAGTAACCACATCGAATGGATGTGGTATATTGAGGCAATATTTTATTTTATTTTTACATGAATGTATGGCTATTTAGCTTAATGTTTTAATTTGTCTTTCCTCGTTGATCGATTTAATTTGGGCAGGGTGAATTGAACATTGCCTTGGCGTATTGCAGTGGAAATTTCATTAACTGATTGTAGAAGTTGTTCACATCCATTTCAATATGGAAGTTGTCTGGCGAATGTCAGGTCGAACGACAACTTTTCCCATCAGCCGCCGACGCCTCGACGTGAAAAATGCGCCGTTCGCGCGCAAAAACCATCCGCACTTCCCAATAAAGACGCGCTGCCGTCGTCACGTGACCTGCACGCTAAACTACCCCTGGCTCGCGCACTTACACCCTTATTTGTTGCACAAGCTCCCTTTACCATCAAACTATACTTACTATTATTTATAACAATATAACACTCACGGCTTATTACCCATTGCTGGGTGTGTCAATCTGCTTTACAGCAAATTTCAATCCTGCTATGTATTTCATGTATTTGAATTATAATACAGCATTATTTTAGTTAAAAGCAATTTTTATAAATAAATATGAATAAATCAAGTGCAAATGTGCATTGTTTTATGAAATAATAAACAAATTTGGAATATATGTTATCAATTAAAAATAAATTCACTAGTGCCATGGTAAAAATTTATATTTAAATAATAAATTATAACAGATAATTTGAATGAAATGATAATTTAATAAAAATTTGCCATTAATTTTAAGGGCTTAAACATAACTCTTAAAATTAATTAAGATTTAATATGTTAGATGACTTCAGATTTCATTTTTTTAAGTAAATAAATATGGTATAACTTTTTCTTTTTTTCTGAAAGTATCAATATATACTCAATTTTATTGGTAAGTTTCAGGCCAACGATATTTTTTGTAAAGAAATTAAATCCTAAAATTGACAGTACTATATATGTTTTTTAGGCGCCTGGTACATAAATTATTGTTTTTCGTATCTGCTGGCAACCTTAAAGTATCAATTTTTATTTGACGTCTGTCAAAGTCAAAATTTATAGCCGCTTGTTTGTTCATTATTGATTTACATAGTTCATATTAATGTGATTGATTATTTTAGAATATAATAACAAGTGTAAGAAATTTTAACTATTCCTTTACAAATATTAATGAAATGTAATGAATTTGCGAGTAAAAATAGCGGCCGTAACGTAAATGCGGCCGTAAAGTAAATTTTGACGGAAGTCAAAAATTGAAAATTCATAATTTCTTATTGTAATCGTCTAAAAGATGTTCTATGCACCTCGGCTTAAAGTTCTTTTTGGGCTTCATCTGATTTGTAGCCTTGGCTGCATACTTCGGATTCGGCCAAAAACGATTACTTTTAGAACCTTGATACACAAACTATTATTTGTAACGTTAGGGATAATATCACTTTTAAAGATTCATGGAACGATGGAGACAGTGAACGTTTAAAAAATTATATTTTCTACTCCATCGGTTTCTGCCTCTCTTACGCTTTCATCAGGACGTAAAGTAGTAGAAAAGAATAGAAAAAAATAAACACTGACTGACTTCGAAAAATTTCATCATTGTATCCATCAATTCTCCAGTCAAGAAAATATGCTTCCATTACTTTTAATAAGTTTATTCTATAATTGTATTGTTCGATTATTTTTTCATCAAAATTGTTTATTAAAAATGGATAATACAGAAAAAAGGGAAGTGTTGAGATGATTTGTCCCGCTAATGAGACTGGGAAATGAGAGCATTTGCGTCTTAAGTTGTCATCTGGGTGTATTGCGGAATCCAGTCGGGTCTGAACTCCGTTATTTTAAATTTAGCACGCACGGGGCAGAACCCGGAAAATCCCTTAAAATACGATCGTTGCGCGCCCGCTCGAATAATTCAGCATGTCGAAAAAATTTATGTGCGCCGCACGTTATAAAATAAGAAAATACACAACTACCAGGCAATTTCATCCGCGCGCTCGCGAATATGTAAACCGGTATGTGCCCCGGTAAACGAAAGCAAGAGTCCCGACAGATATTCAATACGGCGGGGACAACGCTTTCATTGGAGACCCACGTTCGATTCCCTGCCGTACACAACTCTTACCAAATTTAAATATCCATTATGCTTATCTTTAAACACAATAAAAGACGATATTCATCTACAAAAATGAAAGTCAAGAATGGAAGTGCGAAGATCAGACTTAATGGATGAACTTTATCCTTTATTCTTCTTCTAGTTCTAGGTATCTTCAAATCGAAATAATTAACAAATTAAAAACACAATAAACTCATTTCTATGAAAAGTGAGTTACAATACAAGGCAAGCTTAAGCTTATTAATTGTTAAGAAGATAAAGACGGTGAGGACATTATACCGATCGAAGACAATTATTGTATCGGTATTACTTACCGTATATAATGCTTATCTTGTTTTTTACACGATCAAAATTAAATTTCCTTCAACATCAGTAAAAAAAAATATTCAAAATGAGGTGTATTCAAATTCATTTATGGAAACCGAAAATCTGTTTTCATGGTTTTTTTTCAATAATTCGGTTCGTTTTGTAATAACTCAAAGTTCTATCATTTGTGTTTGTGGTTCTATTTTTTATGTAAGATAATAACTACGAAAATAATTTGTTGGGTAACATTATTTATCAATAATTGTAGTAGTATTAGGTATTAGTAACTGAACTTTTAATTTTAGTAGCAATAAATGAATGGATTTAATCATTTCTATGCATTTGTGCTTATCAAGAATTTACTTACAAAAAAAATACTTACCGTTTTGTTAGATAACAGAACAGTACAAGCAATTTACTATTTTGGAAACACAAACAATAAACCTTTTCTAATACCTGATCGTGTAAAAAGATTTATTTCAATTCCTTTATTTATAAGAATTCTTGAAATGATTCGGAATTCACGGTTTGACATTTATAACAAAAATTAAAGAAAGGGAAAAATTAAAACATGTTAGGATGGCTAATTGCTGCTACAAAATGTAGTCAGAACCTGATGGCATATAATATTTAATAAAACAATGTAAATTTGCATTTGGTTTACCACATTTATTTATAAAAATTTAATGACAATCGTTTTACATCCTTCTGGTTATCATGAAACTACTAGTTTTAAAATGTCCGAAAGAACAAAATGATTTTCAATATATTTTTATAAATAAAAGTGTACAACATAAATTGAAATTAGCATTGTTTTATAACAGTATTTAAATTCAAGATACGAGCGTATAAAGTAAAGCAAGACAAGTTTATGATAAAACCTGGATGGGTAACCGCCTGGGAACACCAACTTTGGTGTTACACTCAAGTCCTCCGCCGCCGTTAAAAATAATTTACTGCTGCGAATGTATCATTCTTATTCATATGTCGTAGCACGTACAATTTCCTATTTATTCCGTTATATTTTTTCTGTGACATCGCAAAGCTGCTCACAATATTAAATGTAAATTCTCAAGTCTTCTTTGAGATCCACGTATTCCTCCATATTTATAAATTGTCCTAAGACGTTGGAATGAGTTCGTATTCGTATTCTTCACGCCTGTGTCCAACTTTTATTTTAGCACAAATAAATCGGAAACTCAAAAATTCACAAACAATAGCAAACAAGATTATAAGAGAAACTCTTCACAGAACTGTATTAAACAAAGACACACGCAAAGGTCAAGAAAAACAAATAAAGATGGAATATATACGGATTCTACGCACGTCCTATATAGGATTTACTTTATACAACAACTAACAACCTTACGCGACAACCAGGCCTTCCTGAAACGCGAAATTTGGTCCAAATCCGTAACAAGTATCTACGAACATCTTTTATTATTGGCACTGCATTCCCACAAGGAACAACTATCTCAGGAACTCTTTCATTAAATTCATATTTATTTACTGTTTTTACAGAAACAATAAAAATATTGTTAACACATTTATCTAAACCACTTGAGTGTATATTATCATATTATCAATTGTATTATCACGTGTTGAATTCTATATTCCACCAAAATTATATAAGTAAATTAATAATCTTTAATTAAAATATATAGAATAATTTTATTTGTTGTAAGATATAACATCTTTTACAAAGGGTTGAAATCTCAGATTATAATATAATCATTTAATATAGTATATACATACGTGCAATTTTTTTTTTCCAAATTGATATAATTAATAGTAACTAACTACCTGTACAAAATATTATAAAATTATATACAAATATAAATATCTATGTTTTTTATTTTTTACTTAGTAAAGGTTTATAACATATTTCTAAATGTAAAGGAAATAAGATAAATAAAGAGGAAACAAAATATAAATTGAGTGATTACAGTTAAAATTTGCGTATCTACTAAGGAAGGAAATAATTATTTACATATTTTTTACGAGTTATTTTTTATTCATTTAGACAGAAAATTCTAGTTTTCAATGCGCCGGTTATATAATAATATGATGCGTTTATTTTTTCTTTAGTGAAATTATCAAAGAGAGTGCAACAATTTGAATTATCTAATTTGTCTACATTGAAGTTTTGTAAATAGTATTTCCTGAAGTGGGAATAAATAGGGCAAACAAATAGGAACTGGTAAAGGTCGTCCAGTGCATTTAGGTTACAAATTGTGCAGTTAGTGGTAGTGTCAATGTTATATTTAATATTAATATAAAGAATTATGTTATTTTTGTAGGACATTCTGAGTTGAGAAATCATTCTAACTGAACATTAGATATTAGTATGATGTGCCGATTTTAAATACTAGTAGAAAGTATTATATTGTCCTGTGATACAGCTCATAACATAAAGGTCAATAACTATAGCTTGATGTTTTTCAATTACATCTTCAATTTTTGATTGATGAATAGATTGACTCTCCCAAATTTCTGAATATCCTTATATAATTTATTTATTTACTTTATTACGGTCTAAAATTAATAAGCGGTTATAAAGAAGTTTTGGTAGTAGGTGGGTCTCCATGTGTAAAAGTTTGTACCACACTTTAGTATTCTTTTCCATATATAAATTTCATAATGAGCAACCCCTGGTTCCATCCTAATCATACAGCTTGGCGTACACTTTGGGCTTGAAATACTGTTTTTTAAAATTTTATTTAAACAATTATTGTGTATTATTAACAACAAACGTGTAAAGTTTTATGTACTATTTTAGACACTGAATAGCACGAAGAATACTATATTTGAAAGGTAAGATTTTTTATAATTACTTACAATGCCAAATATGAGTTTTAAGCTTATAAATTATTCATAGTACAGTATTTATAATGAAATATCAAAAACAAAAATTTATACATAGTAGTTCCAACGAAATATTACGAGAGATTTACTTGTTAAAATATCATATATTATTTTTTTTACAACTTTTTTTTTTCAAAATAATAATTTATAACATAATAATTACAACCTCGGTTCCTATGCAATATTACGGAAGAGTTACCTTTAAAATATCATATGTTATTATTTTTTTACAAGTTTTTATTTATTTATTATATAATTTCTAGTATACATAGATTACAAATAAAAATTTTCACATGAGAAAGTGGTAAATACATTTTAATTTTTTGCTATGGGTTCTGTGATTTTTCCAATATTTTTTTCATGCTTAAAGCTATCATAATAAGCTCGTGATTTAATATGCACTTGTTAAACTAGATTCTTCATCTTTTGTTCATAACTCGTGTAAGGTCACCTATTCAAACTCCATGTTGGCAGTTTCCTTGACTATTCTGTTCTACGACAATGTTCTCGTTCCCTGCGTGGTTTTCTTATATTCTTTCTCTTGTCTTTGTGTCCTGTCTCGTTCTCCTTATTTCGTGTCGTCCTTGGAGATCTCATTCTCGCGTATTAGTTCAGCTCGCGGTCGTCTGGTGAATACTGACGAACTCGGCCGCGGATTTTCGCTAATGGAAATATACATGAGGAGATTCTGCACCCAGGGCTGACACTGAGACTACGCGGGAATGCTAAGGGGACGAATTTGCAAATATAAATAAATAATGAAAAATGACAGATTATAATATTTACAAATATAAAAATAAACTAACACACTTGGTTATTCGTCTCATATGCTACACAGTCTAATGACATTCGAAATAACTAAATGATCGCAACAAAAAATATAGGAATAATCAAGGCTCTTATCTTAGTAGGAATTAATTATGTTTCCGTATGCAGCAACTACGTAACTCAATTATTTAAAAAGGTTATACAACAAACAACTTATTGTGGTAGAAATGATCAACAATTTATTACGCGAATAAACCAAGAATAAATCTGTATTGTGTTACTATTAACTTACTGTTATACTGTTATAGTTAGAACTGTTATACTGTTATAGTTAGAATTATTTTGTTTGGAGTTCTGTATGTTGGAATTCAAAATAAGATACATATATTGAAGCAATTCAACGAAGATTTTAAAAACTTCTGATACGAAATATACTTTCATTAGAACATGTAAGATACTTAACTAATCTAGGATTAGGTAGATACTACATAAATAACTATTATTTTATTTATTTTCTTAAATAACTTTAATTTAATTTTTGGGGTTTTTAAGTGTCAAAAATTTAAAAGGAACACACAACTAATAATTATTCGAATATTGTTTACAATTTTTTTAAATTATAAAAAATTGGCATCCTCTAAAATTTGGCGCCCTAAGTCATGGCTTTATTGACTTAGGCGGTAATATGGCATTGTTCAAACCGCTGAATAGAATATTTTTATTTAGTAGCAATTATTAGGTAATAATTAATTAATACGTTAACAAAAATCATTCTAATAGAATCATATTTCCTTACTATCCGTCAAAATATAGACAGCAGTGTTATGCTGGTCGTATTTTGAAATTATATTTACAATGCCACAATTACTTTTTTCCCATTGCAGATATCTCAATTATATATCTATAAATAGTGGACGTTTACCAGACGTCACTTTCTGGACCTTTTAGGTGGCTGGAAAAGTACACCACAGATGCTAGTTTTATAAGCAGAATATCATTAATACATGATCTTTATGAAATGAACTCATTATTTGTTCTCCTGATTCTGAATTATATTTTTTTAATTCTAAGTAGAGAGCAATTTGTTGGACGATTTTAAATTTATTGTATTAGTTGATATGATATACAATCACAGAGAGAAAAAATGTGCGATTTAAATACATAGATTCAAAACAAAGGAAAATTTATGAATTATTATTGAAGATTGATACATCTAAAAAAATAATTTGGAGAAAAATGGAACGTGTAGTAAATTTGTTCCTAAAAATAATATAGGAATTTTTACTTTCGATTTAGCAGGAAAAAACTACAGAAAATCGATGTGAGCCTCGTTGAAGTTATTGAACTCTTTGATGAATTTGTTAAAAATATGCGAAATTAATTTAATAGTTCCCTATAAAGAGGAAAGTTTGAAAATATTACTCAAAAAAAGAGTATTAGCCTATAAACTGTCAAAAAAATAAAAGAAAATATCATTAGTACCAAGACGGTAAGATAGACAGTGGCCCTTCGTCCTGCGATAAGTTTTCTTTTTTATTATTTTGTAATAAAGTACTACGAGATAGCAATAGTGTACAACAAAAAATGAACAATCTGTAGTTAAAAACCCTCTTCAAAAAAGATCTGGGTACATCTCTGGTTATACTAGTTACACTTTATTTATATTTACCGTATCAATAACAGTTAATTACACCAATCTGCATTATTGCAGAAATTGGTTATGATATACTTGTATTTATATTGTAATTGGCATTTGCCAGACATCATTACATTAACACTCCAAGTGACGTACAAAGTACACCACAATACTTGGGAAATAAAAAAGAATTTATACCTCTTACCTCAACATATTTTGAGATGTTAGAACGACATATTCTGTACACTCTATCACTAGAATATATTAAGAGGAAGAGGTTATGTAGAAGAGGTGAGACGATATTTAATTTATTTATTAACTGTCAGGCAGGCTATTAGAATTCATACTGACGATTCAGTATGAGTGACAGGGGTGTGTGTGGCATGGAAAGAACACGATATGGATGTGGGATATGTTTAGAATCACATGCGTGATCGGAGTCTGATTGAATGCTCATTGGAGCACGCGCCCCGCTGCTGTTGTCTGTCTCTGACAGCGCCTCCGAGAAAATGCACCACTTGCAGACCTCATGTATAATGAACACGGTGTACACCCGGCTGATCTTGCTTACAATAAGAGTTTATCGCTCTCTATACACAAGCCTTCGCGACTCCAGATTCCAACATTCCATTCTACACGCAATGTCGCAATGTTTAAATTTCAATGCATGTAATTTCTAGACATAATATATCGTTAGCAGAGCCACTGCTAGACGTTTTGACGCTTGGGACGATTTTGTTTTTGGCGCCCGTACTACGATGTTAAGAAACTCAAAATTGTTCCGTATCAAATACGCAAAAAAACAAACTTAAATTTTCAAGTTGGTAAAAATAATTATATTATCTAAAAAATGCAGTCTATTTCAGACGATTCCAATTACACACAACAAAATACACTGCTGGACAAAAAAACCGGTCACATATTATTTTACAATAGTTATTTACATATCATGGCAGGGAGGTTAATCTTTTCATGACGAATATGGAGATTGTTTGCCGAGGCGCAGGCCGAGGCAAATAACCATGAATGAGTCATGAAAAGGTACCTCCCTGACGAGATATGTATTATATTTTTTCTGAAATCGTACAAAATTTTAAAATAACGAATAATATATGTATTTATACATAACCTATATGTATTTTACGAGTAACTGTCATTGTAGGCTACTGAGGTTATGTGTCAACCTGCTCTGTTGTTTGTTTAGCTATCACATGGCACGCAGGGCAAGCTCATGGTTGCCAGATCACAAATTAAGAAATTAATTTTTTTATTGTAATTTGTTAAATGCATTGATCTTCTAAATTTAGTTTATTTAGTATAAATACTACATGTTATAAACATCTGAATTTTATTTATTGGTCACGTAAACAGTGTTTCGTATTAAAATATAAATGTACCTACTTGTCAAAATAGAGTTGGCAACATTGTATTTTACCACTGCCTAGGCAGGGAAATTGGATTTCCCTGCCTATTTTGCGGCAGCCGTTTGATAGATTACTGGCCGATTTCAGGAAAAATACATTTTCATTGTTCCTATCGAGTAAATTAGGATTCTATTTTAATTTCTGTATTTATTTAAAATGTTTACAAATATTTTTTTATAAATATGGATGGTTTATTATCAATATAACAAATTAGGGCAAAAAATATATTTTTAATAATGGACAATAAATATCAACATCAATATCGTTAATTGCTACCTCCAGCTAATAACATGTGTGCTTCTTTGTTGCACGCTGTTAATTAGATGAGCAATGTGTTTTTGGTTCAATATATCCTATTTTCTAATTGACGAACAGAACCTAGAGCATTCGAAGAACATTTAAGGTCTATAGGATTTTCTCGGCTTCGAATGCGACGTCCTAAAATGTCCCATACATTGAAATCATCTTTAGACAGATATGTAGAGTATATAATATACTCTAAATTTATATACGGTAAAACCAGTAAATAAATATAATAAATAATTAAACTATAACATTAAGATTTAAAAAGTATTTTATCAAAATTAATATTGATTGATTAATCAATTAATACATAACAACTAAAACATAACATAACTACCTAACGTGGTGATCTAGCTGTCATTATCGATTGCTAGATTCCCACAGATTCGTCAAAAATTGATTTTAACAATATATAATAAATAATATAAAAATACATTCGGCTTTACAAACTAATACCTATGGTAAAAGTAAAATTGATAATGAAATGATAGATGAAATAAATATTGGTTTCTCTAGACACCGTGATAACATATAATTAAAGAAATGAAATGAAAACAAAAAATAGTATAAAATTCATTATTTTGCCGTGTTTGTCAGTTTGGCGAGGATCTGTGCATAATGGCGGCCCTGATCGTTAGGCCTTTTAGAATTCTTCTTGACATTAATCAAATTTCAAGTTTAAATTTTGGAATTGATGTCCCATTAACATCTAGCTTTGATTTTTGGGAAGAAATGGATGTTACACAAAAAATGAATTAAACTACAGAAATTAATGTAATTATACAACTAGACAGATCTTGTTGCAATGACAGTGATTCGAAGTTTTCAAACTGAATTTAATTTTCTTTTTAAGTTTTCGAAATACTGGCTTCCAAAGATGGATCTAAATATATAAATTTTGGGGATTTAAGCCAAAAATATGTCGAGATACAACATCGATGACTTCACTATATTCAATTTTTTTCTGATAAAATTGTATCTGTTGATCAAAAACTTATGTAGGGGCTTTCAGAACAAAAGCAAGGCTTGAGATTGGGATAGATAATTTTTGTAAGCATATTTAATTTTGAGATACAAGTTTCTCATTTTCCAATTCTGTTTTACTATACAATCTCTCGCAGTTTCGTTACTATTACCACAAAGAATATTGGTTATTGAAGAGAAAACTATTTCAACCCCTAATCCCATTAGGTTAAGCCTAAAAATGTATATTATTGGGGCCAAACTTTAAAGCTCATATTCAAACTAAATGTTTTAATTATAGTTTAAAAATCTGAACGAATGTAGTGATATACTGCCTATAAATAGCCAAATTATAATTACTAAAAAATAAAAGAATACTCTTCTACAGACAAAATAGGATTAAAATTTTGAAAATATTTTAACAACTATTAAAACTTTAAGAAAGAAAAATATACCTAAATATAAACAATTTACATTAAATATTTAGTATTTCAATCCGACAATATTGTAACAGAATAGACAATTAATTTTACGAATGACCATTGAAGGTAAAATCCAGCATTATTGAACAAGTCTCCAACGATTATAATTTTTTCCAATTAGCTCCACATGCAGAATCGTGGGAGGTACCGTCTCCCACGATTTACGTCCTGTTAATAGTTTGTCCTAAGCTCGATGACAAGACCACGACGCGGGTATAAATCAGTATAAGTAGGCAATAAATATATCTAATTATAATTGTAAACGAACGCTACAGTATTGCAACTTGAAAATATAACGAATTGATTGGATGGGTTTGCGTGCTGCAGAATGCAAACAGAAATAGAATTCTCGGCACGGAACCCAACATTCTCGGTAATTTTTTATTATTTAATTCCTTTTATAAATTAAAAACTGCCTAGAATTTAACTATTTAAATTTATGTGCCTATATTACCCATAATTTAAAGAATCCGGATTCCATTGAAATCTGTCTAATTTATTATTAAAATAGTTATTTGTATTACTAGTCTAGGAACTGAATTTTTGCGAGAGTGATCTTGTATAGGCCGAGCTAAAAGCGAGGCCTGCAAATGCGAGATCTTGCAAAATAATTTCTGGGCGTGTGATATACAATTTTTTTTCCACTGATGACACTTTTAATTTATTAAAGAAAAATTTGTACTACTTAAAATTTTATACCCTATTAGTTTTTGTGTTTGTAACATTTTCGATTCACATGAATATATAAACAATTCACTTGATTTAATGAAAAAAATTACATTTGTTCTCACCTAAAAAACAAAACTAGTGTGATTTGATATTTTTCAACAATTAACGTAATCATCTCTACATTTTGTCGGTAAACAGAGAGTTTGAGTTCTGTAATACTATATAGTCATATCGGACATTTTTAATGTTTCTTCTTCGATTCTAAAAATTAACGGTAATATTTATACAAGCTTTTAAAAAAGTGGTCACTTAAAACCGAACCCACTTCCAGAGCTGACCCGAAGTTTGTCTGGAGCATTCCGGACGCGTGAACTAGACATACGATTAATCTGATTTGCTTGTGACGTTGTCAGACACCTGACTGAACTTGTAACTGATTCTGTATTAGGACTTATTGAACTAAAACTACTACAACTAAACTAATCCCACCGATTATTTTTTTGGAAATCAAACTGTGTTAAACATTTTTTGCATAACCGTTAAAAGTTAATTTTTCTTTTTCATGTCATTTATAATCCAGTTGTTGGAGTCAAATAAATAATCATCAGCAAACTGTGCACCAAGTACATAACGGTATTTTGTTTATTAAACTTAAATTTTGTAATGTTACGTATTGCCGCTTACCTATATATAATTTGTTACAGGCTTTATTTAACAAATCGTTTTGGGTCTCTTTGGATACATTGCTTTCCTTATAGTACCAAAACCAATAATTTTCCTTTTAAGTGAAGTGTTTTTCTGCAGTCAAATTTCGACACTACTCCAACCCATTTCTATTTTTCTTAAGCATTCATCAGGCTGTGAAAGACAATGTCGAAGGCCTAAAAGAGACAGAAACCGGTTGATGTAAAAATAAAATGTTTAACCACTGATCGATTACCAAAAACATATCTCAAATGTCCAAACACCGATAACAGAATTATAGCCCACAAAAAAAATGCAGGACTACAACAAGATGAAAATGAGGGACGTAATTTCCATCTAGTTTCAGTTGAATGGTGGATATTTTAATATAATTTTTCAAACCTTACCCAGGATGTCCGTTATTAATAAACGTAAACGTAGCGCTGGTTTTAGTGGGTGTGAAACAGCGGATTTGCGTGAGGTCTTGGGCCATCGCGCATCATTTTACAACTTTATAAACACGGCCCGTACTCGGGGCATTACGCCTTCCAGGCACGTACCGGCCCAAATCGCCTCGTTAAAATGTTAACAGGCCGTGGTCGTGCCAGTCCGACCTAACTACCGCCCGTAAAATTAAACGACTTCGGAAACAAGAAGTCATACGGATTTTATATTTTTATATTTCAACCCTTCACCATATACAAATTGGTTCCGCGTTCGATAGGGTACAGTGGATTCACTTTCAAGGACAATCGATTCCTTGCTAACATTTTTCCAACAGAATTTTTATTCAGGATAAAAAAATATCATAAATACATTGCTCCACTACAGATTATTTATTCATAATGTTAATGTAGGTAAATTTATGTATATTTATTTTATATTTAATTGTAAATTGTGAAATCACATAATTGTTAGAAAATTAATTCAGTAGAAATAAACAGTTCAGAAATTTAAATTAGGTTTGATTTTGGTGTCCCTACGTACACTACCAACGGACATTATAAAGCACGTTATAAATTTCTAATTTAAATAAAATAGCTAGTAAGCATTTGAAGAAAGTTATTTATTTAATTTACACTACCCAATAGATCGAAATTCATTAAAAGGACAGGGAACCAACAGCTTATAATGGGTTCTGAACCACTAGCACTCGAACTAAGCGGTAATAATTTTGGGTTGCAGATTTGTCGTTACTGGGATTTGAACCCCAGATCTCACACTCCGCTTAGCGTGTCGAAATACGCTAACTAAATAAGGCACCACTGCCGTTATGCTGAATGCTGAGGAATATTTGGTGCCTACTATTAAACACTGGTGGATAGATGGTTATTGGGGTTATTTTGCTTTCGAAAATGTTGGAGTTAAATATAAAAAAGAATGAATTACGAGCAAAGTTACCATAACTTACCCCAATAAGAAAAATAAAAACGTAAATATTTAAGTCAGTGTTTCCCAAACTGTGGGTGGCGACAAGAAAAGGTGAAAATATAAACAAAAATATATGAAAAAATCTTAAGTAAATAAAATGAAAAGATAAACAGTTATTTATGCAACTAGTGTGTAAAGTTAGTGTTTTTTAGTGGAGTGCTGTTTAATTAAATTAAGTATATCACGTGATAAATCACTATGTTAAACATGTATTGGATATAAAATTTTTCTAAAAACCGTACGTGAATTAAACCATTGATAAATGTGTTTATATTGCCTAGTAACGGTTAGTTTTCACGTATTAGTTCGTAAAAAGTGTTTATGTTGCCTAGCAATGGCTACTTTTCAAGCACTAGTTCGTAAAAAGTAACTCTTCACAAACTCAAACGAGATATGACTTTATGACCGGTTGTAGGAAAAGTACTATTTTCACTCCTAGAATGCGGCGCGAAAGTTGCATTTCTCTGACTAGTCATAATAATATTTAAACAACCAGTTCATTTTTCTTTATTTGGGCAATAGATCTGCTACAACCTATGATGCCGCCTCTTTTATATCTACATTAACTTCGTTGCTGTGATTAGTTTCGCAAGACATTGCAAATTACTAATACGCACGCATCAAAAATGCAAAACTGACAGTTTGGTTTTTGTTCATTTACAATTTTTTTCTGCTTTTTGTTTTATTTTAAGATTTAAGATTATTTTTTTTATTATAATCAAAGGTTCTTGACTCGGAGCCATAAAATAATAGGCAAGATGTGCCTCGTATTTCACTATGGCTCCTCAACAATAATGTATCATTTTCCTGACTCTTATGTAAATAACTATTTTTGTTGAAATGTCTTTTTCTAGCTACTGAAGCATCTCTGAAATAATTAAATGTGCCGGGATTGAACTGGATCGCTATAGATTGGGTTTCTGAAAAGTTGGTCGCAATGTTTAAAAGTTTGGGAACCTCTGGTTTATGTAATGCAAACTTCTTGATTGAGAATCTTGTAGGATAAACGATACTATGATGCAGTCAATTTATTTAAAATTGAATCCACCTCGATCAGTTTCGGCACCATTTGGGTAATCATCAGAAGGTGATTTGTGATTAATCATAAATGATATGAAACGTATAATAGATCAAAATATTAAATATTTACACAAATATTAAAAACCGGTCAGTCAATTTAATTCATTTATAATTTATCACATCTTAATGATGGCCCAAGAAAGGCTAAAACCATTCGAGGTGGATTCAATTATAAATAAATTGACTGCATGTCAGTGTTGTTTTTATTATATAAATGGTTATTTATAATTTCTTTCTCCTGACAAGGAATAAACTGTCACTTTATATATTTGATTGACTACTTTAAACTAATGAAGGAATAAAGTAAATGACAGTTATTTTAATAAGAAATCTCCTTGACTGTATAGAGTTTTATAAATACATATATAAAGAAGTTTTGTTTCATACTTGATTCTTTGACATCAAGTTATTTAAAAATAAACAATAAATCAGGAGAAATTTATTTTATATGCATTTCGGGAATAAGCATTATTAATCCCACAACTAAAATTAAATACAATCTCGAGAATAAAACTAAAATTTATTCCTTAATGCATAAATAACTATAAATCAAATATTACAAAGAATAATTACACTAAGTAAAAAAAAAAAATATAGTAAATATAAAATCTGTAAAATATTAGGTATATTAAAATCTATCTAATTTAAATGAAACTTACGTTTCTGTATAAATATTAAAAGATCTTATAAATAAGGTTTTAAACAAATACAATGAAATAGAAAAAAAATATTGGATTTACGGAAGTTACGAAAGATAATCAGCAATGTAGTAAGAGAAGAGAAGAACTGAAAGAAAAAATAAAACCATTCAAACTATCGATGCGAGTATCAGCGATTATTTTTTTTTAATTCACTGTAAAAAAGGGACGATATTCAAAAATTGGACAAAAAGCATCAAAACAACTAGAAAGTAAATATGATATTAAGGTGGGAAATTTGAAAGCTCTGAATAATATTATTCGTTCAGAATCAACAATTACCATTAAACATATTCTAGAAAGAAAACACAACATTTATGTAATTATTGAAGTTGACGTTAAAACTTCTGCAGCTACGAGTATATTGAAAGAAGAAAAAGTAAATCTAGAATGGAATAATTGTTCAGTCTATGAAGAATTTCAAATTCTACGTTGCTTTAATCACAAACCTAATCAATGGAAAAATTCTCTAATTTGTAGCAAATGTAGTAGCACCATAATTACAACAAATGTACTCAAGAACATTCATCCTGTGTAAAGTCTTGAAGCTAATACTATAATACAGTTAAAATTTGATACCTCCATTCTCATGTGGATTGCAAATGTCCAGTATTTTTGAAAAAATTGAGATGTCAACGAACATGATCAAATATGCATTGCAATTATAGCAAAAAATCTTTTCTGTATTTTAAATGACTCCTCAAAGTTCCTTAGGACATAAAACTGAAATTGAATATATTACTCACGATATAAAACCAGCTATTTTATGCTTGCCTGAAGCGCGAACTACGAGTGACATTGAAAATTCGGAACTCCTTGTTGATGTGTATAATATCGTTCGCTGTGATTCCAATAGCCGCCGTACTGAAGGAGTACTTATTTTAGAACATTCGACTATTGGATGTAATATTCTGGAAATAATTCAAATTCAAAATAACTTGTGATTTTTAACGATTAACTTTGTGATTAATATGGAAAATATGTACTGTGCATGATGTACAGATCACCAAGTGGTATAGCGTTGCCGACTTGCGGATCATTTCATTGAAAGTACAATCAGGATTTAGATCTAATTATTCCTGTAAAATTGTATTAAACTATGTAATAAATGAATAGAAATAATTATTTTCTGAAACAATAGACAGGGTATAGTTATTAGATAAATTACGAAAATATGGTTTAGAATGGTTTACTGACTATCTGAATAATATTTATTAAGCAGTAAAACTTAAAAGTGTTACCTCTGAAAATTTACCTAACAACATGGGAGTTCCTCCAAGCGGTGTGTTTAGTCCTTTACATTTTCTATTGTACATCAATGATTTGCCATAAATTACTCAACGTTGTGAAGTACATATTTTTGCAGATGATACTTCAATCTATTTAGAAGGAGCACACGATGATGATATTATTTTGAAAATTAATAATGATTTGAACAATATGTACTGCTGGATGAATGTTAATAAATTAAAATTAAACATCAATAAATATAGAGCAAAATATCTAAACATTTGTCACCTTAGGGTATATTATAATACTATAGCATTACCACATTTAATATATTGTAATATTTATGTGTGATAAAAAAGATTTAAATAAGCTTCAAAAACAGCAAAACAGGGCAATGCGAATCATTTAGAAATATAATAGATTCACTAGAATTATAGATATTATTAACTATTTGCGTTGGCTAAATATAAAGCAGTATGTTGAAGTCAATATATTAGTATTCAGTTATAGAATTGTACAAAATGAATTTCCAATTTATTTAAAGGGAAAAATTGATTATATTCTTGAAAAATATAATAATTCGAGAAGAAATAGTAAAAAATTTTAAATACAAAGTTATAACAATTCTACTAATGATTTCCTATTTTATAAGGGATTGAAAATGTATAATAAACTCTCAAGTACTATTAGAAATGTTAGCTCCACGATAAATTTTAAGAGAAAAGTGAAAGCATATTATTTGCTACAAAAAATAACATTAATATGTACAAATATAATTTATTTCTTACATATATTACGTAGGTATAAGCATTTTTTGCCCAAATAAACTTCTTATGCTATGTTCCAAAATTCTGAAAACTTTTTGTTTGTTGCATATGTTTAAAAAAAATTACTCTTTCTATTTACACTACAGTTTCAGTTTTGTACTTATTTATTGCTTAATTTTTATCAAGCAGAGTTGAAATTTACTCGAAATAATTTAGAATCCCGGTTTTTATCAATATCCTTGAAACGAATACATATTATATGAGCTGTCGATCTAATGATAAAATATAAAATAAGATACTTATTTTCTGTATTCTCTTGGCCCAGTTAGTTAAGAATTCGACTACGACAACAAACAAATCTTCAAGTTGTTAAAGAAGACGCGTAGCTTAATCTTGTGGTCAGGCCAAGGTCTAAAGACAAAGTTTCCAACTACAAATACCCTAAGGAACAAAACAGGGAACAAAGATTATAAATAAATCGATTTATTATTTATACAATCACATGTAGTAGAACATCCCAAATAAATTATTCATAAGACTAAAAATTTATTGTGTTTTAATATTTAATAATAGACGGGTTGCAACTAGAGAATAATTATATTTTTGTTCTACTCGTTATGTTATTATTATTTTGTTTATAGTTACTAAACATTTAAGACTTCTTATTATTTATTCTTGGCAACGTAACTTACAAATTTTACTTACATTCCTAGGAAAATAATAGAATGTAATCTATTGTAGAAATACCTTTAATATTTAGTTACTTCACAGGTAATGCGAAAAATATAATAACCCAGATATAAAGAAAAGTCTTAACACGCAACATTAAATGTTACGACGCACTTACATTACTTGTAGCTTAAATAACTATTACATTACGAATTCAACAATGTTAACAATCTATTTATTAATATATCCATTAATTTAGATTTCACATCCGTCTTGCAACTTTTTTCTTGATTGGCTTTCAACTGTTTAACCAACTCAATATTCGATGGTTGTGATGGTGGTACAGTTGGTGGAGGTGGGATTGGTACTGGTTTAGGTGGTTGTGGTTCTGGCGCAGCTACAAATTCTTGTTTCAATGGTTTAACTTCAATTTGATGAGATCCACTTTGCGAAGGTTGTTGTATTTGGGAGGTATCAGATTGAGGTGAATCGATCTGAGAAGTGTCGAATTGAGAAGGGTCGAAATTAGGGTAGTAGTTGTTCACAGTCATAACTTGGGGTTGTGGGGAATAGTCATAGTAGCCGTAACGGGGGTCGGGGAATCCGTGGCCACAAGTCAATACCTGAAATGTAGAAATAGGTAGTCAATTATTTAGTTCGTTTTAGAATCATTGACTAGTAATATGATTGATTATCAACAAATGACTACACATTGATTGCTTTTAGACTAGCATACCCTTATAGTCACCAGCTAAAAAATTGCACGTAAAGCATTTATACTACAGTCTCTTTGCCGTTTGCTGAAATACATTTTAAAATATTTAAACTACAAAAAAATTACATATACTTAATATACCTTGTGTCTTAGTGAAGTGTTTTCATAGGCATTTAACATGGTAAAAATTTTTTTGTTAAATTAAAACGTTCAGGCTAAATACTAAGTGATCATATTGCTATTTTCCCTACATTTTCTTTTATACAGATTATTTCATTTTAATAGCACAAAAAGTATTATTATATTTTTCACGTGATGCTTTTATTACTCTATATTGAAAACGACAGTTGTAATTTCATGGTTATAAGGTTAGAACCTTCGGAACCGAAGGTCCTCAGTTCGATTCCGATTGTGGGAGTTAATTTTTTATGTTTTCTGTTTTAATGTTAATACAAAATTGTGAATATGTTTTGTAAAAAATATTTTGAGAAATAATTAAAATGAATCAAGATTTAAAGAAAAAGCTAAACAAACAAATGCCTAAAAGGATATGAAGAAACTACAACAGTTGGAATTGAACCGATGACCTACGATTTTGTAAGCCATTATTCTAACCCCATAACCATGAATCAACCAACATCAGGCGAAAAAAGTAATACTTTTATGTAAATTGCATTGAATTATGTTTTTAAAATGAAATAATCTGCGTTAAATAACTTGTAAAAATACATTAAGTATTGTCCTGGACACTATGGTGACTTAGCAATTAGCCAGAGAGTTTTTAATTACCAAAAACTGTTTTCCCATGTTAAATGCCTACGACAACACCTTTTTGTGATACCCGGTATAAACATTTCTCCACGCCTATATCAAAACAAATTAAATACAATCCTTTTTAAACACAATATCTATAAATGACCGACATCTGCTTGATAAAGGTTCAAATATCTGGTTTATAGTTTGTAAGATTGATATTTGAGGTAACAATTTCAGCGAACGATGAACAGACTGTACCATCCATTTTTTTTTCATATTCGACGACTTGCGTTATATGGTAAATCAGTTGCAGTAGCAATCAAACTCAGAGTTTAATTTTCTTGTGGTACTTGCTTCATGAAGTTTTACCATTATTTTAGGAATACAGGTTTTCAATCTACAGCCGTATATGATGCACTAATGGTTTAAAATGAAAGAAACATGTTTGCTTTCATATTTTTATTATACATTTATAACAACAAACAAATTAACAATTACAATTACATTTTCTACTGCCTTTTTTGGACAATATTAACATCAATTTGTCAATGACATGTTCGTCATTTGATTTGGGACAGCAGACATCGTGTTTGTTACAATTAACAGGGGTACAGGTTGTTTCTGTAGTAGTGGTACATTCAGTTGTGGTGGTACATTCTGTAGTGGTGGTACATTCTGTAGTTGTAGTGCTCTTTGTAGTAGAGTCTATAACCTCAATTGTTGGGTAATGGTCTTCTATATGGAACCTCTCTTTATTTTTCTCATTTTCAAAGGGTACAAAATAACCTTGGGACAAGAATTTCTCCCATAAAGATTTTCTTATTTCTTCACTATTGCATTGGCATTCTTCAGAAGGGTCTACTGCTGCGTAATGTGCTTGTCTCACATTAGGATTTTGGTCTGCTGGTGAAATCTGAATGCCTTGTGGTGGAACAATTGGTACATTGAATGGTGGTATAACTGGTTGTCCTGCTGGATTTTGACCATTTGGAGGTGGTACTATAGGCCTTATTTCCGATTGTGGATTTTGATTTGGTAATTGTGGCCCTACTTGCCCGATGTTTATTGGTGGTATAACTGGTTGTCCTGGGTTGACTGCAATTGGTGGAATTGGATTTCCTACTGGTGGTACAACTGGTACATTGACTGGTGGTATAACTGGTTGTCCTACTGGATTTTGGCCGTTTGGAGGTGGTACTATAGGCCTTATTTCCGATTGTGGATTTTGGTCTGGTGATTGTGGCCCTCCTTGCGCGATGTTTATTGGTGGTATAACTGGTTGTCCTGGGTTGACTGGAATTGGATTTCCTACTGGTGGCACAACTGGTACATTGCCTGGTGGTATAACTGGTTGTCCTACTGGATTTTGGCCGTTTGGAGGTGGTACTATAGGCCTTATTTCCGATTGTGGATTTTGGTCTGGTGATTGTGGCCCTCCTTGCGCGATGTTTATTGGTGGTATAACTGGTTGTCCTGGGTTGACTGGAATTGGATTTCCTACTGGTGGCACAACTGGTACATTGCCTGGTGGTATAACTGGTTGTCCTACTGGATTTTGGCCGTTTGGAGGTACTATAGGCCTTATTTCCGATTGTGGATTTTGGTCTGGTGATTGTGGCCCTCCTTGTGCGATGTTTATTGGTGGTATAACGGGTTGTCCTGGATTGACTGCGATAAGTGGAATTGGATTTCCTACTGGTGGTACAACTGGTACATTGACTGGTGGTATAACCGGTTGTCCTACTGGATTTTGGATGTTTGGAGGTGGTACTATAGGCCTTATTTCCGATTGTAGGTTTTGGTCTGGTGATTGTGGTACCCCTGCTAAATTAGCTAGTGCGAGTTGTACATCTAGTGGTAAATTATCAAACGGTATTGAAGGATTTTGTAAATTTATTGGATTTGTATTGGCAGGAGAATTCTGATTTGTTATGGCAGGACCGTTATTTCCAATTGGCAGAATTTCTGATGGTTGATCATTTGAATTATCCTGATTTTGTGTTCTTAAGAAAGGTGAATTAAATGTTGGCAAAATTTGAGATGCTCTGTTACGGGGTCCACAAGAGTTTGTTCCCTAAATAAATAATAAAAATTATTTGGAATGAACAACTTTTTCTATTTCTGCATTTTTGTTCAAAAATGCATACAACATTCTTAAAATTTGATCTTCAAGTAAATTCTTTCTTCCTCTATACTTTTTATATTTCTTTACAGATTTTTCGGTTGTACTAAATCCACAATTGCAATTACACTCACAGCTACATTTTTCAGACGGGCAAATTTTGCATTTATGAACAGGTGTAGTAGTACAAACAGGAGTTATTTCGGAGGGAGGTGTTGTAGTTGAAATTGTAGGTGTAGTAGAAATGGTAGTTGATATTTCTGGACTTGTTGCACATTCAGTGGTAGTAATAGTAGACGGAATAGTAAATGGGAAAGTACTGGAAATTGTTGTTGTACTAGGAGAAATAGTTTCTATTTCTTCGGTTGTACCTGATTCCATTGTAGGAAAGAATGTAGGTATGGTAAACGTAGTACTTTCTGTACTTGTTGGAGGAGTAGGTGTTGTACTAGTACTACTTGTTCTTGTTCTAGAATCTGAGAAGTCATCTACACCTGACGGTGTCGTACGGGTTATATCAGTTGTGGGAGTAAATCTAGAAGGAATGAAGGTCCAAGGTGTATTTGTGGGGAGTGGATCAAATGGTGATCTGCTAGTAGGTCCATTATCTACAGTTGAAGGAGTGTTAGGTCTAGTTGTACTACTAGCAGTAATTGTTGGAGTATTAGAGGCAGTATTCTGAGTACTTATTCTAGGAGTCGGAGATGTTGGATTAACAGAAGTTGTACTACCAGAGGTAAATTTAGGGGGGATAAAAGGCCAAGGAGTAAATGTAGGAAAAGTAGGAAATGTAGGAAAAGTAGGGAAAGTAGGGAAAGGAGGAAAAGTAAAAACAGGATTTTTGTTCTTATCAATGATTTTCTCCATTTTTCCGTCATCCCCTAACATATCAAATGCGATTTTCTCGTTTTCTTTACTGTCATCTTTCTTTTCTTCACTTTCTTTATATTTAACCGGTACAGCAACAAGAAAAACACCGTCAGCATTTTTTGTATCATTAGGGTTTAACATTTGAAAGTTGTTCGATCCAGATCCAATGTTTTGCTGCAAGTGTCTTAAAAATTCTGGTGGCACTTCGTAAACTGGGCCCGAGGGTGCAGAGTTGACACAATTTTTGCCCTAGAAGAGAAAAAATTGTGTTAGATAGACACCAGAATAAAGACACTGCACAAAACATAGATTTAATTTCGAAAATAAGATATAAAAATTTTGACAATAATATGATTCCCTTCATTTTATTTAAAAAATGACTTGTAAGGAGCAAGATATGTCATTGACAGTGCTTGAGTTGAGACATTTGATAAATACTGTCTTCTATATAAATTTATCATTATCGATAACAGTTATAAAGCAAATTAATACCCCCAGTATATTTTCAAAACACTGACATAATTTAGAAGACAGGCCCGGTTCGTTTACGGTGGAGTTCACGAAATGAATAAATTAATTAATTCAAATAAATGTAAATAATTATTAATTTTTTTTAATAAAAAAACTATAAAGTAAATTCATCAAAATATGGGGAGTGGGCGGAGCGGTCTCTATGGTTGGTTTCAGCCTTTCGACCCCTCGATACCGAACAGGACTAATGAACGACCTGTACGGTATAAATATACATATAGAAACCGAATCTGCAATAAAGCTAATTGGAACACTCAGCAATGAGTGATATTTAACTATATTTGATCTAATTAGATAATAATAATAATTATTTACGATAGAAAGAATGAAGTATTATATTAACATATTATTATTATTATTGATCATGAAATATATATTTTTAAAAAATTCGCAAAGTTAATGATAATTTACTTGAACATTTTTGGTAGCTATTAATTACATAATATTAGACATTTATTAATATTAGATATTATGTAAACAATTACTTGCATTGTAGAAGATTTAAAAAAAATATTAAAAATAACTACCAACCAGTGGCAAAAGACATGTTTGTTTGAATTTTTTGCGAATTTTAAAAAAATGCTTTTTGTTTTATAATCTGCACGTCATACAATATATACCGTTCAATTTATTGTCCTAAGTTGTGGAACATTCTGTATACATAATAATAATAATAATAATAATAATTATTATTATTATTATTATTATTATTATTATTATTATTATACTGTTTAGAAGTACCGAGTGCACTTTTGCAACAATTAATTTTAAATATTTTTTTTGTTTGACTACAATAAAATATTTTCAGAATTATTTACTTATAGGTAAATAAATAATGTATAACTATAATATAATATTAAATGTAATATACCTTGTTAAAACACACAACTATTATAAGAACTATCGTAAAATGAGCGTATCCTTTCATTTTAACAATTCTTTAAAACTTTGTAGTGTTTGACATTAGAAACATAAAATAACTGTACTGGTCTGCATTCACTAAATTAACAATATATACTACATGTTATCATAATTCGTGTCTCTAATAGTAAACTAAGTATGCTATAACTATGTATTTATTTATTTGAAATTGTTTAGCATGCATTTTTCGAATTCAAGGTTAGGTGAACGCCTTATTGATATTCTAGTTTGTTGAACTCTAATAAAATATAATTTTAGTGAAATAATTTTATAGAGGCAATGTTAGCCGAAACAATTTTTGCCTATAAATTATAATATATTATGAAGCAGGCTTGCAATTATGTTTAAAATTATAGCGGATAAATTATGTGTACCAAGGGAGCGGAACATCAACTAAATTGTTGTATTGCATTGATTTATTGAAATAATGAAATTTTTAGGTTATGTGTAAATTTTGTATCAACCTATGAGTTATTTATACGTTTGTGAATTTAATTGTGCAGGGCTATTAGATTTAAACTAGGGCGTGTGTTTCAATTACTGCATTTGGGTCGCATTGATGATGATATAAATAAATAAATAAATATGCACGATTTGTATATTTCACAGTAAAAACATTAACTCAGTGAATGTACGAATGTGGAAATAGTTGGTACCTATGTAAATGGAACCTTATAATTACAAAATAATTCGCCTGAAATATATTTTCAATTATAATATACTATCATTCCATTAGGTTAGATAATACCGAGGTGAGAATTCCATCTA
The DNA here is from genome assembly GCA_035578165.1 of Stenolophus ochropezus. Classification (NCBI taxonomy): domain Eukaryota; kingdom Metazoa; phylum Arthropoda; class Insecta; order Coleoptera; family Carabidae; genus Stenolophus; species Stenolophus ochropezus. Next base: position 39,398,404 of record JAQOWZ010000001.1, on the reverse strand, counting down.
TTTCGAAACAATTTTTCTAAGGGCCCCCGCTAAATAGAGTACCCCGAGAATTTGTAACAAATATTTCTTTCCGCAGATATTGCTCTGCATAAAAGCTGATATTTTGCAAAAATATAGTATCAGAGAAGTAATCAAAGATTTTGCATCCCATATACAAATGTAGAAGAAAAATATTTAAATTATTTCTTGTAAATGTGATTACTTTTATTATTTAAATTTTATTTTTATGAAACATTTAACTATTCATAATTAATTATCACTTATATTTGTTATCAATTATCATAGTTAAACATGTTTCTTCGCAATCAATTTTTGTTTATATATTTTGTACAACAACAAACACACTGATTTCTTTTTGTTTAGAACTATTTTTTGACACACAACGGTATTAGTCCGGCGCTTTTTCTGCAAGAGACCTACTGCTTATATTGGGTTCCGAACCACTCAGATATATATGGATAAAGACTAACGAAGCTGGAATCAAACCACAGGTCTTACACTCTGCACAATTCAAGTCGGAAATATATTTTTTACGGCCACTTTTCTCACTCTACACAAAACTTGAAAGTTGCATATTTCCTACATTCGTGGGTTAAAATGTGACAAATAATTTCTCACAGTATTTGTCAACACTGCGCATGTGTGGAGGTGCTCTTTGTGAGGTGACCCGCCTCATATTTTTTTATGTCAGATAGATTTCGTGCACGTATTTTTGTTCTGTAACGTTTAACAGTGTGGTCGTAGAAAAAACATAGAATCAGAATCACCTATTTCCTACCTTGTGTGTTTCCAACACTCGACTTCGTCTCGTACCGAAACCTTCACACGTCGTGGGAAATAGGTGACTTTCTGCACTTGTTGCACAATATACTATAACCACACTAAAATCATCATTATAGTTAAGAATCGTATCAGTCACTAAAATGCATAAGTTTCAGATCATATTCATCATTCATTAGTGCAATGAGAGTACAATTATGCAAGAAATTGAAGATCAAATATGCAACAAGATTAAGGAACAAAGGAACAACTGTTAATATTGACAAAATGAGTGAGTCTAAGGGCAGGTTTTTCCATCTCTGGTTAAAATGTCGGTTACCTTAACCATCGATTAATAGAAAAATATCGCATCGAAAAACTAATGTAAGTTGTCAAAAATATAAGTTATTTACTATTTCGATGCGATATTTTTCTATTAACTGACGGTTAAGGTAACCGGCACTCTAACCAGAGGTTGAAAAACCGGCCCTTAGTCGAGGAATGTACCCCCGAACATTAAAATACGAGTACATATTTTTATCGAATTTCTACTGTTATTTATCTTACAAAATAAAGAATTTATAATGTCATTATGAAACTCATATTGACATTCAGATTAGTTTATTTAATTATAAAATAATACATTGTCATTATATCGGTCGCAACACCATTGCTGCGTTATTGACATACATCATCGTAAAAGTAACAAAATCGGATTGTTCGGACTTTCAAACACGCTTATTCATCAAACACGTGACATGTGATCTTTAGCACGGTCAGTATAGTACGCTAATCAAGGTGACGGGAGATAAAAAGGAACAGGAGTGGAGTGAGGGAAGATTAAGAGTGTTTTGGATGAAATGATTGCATTAGTTGTAGACAGTGTGTAGTACAGTGTAGTGTAATTCGGCAGTGTGTATGTATGAGCGTCTTGTCGCGCGAAGCGTCGGCGCCCCGGCGTCGGCATTTCTCGCGTTTTTAAGCGCGCGCAGGGACGCCGGCGTCCCTTTACAGCCGGGTAAGACCGCCGCTGCTCGTCTTTTATTTACTTATTTTTTGCACGTAAATGACTCGCGGCAAATGAATTACCGCCTCAATTATTGACACGGCCTGAATTTTACATGAGCGTCGAATGGCTTCTCGACCGCTGCTTGCGCCCGAATCAACATCTCCGCCCTGACATCTATTATTGAACAACTACAACTTACAACTCATTTATTTATACATCCTTCTCTTTATATTATTACCATACAATAAAACTAATTCATCCTCTACTCAATGTGGTACATTCTCCTACATGTTTTCATCTATTAAACCTTTACATTAAAACTGTAATGGCTGAATGGTTAACGAAGTATTTAAATTGAATGTAAAATGATTTGCTAATCATTACAGACATATAAAAAAAGTTAAAGAACTGTAACGCACATTACAATGATGAGTTTATTTTGATATAGCGATATACATTTGAGACACATATTTGTATTTATTTTCAGTTAAGATCTACTGTACCAAAGATGGTAATGAATTTTGGCCTATTTCACACTACCGGCATTTCTGCCGCCCTGTTATTTCGCTGGCAGGTAAAAACGCCGTCGAAATTTACTTAACATGTAACTAAATGTAACTGCACTCTACGCCGGTATCGGTGATTTTACCGGCCGGCGACCGGCTATGTTTCATTTTGGCTGGTAGATATAGGTACGGTTGCCGGCCGGCATAGTAGTTCTATAACACAGAAGTCTATGTGGGTTTCACTCTGTGTGCAAGTATACATAATTCTTAATAAAATTAATACGGTACTGATATTTGTTGCCCGGCTGCTAGCCATGTGTGCAAGATTTAACCGATTGTTTTACAAATCTGGAATTAAATATAAATTTCGAAATTTTATATACGTATTAGCATTTGATGTGATCTATCTACTGGTGGCTTAAGGCGGGAGTCATTTAGGCACTGGCTTAGGGCGCCTGGTTTATTGGGGCGCCCAAAATCTAAAAACTAAATAAATAAACAAAGAAAATCAGTGTATAGCTGAGTATACTTTGGCTCAGAGCGCTATATTTCTTCAGCCAGCTCTGCATCTATCATGCCCACTCCCAAAAATACTAAGTTTTCTGATAAAAGATCCTGCTGTAAGAATAAATAACTGTGATGATTGTATTTTTAAATGGCAACATTCTTTATTTACTTAACCCTTAAGTTTTTTTTACTTATTGGATATATGGCTTTAGATTTAGGTTAGATGTAAAATTGAATTCCCATAGCGGCGCTTTATCAAATAAAAAAATACCGCTGTGTCCGAGTGATTCGGAATCCACTATAAGCTGGAGATCCTTGTAGAGGCTTTATACGTTTAGGCTGACAACAAGCATCACTAAAATGTACCAAGTAAAATTTTATAAATCGAGATGGACTTTTCAAAATAAAATCTGTTGATTAGTATTACCTAAGAAACGTCGGAAATCTCAATTTCCAACGTCTCCCCTAAATTAGCTTTCGGGAAATTTTGGAAATACACTGCTATTTCTAAAACATTTATTAAAAAACTATATTTGCATTAAAAAACTATAATGTCTCAAACATTATTTTGCCTAATAATAAACGAATGTAGTGGGATAATGAATGAAATTTAATTCAGAAAAATAAATTTATTGCATTAGATTTAAGTTAGCAACAACTGCTGGTATGATGACAGGTTGACAGCACTTGGCAGATTAAAACATAACTACAAAATAGTGTGTCTATAGGTATAATAAACAATAGTTTATTTATTACTAACCGAGGTGGAAAATGTTTCATACTGTTGAGGACGAAGATAGCTTACCAAGGCACGGAGACGTTATGAAACTTTTTAACGCGGTTCGTTTACAATTTGATTCACAATCTGAGATTAATAATATCTGATGAATAAACGAATGCTTTGGTTTCGTATTGATCATCTCTCAGATTGATTTCTAACCACAAATATTGGTTTCATAGAGGTTGGAAAGTACTATACTTCCCAACCTCTAGGATAATGAGGTTAACAATAACTAATTTCCCAACTTTTTAAAAATCAGAATTCGCAATATTACCTACTAACAGATTGTGAATAGGAATATTTATACAAAAATAAAAACCAGTTATAGATTTTATGTTTTTCTTACAAAAAATATTGTACAAAGTTTTTTCACAGATTCGTTCTATTGCAGCACCCGCGCCACAAAATACTCATCCGGGATAATGGTGTTCTCATACTTGATATGAAATAAGTATTTTATTAATCAATTACATTTCCAGATTTTTTCTGTGATTATGTGCCACAGAAGGTTAGTATTATCAATATTAAGAAATATAATTTTATTTTTTATGAAGTTTATTAAATATTCTGTCTTTTCAGGGGTGGCCAGCAAAAGCATTGTAACTTCCAAGGGCATTCAGTGGGTGAGACATTTTTAATTTTTCATTCCTCCCACTTTTACTTCCCCGTCCGACTTCCTCAAAAGCTCATTCCATTTTGCGTTGACAACATTCCGTGGAATAAGCCGTCTTGAATTTCGTGGTATGACACCCTCTTCCAGGGGTAGTTTACGGGTTGCAGGGGTGTAATAGCAAAAGTAAGGGTCGGGGCCTTGGGGAATACGGGAAAAATTAGAAAATAATAGGGTTGAGAGAAATTGAAACGAAATAAGATGATTTAATAATGAGAATGAATTGGAAAAGCGCTCGTCACGCATACGCGAAATAGAAATTTTACTGATGTACCCAAAGTTTACATCAGCAAATCCTCAACCTCTACAAATATAACAGTAGTTTAATTAATAGTTGGTGACTTTATATTGGAAACCTAAATTAATTAATAATAAAGAGAATTAGTAGTCGACAAAAAACACAAAAATCGTTAACATAATCATATCAACAATTTACAGTGATAAATGTATTAGATAATTCAAAAGAAATAAGAAAACAGTACAAAACTAAATCGCTAGATTTATCAACTTATTAAGTATCAAAAATCATTCAACTGAACGAAGTGCAATGGGACTTAATCCTCGCTTGTTATTTTTACTTCATTATGTTTGCTTGTTAGTTTCGTAATAAAGAATCAAAAAATTTAAATTAAATAAATCAAATTTAAATATGTATCGTTGTACTAAATCAGTTAAAATATTAAATGACATACTTTTATTTTTACTAACTAATAGATTACATGCCGAGCCGGGAAGTGCTTGATTTACAGCCGAGCGCAGATTTAGATGACTGAGGTGCATAACACTACGCCTATGACCGAAGGTTAGTTATCTATAAGTTTGATTTGTCAAAGTTATAATAATATTCAAGCAGTTGGAAAGTGGCTTAGTTAGCCGAGAATGTTTTCCTGGCTAGCCGGGACGTCAAGGAAGTGATGATTATACCTAATTGTTTGGCTGGAAATAGACGTATTACTAGCCGAATGTGAATTAAATCAATTATTATTACAAGTAAGTAAAATGCTACATTATATACTATCATCATTTTAAAAATATAATTACAAAATTATTCATTAATAATTCGTTTTATAAATACTAACCAAGTTGTTTGAACTAATTACTAATTTTATATAGAATACTAATACTGTCAGATAAAATGTCATATATAACACGTGAATGAAATGTTATTATACATTAGTAAAAATTTACTATTTAACATCTAACGCATGGATATAAGGACTTCATCCCAATATGTTTCCAAAATAAACTTATCGGTGTTATGTGGATCAGATTTTTCTATTCTTGATACCAGCCATGCACTCTCTACTTAGCGGAAAAATTTGGAACCCTTATACCCGGTTTAGCTGTCATGTTTTACATTGGTTGTGCAGAGGTTCGCGAATGTTTGCTGTATTTTTCTGAAATGTTAAATGTTTTTCGAGACAAGACAAGAAATTTAAGTATATCTTGTCTTTCATTACTCTGGTATATAAAAATCTTGTCTTGATAATCATTTTCTTGCTTATTTCTTGTCTTGTATGGTATAACGTAGTCAGGGATTCCCTTTTTGCAAATGAACATATAATTTCTTTTACTCATATGTATTTTTATTGTTTAGATAATATCAGTGACAATTATCAAATATATATCTTATAATATAATTATTGTTATTCAATGAATATTATAAAAACAAAAAATCGCATAGCTGCACTACTTTAAGTATTCTTTAGCACAACTGCGACATCTGTACAAGCAGAAGAGCTTTTTTCCAAAGTTCTCTGGTTAAAAGAAAACATTTTATGCCTTACGTCTTGGTTATATAATTTCAAAGAATAATTATATCAATGAGCCAGTAATTATTACTGTTACATATTTTTTTTAAATAAAATTTACATATGCAAATTGAAAAATTGTATGTCTTCATTTCTTTAATACTTACATATTTTTGTATTTTTAGGTAAATAAAATCCTCGATAAAATCTATATGTTAATGGTACTATTTGAAAAATATTCATTATTTTCATAATCAGTAACATATATTTATAGGTTCTTATAATAATATAGAAAAAAAAACCGCAAGAGTACAAGAATTGAAGATAATCTTGCTACTCTTGCACTTTTCTTGCTAGAGAATTTCTTGTATTCTCATTAAAGCTTTGAAATTTGTAGGTCTTGTCTTGTCTTGCATTTTTTGCAAGACTGATGCAATACCGAGAAAAATACGAAACTCTCGTAAAATACAAGATGGCATCGCCAATATGTGTATATTACAATCATTATCATAATTCATTGAAGAAGCTAAATGATAACCAATAACCAGTATAATTTGAATGAGTTTGCCTGCAACGTTTGTAGCGTGAGTTCTGTTTATTATTTGTTTCTCCGTCCCGGCGTCGCTTATGAAAACGTAGCTTGATATAATTTTTCCGCGTAGGGCGATATGAACCGCTAAACAAATGGCGCGCAAACTCCTAAATATGTCACCAGGTGGATATTAACGCAATGCGCCCTAACCCTTCTCTTTGTTCATTCCGGAGGGAGTGAAGCAGCGGCAATTTTCATACTTGTGTGGCGGACTTTATACTGGCATTTAAATAAAGAAATTGTTTACATACATTTACATATGCACAGTTTTTTACTTTTTGCAGTGAAAGTTATTTAGGAACTTATTTTTCTAATTGGTTTTTTCATACTTTCACACCAACAACGGTGGCCGAATGGCTTGCAGACTTGGACTTAAAACTGTAATACCATCCTTATATACTACAATGATGTTTTCTGAGACGAGAGAACCACTTTTAAAGAAAATATTGAAAATTACTTTTATGTTTAAATAGAATATAATGATATAAAAATTATTATAACATATTTAATGTTTGTATGGTTACAATGATTGTAAGTTCTAATTTCTTGCAATATACATGTAATATGTAACTAGTAACTAATTTCTATATTTTTGCTGATGATGATTGCTGTTTTAAGCGTCGAACCGTCTAATTGTACTTAAAAATAAACAATAAAAATTTGCACATTCATTGTTTTATGATCTTGAGTCACAAGTACCCTTTGTTATTACATTTCTGGATCACCACTGTTCCTAACATTCAAAAAAGTGAACCCGTTCTTGTGACGTCGGATTCCCAACTGAAGAACGGTTTGTCATTTGCTGATGTTTACTGAAGGAGGATACAACTACTTTCTGTCTCTCTTTCACCTATTCTGCTGATAATCACGAAAATTATATTAATTCATAATTTTCAAATTTAAGTTACATACCGTGAGTACAGTCTATGTCCCGCAGTTGATCCTCATGTTATCAATTGTAACCATTGCTGGCCTGTTTTATTAAAGGTATATACGTTGCTAAAACGTATCAGCAAGAGTTGAAGAGTTGACTGATATAACTAGAAGTAAATATAACAATTCTTGTATTTGCATTTGTTAAAACAGTTATTCTTTTTTGTTGGCAAATTATTATTTGAAATAGTACTGGAAGAAAGAATGTCCTTAATAGCATTAAATTTAACAAAAATTTTATGCCTATTAAGCTAGTCTACTGTTTGACTTGAAGAAATAAAAAAAATCCATTTTAACATTAATTTGTTTTGTTTTTAAATTGCATTCGTAGTCGTTAGTCGTACTTAAATTTCTTTTTAATGATGTTTGGATTATATTTATTTTTTGAATTTTTATTAAATATGAAATTTTATCCTCTTTGTTAAGTGTACGGGAATCTGAACAAATTTCACGATTCTTATTTATATCACCTATTTTTTTAGTGAAATATCTTAATGGAACACAATCGTGCAGCATCATATTGCGAATGTTGAGAAAATGATCAATAGTTAAAGTTGAAAACAGTTTTATTAAATGTGATCGCATTAATTGTTGATCATACTTAACTTTATTAAGTTTGATGTCATACATGAAAGAAATCCCAAACGCTATGGAAAAAACTTCGCAATCAATACTGTTATTTTGACATTGTACTTTTGGAAAACCTAATAATTTATTTTATCCTGCATTCGACTTTTCAAAATTGAATAGATAAAACAAGTAGAGTTTTTTTTTATTACGATACTCCTTTGTCACAATGGTTTAACTTTTTCTAATCCCATTTCATTAAAATAAAACGATATGTTCCCTGTTCCATCTAAACCCGAATTATAAGTGCAGCCCGCAAGTATATGTAATACTTACTTTCCGACCCGCGGTCTTTACTAAATTGCAACTGTCTAGTACAAAGCTTGACAAAGCTTGAAATAATTGAATACCAAAGAGAAAACCACCACAAAAATAGATTTATTGGGTTAGTTTTTAGTTTGACTATTGATTTCTTAACTTGTTTTGAATTCATGTATAGAGATATGAATATGATTTCGATAGACCTGATACCGCGCATCATTAATAACCCCGCGAGTCCTGATCCTTGATCCTGGGCAGTAAACACTTGATTCATATTCCGCGCTGCAAAGTCCTTGAGTCCTGAGTCCTTGCTGGGATCATTCAATCTAATGTGGAAACTTAAAGCTGTTTTCTGCCATCATACGTAAGGATATGTGACATAGATCCCGCACACATATAGCGTGGACGAAAAGGAATTTACTTACTCTTTCGTGTTTTCTAAAACAAAAACCTAACAATATAAATAAGTAATTATTTAATCTTTACGAGATTTTATAACACGATATAATGATTAATAAAAACATTATACAAAAAATTGTTTTAAAGGAGATGTGATTTTCTAATAAAGGAATCTAGTAATGAGTCTATTTTCATTACCTTCATATTTCTGACCAATAAGTACCTCCTCTTGTTTTATGTATTTATTCCGTTATAATTTATAACGTCGTTGATCTAGTGCAGACATCGGCTATATTTTTCGGGTCAAAATCATCCAAATTATGATTATTAGAAAGACATTTCGGGCCAGTGAGTGTTAGTATTCTCATTTTAAAATAGTTTTTATTTTCTCAGTTCCCATTTATGTCTTATTTGTGGAATGGAAGTACAGTAATTTATGTTCTGACAATGTCGATGTATAACGCCTAAGTTCGTTACTGCAACTTAGTAATAAACTCATAATATTGTTATTATTCATATTGTCTGAAAGTATTTATTTCGATTTTGTTTCATAATTTATTTTTGTATATTATTCATTTTGATTGCAAAACTCAAGTGGGTCACTTAAAATTACGAAATGGATCACTTGGTAGCTCGTGGGTCATAATCTAGCGTATACAATGTTTATGTTTCTAGAACCTGAGATTAAATCCTGTTAAATTAAACCCTACTATCTATTTTCCATATGAAAATAATTCCTTTGATGCACTCTTCACGCCAGCTTGTGAATCTGGAAGGCAAAATCTAGTAAACTTCTTTAAGGTACAAAACTTCATTTATTTATTATGGATATTTAAAATAAACACACTATGCAGTAAGTGATATATTTACTTATTTATACAACGATATTTTATTTTTGGTTATATGTTATAGATTGTCCTCACTGGTATTTGAACCCTAGATCTTACACTCCGCTCAACGTGTCGGAGCGCACTAAACTAATGAATTACCACTCGTATGTAACCTCACATATGCCCTGAAGAAGTTGCAATAAGCAGCGAAACGTTGGCTTGGACTTTCCAAATAAATTATTTCCGACTGCATTCCTGCGTATTTATTTATTCCTCACATATAAAAATACTGTTATATTTAAATGATTTGGTACCCAATATAAAGTATACTTCCCTTTCAAAAGCTGTATAATGTTTCTCTGTGTGCATCACATAAAAAAATCCTCTAATATTATTTCTACTGATATTTTTTAAAATCTTGAGTTTGATATTTAATTTAATATAATGCAACGTCTGCAGTGTTATTACATTTCCTTAGCATTTTTTGCAAACGGTAAGGGTTCTGTCGACACGGTTACGTATACGAGTATACCGAGCAATAGTTGAACTTCGTTTCTAGCCTCCCTGTAGCAGAAAAACAAACGTCGGAGCTCGCGAGACGCCCGCCATAAATCGCGAACTGTCAAAAAGTATCAAGTTGGCTGGGCTTGTTATTCAAACTAGGGGTGTGGTGGGGAGCGACGCTAGCGCCGCCGCGTGCCCATGACGTCACGCTGCTGCAACACGTGCATGAATTATGGAGAGGTGGATGCAGCACCGAGAGATCGAAGCCGGGATTAACATTGGATGGCGTCTACAAATGTCATCATGTCATATCTTACAATGCATTACACATCAAGGCGTAGAATATTCATAATTGAGATTCATGTAATACGTAAATAACTATTTTTGGGGATCCATAGTCTATTACTGTAATAGTTAGGAATACAGTCTGTTATCTGGTAACTTATGTTCAAGTCTCATTCGTTTATATGCATATACCTAATACACTGCTCAAAATCGTACAGGGATATTTTAATAATTAAATGTAAAATAAAAATCATAAATTATATTAAAATATTTATATGAAAAATAAATTTGTAATCTATTTTCCATGCAATATTATTACCAAGAACACGATTTTTTTTTGTTTTTATCATTTGTTTGATAGTTGTAGCAGTACGTTTATATTTAACATTTAACATCAGTTTTTGCTGCATTGTTTAACAAATTTTCAGTTGCATTGCGAATTTTCTAGTTATGGAAAGGCGATATTTATCACAAGAATAAATGTTAAGTATGGCAAGCTGGATGACATTAAAGTGATGTTGCTGCCGAATTTGAACTTGGATGTAGTGTCATAAGTCGTTTATGTCCGGTTGGCCTTGAGTCTGAACTGCTTAGACCAGCAGTGCAGCCGGTAACATCGTAATCAAATATCATACTACTTGTCAAAATATTTTTTAATTAGTATCTGAAAGCAGTTTATCACTATTTTACAATTATGTATTATTATACTCATAAAGGAAAATTATAAATTATTAAATTATTATTTTGAGAAATACGACGACGCTTAATCAAAAATTCTTTTTTTTCTTTCGATTATCATGCACTTTTTTAACAAATGAGTAGTTTGTTAAGTTTTTTAAGGCCAAATATACAAAAGTATACCAAAAAATACAGAATTATATTCACTAATTTTTGGCTTATAAAACTTAAATAACGTGAGTATTTTTTAACGTGAAAAATGGGTATTTATCATATTCATAGTTTGATTGATAGCAATGTATATTTGCTTGTCTCATTTAAAATTAAACATAGGGAATCATTTTGACAGAAGTATTAAATTTTAATATTGTAAGAAATTACAAAATAAAGAACTAATAAATTAACTAACCTAGTAAGTACAGTAACGAATAATAACAATAAATTTTCAAAAATGCAACCATTAACTGCTAAGCAATGACTCAATGTGCTATAAAACATTTGAATTACATACGATGATATTTGGACAATTGTAATATTTTGAGAAATGTTTTGAATCTGAACTTTTAATTAACTTCTGATTTTAAAGGTCATCAATAAAAAGAATTTAGACGTGTAAGGTCGAGTGATTTAGCAGACTATTCTATTATTCTACCATTTCCTCTAAAATTACTAATGATTCTTAAAACCGTTGTTGCGCTTGATATAGGCCTGTCAAAAAAATTTATTATCCAAAAAGCAAATGTCAAATTTCATTTTAAATGAGACAAGCAAATATACATTGCTTTCAATCAAATATCAAGTAACTATGGGTATGATAAATCCCATGTTCCACGGTAAAAAAAAACTCAATATACTCAAAATATCAATAAAACGGAGAGTAAAGATAGCTAAAATACTGATGTCTCATGTTAAATCCCTATGTTCGATGTATACATATTCACTCGCTATAACGGTCTGCCAATCCAGCAAAGGCCTTTGACACTTTCGTCACAACTCTGCAAGTTATCGAATTATTCCGACCGAAAATAACATATTCAAACAATACATTACCTTTGGTGGTAATACTCCAATTGAGGCTCCAGCTGTGGTAATAGAAACAGTACAGTTTGTTTACTTAATATAAACCTTTTAAAAAACAAATACACCTCTTGGAGCTCTTGCATTTACTAGATTGTCTTTAATATCAACTGTATCAACAAAATCTACATACTCGTGTTCCATTATTAAGTAATTGCAAAATTAATCTTAAAAGTACAGCAGAACAAATCAAACAGCAGAAAAACAAAAATACTTATTATTAAAGAACTAGGCAGCAGCTTAAGTTGTAAAAATTGGCGATTTATAGTTAAGTCCGTCGTGGCCTTTAAAGGTTGGTGCAACGTTTTAAGTAGCGCTTACATCTCAAGTAGATCGTATTTCCTAAGTAGAGCTTAAGACACGTTCATGCAACTGGACATTATAGCGTTATTATAGGGACACTAAAGATGTACGCAATCATGCAACTAGTATCATGGTAACACAGATTACAACCGCAATACTAGACCGTTACATTAAACTTTCAGCTAGACGAAATTCAACTTGTACTGCTCGCCAAAGTCAATTGAACTGGACTCCACGAGGTGCAGTTAATATCCAGGCGACCCATCACAGTTCTACTTGTAACGCTAGGAAACTGCAGAGAGCGTCTTTTATGGACACATGGAATTTACAGTGATTCAAGACGAATCCGAATATAGAAGCAGTCCGGTCACTTAAATCGCTTCAATACATACCAAGAAGTCCATTAATTTAGAAATGGTACAATGACGGTATGAACTGAAGTAAGACGTAAGACCTTTTCACAGTTCTTCAAAAAAAATGGAAAGCAATACCACAAGATATTGGCCATTTAATTTTAAGCATACTCAATCGTATTGAATAATTGTGGAGGTGATACTAGATGTTAAAAAATTTATTAGTTCATGTTTATACAGTCTATTTTCCATTTAATTATCAAGGATTTAAAAAAAAACTCTTTCCTTCTTAACATAATTTATAATTTAATACCTATTTAAATATAGGTATTAAATTATAAATTATTTTGTTTCATTATAGTGAAATCCGTAGTAAATAATTTTATTAGGATAATGAATGTATTTGAAAATCAAAAATAATCGTAGGGTAAGTGGAAGAGAGTTGAACCGGTAGGAGAGATGGACTTTTGGTTTTGAAAGTACATTAAATTGATATCTCTCGCAGGGATTATTAATTCTGTTGTTTAGAGACACTGTACCTAGCTGCTTGAAATTAAGGCAGTAAACACGGAATAACCCAAGATTTACTTATAAAATTGCCAAAAAAATGTTGTACCTTACATACATTATTAGTTAATTACTACTTTTCTAGGCTTAAACTAATAATTTATGTACGTACTTCATGAATATGTGCATAAGACTTAACGTAACCTAAAAATGTTTTATTTGTACAGTCACAAGAAATTTAGTGGTCCATTTCTGCTCTGTTAAAAATACAATGACTAAACAGAAAAAAATCATTCGCACATAGAAAGGTAGTCGATCGCTATTCCACGAGTTCTGAAGAAATGATGTTAAAGGGTGATGATAATGATAAAGATAAGATTGTGAAAACAAATATACGGGATACGAGGAAAATTATATAAAAAAAGATAAAGAAGGATGACTGGATAAAATGTGGACAACTGACAATAAACTGTTAATCTCCTCATAGCCTTGGCCCATCCCAACTATATAGTAAAGGTGATTTAGACTTATATTATTTTTTTCTTTATTTTAGTTTTTAAATATTATTCAATGTAATAAGCGTAATAATATTTTTTCCAAAATATGGTCCATCTTATTCCATTTACTCTAATACTTATAGTCATTTAAATATCCCTGTATAATTTTGAGTAGTGTTTTTATCACATGACCTGTAATAAGATAGAAATTTTGTGCAGAGTAAAGTGAGCGTATATTCATGTTGTCCTGTTAAACCGATCGCGTACGAAGTCCGATCGTCATTCGGCATCTTCAACAGGATAAGTTTAAATCATAGTCATCGTTTAGTCAATCGTTTTCTCCCCATTTAGCAAAACTACCGATATCTACAATAAAGCAGATTGGAACCAAGCAATGGGTAATAATTCATGAGTGATATGTTTATTTTTCTACTTCTCTATCAATATATCCCCATTATTTCAATTTTTTTGATTAACTATAGACTATAGTAGCCTTATTTCAGGGTAGTGAAATATAATTCATAATTCACTCTTCTCGGCCAATCACAGAACCAGAAATCAATTATCCACTTTTATTTAAAATCTGCCATGCTTTGGATTACCCTTCCTACGGCCGTCTGACAGCTGACGGTATTGTCATTTGTCATTTTGTAAAATATTTATAGTCTTTTTCACGAAAATGTGATCGTACGTCATAATGTTCCCTGATGCAACGTTGCCAAGTATTTGTAGGGTACATTCAAGTGTTGATGGTTGCATAGTATACCATGTGTGTATATATCATATTGTAAATTATTTACATAAAATAAATTAAATTTATTCAGCATCCCCCTCTGTATCTTCGTTTGTCACTTTCTTGTTCGAAATACCGTATTACAGAATTCACCATATTCTGTGCACAACTTCCTAAATTTTTTTGCTCGATTTTTTGACATTTTTCAAAAATAATATTATTTTTTGACATTTCGAGAATGACAACGTTGTACAGGATTACCAACCATTTATTAGTAAAAGACACTAAGTTCCATGTATTTTACTGGATATATGCTAGGGATAGTAACATTGCTGTTTTGGCTACAATTTTATTACTAGGTATGACGTACGATCACATTTTCGTGAAAAAGACTATATACGGTTTTTCTGGTTTTTATTATTATATTCGGTATTATTGATCAATGTATTTTCTCAACTGGTGGATGAATGGCAGAGGTAATGAAGTACTGGAAATCAGTCATATTTTGGAAGGCTTTCTTTCAGCTCCAACCGGTTTCGGCCCCAGGAAGACCCCATATGGGGTCGAAACCGGTCGGAGCTGAAATAAAGCCTTCCAAAATACGACTGATTTCCAGTACTTTATTACCTTTCCCATTCGGTATTATGATCATTATTCACACAGACTTCATCTTCGCGAATAATGATTATCATAATCCCTTATATAATAATATATATTTTTTCATGGCTTTTACTACCCACTGCTAAATTTGTTAATATTTTTAACAGGATACATTCACTCATTTTGAATTGAAGCGAGGTAACTAAGTGAGCCACTGCTGTCCGTTTCCTTTCGAGAAGAAGTAGTCCCTCCAAACCAGAACTGGATTATCATACTTAGCGCAACAAAGTCAGTAACAAAATTCATTATATTTATCTCTTTTCTTAAATCATTTTCATTTAATTTTTGGAGTTTTTAAGTTAGTGTCGTGGTTTAAAAGGAACTCTAGTAATTATTCATTATTCTAATATTGTTTATAATTTATAAATTATAAAAAATATGGCGCCCCCTCAAAAAAGGCGCCCTAGTCATAGCTTTGTTGGTCTAGGAGGTTAATAAGACACTGCTATATCTAAACCATTAAACTTTTGATTCAGGATCTCATTCGATGTATATTTCTCGATATATTCCGGGATATAATAAACAAATACAATGTTTTTTGAAAAGCATAATACGAATCCTCTATGAAATGATCTCTATCTATTACTTTTTGAAATGTATTTAATTATATAATTAAAAGTTAGTTGTAAAGAATGTAGCAGATGTAAAGAAGAAAAAAACTTGTTGTGAGTTTGTAAACTTGTAGACAAAAAGCTGTAGCCAAGAAATTCACAACTATGACAAAAACTATCTGTCTTCTTTCATAAGTTCAAGCTCCACAGGTCCAGAAAAACTGCCTTCACTTACCCTTACATCTAGGGTGAACACCCTTACTTCAGCCTGACTTCACGCTGCTGGAAAAACGTTAATAAGTGAAGTTGCCCACGAAAGATGCCACTGTCGCAACAATCAAATTCACTTTCCAATTATTTCACTTTTAAAACTTTTACTATAATACTGTGTACAAGACAAAGTTATTTTAATTTCACTTTCATTTTCATCGTTTGAGAAATTATCAATTGTAATATATATTTTTTAATTTTAGTTCAAAAAGCATCAAATGATTATAAAAATGAACACTAAACACACACTGACAATTTTTTTTAATTGTCTAAGTTCATGAGGTGTTTCTATTTAAAAAACATTCACCCGTCTCTCACTGATAATTTTGATTTCTATTTTTCGCTATCTGTATGTTTATAAATTATGTCGGACAGTGTTGAATCCTGGGGGTAACTAGGAGTAAATCCTCCCCCCGGGAAAATTTAATTTTCCCCGAAACGAATAGTGAAATATATGAACAAATATATTGTAGTTATACTCTATAAATATGTGAAATATTAAAACACCTAATAGATTGTGCCTCTGTCTTTATATATCAATTTTAATGTAAATTGTACCAAAAGCAGACTGTTTTTACAGTGGTTTCAGCAACTGAGAAATTGGCCGAAGCCACTGTAGAGATTTTAATAATTATAAACGAAATATTCAAAATTACATTTTATTTACATTATATATTATCTAATTAAAATAAACATACAATGCCGAATTTATATATTTTTTTATCAAATACAAATTATAGAATTTAAGTAACAACAAATATATTGTTTTAGTACGGTATATAGAATTTTAATTTTCATTTATTTAGGTACGAGTATTTGATTAGTTCAGTTGACATGCTGTGGGAAGTTAGTGAAATTTTGTATTTCACGATAATTCTCTTTAATAGTTACATGTAGTGTAAAAATTAAATTTGAATTATATAAATAAAAACAATCTATCTTGCATATTAAGATATTTAACCTTGAAGCGAAAAAAAATTCTAACATGTATTATTTTAAAAGCTAAGCCACTGAAATCTACAATGTCTAGCTCCGCCATTGACCAAAATTATTTATAAATGATATGAACATACATGCGTTATGCATTCAACTCACAAGTTTTAATTTCTCAGATAGATACATCTCTAATTTGGATAGAATTATTATGTTCTGTAATAAAATTGACGATTTCCAGATAACTGAAAAGGTGTAGATCTTGAAAAGTTTGTTAGGAAAGAAAATGATGACTTTTGATTTGATTTTCTGATCACATTTGACGTAATACTTCATAATCAAAGAAAATATTGAGTGGGGACACAAAATAATTGAGCTGGGAAAAGATGAAGATAATTCAGTTATTTATAATCAAATTCGTGATTTGTAAGTAAAGAAATACACCTTTTATAATGACGTATTTATATGCAAGGGTGGTGCTGAGATCAAATTAGACTTATTTCTTAAAAATAAAATTAGAATCTCTATTACTTTCGCCAACATGCTGTAAATTTTTTTAAATAATTTTTATGTGGCGTTACCTTTCAGCTCGATTGCCAGATAACTCATTAGGGAATAGTTAACCGAGAACATTTTGAAAAGAAATATACACTGAATATTAATTTTGCATAGTGTATAAAGACATTAACTGTGCTATAATTTTTCAATTTTAGTAGATGACAGTTAGAGACTGGTTTGCAAAAATGTTATTAAATTAAATTTAGTTAATAAAACATGCGTACAATTATAACCTGCGGGTTTCAATCGGTTGACTTATCAATATTTCGAAAAACATTCTCAAATAATAGAAAATAGTTGCTGATAAATTTCCATGTAAGTAATTTTACGAAAATGAGAGACACTGATATAATTAATAAAGTAATAAAAAGAGTTTTGAGAGAAATACAAGGTGAATTAAAAATTGTATTGTAAACAGTATTGTGATTGAAGTATATTAATGTTAATAATTCTTTTTAAATGAAATTTTACATATAGTGCATTATTTTATTGTATATTTAAAAAATAATTTATTATGTATACAACAAATTAATTTATGCAATAATGATTAATTCTTTTTACTTCCTTGCACAAAGAAAAGCAAGTATTGTAATCTTGAAAAATTTCGGTTTCCAGGTTTCAACGGAAATATTCATTTTGATTAGTTTTGGCGTGAGGTCTGTACGTACATATCTCGCATAACTCAGAAATGATTAGATTAATTTTTACAAATTATGGTAAGGAGGAAAATGGTGTTTTTTCTTCATCCCTCTAAAATGCCATATTTTAGAGTCAATCCTCATCGTCAGCTAAATAATGAGATGATTATATAATGTTTAGCCTAACGGCTAAATATTGTTTCTAGTTTTCCTCATATTTTTGTAATGTAAGAATTTAGTTTATTTATCCTTGTAAGTAGGTGAAATCGCATCATCATCCTATCGCATTCATGTTACAATAAAACTAGAAATTCCAACTTTATATCATATTAACATACTGATACTATACTTTTAGGCACTAGAATATTTGAAATAAAATCTTTATCCTTAGTATTCGTTGAGAGTGTTCCATGGCTGGCTCTCTTTAGCACTATTTGTGTTTACCGAGTTCTTCATTTGTCTGTGAGTGGTGTATAGCTGGGGATGTACGCACTAGGGCACACGGACATGGAAAAGCGTTTAGCCTCGGACGGAAAAGCACGCACGTCCTTGCAGGATACGTGCATGTGGATGAGGATACAGGGTAACCGCGGAACCTGATACCGGGATTAGCCACAAGCCTTATTTCATAACGGATGGGAAATATTGTTAACTAATTTATTACATAAAAATCTGTGTGTAATCCGCAATTAGGCATTTAATTTATTTTTTCTTATAGGTCAATTTGTTTTTTTCTTTTGTATTTTAGAATAAAAACTACATTATACCTAAATGTAAAATGTCTTCGACAAATTGAATATGAATAAATCATCTATTTGATTGAAATTGCTAATCCTAATCGATGGGTAAAAATAATTAAATTTGTAAGTATTTATCTCTTAAAATATAAAAATGTAGAAAGTACTCATGCAAATTATATAAAATTTGTGAAAAATACTAATTTACATTATAAATGTGGTAGGTACTATTTTATATTGAAGTTTGAAGTGAAGTGATATATGTTTTTAATTGTTTGTTAATGTGAATTTACAGAATTTAATAAGAGAGATACTTTAAAAATCAGTTAAAGTTTTGTAAGCAGCTTTATTATTATAATTATTATTATTTATATAATAACTTTTAAAAGCTAATAAAATATGGAATTACTTTACCGCGTTGCGATGTGTAAAATCAAAACTACCATAGACGTCAACTGTGTTTAATTGTTTATTATGTTTACACTTTATTATTTTAATGATATAGTAGTCGAAAAATTTGCAAAAAAAACCAAAGACAATTATGTTTTAATCAAAATATTTGCAACGTAATAAATATAAATAATAAAATACAATAAATTATTATTTTGTTTATTAATTTGTTTCAAGGCCCCGCATGTCAACTTTCCACCGGGAACAGCTTTTGTTTCGGCCGGCACTGTCTGAATTTCCTATTGTCTGTTTAATATCTATACCGTATTTTAACAATATGAATAAAACTGTGCTTAAATTTACTCATTTATAAATGAAACTACCATTCATATAGGTACTGTAAAATGTATCAGCATTAGCAATAAAAATTGAGAATCTATACGTAAAATTTTCTATAGTATAAATCTTGTGAATAATATTTACAATGAGTGGTTAGAAAAGCTTGAAGAACGTTGAAATGAAAGCAAATTCTTAAAATGTAATTACGGAACATCTGCGTGTATATGGCTCTGTTTGTCACATGTAGTTATGCAGAAGGATATGTGAGGGAAAGAAAGCGTGTTATGTATTCATGTCTGGTCCTTTGCCATGGACACGTATTCAATAATGTTATATTACTTTACGCATAAATCATATATATCATATGAAACCTGCAACCCGGAACGCGGGTATTAGTAAGGAACGTGAAATCATGTTAGAGAAAAATAAGAAATTTCAATTTCTAACGCAACAGTCCTGACATTGCTAGTCGCACAGATTGCAACAGTCTAGTGTATTTTACAATGTTAAAAATCCGTACATGTATTATTTATAATATCCACTATGTATATAATTTAGGATCTGAAACTCAAATTGCTAAATTACGAGGATTCTGAATTGTATTTTTTCATAGTTGAATATAAGTTAAGTAGTAAATTAGTAGTACTACAATTGCAATTTAATAGATGACAATAAAATAAAACAATGCCATAATTACGATATCCTAGAACAACAATACATAATATTTTTTTTTTGATCTCGATAAAGTATTCAATTATAAAGATTCTCATATCTCAATTAATTCTACAGACGAAAACATATAATTACAAAAAGTTACACATTTACTACGAAAATTATTATGTAAATACTCATTTTTTTCTTAGTTCTACGGAAAATATATTTAATTTGTATTTAGTAATATTTAAGAAGCAAGAGTGTCGCCAACTGGCAGCAGGGGGGAGGGGGTGCAACTGCTCTCCCTAGACTCAAAAAAAATGAGAACCTATAAGATTTTCATAATAACTAGTAGAAAAAATCACAAAAACCTCAAAAAGATTATGTTTTAATTAAGATTTTTTTCTTGTAGTAAACGAATGAAACTTTACAAATTGTATTAAGTTTAATTATAATTCATATACTGTATCTATCATCTTGTCTTTCCTTGCCTCATTTGCTGGCGAAGCCTTTGTTATGGAGACTATTAACGTTTCATAACTTCTTGTCATTTTTGCACCAATAAAGGAAAACATTTTTTTTTCGAAAACGGTCATGAGAAGATATATTTAAATCATAACTATCAACACGCGAAATGTTTTTTTTTTGTCTAAATAATGTAAAAGACTTTTCAGGATGTTAAGCTTTTGTTATCATATACAAAAGTAATCTAGTAACTAAGTAATAACTATCTGCACATTGTATGGTAATATTATACCACCGACATGTCAAAATTGCGAAACAATGAACTATTGAACGAACAACGGATGTTACTAATCATACCAGACCTTAAATGTCTTAAATTACAAATCAAACCGACATCTGCGGCAGTTAGCATCGACTGGGAAGTTCCGATTTTGAAAAAACTAATAAAAATGCAATAAAATCGCAGTTCATAATTTTGGATGATGCAAATATTATTCTAGCTTTAAACTAAATAATAGTTTTTGTTAAAGTATTCATAGTTTTTTTGTGTATAATCACTTGATACGAAAAAGTCAAAAGCGCAACAATTTGTCTCTTCATGGGTTGTTACTGTCACCTTTTCTACCACTTTCAGTTCCTATAAACTAGATTTTATAAATGAAGAAGCTAGTTTTATAAATGTTGCAATTATTTATTAAAATTGACCAGCGTACAATTAAAGTAACACTTAATATTATTATGAAGTTACGCGTATTACTCTTAAAAACAAACAAATGAACATAATATTATTTATATATATATTCCAAATTCTCACAGAAAGAATGAAAACTATTATAATAAAATAAACATAAAAATGACATTTAGAAATAAGTGTTTTCTACTGGAAATGAAATCAGTAAGATCGATTAGAGGTATTTGTAGTCTTGTTAATCATTACAAGATCATCAAATTTGCAATGTGGACAAATGTAAGGCTCAAAATGCATTCAATCTATTTTTGTCGACGTAGAAAACTGAGGTACTTATTTTTAATCAGTGCATATTATACAGTACCATTTCAGATCATCCGTCAAATTATTTCTTTCAGGAATTTCGAAAAAAAAGCAAAGTAACTTTTAGCCCCAAATTTCATTTTACAAAACCGACATAAAATCTGGTACAGAAGTTGAAATAACCCAAATAATCGTAATAGATTTCGATTCTTATACGTAGGTATTTGCAATAATTATGTATAACTCTCAAATCAATATCTATAAATATAATGAAACTATTATTACTATTAGTACTTTTTTACATACATTGAAAATAATATTCCGATAATGTATATTACAGAAAAATTTATCGCTTATCATAACAGTAAATGAGTGACAGTTCAATTTGTGAAAAATGAGCATAGCATACAAAAATAAAAAAATGATTTGCAGTTTTCATTTGGTGCACCTGAAAATACAAACAGTTTGCGGGGAGTTTATTGCCGAAGCAAATTTTTATTTGAAAATAGTTTGACATGGCCCGAAATTGAACAGAGTCTTTTAGAAACGTACGTATTTATTTTTGCATATGATTTCTGATGTAACTACAATACGAAGCAACTGCATGTATATTGGCTACGTATGTTCATGTCTACCAGTGGCGTAACTACGGCAGGGTTGGGGCGACTCCCCGGAGAAATTAGCGCGTGTACAACCCCGACCTCCCCTCGCAAACTACATACCAATCAAATATTGAATTATCGGCGCTTGTAGAGGATCATGCACTGGCCATCCGCTCTCTCTGGTACTTTTCATTGCTAAATTTATTTTAAAAAACTTTATTGTTGGATTAAATGAGGTTTAGGAAATTTATTGTTGTTTACCAAAGTTTCAAACATATATTTTTTGCTATTTGCTTGCCACTTAATCATATTTTTTATCAGCAAGAGTATCTCCATATTTAGGTCTTGTAATTTTACACCTAAGGCGCTCAAATTTTGACATTGACACTATATTCATAGGTATCTATTTTAAATGTTTGGAAAAATGAATGTTACGCCCGAAAATATATGAAACCATACAAATCAAGTTATACAAGTCAATAAATAGATATCACTGCGCTTATTCCACATTTCTATATCAAACTTAAATATCTTTTTCAGTTTTAGAGACATTTGTATGGCCTCCAAAGTTAGTTCCAAAAACACTCATTTTTGTCGCTTTAATCCAAAAAGGGAGGAAATATGATCTCGCCGATTTCACTATTCGATTCTTCGAAAAAATACTATCAGATTTTTACCACAACAAAAAAAATTCTGCAAAGGAAAAATATTTAGGTAGCTAAAATCTGAAAAAATCGTTAGCCGTATATTTTTTTATAATTTGTAATTGATGTACTTTGCCCACAGAATCGAATGATGGAATCGGCCCATTTTTGGGTTATAGAAAAAGAAAGTATATTTATGGACCAAATTTTTATACTTTGCGGTAACAATTGTTCTATTGTTATATCGAAAACGATTTAATAATATCGAATATTGTTAAATTGCTTTTGGTAATTTTTTTTTGTTGTGACATTGGTATTTTTAAGTACTGCGCTAATTATTATAAATATGAAAATAAACAAAGGTAATTTAAAAGAATAACAAAATTTCGTAAGTCTGAAATTATACAAATATTTTTTTTCACAATATTTTATATGAATTATGAAAACTGACAGTTATAAATGTCCAACTTCATTCAACAGGGTTACAATATTTTACATAAATTCCTAGATTACATTTAATTAATTTTTCTAATTTAAATTTTTGAGTTTTTTATAAAGTGACGCAATGTATAAAAAATAGTATATTAAACTCGTTTTATACAAGGAATTTTTCCATTCATGTTTTTGGAGCACTCCTCGCTGCGCTCCTGGTCCCCAAACAACTCATGGAACAATGTACCGTCTTATAAAACTCTTATAATAATATATTAATAATAAACAGGAAACGTTTTAAACACAGGAAAACTAATAAAACTGAATTTTACCTATATTTGGGTCTTGACTTATCGACTTTCAGGAACCTTTACTGAAAAATAAACAGAGATACGAACTTTAGGTGGTTCATTTTATTGATTTTACTCTTTTATTCATCAGAAATTCAAAATATTATAATTTGATAAAACAATGTGTAATAGAAACTACTTTAGCATGCATACTTAAGATATACAGGGCATGAAATAAATTATGGAATTGTAAGAACATAATGCACAATATGCAAGTTCTAATTTTATCCTAACAAAGTTCCAACCCTAAAAACTCCCCCGTTCTTAAAAACTCTCATTACATCACATAATTACTTCCAACAAACAAACTTCTTTAATCATAACTTACCACTATCTTCCTCCCGTCTCTGTCTCTCTTGCGGTTGTTGTTACCTTGGATAGCGCCGTCTCGCTCGTGCCCCTTAACACATAATAATTAGCTTGTCGTTATTCCGATCTCGCGTCTCGGCGCCGGCGAGGATTGTGGGAGGCAGGGCGAGGGGGGGATTTTTCCTGACGTTATGTTATGGATATATTTACATATAAATGATTGTAGCAAATGGGATCTTGGGAGACGGGGTGATGAGTTTGAGAAAGATTTCAGATGCTCTTTTCACAAGAGGCATTGGTTCAAAGCTAGACGAGACACAAAAACTAAAAATGTAGCTAACGCATAGTCTCCCGTCCTTATTTACGACTTTTTACCCATTGCTGGGTGTGCCAGATCAGAGATGGGATTCCATAATTTCTGTTACTTTCATTTGAACTTGTTATTAATCAACTTCATGGTGAACTTATGGTTGATACGCAATAAGACGCATAAAGAACCCTTTACACATGTACACTGATGTGAAAATGTATTAAATTCATTTGCTATTGACTTACAGCTAACAAGATGTATATTGTATAATATATAATATAATATTTGTTACGCATTTTTGATGCATAGATAGTAGTATGTAAAACGGAAATATTTTGATGGGTATGATAGTTTTCGTATATATTTTGTAACATTTTGCATTGCTTTACCATTATGATGAGTTACAGAATACCGACTTCGATTTATAATTGATATTTACTTTACAAGAGCAATGATTATTTGTAGTTGTTACGAGTTATGAAAACCTAAACTTGTTTGTTCGTTGATATCGTTATGATACATTTATATAAAGAGATAATAAAACAGTGTTCATCTTCGGGACACTCTAGGTGTCGTGTAGAATCAGGGCCGGATTAACCAATAGACAAATAAGACAAATGTCTAGGGCCCGTAATTCAAAGGGGCCCGGATTCAATCACAATAATAAATGTCATACTAGTTTTGAAACAGAGAAGAATAAAAGTAAAAATCTGAATAAAAGAATACAAAATTTTGAATAAAACTTTTGAAAAATTGGTAAATTATAAAAAGTTTTGAGGTACGCTATAAAAAATATATGAGCAAACGACAATAGTCCTACAAGTTGGTTGCAAACGTTACAATTACACAAGTGAGATTAAGTGGGATATTTAAACAGGAACACATGTATTTTGAGTAGAAAAGAGATTGTAGTTATAAAATTTTAAAATTATGACATTTTGAGTTATATTATGAAATAGAGAATGGCCTGTATTATGAACTCAGTTTTATAAAGCGCTTTTGGCAGCCTGGTCTCATAAGATTATAATGTAAAAACACGCTCCCTAAAAGCGTTCGTAATGTGGGGCAATATGTATTTAATTTTACATTAATTTTTTTAACCAAAATTAAATTAAGTGTCATTTTAAATAACGCGCCAAACAAAATTTGTGGAAGCCTGTTGTTTAAATTAGTTTTTATTAATTAATCTTACTAATTGTTAACAAACACCACTTTAGGTAATCAGCTAATTTATTAAGTCTAAAAATAAAAAAAATTAGAGATGGGGCCCGAATTATATTTTGTCTAGGGCCCGCTGGAAGCTTAATCCGGCCCTGTGTAGAATGCATCATAGGAGCTATTTTTATGTGGAATTGTATATAATAAATTGAATTGACATTATTCGCGAAGTTGACGATTCAAATCAACCGAGTGAATAATGACTATAATCTCGAATTTAGAAATAATGCATAAATATTTTAAAAAATTACAACGAATACACGACACATGACTATACCGTCAACGGCGTCAACTGTCAGTTGTCAGACGGCCGTAGGAAAAGTGATCCACATCACGGCAGATTAAAAATAAACGGGAATAATTGATTTCTGGTTCTGTAATTGTTCGAGTATATAATTAATCAAAAATTATAATCAAATATTTATAAGGAATAGAAAACGGTAATAATGACTACATTGGATTATTATTTACTTTTATTATGGTTCTACACCAGTGCTCCGTAATTTAATACCAGAAAGTACCTGAACATAATTTCAATA
The DNA here is from genome assembly GCA_035578165.1 of Stenolophus ochropezus. Classification (NCBI taxonomy): domain Eukaryota; kingdom Metazoa; phylum Arthropoda; class Insecta; order Coleoptera; family Carabidae; genus Stenolophus; species Stenolophus ochropezus. Next base: position 39,372,252 of record JAQOWZ010000001.1, on the reverse strand, counting down.
AATATGTCTTTTTGGTTTATTATTATAAAAATTATAATGAGCTTCTCAAACAGTTTTAAATTTTGTAACTGACATTTCAGGATGTTGAACTAGGGTTTTGACTAATTCAGGTTAATATTTTTTTTATTAATCTGGGTCAAAAGTTTTTAACAAATCCTTAGTTTGCAAGATGCACTTGAGACGCTGTTTCTAGGTGGTAGTTAAATAATGTGTAAAATAAAGGAATTAAAAGTTATTTTTGTGTGGGGTGTGAAAGAAGGGTTCCCATCCCTTGAGGACGGCACTGCTTAATACATTCAGCCCCAATTTGTCATGTTGCGGGTGGTGAGATATAAAAGAGGCAGGCCCGGCCTAAGTGGATTTGATGTGGAATAAAAGAAGTTGTTTAGCGGTTTATAGTTGTCCACAGCCAGGGTCGTAACCAGGGTAATAAGGCTTGTTTACTGCAGCCAGACTCACACAGCACAAATAAAATATCAGCTCATATTGAATTAGATAAGGGATCACGATTTAATTGGAAATTTTTACTACCAAAAAGCAATTTTAAGTTTATTAATATTTCTGCTGCTTTTCAGAAATTCCATAAGCAATACTGAAGGGACACATATTTCTCTAGTTTCATTATTTTACTAACATAAATACACAGTCATTTAAAATAATTATATTTTTATCTCCTACATTATAAGTAAGGGATATTTTGTTTTGGGTCAAATTTTCTTTATAACGAGTGAGGCTTTTCCGAAGAATATATATTATTATTTTTTTGCAAATATTTTACTCATAGGTGCGATTTAATAACATGATTTCGAATTCACGTTGACATCAGCTATAAATGCCTGGAAGGAATGCAATAATTTGTGATTGGTTTCATGTCAATTTTACTTGCTTTTTTTATATTTTTCATAGTGCAATCATATCGGAAGTATATTATTAATATTTCTTAATAATAATTGTAAAGAATACCCTATTCTACGCTACGTCTACTGTTGGAGCATTCTGGCATCCCAGCCTCAACCTGATGTCACAGTCCTGTCACGTCCCTTTCAAGACGCAGGAACACCCGGTACGAAGCAGGAACACAGCAGGACTTGTCTTTGCAGAATACATGCACAATGTCCTTATAGGGATGAGTAACACATCCTTACATACACATCAATGGGACGTGTATAGGATTAGTTACACGTAAACTTGAATTTGAATTACAATACATTCGGAATTAGATTAACCATATAACACAATTTCACTACAGGAAAAGTAAAAGGAGATTGTTTTTGTAGTAGAAATGAAAACAATATTAGAAGTTCTGCATCTCGGCGTTTATTGAAAAAAGGAAACAAGAGTTGAGAACAGAGAGGCGAAGTTGAAACTTCCGGTGGGTGATTTATTAAGTAGAACATATATTATCGGAAACTTTACAACTTGCCCGAATCATTATTAAGTCATTAGTTACATTCAAAAGAATAAATTGTAGCCGAGGTTTCAGCGATAAATTTGCCAAGAAATGCCGAATTCAAATGGTGAATAAATTATTGCTTTTCTTCTGGCAAACAGCAGCCTACTAGACACACATTCAAAAACGAATACATTACACGGAAAATCATTCATCAATTATATTTTTCATCGGTAACAACGATTACTTACCTCAAAAAGATATCATTGGAAGTTGATATTTTGACTGCTAAGTTTAATACAATTATTCTTTATTCTGACATTAATACAAACCAAATAAAAATACCGTTGTGTTCGAATGAATCGGAACTCACAATAAGCTGTTGGAAGTATATTACAGCAGCTATTAGCTGACTAGACCACTCAAATGGAAATACCAGTATCCAAGAAATCTCTAAATTTCGATCATAATAGCAAAATATATCATTCATAATGTAAAAAAGAAACGAAAGAATAATGACTGTTGACGTAATTTACTAATAACAGTAAGAGTTGGCGCTTGGTGTTACATATTATTTAATAAAACCATACAAATTTGCACTTAATTTATTCATATTTTTTTAAACAGTAGACTCATACTGACTATTTAGGGCCGAATAAATCAATACACAAATAAGATAAATATCTAGGCCCCCTAATTCAGGAGGGCCCGGATTCAATTGGGATAATAAACTTTACATTATGTGTTATATTTTATATTACATTACATGTCAATATTTTGTTGTCTTGTATTAAAATTTACGCTCGATATCACAGAGAGGCCATTAATTTCATATATTCAAAATAGTATATAGGAAAATACTATACATATCTATATGTAAAAATCTGAATCAAAAACAAAACTTTTGAGAAATGGAAAATTAGTAAAATATAAAAAGTTTTAAGGTACACTATAAAAATTAAATGAGTAATCGCAAGTGCAGTTAGTTACAAACATTACAATTACAAGTGGGGTAGGAAATTTAATAAGGTACACATTAATGTTGACTAGAAAATAAATCGTAGCTATAAAATTTGACATGTTAATTATTTTATAAAATAGAGAATGGTTCATATTACGAGCTCACTTTTATGGAGCGCTTTTGTTAAAAGTAACGGCTAGCCTCACAAGATTATAATGTAAAAGCACGCTTTTATTATAGAAGTGCGTTCGTAATATGGGGCAATATGTATTTTATTTTACATTGATTTTATATTCTGAATTTGATTTTAGCCAAAAATAAATTAGATGTCACTTTAAACAACAACACGCCAAAACAAAATTAGTTAAATCCTGTTGTTTAAATAAGCTTATATTTAATTTTTATCCATAAAATTATATAAAAATGTAATTAATTCATAACAAACGCCTCTCTAATTAACGAGCCAAGATCAAAAACAAAATTTTTAAATATGGGGTTCGAATTACGACCGCTGGAGGCTTAATCCGGCTCTGTGACAATCATCTCTTTCTTTTAAGGATGAAACGATAGTTTCTACATTTTTAGAGAACGCGAAAAACAGGGTATTTTATCGAAATGAAACTGGTCGATTTATTCTAAAACTGTTGATTTTGAGTTATTTACAAGAAACGTCCAATAATTTCTTCACTTCTTTAAACATCTTTTCTTCCTATTAAATTCAGTTTTTTTTCTGATTTCTTCCGGGAAAAATGTAATTTAATTTTTATTATTGAATTCTAAAATCAGCACAAGGTTGAATTGAGATAATTCTAGAAATTCTAGATGTAATTCGGCAAGATAATTTAACAACAAATAATGCAAATGACAGTAATGTAGTTTTAATCTGGTTGCTAAGAAAAAGGTAAATAATGTTTTATCACTTGTAAAAGTTACTTTCTGTTGTACCCGCTGTCAAAACAATAAAATTGTTTTTTCTTTATTGCTTTCTTAATACTTACTTCGTTCGAATTATGGTAATAACAAACAAATGACGACAAACGTCATGTAAATGTTTATTGTTTTAATTATAATATGAGCAGAGCGAAATGCGAACGAAAGAACTATGTTCTTCGTCGGTGATTTCTCAGAGTATACCCATCCTTCGTTCAGACGTGGTTGTACGATGTAGCACTGGTCATCTAATCCGTGTAGGTCTTACAGTGGTAATAACCGCGGCCCACTAACAAATCCACTTAAATTTATGATCTAATCAGGGATTTTTACGGCGCGATCTAGCCAGGATTAGCAGAGGGAAGTGTTAATACACTGGATGAAGGGATTACCTTGTTTACACCACAAGAATTTGACTTCGGCTTTACTGAGGTGGACACATTTTTATGGCAGGATCTTGCTGAAGGTTTTATTATACTCCGGCAATACGCGTAAATAAGAGTGGACACTAACGTTGAAAGTAAGCCTTGCCATATTACAGAAAACCTCACTTTAACATTTCTCAATTAAATTTTTTATAATAACATAAGTTTTTGTAAATTATTATCATTGCATTTTTTATCTAACCAGGAATTTAGAGTTGGAAAATATGTAGGTGATTATAATAAATATTTTATAAAAGTTTTAACCGTCTTATTAAGATATGAATCTTTTTGTTCTAAATATGTAATAGATGTGGGGATAAGGCTGGTAGGCTTATAATATTGTGTCATCGTGAAAATTTAGTTTAGAAGTAACAACATAATGAAAAAGGTTGTCAGAATTAAGAGAAGTTAAAGTCTTGTGGAGAATCAGGAAACAAGGTTTAAAAACTTTTGATTAAATTTTAAGTCTGGCCTATTTAATCACATTATAACTTTCCTTTATTGCGTTAAATTTACAGAATCTGAACAAGACAAAACGTTTACAGATTTCTAATTCTTCCAATGACGTGGACAAATTGGCTTAGCGCTGGCAGTGGCGGGGGTGGGTATTTATTAAAGGGGATCCGTGGAGGAATTTTAATTCCACATACGGCGTCCCGAGGGCGCCAATAACGCAATAATATCCCCGTGTTCCGGGGAATTTTAAAGGGTCGTTTGGACCTCAACGCTGTAAAAATGCGACACGTTGCCTATAAACTGTTTTATTTCACGCGTTATTAAGACGTGGAGATGTAATAGCTCCGGCACTCACACTCTCTCCAACAGACAAAATATTTAAAAATCTACCGAATTGAACACATCTCTTAGAGTTTGTTTCTTATGCGTGTGTCTAGCACATTCTCGAGCACACAAAATATTTAAAAAAGTACTGAATTCAACATTTCTCTTATATTTATTTTGTTACGCACGTGTCCTGCTATAGGAACTTATTTAGTTCCCCTCAAGGCCTCTAGGTGTATTTTGAGTGTGAGTGTATCACCTATTCAAATGTAATGCGTGTTGGTTATTATGGGCCTAAACCATCTTATATTTTCCTGGACAGAAAGAAATAAAAAAACTAGGAAAAAATAGCCATAACTTCCCACTAGAGAGACATACTGGACGTTAGTCAGTCGAGAGAATTCAATTTAATGACAAATTCCAAGGAACTTCTAGCTATAAGCAAAAATATATCAGAGCTTTAAGAAGTATCCTTATTAGACATTGTACGTTGAAATGCCATTTTCGTAAGATTAGTATAGCTGAAAACAGTATGCAGGGTGAAACAGAAATACTTACTTACTTACTTAATAAAGGAACTTCCTTACTATTCGATATAAAGTTAAAAATTGATTATGGTGTCTTTTTCCACATATTTTATTATGCTGTAATATCCTATGCCAGTCTTGTTTTTTCTTCCCATTGAAGTTCTCTCCAAATTTTGCTAAGTCTCCCCCTATTTTTTATATTTCTCTTGTTTCGTATACTTTTCTTACACTGAAATATAGTAATTCTGGTCTACTGGAACGTGCACTAGCAGCGCCAACTCAATCCGACAGAGACAGCCTTTCGCAATTATATATCAAATATCACCTTTAAATTTTAAAATTTTGACATTCAAAATTAACAAGAGCTGTTAAATGCACAGTTTCTTCGATCGTAAACAACGATACGAAACTTGTGCATCAGAATGAACGCCATATTACTTTCGTTAAAAATAGGCATGCGAACATGTGTTAGACAATGATGGATATACCTTGCATGAACTATCTCTCTCGGCTCCCTTTTTATATTGCAGTACACGTTCTAGTATTATTATATTTCAGAGTTTTCTTACTAGTCTTTCTCTCTCCTCTTTCTCACCGTAGTTGTCACTCTCGTATTTTTGTTTAATATTTTCTTATTTCCAGTTGCATTGTATATGTTTCGTTCCTAATTTTTTGTTTTCTCATTTTTTTCTTGAATTTTTCTTAATATATTACTCCCAAGTTTCTCTGTTTATTTCATAGTTGTGATCAGGATTTGCAGAAATAAGAGATTGTTGGTCTCACTATTTTTTTAACTACCTCTTTTTTTACTTATTTTCTATATATCAATTCGCAAAGAGGATTAAGAAACACAGTATACGTTAATATCCAGTTGTAAAAGATAAAACTATTCCCAGAAACCTAATTAAGAGCCAAAATACAATAGACCTTCTATACTCGTACCGGCCAACATAGAGTGATCAAGTGAACATCGCATGCGCATGCAACGGCTGGAGAATTGAAGTACTTACAACGCTCATATTACATTCTATGTGACTAGACATTTTGTGATAGGCAGTTAAGCAGAAAATTCATAGAATTACCATATTGGGTTAAGGGACCCAATAATTTTACAATATTTCTAAACGAGGGCTATTGAATTGTATATCTCAAATTCAATTTTAATAGGTTTGTTTCAGAAATAGATTATATGCGTTTCTATAAAGTATATTCATATAAACATTACAAAAAACTTTCCCCAAATTTGTCCCTTTTTGCCCCTACTGTCGCTCTTCGGAAATAGGTTCACTGACCGGTCCGCTAACCGTATCCACATCTTCCGTGAACCAACTCTTCTCTTCGTCGTCGTTCCCCAGCTCCTCCAGGAGTCTCTTCAGAGTCTCCACGGAGTCAGAGTCCGAAGACTCGGTAGGCGAAGCCGGGCGAGGTTCTTGGGACTTCGATACTGGAGTCTCCAAGTTCAAGTCTAGATCCAAAGAGCCTAGGGAAGGGAGCGATGGTCCCAGCATGGATTGGAACATAGATTGGAGTTTCATATCAGCTAGGGTATAGTCGGTGGTCTCCGCATCCGTAGAGGTCACTAAAAAAGTAAATATCGTCTAATTATACAGGGTAAACAACTTTGTCTTTTTTGTTTGGTTATAATCCTAAAACCTTTCTGATCGCAGATTAAATTGAGAAATGAATTCCATCTATTTCCAAATTACACAAAAATAATAGTAATTTTTTGTTCAATCGTTGATGATCTTGGGAATTGAACCTCAGATCTCTCAAAACACTGAAGCCATCATTTAAAAATTTCTTAACTAGTGGTTTAATAGAAATGAAAATGAATATATTTCTAAAAATTTGTTGTTCGATTGACGGAATGTATTATTAATTATCTATTCAAATATTTTTTCTACCAACATTTCACTTCGGATGGGACAGGTGTAGTAAACATAATTGACTGTTTAGGCGTATCGCAAGGAGATTCGTAAGGTTTGGCTAATATTTGTACTTCGTCTAATGCATTCTGCAAATCCAAAATAATTGGTTCACGTTCTTCGAATTCTCCATGATCTTTAACAAAACTTATGAATTTACTAATATACTGTTTCATATTAGTAAACTCCTTCAAGATCATTTGATTTTTCTGTTCGGTCAATAACTCATCAACTTGTTTCTGCAACTCCTGACATTTCTTCTCTGCATGTTCTCTCTTGACAGTTTCTTCTTTTAGCTTTTCGTAAAGCTGCATCAGTTGTTCTTTGGCTTTGATGAGACTAGAATTGTCAGGTTTTTGAATTGTGGTATTTATTTTTTCTTTCGCTACTTTCTGTGTGTTAGGAGATGTTTCCGGTTGTTTCTGAGTTGTGGTGCTTGGTTTTCCAGCTGTTCTAAATCGAGAAAATCTGGATTGTTTGCAGGCAGGGTTTGTAAGAGAAATGTAGGAACCGTAAGAGGTTACATCTAGAGATGTCGAGGTCATACACCTGGAGAAAGAAAAGAAAAAGAAACGTATAAATGGTAATAAATAGTATTTTATAGTAAGCAATGCCCCAATATACAAAACTTTAATTATCTGAAGAATTAAACAGAATTGAGGCATTAGTTAATCGTTCTATACCATTGATATTCAGTTTCATTATCAACTTCATTATCTGCATTCTTTTCTCTGAGTATTTCCAATATTCTGCTGATTGTAGCAGGCGATAGTTGATTTTTTCTGAAGTCTACAACTTTTAAAGATCTGCTGTACTGCAATACATCTATAATTTTTGGTCCCAACTTTTGGGTGACTCCACATCGTTGCATATCAATAGCTTTAACCCATAAATCATCTACTAATTCCTGGAGAATGAGTTCTGTTCCTGCATCACCTAATGCTGGATTGTTATTGAGCGTTAGTCTTTTTAAGCCGGCCATATTGGTCACTACTGGGTCTTCATACCGTAAACTACTGTGCCAGCTTTCACAGTAACGATTAATTTGTTGATACTTTATAACTTTTCCTAAGTATTCTCCACTTTTAATCCCCAAACCACAGTTGGAAAGGTTGAGGATTTCTACGTTAGGCATTTGATGCAAAGCTTCGCAAATTTCATGACATCCTTCATCTTGAATGGGACAACATTTAAAGGACAGATATTTCACACTTTTGTTTGACGCTAAAGCTTTAATAATAGAAGTTAAATATTCTCCTTGAATTTGTAAACCATCTATCTCTAAACAGGTCAACACTTGTGTGATTTTCAATGAGCAAGAAATTGCTTTTAGAAGATTTTTCAATATGTATTTTGTACAAATTGTTCCAAACCTAAACATGAAACACTTTAATAATTATATTTATTGTAAGTCTAAAATGTTTCCTTACCATTTTTTGATCTTTTTAACTTTTTCTTCAGTATCGGCAAAATCTAAAACCTTTTGTCCCTGAAGTCTGGAATGTATACAGATAACATGTAGAGACATGTCTAGTCGTAGGGCATTAATAATTGGCTGCCAGTCTTCTAATTTCACTCTATCTGCAGTGAAATCTAATATTTGATTGTTGTTCCAAGTTGAACCATGGGTAATAGCTGGTAAAGGGTGCGTGTTTTGTCGACGACATAATTCGTAGTACCAGATATAGAAAATATTCAAGGGTTTCAGATTTTCAGAGAGATTTTCAGTTGGGGGTTCGTCAGATTGAGGAGACGTTGAATTCCTAAAAAAGAAAGAATTTCAAGATTGTGTCTTTCTAAACTTTTATTTGTACACAGCTTCCAATAATCTAATTTTATTACACAAAGTTATACATATTTAAATATTTAAAAAAATATATAGTGATGAAGGGGGTTCACTGCCAATCTTAAACTATCCAAGGTTTTGTCAGTGAGTCAGTGTAAAGGGCGAGGGTGCAAGTGGGCTAACCATAAATCGTTTTAAACATGTGGTACAATTTACCTAATATAAGCAAACCATAAATAAATAAAATAATAAAACTGAAAAAAATATTAAAGAATCCATCATTAGAGAGCCATAGTACGAAGTTTTAACAATTTGACAGTGTTTTATTTATTTTGTAAATATTAATTTTTAAGACGATTTTCATGGTATTACTAAACAGCGTATTTCAAAAGCTAGTAGTGAAACCGCTTTAAGAGTAATACAGGATGAATAGTTATCAGGCACAATTGATGTTCTAGTGTTCGGCATTTACCGAAATATATTTTATGAATGATAAAAATGTTTTTTTTTTTCATTTTAAGTCAGGGCTAAACTGTAACCGGAATTGTAACGAAATTACTATAATTGAAATCGAAATCAAAACCGTTATTATTTATAGGTTATCAATTTCAATTTCAAATATTCTCAGTTTTTGAAATTGAAATATTTTTACTCTTTCTATTAGTTAACCTATCAGAAATAAGTTCAGACAAATTTTGTAAATTCTAAATATTCTAGTAAAATCGTGTACAGAAATCCATTTCCTTAAAATACTAAAATCAGACTAAAAAAATAATGAAGTAATGGAAATAATTACTAGCTCGAGTGGAGACAAAAGGGTTCGATAATAATTCGAAATTCAAATAATTATGTTAGTTGTAAAAATAGTGTTTAATAAACATTTTAAGGAGAGTGTTTTATAAATGTGGTAGGTACATTTACAAATATGATAAATTATATCAAAAGGATCTGTATTGAAATCAAAGTATGTAGCGTGTAAATGACAACAATGAATATTGTGGATTGTATAAAACGAATAATAAAACGAGTTTGTGGTCTTACTTACAAGGCAATGGCATTCTGGCAGTTATTGGCTGTAGATATTCGACTAAAACCAAAATAAGATGTAAATCATTGTATTATTTTCTCCCCATGTTGTACCTGAACGAAGGCGCCCTTTTTTCCAGCGCAGCCATAATAAATACGTGTGTATAAATATAAATCAAATATAAAATCCATATAATAAAAATGTCAATTAAAAATTGACAGCTAAAACTTCAAAACAAATTGTAAATTCTCAGCGACTATGATCTCGAGACTTTATTGGAGAGGTGTTTAATATTCACAAGTGATATTCCATTTGGTCTTTTGGTTTGGATTTCATATAAATTTCAAAAGAAGCGAACACGTGGAAAGAATACATAATCGTGGTTTAATATTTCATTTTTATGAATTTGCAATAGTTGAAACTTTTCTTTTACTTTACCATTAATTGTCAGCCTATAACCTCAACCTTCAGGAAATTTATAGTATCTTTTGAACCACTCCGACACTCCAATGTTTTTATTAATAAATAATAAAATTCGAATCTAATCTTTTATATAATTTATTCCTCAAATAAGTTTACTAGTTTTATACTGGTTACAGTTCAAAATTCATTTAGGTACAATTAAATTATTTATTACTATTTAGGAAAGTAGACAAAATAAATCACCCTTATAGTGTTATTAACTATTGGTATATTGGTAATGATATATTTATACGGTAAGAAGAATTTTTATATTGACGAGATTCGAAGTCTTGAATCAATTGATTACTTTTACTGTTCGTATTTAATTATATTCTCGAATCAATTTATTTCAATCAATCCTGAAATTAAGAAAGAAACTTAAGGATTAAGAATCATTGATACAAACGATCTTTCTGTTTCTTTAGTTCCTGATTTGATCCTGCTAGATTCCTGCTAATTTCCATATCACTTTAAGACGTAGCAATACGTATTCAAGGAATGACGTTAGAAAATTGGATGGGTAAGGGATTTGAGATTCTTTCAAAAGATGTCTCATTCTTGATGAAATAGTTTGCAGCATTTTACCCATCTTATTTTCGATATGAAATATTTCCTGTAGTGTCCATATCTGTTTATGAATATTTTTTCTGCTGTCCTTTGAATGGGGATTAAGAATCGTAGCACGTTCGAAGCATGCAGATCTCAAGGCTATCTATATGCAGATTCCGGTGCCTTAAGGAACTTGCCACACTGTCACCACTCTGAGATTTATTAATTTACATATCTGTTTGTCGGCAAGTTCAAAGCCAAGCTACTTCACTTCTGCAAGACGTGCGTTGCTTACACCACCGTGTGGAGTTGGGGCACGAAATAAGGAAATGGCAAATATGATTCTTAATTTCCACAATATATTATGACTAAGTAGTGCTCTAATGGGCTCTTCCCACATATTAAAATTCAACATATTTTGAATATGTTTTCAATAAATTGCTCCAAACAATGTTAAGAAATATATAATATCACTTAAAATGTATATAGTTTAATTGTAATAAATTATAAAGTTTTGTCGCTATGCTGTGACGTATCAGTGCGTCTTTGAATATAAAATTTTATATTCAAAAAGTACCACTGTAGGTGACAGTCTGTGCTATATAGAAATGGACGTATAAAATGAGAGAGATAAACAAACTCTTACAATTATTTTACCCATTACATACTTTTTTATCAAGATTTTTAATATCCAAGTCAAACACAATAGTATTATGCAGCAAGTGCAGAAAGTATCATATTTTCTTTTGGTACGAAATCAAGTAAAAGTACACGTATAAGAAATATAAAAATGACCCGTTCAAGATCCGTTGATTCAAATTCTTCACCATCTAATTCGTACATAAAACCTCCTCTTGTGCACGCTCTCATCATCAAAGGTACGGTTTGTGACATGTTTACTTGTATTTTAGTGGTGCGGGTTGTCAGCCTACAGTCCCTGGGACTAAATTTTAATTTTTACACACATTTTTGTCGACATTTAATAGCTAATAGGTATATTAGTTCAAATGAATGTCTAGTTTTTATTATTACAATGACAATTTATAGTATATACCTCATTAGACAGAACGGATACGATGTTTGTCTACACGATCAGATAAGACACTGTAATTTATAAAGAAGACATATGAAATTTAATTAACATAAAGAACAATATGGCATGTTTTATTAAAAATAGGAAAATTGCAAATTTTTATAGTTTTTTTTTTCTAATTCATATATTCTCAAAGGTCTAATATTAAATTTTTTAACAGGTAGCAAGTGTTATATTGTTATATGTAATATGTTAAGTTTATATATAAATTCATTACAAATGAAAATTATTTTAAAAGGCTTTATAAAATCTACTCAAACAGGAATTCGAATGTGTAGATCAACTTTGATCTAAGAATTTAGTAAAATTGCATAAATATATACATTAATAAATATTTTACTGAACTTTAAGTTAATTACGTTAACTACAGAATTATTTTTTCTGGTCATGTAGAATAAATACCTATGATTCTCTTTTTGTTCCGAATTTTCTGTCGTCTTCGCAGCGGTAGGTTTTAAAATTCTTTCCTCATCATTTCCTAACTATTTTCGCTGATAATGAATCAGTGTATCGGGTTGCCGATCACGTCGGCTGGTGCAAAAGCGATTTCCCGGTGTTTTATTTTCTTGGCGTGGTCATCCAGTTCATTTTCCTACTGAACACGTATTAAAAACCATTTATTGTGGACGAGGCGAGCATTGGAAACATCAACCCCCTTACACCACAGATGGACTTGTCTGATCATTTTTTTAAGATATTATTTTTGAGATATTATTTCGGCATTCGCTCGACTTTCCTTTAAGGAACAAATTCTGACGAAACCCAGATATTATGTACATAGTATATTATAAATACATTTTCATATATCACGGTAACCATAGACAATGTGAGAAATAAATTCATATCTAACAGCTCTCTAAAAAATATTATTTGTTTTATAGCCAGTTGCTAAGAAGTAATGAAAAGAAGACATCTATTAATAAAATACAAATTAATTAGGAAATAATAACGTGGTCGTAGAAAAAGTATAGTGTACAACTCGTTTGTAATGTCCATTTCATACTCGTGTGATATACAGCTCATAATTCAGACAAATAATAATTTATGGTTAACAATTCAGTAATTGTCAAGTTTATTCCTGAAATGTATGCTGCCACATTGAAATAAATTTAGTTGTATCATGCTTGTCACAATGCCAAATTTCAGTTTATTTTAATTCGTTATTGTCAATAATATTTATGGTCTATACAAACTAATAACATTTAATACTTAAATGTAATTAAATACTGTTTTGGAACATAAAATTTAAGCCCCTTATTTTACATAAAATTAAGAAACATGGGACATTATTATGCAGTCTGCAGTGTCGTGTTTGTAAGTAGTAATATCAAGAGAGTATTTAAGTAATGTGTTGTTAAAACGGTGAATAATAATTACATATTTGTAAGATTAAATTTTTAATAGTCATCTAGGGTCATTTTGTTAAATTTATATATTTGAGGTATTTTTTCTACTGCTGTATTCAAGACCAGGGCTTGTAAATTAAATCTAAAACAGTTAATTAAAACCCGAAACAAATTTCCAATATTTAAACATTCAAAATTTTTTCCTTATTTTTTCCATACTTATATTAAATTTTAGATATGCAATCGTATCCTCTTTTAGTGAACACAAGCGTACGACTGGTCGCTCTCCAGCCGAGGATTTGATTTTATAATAATTTTTTGGCTTTCTGAAATGTAAACATTGCGCTGTGGTAGAGTAAAACTATATTTTTTACTTTTACAAGTTATTAAAAAATTGTAATAATAGAGAGTGCTTACAAAAACACTACCTACCTAAATTTATCGTTCAATAAGTGTTGAAAAAATACAAATTTTTAATTACTTTGACTGATTTAAAATTTCACTGGTTTTCAATGCGTTTTATTGCCATAATTTTTTTAAAGCAGCTGACAGTGGCTGAAAATAAAACTTTTTGGAGGTTCTCTAACAAATATAAATTTCAAAAATTGTTGTATATTAAAATATAGATATACAGGTGTCCCAAATTACTTGTCAAGCATGGAGATCTCGAGTACTAGTTATCTTTTATCCTCAACGAGTGCTTCCGATCAGATTTTATCTCATAGTTTTATTAATTTTCAATTAAACAAATCTTTAGGCGTTGGGGGCCCTGAAACTTAAGCTTTGTTTGTTGAAATCTACGGTTTCATGTTAAGAAGCATTTTTTTTCAGAAAATTTGTAAATACGGTCAGAAAATATGATACCTTTTGTCTGTCGATCGCTTCGCGTCAGTCTATAAAATACAATCTACCGCACTTATAATGTAAATAACTATTATTATATATACTATTTAACCTTCAAATTAAATTTCAATGTACGTCTTTAATAAAATCCACTGTTGGCTTTTAGGAGTAAATGTATTATAACAAATTAAAAATCCTGTTAATATTCTAGCCTCATTTGCTCATTCGTCGTTGGCTCATGCTCATTCGTGTGAGTGAACCCCATATCGATATGGCGAACACGGAACGATACTCACGGCCATTTGGAGAAACTAAACCAATTCAAGACATTAACAGCCGTCGGGAGGAGAGGCTCAGCTTCACATACATCTGCGGTGGATTGAAGTGGCTGTAATGGTTTTACGGTTATTGCTATAATTCCCTCGATTCATTGCTTCATTTTCACACCACGCACACGCACACACGCATACACGCACCCTAATCGCCCACTCGATACGCGAATACAAATCAAATCATTTACACCCTTTCATTTATTAAACACGCCGAATTTATTCCCAAACCTTTAGCTTCTGCAATCTTATATTTCCCCGATAAAAATACCAACTACTACTAACATATTTTTATGTAATTTAACTACTATCATGAAACCCAGGACCAGATTAACAAATAGAGGAGACCGGATCTAATCGAGATAATAAATGTTATATTTTATAATATGTCAAAATTATGTTGTCTCAGGTGCCACGGAGTAGAATTTAGATGAACGACAATAATTTTATATTTTCTGTAACATGGGGGGATAAACAGATGATGCAATGAAGCCTTACATACCAAATTAATTTGCTGACTGATGATATTCATGATGATCGCAACTTGACACAACAGGAAACACGGGATTACACAACTTAAACTAACTTTATTTACATATTTACACTTAAACTGAATATGGCAAAAACTTTAAACAACTAAATTTCTTGTGGATCAGTACCCAAATTGAGCCATCCACTTCCAGAGCCAGTTATTCTGGTCTAGAGTGTGTCTGAATCATTTCAGACGCCCAAAGCTGAAGTAAACTAATTTAAAATTAATGTAAAATTAAACGAACTACATTGTGACTTCTGTCACGACCGAACTACAGCTAACACTACCTATAATTACCTACCAAATTTTTGTTGAGAGGCAAATCTACTCTCTCAAACCCTTATCTAAACACAAATTTTGTTTCTGAAATATGATCTCATCGGCATTTGGCCCCATAATTATTAATTTTTATTACAAAAATGTCAACGTCTAGATGCCGAAGACAGACATAGTTCACAGAAGTAATGCAGTCTACAAACAAGATGGAAACAAGGGCCATATTTTCCATCTTATTACATTTCAAAATAATATATAAGAAAATACTATAAATAAAAATAAAAACGAATCTTTTGATAAAAAGTGTTGGAAAATTAGTAAATTTTAAAAATCTTTAAGATACGCTATAAAATATAAACGAGCGAACGACAATAGGTCTACAAGTGAAGTTGGATACAAAGGTTACAAAGCGGAGTTTGGTGGGAAAAAATATGCACCTGTATTTTCGGTAGAAAATAAATTGTAGACATAAAATTGTAACATGTTATGGTTATTTTCTTAAGTAGAATATGTCATCTTAAATAACAGACCAAAACAAAATTAGTTATAGCGCGTTGTTTAAGTCAGTTTATATTTCATTTTTATACATTAAAGATTAAACCATACAAAAATCTGAATAATTGATAACAATCATCCCTCTTGTTAATGACCGAAGTCAGAATAAAAATGGGGTTTCATCAATATTTATTTTATATCTGAACACCACATTACTAGATACACTTAATTTAAAGACTTAAAAATGACTAAACGTTGAAGATCGATTTTCCTTTCAGTTCTATATAGAAAGAAAAACCACATTTATTTAAAGAAATTAATTACGACTATATTAAAAATCATTGAAGCCACATGCGTGAACTTATTAATTTAATAAAAGTTTGAAAAACCTGACATAACGAATTTGGCATATGGAATATACAAGAACAAAAATTTTATTAATTAAAAACATAAAACATATTACAAAATCAAATTTTAATTTGCAATATAAATTTCTTTAAAATATGTGTTCCGATAATTCTTTTTCTTCTTCACAGAGCCAGAATTCAATAGACAATGACCAGAACTCCTTTCAGTATTCTATGATTATATTAGCGGAGAGCTAGTAGTTCCTTGGCGTTTGTTGTAGGTGAAAAAATGAATTTTCTTGATTTACTTTGGCAGTTTTTCACCGCCTTCTAGTAGCTTTGTAGAAGTCCACATGATGATTTTGGGCCGAAATACGAATAAAGCTTTTCTTTGCGAGTTCATTAGCTTTCTCGTTTTCTACGACCAATTGTTAGAAGTAGAAGCAAAATTCAAAATAACCAAGAATTATTTAATTATAACAATATTTATTTTATTCAATATAGTGACAGAGTAAAACTAATAAATTATTATTTACGTTGTTAGTACATAAAGTAAAAATTTAGTCACGAACTGATTAAAATTAAAAGACTCGTGACAGTCTAAAGGTATGTTTCGTACTATCGTATAATATTTTATTTACGATAAAATCTAGAAAACTTGAAACTATAAAAGAAAATCTTATATTTAAACAAGTATCATTAAATAAAACAAGTTTATTTTGCCTAAATAATATATTAGCTTTAGACACCGATTGTTTTGCGGTTGGTTTTTAACAAACACATGCCAAATTTTGCGTGCTTAAAAATCATAACCACTCTTAGATGCGAAACCCGTAACTAATAAAAATTTTTTATAAACAACTAAAAACAAAATGTTAATTTTACATAAGTACTATCGTATGTAATATAATTTTGTATATGAAAATAATGTAACAGCGATCAGTTTCTCACTTTCAAATATTTAAATTATTTTAATATTTGTTTCAAATTTTATAACAACAAACTTGATTTTAAATACATATACCACATACGTCTTATTATACATTCTGTAGGTGTGTCAATCTGATGTATTGTAGGTATGGACCATGATACCAGACATTTTCTCCCAAACACTCTAGCTGGCATGTAGATTCTAATTCCATTAATTAAAAAAGAAGCTATTAGCAAAAGAACTGTAGACAGTTTTCCAAATGAAATCTTGTAGTCTGAACCACAACCGACAACAAACAATTATTCAAACAAGCGAATACTATTGTCCTGCAGCACTATGTCTTAACAATTGTTTAATTCATTTTAGTTTCATGTCAGTGGCCAATACTTGTATCTATGCACCCTATTGTTCCCTTCGCATCGTCCAGGACATGTCCGTAGCTAAGTTGCTTTCCTGATTACATTAACGTGGCCGCTCGACCTCAATTCAATTACTTACAGGCTGATTGCAAAGTGGCAGGAATTTTCTATTTCCTCTACAAGTACTGGACATGAATGATACTATAAATATAATCAGTGTCAGTGGTATAGTAAGAGTACATTACTATACTTTGCTGTAAAAATATATTAATCGTCGTAAAACAAATACACGTATGTTGTTACAGGCGTTTTTATTTGAGAATACAATTCTCATTAAAACAGCCAATCATAACACTTGAAAATGTTATTTACTGTCGCTATAATAATTTGTTATTTCCAAAAGCAACCACATATATATGACTTATAAACAAAAAATTATTTAACAGTTGAGAAAAAAACTTTAGCATCGATTAATGAAAATGTGTTCTAAACGCAGGGGAAATTGCACAGATGAACAATGCGCATAATATCCCAATAAAGAAATAAAGAAAATATGTGGAGACAATTTTTTTTAACAATCATTCTATTCTCTTCCAAAAAATCGATAATATTTAGAAAATGCCACTCACTTAAGCTCAATCTTTGGATTCCTCATTGGGAATTACAAGCGTGACATTTTGAAAATATTGTCGACAATAAGGTCACCACTTGTTATATTACCATTGAGAAGATTATAAAATAATATTTTTTATTTTTTCCTCCCATTTCTCGTAGCAACAGTATAGTGGCAACCAGACATGTGCAAGAGACATGGGAGTAGTTATATAAAAATAAAATATTATTTATAATAATCAAAAGAAAATATAACACAAATTTGAAGGCCTTGTTTTACACTACTACAATAGTACCTATACATATTTTTACACCCTATTTTAATTGTGTCAAAAAAGTTTATATTTACGACCATATGTTTCTAATACCACTACTTAATTGCCAACCTCAATTATTTTCAGTTACCAAAATTCAACCCGATATTTGAAACAATTCAGACGATACACCTCTTTGACTTTACGCTAAAATTTTGAGTTTTCCTTTTTCAATAAATTAATTAGTTTCACATGAAATCAATAATTAAAGATCTTTATAATATACTGTCCAAATTTCATTCCGATGTTTCAACCCATACCCGAGTTACAATAAGGCCTCGAAATGAAATTCACCAGTCGCAATCCACGACCTATTCCAACTGGGAAAATAATTCCAGTAACGTCACAATCCACGCCCATGCAATTCCTTTGACTGAATATTTAAAAAATAAGAAATTTGTTATAATTATAAAAAATACCTGCAAAATCCAACCTGTTGTAATACTCGTCCTTAACATCTTTACCCTAATGTTTAATATATACTATATATAGCTTATTCATATTTTTATTTCATGATTTTGAAATTGTTTCATAAATTTTAAAGTGGAATTTTCGTTAATTGTTTACATAAAATGTACATATAATTTTGAAATATTGTTTGCCGAAAGAATAGATTTTTTTAAATGCTGTCACCAATATATTTGTATATAGAAAAAACATCCAAAACTTATTTAAAAAACAATAATTAATATTTGAAAGTACATACGGCTTGAAACTCAAGTTAAAATTAACAATGAATATATTACAATAATTTAGAAGAGTATTTACAAAAGATAAAACAAGAAATTACATTTTACAATCTATCAGGGGAATTACAATAATTAACACAAGAAACACAAGAACACAAAAAATACAAGAAATGCAAGGTATTCGAGAAATACACGAAACACGAGAAGTTACATATTCTACTTTGAATTATTTACAATGTTCTATTTAAATAAAAACTACATGGTTACACTCACCAGCTGGTAACAAAGTTACAAGCCTGAACATTCGAGTAACAGGAACTGGGCTGTTTTTTGTTTCCAAACTTCCCATATTTAAAGACCGGGAACTTTTCTCGGTATCATTTTAAAAATACCCCTAAGTAATTGGCTAATGTCTCAAGGCAAACAAAAGTAATAATCGGAATTTAGAAAGAATCAAATGTACTTGTTTACAGTGTTGAAAAAAGCATTTGGAAAATTTGGAAAATAATGTATAATTAACTAACTACTCAATGAAAACTGGTTTATTCTAATAATAGTTAAAATAAAGTCTCAACACTTGGACACAAAAGTTTGATGCATTCAAACAAGGAGCTGAAAAAAATATTCAGCCTCAACCAAAACTATTTTTTTAATATAACCGCTTGACTATTGAAGTATGTAACCCTGAAAAATTCTGCATTCCTCATATACCCAGTTGCAACAACAACTTAACAGCCTTAAATATTTTTATTCCGATTTCCATTTAAGAGAAAATTAAAATTTAAGTAATATGGATACTAGCCATCAGTTTTTTAAATATGAGTCTTTAACCAAAAAAAACATTATTTTCTTAAATCGGATGAAATGTAAACTAAAATCAACTATCACCAACGAATTGAAAAAATTGAATTGTAGTCTTTTGTTTCGGTGGTTCCAGGAACTACTTTGGGGTTGTAAACAATTTTTAGAGAATAGTGTGACTTTGTTTGCAACTAGTCGTAAATAAAATCGATGATCCTGTTAGGGGTTGACTTTCCATCCGGCTCGCTTACCCCGAGTCACGTACGCCGCTGTCAGACAAACATATAAAAATATATTCGTGGAGTCGAGGCCGTATATAATAATAAAGTTTACCTGTGGTGTTGGAATTTATTAGGGCATAAAAAGGAATCATTGAATTGGACGTATTGGACGTGCGCGGGTATTGGACACATGTTACGTGCTTGTTACGATTAGGGGAGTTTTGTTTTTAAGGGTTGGCAGACGTGTTGTGGTCACGGAAGAACGAATTTTATACCGCCCAACCAGCAAATAAATTCGATATTTTTATAGCCTTCTTACACCGAACTTACATTTACTGCAACGCTCTTAAATAACACAACATCAATTTTGTTTCTCCTCTATTCATTCAATAGTTTTGTCTCAGAAGAAGTGCAAATTGTAATATATTTAAGCTTCAATGGAATTTGTTGGTAACTGAATACAATATACAAACAAGTTGAGTATTCTATCAGTTTCATTAATAAATTTAGTATATCTCTAAACGTCACAAACCACGCCCATTGAATTCCCTTAGTTCATAACATTTTAAAGGTGCCAAATTAAAAGTTCAACAAGTACTTAATGTTTGAACGAGTTATCAAAATTTGTTTTTTCATGGTTTCCATCAGGACTAAAATTCAGATTTACGACTACGTATAGCTTTTAAAACTAAATGAAACAGCAAAATTCAGTGAAAATTGCTACATCCCCTATTTGAAGGGTGCAGATTTAAAATCCAATCATAATTTTAGAGAAATTTAAAAAAAAATCTGGGGGTCTATTCTCGAATCATTCGTAAATTTTAAATATAGGTACTTACTTCTACTAGTTGCGCATACTTTTCTAATTTCTGTATTCTCGAACGTGTCTGTTCTTAAGTATATGTATATTTTTCATTCGCAATGCTACGAGTGGTATTTAATATTAAATAATATTTAAAAAGCAATTTTACCTACAACAACATATAATTTACGCTTACCTATAAGAATAAAGAAAAAATTTAAACTATATTCTGAAAACTACAAAACAATATTTTATTCGGGTTCAAAAAAGTCCAA
This sequence comes from Stenolophus ochropezus, assembly GCA_035578165.1. NCBI lineage: Eukaryota > Metazoa > Arthropoda > Insecta > Coleoptera > Carabidae > Stenolophus > Stenolophus ochropezus. The sequence continues at coordinate 39,351,225 of JAQOWZ010000001.1, read as the reverse complement.
CTCTTCTTTACTATATAGGGGAGGTGGACCAAGGTCATGAGGAGATGAATAGATTGTTGTCATTTGTTATATGTGGTACGCTCTTCGTTTAAACTACGGACACAAAAAATACACATTTTATCCGCATATTCGTTTTCATAATCTTCAGCGTCTTTATTATCATCACCCTCTGATTAACCATTTAACAACAATTCTTCAGAAGTCATGGTATAGCAACTAGATCGTCTACCTTTTTATGAGCGATTGATTTTTTTCCTGTTTACTGGTCTTTAACAATAAAAATCCTCTGGTCATTCTCTACTTCAGCTTAGATGGTCCATCTGTCCTCAGAGCAAAAGTTAAATAGACCACTAAATTACTTATGTCTGCGTACTAAAAGAACCACATTTTTAGGTTACATTAAGTTTTATGCACATGTTTATCAAGTATGTACATAAATAATTACTACCGAAGTAGTAATTAACTAATTGTGTATATAAGGTAAAAATTTTTTTTGGCATTTTTAAAATAAATCCTAGATTATTCAGTATTGACTGCATTAATTTTCAAGCTACACTGTCTCTAAACATCAAAATTAATATTCTTTTATGAGAGATATAACTCTAATCGTTGATTGAAAAATATATATGTAGATAAGCAAGCTTATAAGAAAATTCGTTTCACCTACATAACTGTGTGTCTGGTTGCATTTGGGTGAATATCAGGCGTTTCTGTCATATATTATAAAAAAAACCAAACGTGAAATAATTAATAATACAAATTAGTTCTATTTTAAAATATACCAATGAATTATTGAAAGAACCATTTTAATAGATACCAAAAAAATCAGTAAATATTTCAAACATCTTTATTTATCTGATATTTTTGTCTGTTTAATTCCGCAAAGTAGTTCATGGAATCATGAACCAGATGGCTCTGTCGAATCTGATTCTAAAACAGCGGTACGCAAAAACATACAAGCTTGCCTATCTATATATTTCTCAATCAACGCTCTAATGTACTGCCAAGACCAAAAGTACATCTCTCCTACCGGTCCTCTCTCCCCCACTTACCCCAAGTCTACGGTCTACCATGGTAACGTATTTATTTTATGTCATTCTTTCGATAATTTTAATCAATTTGATAAATGGCAAATTTAATTGATTGGCAAATTTAAATTCAATTGTAGCCCTAGAAGAAGCAGAAATGACATATATGCATCTCAGGCGATTTTATATCAAAGACAATGGCCCGTATAACGAGCTCAATTTAATAGAGCGCTTTTGTTAAAATTGAAATCTGGCCTCATAAGATTATGTAAAAGTACGCTTCCTAGAAGTGCTGTTTTTATAAAAGTGCGTTCGTAATATGGGCGTTTGAATGATTAGTAAATGCATTTAAAAAATTATCAGTGTACCTCGTCCGCCTTTATTTAACCCGTTGTAACTATTCAAAATTTGGGAAAATTCTAGCCACAGAGTTTTTGCATTTGAATACAGTTTTCATTAAATTTTCCACTCAGTACCTGTTCGTATTTTCCAATAAAGTCGATTAACAAATGTTTTTGATCTTTTGTAGTATTTCCTCATAATTTCTTTCTTAAAGTATCCATGATTTTATTTATCTTATGACATTTATTGCTTTCGACATAAAAAATATAATACATATAAAAGAAAACACATACTTATCCACCTATAAAATACCGATGTGTCATTCATTTAACATAAAATTACAATGTTGTCAGATATAAGTATTCGTTTCTATTTGCGAAGGGTATTCGAGAATTCAAATTTAATGTGCAAAATTCAAGTATAGTTATTTAATAAACAATTAAATGGAGTCTAAGGTTAAATAGATAAAATAAAATTAAATTAAATATACCGCTAACCTTAATAATTTTAAAAAACTATACTTACGTACATATTTCGAGGACTACGTTGTCATAAGTAGACAACTGTAAAAATTAAGAGAGTAGTTAAGATTACTCAACATGTGAATCATATCAGAGGTCAAAACAACTATAAAGGATGTAGGAAAGAGTCGGGGTTAGAATGGAACGGGTGTCAATGGTGGATGGTCACCAATAAGGAATAACTAAAATCTTTAACGAACATAGACAAAAAGAAGAAAAAGGGTTTGTAAGATTTAAATGTTTGTTAGTCTAAAAATTTAGAATTTGGTATGGGACTTAGATAGGAATTCATAATTTAAACTGTATTTAATCTATCTAGAATATTATTTAAATCGCAAGTTTTAGCATTAATGATAGCAAAAATATCATCTACGTAACGAATCCAAACTCTTAGAAAATCTTTATTTTTCTGTTTAAATTCCTTTTCAAAATTACTCATAAATAAATTAACTAAAAATGGTGATAAACTACACAACAGTGCTGTCTTTTTGATGATAAAATTTATTATTTACTTAAAAATATTTTCGATTCATACAAAGTTCTGTAAATTTTAAATATTCGTTGACTGTAACTGACTATAAGTCATTATTTTCTAAAAAGATTTTCAAATATTCTAAAGTTCATTCTGAAGTCAAAAGAAAGTAATATTTCATTTGGATCTAAACAGATGTCTTTTAATTTATTGATAAAATCTAATGAATTTTCGGCTGAAACGTTTGTGGTTGATTTGGAAAATTTCTAAATTCTTTAACTAACCATTTTGAAAGTATATAATTAATCAGAAACTATTGGTCTTACCGAATTACCCGGTTTATGAATTTTTGGAAGATAATACAATCTTGAAACTATTGGATTTGAAACGTTAATTTTATAATTTAGGTTTTTATTTATTAGTTTTGGACAACTTCTTAACGTGTTTTTACATTCCTTAATCATTTTAGGTAGTGGGTTTTATTAACTTGTGTGTAAGGACCGTCGTTTATTAGATTATTGACTCTATTAAAATATTCAGATTTATTAACAATTATAATTTTATTACTTTTATCCGCTTTTAAATAATAAACAAAGTAAACTAAAATAAATATTGCAAATTTGAAATATGTACTGATTGTAATGATGATGGTGAAGAAAGAGAATATCTCGGGGGTTTGAACCAAGGACCCCGTCCCTGTCTGTAATTAGGTTTCCGGGACCGGAGCGAGACACGCACTCTTGTGATTCACGAGCCGGGCTTAACGCAGGACATGGCAACTGCATTATTTTTATTCGAACGGACCGGAGCTCCAGGCAGTCGTAAAGCGACCCCCACCCCACACACTATAAGGAAATGACGCACTGCCGCCACCTACACTAAACTCCACTATGGGCCATCGTACTCCACACTCACATCACTCAAAATACACAAAATAAAATATCACGTGGCCCAAACTAACGTTATTTATATTATGCATATTAAAATTTTATACCTAGAGTTGCCAGACGTGATTTCGGGAGGAATGATCCGATTTTGGTATAAAAAATAAAAATCCCGCGTCCCGCATTGCCTTCGAACATCTTGTTTGAACAAAAATCTCTTGAAAAAAAAATGTATAAATTAAAATTACAAATACCCGTCAATTCTAGACATTTACGCGAGTTAGTCAATTTTGATGATGGCCGAAGTGCAAAAGAAGACAGGTGTGTGACGAAGAATTGTAAAAATATTGATAAAGTATTTGTTTTTTTTCATTTTTATATACGGTACAATGGGGTATGTGACCATAATCAAATTTCAGTCCATAAGTCAAAATAAAAAAACTAAACATTATAACTTGTCATTACAATAATAAAAACTAAATATTAAATTGCAATAAATAGAGTTCTTAGCAATTAAATGTTTTTAAAAAATTTTTGGTAGTTTATTTTTTTCTCTAGTATCATACCTATAATGTAAAGCCCTTATTTCTTGAAAGAAAGTTGTAAAACCATACCACAACCAAAAGATTATCCTTAATAATGTTTAATTTTATGACCTTTTCTGTATAAATAATTTTTGGAAATTACCATTCGCTAAGTTCCTTCCATTATCACATTCTTTTCTTCTGGAGTAAACATTGGTACACCATCTTGTTTTTTTGTTGGGTGTCTTTAATTTTATCAAAAATTGAAGATTTCAGTATTCCATAACAATCTGCTGCCTTTCGTAGACTATTAGAGATTTTTCTGACTTCAAAAGATTTTTATAAATTATCTTTCGAATAGTTCAAAAAGGGGGTTAACATAAAAATTTGCTTTTTTCTACAAAATTTACCAAATCAATGCATATTAACATAAAAGTATACAGTCCTTTCTATAATATATAATTTTTCTAGAATATAGGTTTCTTTGCAAGGTTTACTAAGTTTTGCAAAACAGGCCTACCAAAAAGCAATTATCACCTCATTTATTGCTGTACACGACTGCACTCCAGCTCCTTCAGATATCGTTTGAATGTTTAATGTAAATATGAAAACGCTGGGAACAGTTCCTCTAAAAACCTTGAATGAAATCCTCTAAAAATAATGTCCGAATTTACCTTGCCTGTCCGAAATCACCCTAAATGACGGTATTACAAAAACTAGTGGTATTTCTTAACTGGAAAGGTGAATGGGTAAAAAAGTTCTGGAGTCTAGACTTAATAGTTATATTTTATTCTAGATTGCGAAATATTGGTTTTGTATTCTAGTATGATTTTTTTGTGAGCACAGCAAAAAAAAAAACAAAAAAAACAGTGGAGAGTGCAAAAGCATTTCGCAATCATGGATCAAACAGTGTTTCTGGAGAACTATGTCCCATCATTATTAAAAGTGTACAGAGAAAATTTTGACGTTTATAGAATTAATTAAATTTCAATGTTTCTGTTGTAACAATTTTTGAAATACGTATAATTGTTTCGCAATCTAGAATCAAAAATAACTATTTTGGACTGAACTACATGTTTCTACATTTTTAATTTTTATCTCCTGAGGAAGGCACAAGTGGTGTCGAAACTAGTAGAGGCCGAAAATAAATAATTTTCAAAATTGATTTCTCCAGAACTTCTTTTCCCATTACAAAAAAACTCTATTTTTGAGCTGCTTTGAAAATGTGTATGTGGAGAAAACTCTATAATTATATATTGATGTGAGCATTTTTTTTTGCTTGTACGCCTCTTAAAAAATCGTAATAATTTTTTATATTCAATTTTATAATATGCGAAAGTACTATTTTCGTTCCTAAAATGCGGCGCAAAAGTTACATTTCCCTGACTAGTCGTGAAAATATTTAAACACCCAGCTGTACTTCATTTTTTATTTTATGGGCAGTAAATCGGATATAACTCTACTGCCGCTTCTGTTATATCTACAGGATCATCGTCGCTGTTGATTAGTTTTGCAAGACATTACAAATGAGTTGCAATTGCTAAACTTGACAGTTTGGGTTTAGTTCATTTACAATTTTTTTCTTTCACCTTAGAAACGAAAGAAGCACACTGCTAAATACTTTAGACAACCTGATTTTCTTAAATTTAATTTCTTTTTATTATAATCAAAGATTTCAGAAAAAAATAATACAGGAATCGTCAGAAAAATGTCTGTACTTGACCTGGAACCATACTCGATAGTAATGTATCATTATCGTGACTTTTAAGTAAATATTATTAAAAATTACGAATAAGTAAAAAATCTCCAACAACGATGAAAATCATTTTAATTTTAATTTCCTCAGTTTATTATGGAAAGAACTACACCTCGCCACATTTTAGAAATATACTCAAAAGTTATTGAGTAAAAATTTTTCAGGAACGAAAAGAAATAGTTTATTATCAATATATACTATTTATTAGTGTCCAACTGAAACAAGATTTTTAGCAGAAACCGAAACCGTAACCGAATATTCGGCTACTCTTCTTTCTTCTAGTTTCGGCCGAAAACATAACCGAAACCGAAACTTAGTTTGTAGTTAAGCTAAAATTTATTTAAATAAATTGTTTTCCTCATCTTTCAACGTATTATTCGATTATTAAATTAAATAAAATAGTTCAATTTATTAGAAAATGACTTTATTTTTGTAGAGGTACTATTTTTACTAAAAAAGTAAAGAATTTAGTTATCTATCACTACGTCACAAATATCACAAATAATCTCAATCTAATAAGTAATCTTTTCAAGAACTATTTGTTTAATTATCAAGTTCTTATACAATGTGTACGATTCTCTTAAAATAACATACCTTTTTACCTTAATTCTATAATAATTCTTTGTTTTAATTCTACATAATTAAATTAATGAGATCTTGCCTTATTTGCATTTGGCACCTTTGTGCTAACAGCCTCAGAAAAACAATAATTATATCATGGAAAGAAAGAAAATTGAAATAACGTACACAACAAAATTATTAGTTAACAAACAAAAAATATGTAGAGAAGTTGTCTATATCATAAACACATTAATAGTTTTAATAGCTTAGTAGCTCTAATAATCGTAATTAAAAAGTCTTATAAACACTAGTTTTGGCCATTTTTTGGCCCAAAACGAAACTGCACTGAAACCAGCAATCGAGACCGAAATCTGAAACTTCGGTCGGACACTACTAAGTAGGTACTAGAAGTAAAAATTCGACCAAAAGATAGGTTCTTTTAGAAAATCACAATATCATCAGAATTTCACATTAATATAAAATACATAACAACAAATGGTTTGAAAATAAAATGAGAGTTTATTATTTATCATGTTTATGTATTTTAAGAAAAATTTTAATGGCACTAGAGTATTTCTCATTACAAGTTATGAAAAAATTATATTTATAAAGTTGTTTCTGTTTGTTACAATGGGGCAATAAAATAGCTAATTAACTGAAAAATATCTGGTATTTGGCAATTTGTTGTGTTAGAGTCCAATTTGGCAAAACGGCCGGGAAAACTGCAGTTGCCACTTTGCAACAACATTTTAATTCGTGTTGGCTGTGCAAATAGCCAAACATGTCAATTATCCGCAAATTAACAAACGGAGCCGCAATCTCGAGCCCAAGTCGCAGCCAAGAAATGAAAGACATTTTAAATTCAATTAGAGAGCGCGCAAGTAGGTAATATCTTTCTGAAACAAGATTTCCTTCTCCTGGGAACTATAAAAATATGTAGGCGTGAAATTATGCAGCACGGGAATATCCCAGGAATTTTATTGCCGAATTTTCAAGCAAGTGTATGAAATATGCTGCAAGGGGTCATTACGAACAATATAAAGAATGTGTAGTTTTATTTCAATCTCAAAATCAACTACATTTTCTTTTGCGTTTCATTCGTTTTAGTTTGATTTTACTTTATGAATGTTTAAAGGAGAGTACAGCTAAAATTAATGGTTGTAGTACTATATTCTCCTGCACATAAAATTACTTTTTGAAGAATGGTATAGTTTTCAGAAAATAGTTATTTTCTTGCTAGGAGCATATCTAGGATTTTTTGATGGAATGGGCACAAATACATATAAGCAAATATAATAGTACAATGTGCAACAAGTGAAGAAAGTCGCTTACTTCCCACGAGGCATGAGACGAAGTCGAGTGCTGGAATCACACAAGTTGGGAAATAGGTGATTCTACACGAGTGGCACACTATACTTTTTATACGACCACACTGCTATACGTTACAGAATAAAAATACATGCTCAAAAGCAATTTTATCAGAAAAAACTATATGGTGTACGTAACCTCACAAAAAGTACATTCACGCATGCGCAGTGTTGGCAATTATTGTGATAAATGACATTTCCTACACTGCGAATGCGCAGTGTTGGCAAATAGGTACTGCGAGAAATAATTTCTCAACACTGAAGCTTTCCATAGTGGTCGTAAAAAAAATAATTACCTTTGTTATTTGCACTTATATTTTTTTAATCAAACAAAATATATATTTATAGTTGTCGTATTGACCATGGATTATCCTTTAACTAGTTTAATTAAAATTTTATTCACTACCTTTAAAACTGAAAATTTATAGTCAGGATCGGGGTATCAAATATTTTGTATTAAAATTTCTTCATCTCTATGATTTGTTCCTTTGAAGTTTTTATATCCATTGAGATTCTTATTTTCGCAACTAACTCACGACTCTAGTAATTCGTTCATTTTATTAGTATTTGCATAATCACTGCCTTTTTTCCAAAAAATGACAAATTTGATTGTTATTTTAACAATTCTATTTAACACCAATAAGCAGTTCAAAAATTAAAATTAGGAGATTGAGATTCCCAGACGTCGGTTACACTAATTTCTAACTACACTAATAAATTGAAAACATAGCTGCAGACAGTAATATATAAACAAAGAAAACGTGTTCTTATTTCATATTTTAATATATGTTGCTAGTAACCCTGACATAGAATAGAAATTTGTTGCTTTTAGATGTTTAATATTAGAAATATACATATACTTATGGATTTACATTTATTGTACAATTTAGCGTATAAAATAGTAAAAACAATGTTGTTTTAATTCGGGGGGTTTAGGCCTACCTCCTACATCCGCCTCTGTTTCATATATTCCATTCTCCGTTCTACATAGGCAAAGAAAGATTTAGGGTTAATAATTAGAAACCATAAGGATGCAGATTATTTATCTGAACTCTTCCAAAATTCAATTATTTTGGTTAAATATTCAAATTTCTTAGACAGTTGTACATAGTTAGAATAACGTTAAGTGTTTTTTGAACACTCAACACGAATTCTGTAAGAAAAATCAAAATAAAATAAAATAACAATTTGTGAAATATTACTGTAAGAGTATGTTGTTTAGGAGTGAGTACAGTTAAAATGAAATGTTGGACACGTTTCTATTATATATGATTAAATTTTCCTGATATTTTTACATATGTATAGCATTTTTTTTGTAAAACAATATGGATTTCAGAAAAGAAAGAATCTTGCAAAATAAGTCCACGGGGTGCAAATAGATTTTTTTTGTCTACATCCATAAGGAATTTATTGTTCTCATTTTTTATATTTAAGGTTATTCTGTAAACACTAGAAAATTCATACATACATCGTGTCCGTTTTAAGAGACTAACCATTGGGATCTCGAGAATCGTAAAAGATACCAAGTAAGTTAAATTGGGACAAAGTTGCAGAATTTGTTGGTCATTTCATTGATATACCTACTTGTTTTCTCGAAAAAATGGATAGGTCACTAGATATGAGCAAAAAACTGATTTTGGCCAATTCACTTTTTGATATAACTTTCTTGTTTCAATTCATGCAAGTTTCTAGTTTGCACATTTTTACACTTTTTTACGAGAAATTGATAGCGGTCATTTTTGTAGCACTTTCCATTTTCATATGGGGCTCAAAGTTGTCTTTGTGTTACATATTTTTTTCTCTTTTCAACGATATAAAACACAGGTACATTAAAATTAAAATAAACTAAGAAATTAGAGTATTATTGATCTTTTGTTTCAAACAAATTTTTAACAGTTCAGTGCAATATTCGCCAAAATTTCCACAAAAGAGAAGCAAATACGTCGGGTGCTTTCTAGATAACGCAGAAGATATGTTTCTAAAGATATCTGCTTATCTTGGTGAGCAGCATATTAAACTACGAACGTATACCGTTTGGCTTCATTCTGTCAGTAAAATGCGCAATTAACCAATAACTGAATTGAATTTTGAAAACCCGAAGAAAAAAAATCGTACGACTCGTTTTGAGTTCTACAGTAAGGAATGACTTTAAAGAATTAATATAACCGACCCTAAGCCAAAAAAAGTTGACATTTTCGAAAAATATTTTTTTTGAATATGAGGAAAATCTGATGTTATGGCCACTTAAAACTAATTTATTTTATATTTCTGAACGGATTATTACACTTCGAAGGCAACATCGCTCTGTGGCCGCAAAACCATTCTTATCCCGCTACTCCTTTCAGATGGATTTCAAAATTTCGACTTAATTTATTTTAAAATGTATTAAATTATATTTGATTAAAGTTTAAGAGGAAATCTCTAAAATGGTTCATTAATATTCATAGAACAATCTTTATTCATAAATATAATAAAATATAACAATATTTCAAATATACATCTTATAACAAAATACATATATACATATCAGTACGGGGTATAAATCCAATACTATTTTAATTATCACAAGTACATCTTAAAAAATATCTTTCAATTTTGTTCCGACTCTGTATACCACACTGTGTCTGTTGATGACATCATTGTTTTCTTTCTTCTAACTGTTGCATACGATTCTGTGGTTAAAGAATTTATTAATAAATAAAATAAAATAAATATCTCTAAATACATACCTTTATTGGGGACAGAAAACGGTCTTTTGGCATCCAAAGGTATTCTTGTATCTTTAAATCCATTGGCTTCTAGTTCTTTTATTCTTCTTTCTACAAATTAATTGCCATTTACAATGTTACGGAAAACATTTATTATAATACAGCTTATTCTTTAATTGTAAATGTTGATGACATACTTTTATTAGCTTCAAGTTGTTGCCAAAGAAGATTGAAGATTTCTTTGACCCATTTCTCTTTCAGCTGTTGACTTTTGGTGATGAATTTGTACATATTAACATCTCGTTTTCGGTACCAAACAGAAAACTCCACTGCTGAAAAATCTGAATATCCCAAGTCTGTTAACTGGAAGCTCTCTTTATATAAAAATGTTTCTTTAAACCCCTACAAAAAAATATACAATTTTCAGCATTTATTCTTAAATTGATCTTCCGAAGAAATAGTTCCAAAGATTTTAGTTAAAAAAAAATTCTTAACACAAAAAAATAATTAGGTACAACTCAATCCTTCATCATTAATACTATATTCTGAAATAGACTTCAACAAGGGCGCCGATTTTTCAAAATTACCTTGGGGGCAAAATTTCTTATAATGACCAGAATCAAAAATACAAGAAAAAAGAAACATTAGAGGAAACAATTAAGTACGCTCTAATTCATAATCTACTTAAATTAGAGCACAATACAGGAATCCAGAGCAGTCATAACTACTCCAGAATATGCTCTGATTTCAACGGGCCTAGAATTAGAGCAAACACTTTATAATGTTCTAATTCTTGATCCACTAAAACCAAAGCAAAATCCAGAGCAGCCAGAACTGCTCCAGAATAACAAAATAACAATCTAGAGCTTCATTGATCCTGAATATGCTCTGGTTTTAGCAGACCTAGAATTAGAGCAAACATCAGAATGCTGTAATTCTTGACCCACTGAAACCAGAGTAGCCAAATCTGCTCCAGAATGTGTAACGGTTTAAGCAGGCCAAGAATTAGAGCAAACGCTGAAACGTGCTCCAATTCCCGGCCGGTTGAACTAGATGCCCTGGAAGGCAGTGTAGCCAGACCACCAAGCGGGGAAGGATGGAAGCCCAGAAGCCTACTGCCTGCCCAACGACCAGCACAGCAGGACTGAGAGCTAGCGTCTCAGGTCTCAGGATCCCTGGTATACCCCGAGACGCGCATTATTACTGGTCATATGGATTCCTATTGGCTGATATTCAATTTGTAATTGTGGCTGTACTAAGAGTAATTTTGAAATATATAGCACATAGCGAGGAATTTACTGGTAATATTATTAAGAGCATAACTCATGACCATTTTAGGGGAGTAGTCAGTATCTTAAAAATTGAAGAAGATACAATAATTCTTTAAAATAGTAACAATTCATGGATTTATTAATAATGTAAAAAATTCTGCGCTAAGATCAAAGTCTCCTTGCCTTGCGGGCACGAACCCCGATGCCCCCATGTAGTCGGCGCCCATGGACTTCAAAATACATATTTGATTTAAGATTGCTGTGGTGAAAGGAATGAGGCCAGTTTACACAACAAAATTTTAAGATTAAATATAAATCTTAGTTTTTATCTTATTTCGATAAATTCCAAAGACCTGTTTTTGACGAATCATGGTGCAAAATGTTTGAAAATTCAACAGGGTGCAGTATTATACTGATAAAATTCCATTACCCCGATAAATTTTCGCTACCAAGTAAATAATCAATTGTTATTGTTTATAACTGTCCGTAAGACAATTAATATTTCAAAATAATAATAATAATTAAATTGTTTGTATTTGCGTTGTCTTTCGAATTAATTTAACCAAATACCACACGACCTCTCTCAATATCTTACATAAGCTTTTATTTTTAAGCTTTTCATCAAAATCACTCAAGTAAACTTACATTAGGATTCCTTCGGGTTCGATTTAGATTTACCCTACAGTTTGCTTTTGTGTTTATTGCTAAGCAATAAAAAATCGTGCAAAATAAAAGTTTATTGAGGTCTTTTAATATTACTTCTGATAATTTCAAATTAATATCATTCATTTAAAAATTTATTTGATAAGACATACAAAACCTCATAACATTTTATATTTACATGTACTTTCTAGTTAGTCTTATTTTAATAATTGACGTACCTGTCGTTGTATTGCAGTAATCATTAAACACCGTTGGAATAAAAATATCATCCCTTCAAAGGCTGGTTTTTTATTTGGGGGTTGAACGGTGAAAACATCCCTCAGTAGTAACTCTCCTAAATCTAATATACTTCCCTGAAAAATATTTTATTTGATTATACATAAAAACATTACAAATTTTTAATCATATTATTATATCTTAAGTCCTAGCTGATATAAGCAACCAAATATCTTGACTTATAAATCCAAAAAGTAGGCGGAAACATTTTATATGCGAAATTTGTAACGTCGATTTTATTATTATAATCCCCACATTCTTCATATGATAAAAAATAAAAAAATAAAATAGACTTTACTATTCAAGAAAATATGATTAATGACGCGATATGGTGTTATGATACCTGATATTAAATACAATATTAAAATACTAACATTCAATGTTATATATTAACATACCTAGGATAGTTATGAGTTTATGAGTATCATAACCACTGTAGATAGTTTACCGGTTTCTCATTGAAAATAAATATGACTTTATAAAATTCTCTTACGAGTAACGTTTCCGTGATCAAGTCTGTATGGTTTGATATGATGTGACAATTGTCCCATGTTATTTTCACAGTTCTGTATGGTAATTTTATTATCATACTAACTTGTCAAAATTACATGGTATACAATAATGACTGTTTAATATCGTAAAACTTGTAAACTTAATTAATACAAATATTTTTTAGTAATAAATTTATTCAAAACGAAAATTATCTCTTATTCAAATTATTTAGTACATGCCCAAGGATGTAACTTATTAGAGAATTTCACAATTTTTTTGTTTATTGTTACTATAATTTCGATCTATCGGGTATTATGACACGATTGTTGGTACTATTTGTATCTTTTCTATTTTTATGTACCATTTATGGAAAAAGTATTAAAAAATATCTAAATGTAGGCTAATTAATGTTTAAAATTGAGGGATTTTTTTGTTATTTATATACTAGGATTACGGGCAGCGGTGGCTCATTTGGTTAGCCCGCTCCGACTTGAACTGAGCAGAGTATGAGATCTGGGGTCTATTAAAATTAGTGAAGTAGTCTAGAAATGCGATTGCTTCTTTTCTGCACTTTGTACTAATGTCTATATCAATTTATTTTACTATCGCAATTTATTATTTACCCGTGGGTATTATATATCTTATCGTATATCATTAATAAACATACTAAAAAATACTTACATTAAATCCTTCAATGGCATCTAAGGCAATGAGATCATTTCCCATCCTCATTTGTTTGCTAAGCATTTCTAACGCAGATTTAAGTTTTTTACATTCAATTTGTTCCTTTTCGCACTCTTTGACTAAACTACCGACTAGTTGACAATATTTAGCCATTCTTTGGATAGGTGTTAGTAAGTAACTAGCTAGGTCTAGCTTATCATTTAGCTCTTTTTGTTTTTCCTGAAACGTAAGAACAATTTTATTTCAAGTATATGCGCCAACTTCAGAGAACCGAGTACCTTTCGGCCCCTCAATAATTACAATAAGCGCCCCCCTCAAAAACATGACTATAAATTTTAATAAACATTATATTATAAAATAGTATAAAACATATTTTTAAATTACCATTGTAATATTATATTACTGAAATTATGAAAGAATTATGGATACGCAATTAAGCATATATTTTAATTTTCCTTTCTTTTAACTTGAATTCAAGTACTATTTGTTCTCATTGAAGATTAGATTAATTCGTATTAAAAATACTAGTAGATTTAAAACAATGTACTACAACTGATAAGAAGAAATATCTTACCTCAAAATACGAATTGTAATGCTTCATAGCTATATCTGATTTAGGTTTATTTTTACTGTATAGAGGATAATATTTAAATATGTATTCCTGGAAATAAAATATCATTAATCTTTTTAAAAAACTATAAGAATCATTCTTACATTGTTTAAGAACGCCAAACCTATATCTTCCATAGTACTATAACTTTCTAGTGCTGGTAAAAATCTTTCTTTGTGTCCTTCGTATAACAAGTCGGCATTTCCAAATATCTGTCGACTTTTTCCTAAAAGGCCTTTGGGAACATCTTCTTTGTCCATTTCTGGCATATAGTCCTAGGAAAAGATGAAAATTGTTAAACTACAGAAACTTTGTCTGGAAATTAGTTAACGCGGTTTTCCGAGAGAACAATTGTTAAAGAAATTATATTGAATATTAATTTTACGGCTAAATACAATTTTATAAAAATAATTATAAAATGTTCAAAATTCAAAAATATCTAATTAAAATAAAAATAATTGTGCGTGTTCCTGTGATGTCGATTCTTTTATAAAAGAAAACGTGTGCAGTACTTTTATTCAAAAAATAATCTTGTATTTAAAAATAAAAAAAATATGAGAAACCCGATTGTGAATTAAAGTAATAAATAATTTAAAGAGTTGTCTGAATTCTGGAAAATATTTGTTATCATTTCCTTTAAGAGCTGATTTTTTTATAGAGCCGATTGCCGATAACAAAACTATTGCATCAAAATAGTAAATAACATATATTTTTGACATCTTTCGTCAGTGTTTTGTGCGACATTTTTCTATTAACCGTCGTATAAGGTATCCTGCACTTTAACCAAAATCGACCCTTAAAGAAAAGGATAGCTAATATTGTCCACAATTCGGCCCTAAGAATAATATTTTTACTTACATGTACTAATCGGTGCAAGGAATTGTTAATATATGATCTTTCAGTTGTTATTAGTTCGTTTATAAGACACGCCTTCCTAAAAGGGACGAAGAAAATAATTAAGTCATTTCTAGATACAAATAATTAATTCATGGCAATGTTAATTATGACAAAATGAAATATCTTATCGATTCTTGCAGATTTTAAGAGCATAAATCAATATTGCATGTAGATAAATATTAATAAACTATTTAGTAAGCAATCAAATAGCATTAACAAATAAACTATTACACATTTCTAGGTGTAATATCCTTCAGCGACGTCAACTATTAACCAAATAAAAATACCGGTGATCCGAGTATCAGCGATTCTCAATCAGTGTATCACCAGAATACTTAAAAATGACCAGTGGTACATTATTACATCCCAGGATTTTATATTTTTATAGAGAAACAAAATATATTGCTTATATAATGTGGTAATATATTTGTGTTATTTTTTATCAATATTTTCTTTTTTTTAGGTGGTACAGAAGTTTTCAAATTTTTATTGTAAAGTTACAGGTATATTAAAGAGTTGAGAATCACTTTTATAAAATAAACTCTACTAGAATGGTTAAATGCAAGCAATCTTAACTCGTAACAAGTATCTCAAGTACTTGACGCTATTTTTTATTTAGAAATATTGTACCGCAGATGATGTTACGCTTCTTAGTACTTATTAATTTCAAAATACAAAATCTGTCAAATGAAATCAGATTCGAGATTTACTAATATTTTTTTACATCGTTTAATTTTAGCATAAAATAGATTTAAAGTAGTTTTCTTCAAATATGGCTAAAATAAGTGTGTTATGCTGTTATGCACGACAGTGATGAGCGAAACTACTAATTTTGAATCACTGTGATTTGTGATTGCTACATACTACTAACTGTGATTTTAAAGTGTGATCGTGATCACAGTTCATTGTCCGGTTAAAGTCGGAAATCTTCGTTACTTATCGGAAACCAAACTGCTACTTTTGTATTTTTGTTTCAATACTTTCATATCATGATTTTAAAGCTTTATTGTGATCACAGTTAGTTATTGTACGTTTAAATTCGGGAATTTTTATTACTAATTGGAATTGTTACTTTGTACGTTTAACGTATTCGAATATAATAGCGAACGGTGAATGTGATCCTGATCACGAATCATACGTTAAAAAAATATTGGGTTAGCAATCACGACCTGCGATTTTGCAATATCAGTGACTAAATCCCAGTTCATGAAATATCGCTCATCTCTAATGCACAATACAATTGAATATGATTTTAAATTTTAGAGTGCTGTGATCGATGTAATAATGAAAGTTAAGGACAATTTGAGTAGAATTTGTAAATTTATTTCATGTGGGTTCTTGTTTCAACTTTTATAGCACACTTACTTTAGACATATTTTAATAAAACTGATATAAACCTAAATATGCATTTTTCTTTAAAAAAAAACGTTATCTAAAAGGTATGTAAATAATCACTGAACCCAGAATAAAATTCTTTATCGACTAAGCAAAAAAAAATAAATATATGGTTTCATTTAAATACAATGTTGGTCCCCGTAGTTTGAGAACCACTAGTTAAAAAGAAATAATTTCATCCTCAATGATAATAAAACAGTCTTGTAAAATAGATTTTTTTTCTAATTTATCCGTCCTCCTAAAGCTTATAGTTTCCAAGATAACAATATTGTACCACTTAAAAGAACACCTGGTATACTGATTCAAAAGAAAACCCTATATAAGCAAGAATTAATTATTAATTATTATATTTTTAAAAATGGGAGTTAATGTGTTGCACACATGAAAATTTTAATTGATTTAATTAAAATACTCACTTTGTGTTTGGCAGTGGATCTTTCATTTCTTCAATATTCCTCATAATTTCTTTCTCCGATTCATGAATCTTCATTTCTTCAATCATATCCAAAACGTGATCTTCACTTAAGTCAATTATGGACATTCGAATAATTGCTCTTTCATGTTCATCATACACAACATGTACTGTGTCGGTACTTCCATATCGTTTTAGACGTTCATATACATTTTCAGGATTTTCTTCAATATTTATATTTCCACAAACATTTTCAATATGAATTTGTTCATCTACTTTTCTAAATCTATCAATTCTTTCACAGCTGCTTTCGTAATTGGTTGAGGAGTTTAATTCAAAGTTAGGGTTGAAGACTTCTGCATGATCGTAGTCACCTTCTGAATCTGACAGGAAATCCGTGTCGTTTAATATTTTATCGTGCAGTATCTTTTCCTCTTCATTTAACTCATCATTGTTGTTTGTATCCTGTTTAGTTGATGCAGTGTTGCTTTTGAATTTGGCGCTGTACAGTCGACTATGTCTCGCTTTACTTTCCTGTGTAGTGTCTGAATTGTTTCGATGTAAAAAGCTATTTCTTTTTTCCGTGAAAGAATTGTTTCTTGAAACATTTGAATTTGTTACATCTTCTTGTTGTTGCTCATCTTTTTCAGTGTTTTTTAGCGATTGTTTTTCAGTATAAATATAGTTAAAGAAACTGAATCTTTTGTCGTTGTCTTTGAAAGAACGGGAATGAGTTAATGTTGCTGATTGTGGTCTGGGTTTTTGTTTTTTATATGATTTTGAATTACATGTTAACAGTTCATTTTGTAGTAATTCTTTTTGTTCCTGTATAGATAATCTAGAAATATTAACTTCTTCGCTATCTAAACCTAGTGTTTTACTTTTTCCCATAATAACTGTATTTACAAATACTGGAATTTCTTGTTCTTTATTTTCATCACATGAATCTGAAGAGTCAATATCAGAAATTATGTCTGAATAATTTTTAAGTGTAGAAGTACCAGACAACCTTGAACACTCAAAATTTTGTTCTGAATTTTCTTCACATGAAGCTTGAACATCATCAATTTTAGGTGCTAAAAGTATTCCTGTACTATCAATATCAGAAATTAAGTCTGAATTATTTTCAAGTGTAGAAGTACTAGGTAATCTACATTCAAAATTTTGTTGTGTATTTTCATTATGTGAAGATTCAGCATCTTCAATTTTTGATATTTTTAGATTTCTATCAATATCAAAATTTATGTCTGAATTGTTTTTAAGTGTAGTAGTAGTAAATAATTTCGAACAATCAAAATTTTGTTGTATATTTTCTGTACGTGAAGATTCTTCATCAATGTTGAATGTGGAAGATATTCTTGAATTTCTATTCGATTTTGATAGCATTCCAGAAAAATAACTCACCAAATTTGAAACTTTTGTTGTTTTCTCTTCCGAATCGAGTACTTCAAATTCCAAATTATCATTGACATGAAGGATACGTTCAATTTTTTCTTCATTTTGATCTTTGATGATTTGTGTTTCCTGTATATTTTCATTTTGTTCTCTATTTTCGACCATATCTTCGACAGAAACAATAATACCTTCAATTTTAGAACCGGCACTAATTTTGTCACTAACCACTTTTGCTAAATTGTCACACAAATTTTCAATGCTGCCTTTGAAGTTTACATCAGTGTCATCTATTTCTAAATATAGGTTTGTTGTGGTGATGTCATCGATATCTTCGGTTGTACTTTGAACTACGGAGTCAATGTTTTCTTCTGTTTTAACATCTTCTTCAGCTTTAACATTGTCTACGTCTGCTTGTATTTCTAGTGTAATTTCCGCAGTACATTGTTTTATCTGCGGTGTTGTGGTTTTTTCCTCTACATCCGGAGAGCTATCTCGTGATATTTGTTTGAAGTTATTTAATAAAACATTATCAATTTCTAAACTTAGTTCCTCTCGCGTCATTTTGTCTGATGTTCCAAATTTTTTGTCGTGGTACTGTTGAAATAAACTGTTAATACTTTGCTCAATCTTCTTTTTTGGAAGGGTGAAACAATCACTTTCAAATTTTGATATTGTTTTTCCTACATATGAACTTTTAGTTGTTTCTTGTTTTTCCGGGTAGATTCTCAGCTTCCGGGATTCTTGTTGGGTGGCAATGACGTAAGATTCTCTTCGTTTCCGGTACGTGACATCTTCAGGTTGTTTTGGGACTGTTCCGGTGGAACTAAATACTGATAGTTTTGATTGAACGTACCCGCCATCTTTTGGGTTATTATCTTTATTTGAAGATAAATATTTAAGTTTCTTATCTGTAGATGAGGCTGAACAAGACCTGGCGACATTTTTCGTTTTTATTTCTGGTTTTTTTCGACTTGGTAATGTGGTGAAATTTTTTTCTTTTCGGTCTTCGAGAGAGAATAATCTGGAAAATATGTCGTCTTTTCTTTTTGATGTGGAGGGTGCTTTTTCTTTGTTAGGTTTTTGTTTAAGTGTAGGTTTCTGAAACATTTTATCACTGCTATCACTTATATTGTCACTTACACTTAAAAACGTTCTCACATGATTTTTGTTTAGCACTGGATAATCCATATTTCTTGGATTATCATATTTATTGTTCTGTACACTGCAACACCTTCTAATGTGATTATTTTGAGTGGTTAGTCGTTCATATTTTCGTATTAGTATTTCTACACGCCCGTCGACGGATTTAGATCGGCAAGGTAACGTATTTTTAGAAACATTGGACTCGCTATTAGCTTTATTTTGACTATTTAGAACCATAGTGTGGCCGTTCTACCTATTTTTGCTTATCTTTTTTATCAAATTGATAACGTAAGTACTTAAGATAATCAATAATAATTCCTAATTACTAAACACGTCAGTTTCTAAAGATATTTGTAAATATATTTGTCACATTTTATTTTATATAAAATATATCTATGATATGCACACAAATTAAATAGGTATGTATATGTATTTACAATAAATGCTTTATAATATAATACTAATACTATTTAAATACTTTATGGTATTATGTTGATATTGTTCTGTAATAATAAATTTATTAATTATTATATATTTCAGTTGTTTATTATTTTGTACTAACCTTATCTAGGTCTTTTACATTGTACAAGGTTCTGCTATTCCTCTGCTGTTGTTCTTCTAAAAAAAATAATAAGTGTCAACAAAACTAATATATGAATATATTCTTTTTTTCAACATTTTTTACAAATTTAAATTTTCCATAATTTGTTCAAAGTTAAGTGTATTCCATTCAATGTGTTATGTTACTAGATTATAAAATTTTTATTCTTTGCAAAATAAAACTTATACTTACTATTTTTCTCTAATTCTGCTTGTAGCTGTTTTCGTATTTCCTCTACCCATTTTAATTTTAATTTTTCATTTAGTGTTTTCATTGTGTATGGCTTTAAAGTGTGTCTTTTGAACCACACTTCAAATTTTTTGGGTTCATTGGGGTATTCGGTTAATCCTATGTCTTTTAGGTATATGAAATCTTGATAATATAACACATCTACATTATTCTACAAAATTTTAAATACATAATCAAAATTGTAAAATTGTGAAAATTAATATATCTTACTTCTAACTTAGATTTAGTGAACAAAATAATTTTTTCGAAGAGAAACACCATAGCTTTGAATTCAGCATCGGTTCCTCTTTGCACCGTAAAAGGATCTCTGTATATTAATTCTCCTTGATCCTTCAAATCCATCTACAACAAAACATAAAATTTACACATTTTTAAGAAAACATAGTTTACATTTGGTGCAGTTTCTACACTTATGGATCAAAAGTTAAGGGTATAATATTACAAACTGTAGTGATAAAAAACAGAGATTTGTTTTTATTCGCAAACTAAGGGTAGTATATTTAAAATATATTTTTTGCACAATCGGGAATTAGAAAAAGGTTATTGATTGGGTTTCCAAGCAAGTAGGTTGCTTGTACTGGTTGCTACATCTAACAAAACGGTAAGAACTTTATACCGTTCTAGAATGATAAATAGGTTCATGGTTCATGGTAAGTACAAGTGCACAAAAATTCCTTGTAAATTAATTTATTGCTATAACAATGAAAAGTGCAGTTGCTAATACTACAATTACTGATAAATAATACTACTTTGCAAATTAATCTCGCAGTTATTTCTTACACAAAAACAGAACCACAAATGACAGGACTTTGGCATATTGCAAAAAGACACCAATGTTTGAAAAATTCCATGGACACGGTCTTTTTTTTCTGATATTGAGAAAAATTTAATTTTGATCGTGCAAAAAATATAAGCATCTGCATCATAAACGGTAAGGAATTCCGATCTCAGATAATAATTGGAATCGTTTCTTCGCCCCTATTTCAGTTGTCTTCGATCGGTAAAATGAACTTACCGTTCTTAATACTTAATACTACATAATACTAATAATAAATGAAATTTAAAATTTAGATTTGGAATATAACCAATTTTTATATCCTACATTCTAAATTCCAAATCCAGCCAATCACAAGAAAACATTGTAGTGACGTGTGTAGCTTAAGTTAATATCAAATAGTAAGTGACAGTTTGTGAGTGTTATTTTGGATTTATAGTAAAATAAAAATAATCAGATATCAAATTAATAGTGTACCAAAACAAATTCACCTCACTTCAAAACAATGTCAAATCAACAGTCTAACATCAAAACTAAAACGTGATACCTTTTGATTGGATAAATCTATAAAACTAAAATTCGGAAAAAATCAAAATTTTAAATTAAAAATTCTAAATTAAAATAAATAAATAAAATCCATCATAAACCAGCCTTAACATTTAATTTAGTGTCATTTTCATTATACAGCATACTACTCGGTATGGCATTTGATTTTGTGTTGGCCACATCTAACTTTTTGTACTTACATGGCAATCTTTGATGGCATCCAGCGCCATAAGATCATTTCCTAATCGGGTTTCAGTTTTCAGCATTTCTAAGGCTTGCGTTACTGCTGTCGTATCCTCAGAAGATAATTTATGTTTTTCGCATTCTTTTAATAATTGCTCTAATAGTAAAGTATAACGGCACAACCTTTGAGTTGGTTTGATGAGGAAATTACGAAGATCTAATTGTTGTAACTCTGTGATTTTTTCCTACAAAAAAAATAGTTGTTTATACATTTAGTGCGTAAAGTAAGTGTTTTTTTAGTCGAGTGCTACGTATACACAAAAAACATTATGTTATACACATGTTGCATACAACATTTTTCCTTCAACCGAAATATTAATATAATTTCAAAAGTAAATAAAACCATTGTTAACTTTTCAAGCACAAAAGCGTGAAAAGTAACTGAGTAAAATAAATACTTTATGCCCGGATGTAGAAAAATATTTTTTGTCAGATCGGATATTAGAAAGTTGCTATGAATTCTAGTTACGACGCTAACGAGTGGTAAGGAATTCTTATTTCATCGATCGGTAAAATGTCCTTATCGTCTACTATTTTTTATAAATTATTTGTTAGAATTTAATGACGATCGGTTTTTGCTGTCGAACAGATCTAATGACTTAATTGTTATCTGTTTAATGTTTGTTGAGTACTCTATGACAATTCATAACTACTAATGTAAGACATATGGAAATATACGAGTAATACATATATTTACTGCAATTTCAATTATTCAGAGAGTTACGTCTAATGATTTAACAAATATTTATCTTTGCGGGACACGTACTATAATTATTCCATAGTTAGAAAATTAAGTGGTCCATAACTATTATTTGTGACGAAGGACAATATTTTAAAATGTAATTTACTTTTTATGGGTAACGTACTGACAAGCATGGATAACTTATCTTGAAATTCATATTTTATAGTCTTACACCAATCATAATTGAGCAGTTTTGACATATTTCAAATCAAATTTTGATTTTGTGGAAATTCTTGTCGCCGTAGTTATTTCTAAAACATCACCTTGATTTATTTCCAAAAATTATTGATGTGGTTTTTTGCTATAATTATAGATGGTATCAGGTATTGAGATTGTAATATAATGGCAGAATATAGAAGAGATTGGAATAAATGATTCGTAGTTTGCTTTTTTTAAACATGCAGGTGCAAGTTCATGTAGAACATGATTTACTACCACCACAAACTATTTGGGTATCAGTTCTAGAAAAGTTTTCTTTCGAACTTGAAGATTAGACAGATTGGATAATAGTATATGAGAGATACAGAAAAGCTGTGAAGTTAGAGAAACAGAAAAAGAAAATACAGATTAACAATCTCTTGTTACGTATGAGCAGTAAAGTGTACAAACTTTTAGGTACTTTACAAAAAATAGAAGTAGATTTAATGACATAATATATAAAATTATTTGAAAATTACTATACTAGAAGAACAAATATTATATATTAATGAGCAATTTTCAATAAAAGAAACAAATTAGAAAATGAATTTAATGCAACATAATAGAATTAGAAATGAAATTACCCTCATTGGGAGATGATTTAATAAGAGACTGATCAGTATTTGCCATAAAAGACGCAAAATTATCAGAATGCTTTCAATTAGATAGCAAACTTACACTATAAATTGTTATTAACAACTGAATTGATTAAAAAATCAAAATATGGTTTAGTGATGTGACGAATAACAGTTCAGTCGAATAGCCGAATAAATAATATTCAGTAAATTTATAACCGAATATTCGAAACTCATTTATTTTTTGTTAAGGAAAATTTTTGTGTAATTACTATAAAATTTAATTATTTCAGTTTCAAGAAAACTTTAATGTTTTACCAAAACACAGTATAACTAGATTAACTATTTACTCTTAATGTAGATACATTAGTAATAAGTAAATATATTTATTTTATTAAAAAAAAATTAAAATGATATATTTTAATGTAATAAAAGAGCGTTGTACTTCACTATTTCTTATAATTGAATATTCGGTATAAAAATACCGAATAATTACTCGGGTTCGGTCCCATTTCTAATGTGGAATGAAGTCGAACTCGTTAGAAAAAAATTATTGTGTTACAGTTACTTTAATTGCTTTGTTGATTTCAAAATTTATGTTTTTAGAAAACCACGAATTATTTTGAAATGATATTTTATTGACATTTCGTTTTCGCCGTTTTCTAATTTTTTCTTGTGTTTTTCACTATATTTCCTTAGTTACAACTAAAACACCAGCTTGTTTTTATTAAATAGATCTATCAATCAAAACAAGGCTTAATTATCCAACCATAAAATACGATTTTCTACTTGAATCTATTTCGTGCTAGCGTTGATTTCCTGTGGAAATTCACGTTCTGAATTGTATCGTTTTTATTACTATGAAACTTACCAAGAGTCGAAAACTCATTAATCCAAGCGGTATATTTCCGGAAATCAAAGCTAGTACTTAATAGATTGTATTTGGAAATAGTAATATATGAATAATTATTTTTTATATGTCAAAGCCATGTTTTAATATTATATTATTATATAAAGGATTATGATAGTCTTTATTCGCTAAAATGAAGTTTGCGTCACGAGCCGTAGACGAGTTATGCAAATCATTTGAGTGAATAATGACCATAATCCTAATGTAATTCTATACTTTTTCTACTCCTGTAAATTTGGAATAACGCATAAATATTTTAGAAAATAACAACATACAAATACACAATGAAAAATAACTATACTATCAGCTGTCAGATGGACGTAGAAAGGGTAATCTACATAAAAAATACGTAAATAATTGATTTCTGGTTCTGTGATTGGCCAAGAAGAGTGAATTATGAATCATATTTCACTCTTCGAAAATATGGCTTATAATGAATCGATAAAATAGAAATAAATATTGGGGATATATTTATACAGGAATAGAAATAAACATTTTCATTTAACACGAAAAATATAATAAAGTACTAAAATACTACGACTAGTAGTAGAAATAGAATAATTTCGTTGCAGTAAATATCAGTTTGTAAATTTTTGCTGTCGATATTATAATTTTCCCAATTATAACTAATTTCGTATAATATCATACTATACATACCCTGAAAAATGAACCATATTTTCCAATATATATTTCTGACATTGGCTGATTTCTGTTGAAGTGTCTGTACAAGTTAAACTCCTTTTTCTGAAAAAATATCACATTAATTAAATACCATACTACGAAATTGTCATCATTTCTTCAATTTAATTATTCAAATTTTTTTTTTTCTTAAGAAAATATTTTGTTTCTCTACTTACATGTTTCAAAAAGCAGTTTGCAATGTCTTCAGGATTCTTCCCTGCTTCTTTCAAATCGGTTAAAAATTGTACATCATGGAACATGAAAATTATTTCGACATTACCAAAGAGGGCGTACTTTCCTTTATCTGTTAGTAGTTCTTTTGGAGCATCCGGTCTTCCTAATTCAGGCATTACTTGCTACAAAGAGATTCCAGATATAAATTGTAACTTCAATATCAAAATTATCAAAAAAAAAATACTTACATCTACTAACATCCTCAAATCATTAACGTAATTTTCTTCTGTTTTCAATAACTCGTTAATAATTGGCTGAATACTGCAACAAATAAAAATTTGTAATGACTGTACATATTTTTAAAAATTCAAATATACTTACTTGCCTACATCTTTAGTTCCCTTTTTCTTCTTACCAAAAGAGAAAATACTTTTTATCTTTGACGACCTATCTTTGGATCCTTCAATAGCTTTTGGTTTATCTCTAATGGCCAAGTTCGAATCTGTTATTTCTGGGCAAGTTTTCGATTTAAACATATCGAAGAATCTTCCGCCTTGCTGAAAGATAAATTATAACTGTAAGGGAGTTCGATAATGAAACATATTTAATAAAACTAAAGAAATTTTCATTTATTTTATCCACATTTATTTGTTAAAACCAATCGTTTCGTCCTTTCGGACGTCATTGTTTATCAATTTCGAAAAAACGAAACGATCTTCATTTTTAACAAATGAATGTGGCTATGCAAATTTGACTTGTTTTATTATATTTGTTTTTATTTACAGTGAAACATGTTTAAAATTTGTTATTTTTAGATATGATTTGACTAGAATCAGATCGTAGTAACAGTGATATCATTGGCTATTAAACTAGTTAGCTATAAGGAAGAAAATATGTTGCTGAATATATTAACCTTTTTTATTTTCTTCTAAAATATATTATTTAATTTATTTAAAAATAATATATTGTTTATATTTTTTCTTGGCAACAATACCTGTTTGTAATTTTCATTACTTACTTTCACTGTGGCGGTTCTAACAACATCATTAGAACTATTTTCTTCTGTGAACTGAGCCGTTACTGGTTCATTCTCAATTTCATCAATCTCTTCTTCTTCTTCTACCACTTGCCCATTGACCACTTTCCTTGTAATCTTCTTCGTAATAACCTTACTAGAAACAGTACTAGTTACTGTCCTGTTAGAATACTGTGCGTTTTGTTTTTGGCTTAACGAAATATTCCTGAAGCCTTGGTCTTCAAACCCTGAGATCTTGGAAGGAAAGCGATCTTCAAAGTTGCCGAAGGAGGAAGAGTGAAGAACGGAGTTGTTGGAATCGGCGAGGGATAGTTGAGGAAAATCGGACGATAGGTTGTCGAATTTGGAGTTAAAGGAAGAAAGACGTTCATTTAAGTTTAGGGATTTTATTTCGGATGTTTGTTGGGTAGAAAAGGAAGAAGACGAGAATGATTTTGAAGAGAATTGAGATGCCGAAATTGATGAATGTGTCTGCAAAGATAAACAATATTTTATTTCCATTATCAACAGAAAAATTACTAAATGAATCATGCATGGATCGATTAATTCGATAAAATTTTCGAAAGCACTTGATAACAACCGGTTGTATTTTCGGAAGCGTTTGATATAATTTTCGTAAATGCTTATTTGCGGTCAAATTTATAACCAAGCATATGACAAATCCTATGTTTTATGTTAAAATTAAAATAAATTCACAGTATTTACTGTTGTATGATTTGCATCATGACATTGACTTTTTTTTAAATTTATTAAAGGTGAGTAACTGACTTTTTCCAGAAGTTGTATACTCGAAGCATAAATCTATTTTACTTAAAAGAATGTATCTATTACTTATATGATGTTATAGAAAATGTTATTTTTATTTTACATAATTAAATAAATATCAAAAATATTAGATTCTGAGTACTTCAAAATGTGTTTATTCATCAAAATCTTTATATTCAATTTTTAAAACTAATACAATACCATCGTTATCTTCTTTCGAAAGGTAAACAATGTAATTTTAATTTACTTTGATATAAGATGTGTATAAATGAATATACATAAAGATAATAATATACTCCAGATTTAATTACAGTACTCTATTATTACTTCGAAATTTGCTTTCTAGTTAATTATACATGCAGCATTCTATTTCTATCAACGGAATGATTTCTAAATCAGTTTTACGTTTTCCTCTATAAAATCTTAATTGCTCAACCTCTTTCATTATATTTAGCCTGATAGCTGAACTATTTTCTCCTAGACTATAAATGCAGACAGTTTAATGAAACATTAAATATATATTTTATTGTGTATATTTGCACAGCGTAAGAAAATATTTCTATCAACACAAAATAAAAATTCTATATGTGAAATGAGTTTTCCAAGATTACGTATTTCTATAAGAATTGATGATGAAATATACAAATGCATGGAATACCAATCAGATATTATTCAAATACTTGCAAAATAATTGCTGTCCTTGGTTTTTTGTTTTACAAAGTAATAAAATAATACAATTGTTTTACAAACAAAAACATACATGACAATTAATAATCATGTGTATTCTTTACTTCCTGCTTTATAGTAAATATTAAACATTGTTTTCATAACAAAAATAATTATTTCTTACGATACTCGTATCGTAACTTGATTTGTAAGTGATCTATAACTTATTATTTTCCTGGCAACGGAAATTAATAATCTACATTTCTAGGAAAATAACAACAATACAAGTAGGTATGTAAATATTTAATTTTCTTATCAGTGACATGGCAACAAGTATAGGTATAAATAATAGAAAAAAAACATGAAACATTCTTTTCATTAATTATAAAATTAACGTTATTAGCAAGGTAAAACAGTTTTTACTGCTAATAGGCTGACTGGCCAGCCGCAAAACTGTTACCTAGCGTGTATTGTACAATGGTTTATTTGTTATTCACTTGTAAATAACACTACTACGTTACTAACATTGTGTGTGACAGATTGTTATAAATTAATGAATATTATGTAAAGTTATGCTTTTATATACAATTAATATTGTTCGAACAGTCCAGAGTATTTTGACGAGGCATTATTTAAAAGATATTTGTGGTTGTTGGTGCGAGTGGACGCTTTTGTGTATTCTTATCAATATAAAAGTTAACGATTAAGGAAACACAACTTTCAATAATGTAAATAATGCAACTAATAACTAAAATTTTTGCATGTTAGGGATTGTAAAATTATCCCTGGTGAATACATAGTTCAAATAAACGACAGTTTACAAGTGAGTAACAAATAATAGTTAGTTATGTATTAAGAGCATAGTCAAAAGATTATATCACGAGGGAATGTTTAAACTCGACGCAGAGCGGAGAGCTTTAAATTTCCTGAGGGCTATAATCTTGATTACACCCGTGTTACATACAACGTTTATTAATTTGAAATTAAAAAAATATGTAGGTATAGTATATGCATCGAAACGCATAGCGTAGGACTTCAAAAAATGCGGATACTCTCTTTCTTTATATTTAGAGCAAAACTACAAAAAGTACAATTTGTTCAAAATTAAATTCTACATTAAATAAGATCTTAATTCATGCATCAGCGTGTCTCCGGTACGAGATTTATTAAATATAAAATATTATATTTTTGTTAGAAATCAGACAGCCATGGAAATAAAAGTAAATATCTTTGTGTCATTTGTGACAGTTATAATATGTCATTGTAGATATCTTAAATAATATTAAAATACAGACAATAAGAATTATAATTATTGAAACGTCACTAAACTGTCACATGAATATTTTTTTTATTTTCATGGTTGTCTGATACGAAAAGGAATTGAAAAAGTTCTGTGAATGCTAAATACTTACTTAGTCAAAATAAAAATTTATTGTATTATTTAACATTTATTCTTTATCTAAAATTTTGTTTGAGTGTGTTGAGCTTATAGCAACTTTATACACTCTCGGGCGATAAAAGCCAAATTATGCCCGCATTTGAGGCCGTATAAACAAATTTATGATTCCAAAATGAAATAAAATTATTTATAAAAGCTTCTTCGCCAAAAGCGCAAAATATAATAAACACGGAATGTTTTGTATTATTTAACATTGATAGTACTATTACAACTTTCTATTATGTTAAAACGCAGTTACGTTTCTTGCAGATTAAATTTTTATTAATTAAACTGTTCTAAAGTAAATAAAACAAATGTTTGGCTCTTCTATATATTAAATTAAAGTGAGACAATTTACTTTAATATTAGAAAAAATTGAACTGGAATTTCTGATTAAAGTTCACTAATAACAGGCAATCTAAAAATATTTTTAATGTGATATCATTTAGTTGTTTTAATAGCTTTTTATACTTAATATGTAAGTGAGTAACTTAACGTACAAAGATCTTTTAAAATGTTTTGAATACCTTAGATAAAAAGGTAACATATAGTGACCTTTGAAAAAATTATCACATTTACTAGCTACTAGCTCTAAAAACTGTATGTTTATTTTATGATTCACTTTGTATTTTTAAATGGAAAGTACTTCAAAAAGACCTATAAATTTTAATAAATACAAAATATAAATATAATTCATTGGCGGTTATAAATATAATATTAAGCTTTATGCAGATCCCGATAAAGACGTATTTATAACGTAGAGGACGTTTATCAGACCTTACTTCCTGGGTACTCTAGCTATCGTGGAGAATGTACCAATGGATCATTTTTATTTGAGAAAAAATATGATAAATAATTTGACTCGGCGTAACTCAGTTTTGAATATAGATTTTAATATTAGCAATTACAGGTTAAATGCTAATTATTATTATTATGAACTTTATATTCTATTTAATCGTTTAACTTATGTATCACCATTATCAATAGGAAATGCAGAATACGTATACAATGATAACATATTCACTATGCTATAGCTAACAATTTTGATGACTACACTACAATATAACGTTTTTAAATTGTCTCACGTCATAATATATGACCTCATACTTCGTGTTAAATAGCGGACGCAGTTATCAAATATGTAATTTGTCTTACAACATTGCCGTACGTTCGTGGAAATTTTGTCTAAAAAATTTGAAGTCTTTGGAGATAAGATTAATCATTAAATGATAAGAAACACAAATTGTTAAATTAAATCTATATTTGTCTATTATAATTAAAAATGGAAAAGGACATTTAAAGTTAAAATATTTTTGTTGATTTCACCATTTATTAATATTATTTAGATTTCTGTCATCATTAGATGTTTTGTTGACTGAAAAGCCGAAACAATTACAGCATTTTAAAAACAAATAAAAGAAAATTAAGAAAGATTTGTTAACTTCTTACACTACACTCTATGCAGTTTCAAATGTAATTATATCTCAGATACCTTAGTCACAATTTAAAATACATTTGATAAGGATAACCTATTGTTTTGTTTTAATATGCGTCATATGATTTTAAATTTTTTCGTTGCTGTTTCTTATTACTAAAACGTACTCATACATATTTCATTTGGATCCCAAACAAAAACTGAAATTCAAGGCTAAATTTGGACAATTTATGTTCAGTAGTGTCATTATGTTTTTACCGTAGCAAAAACTAAATCGCTAACAATGTTTTGTGAATTCAATGCTGGATTAAATACAATGTGAAGGACAGTGAACATTGTTTGATTATAAACTCAAACTACTAAATGTCGCAACAAATTGTTTTTATGACTCTGATGCACTTATATTTTTCTTGTTATTATAAGTATGTTGAATTGCTTATAAAAAAACACTAAACAATGTATAAAACAATACAAATTTGCATTTTAGTTACCCACATTTGTTAATTAAATTATAATAATTGTATATTAGACAATCGTTTCATCCATTCCTATAATTAGAATCTGTAAGAAACAAACAATAGTCACTACATTTCAAAAAATAAAAAATAAACCATCTACAATTTTGAATTGCTTTACTAAATATAATGCTCCATCAAATTAAAATCAAATATGAACTTTTTTTTCTTACTAATATATGACTATTTAAAATATTATTTCTCTTTTTTAGGGAATTTTTTTTACTACAGCTTTATTTAAAATATAATAACATAAATGCGTATTTCATGTGAACTGTATAAATAGAATGATGATATGATACAGCAATAAAATCGTAGAAGAAGGATATATAGTTGATTATAAAAGTTCAAGGAAGTTCAAAAAGGACTTCCTTTCTATTATCTGTAATTTGTTACACATCTTCTGTACCATAAACAATTCAAATATGGTGCACTATAAGCTTACAGTATGCAAGCATTTACTGTTGTTTAAGATTTTAGTAAATCAACTCAATACAACAATATCTACTATACCTACAGATTTATTAGGCATTAGGACAAAACATATATTTGCTACATTACAGAGAATACCAAATAATAGAAATAAGGATTTTCATAAAAAATAACTCTAATAAATTGGATGTGCTTATACGATAGATGAGATAGAAGAGTCCTGATTCTAAAATTATTTTGTTATGTATTTATCCACTAGTATTCATTTCAATTCACACTTTAACTAAAAAAAATATGCATATTTCTAATTTCTTTACGAATTAGTATTTGTACACAAACTCATTTACTGCGTTGACTGTAAATACTCGTATATTTTTATTTCATTTTAGAATCATGAACTTGTTTACACGTCCTAAAATGCGGGCGTAATTTGGCTTTCATCGCCTGGGGCATATAAAGTTGCTAAGCATTAGTTCCTCAAATTAAAATTGCAGGTAGTGAATAATTGTTAAACAATACAATAAATTTTAAATTTGACTATGTAAGTAAGTATTCAGTATCCCCAGAAATTTTCAAATTCTTTTTCATATTAATTTTTTGAATTTTTAGAAACCAACTTGGTCTGTGCAATCTCAAATTATATTACTATATCGTCAGAATAATCAATTCGTAACGTTCCAGATTTTTTTAATTTCAAGTATCAAAGAAAATAAAACGTATGTACCACGGGTATAATCAAGATTATAGTTCTTAGGAAATTTTAAGCCTTTCGCGCCTCGTCGAGCTTTAAACATTAAACATGTAGAAATCTTTTGATTGTACTCTTAATGCATAAATAACTATAAATGTACTAGTAAATTCTTTCAAATAAAAGTATCTATATGGGTCATTTTTACGTAAATATAGCTCTATCTATATTTGTATTTTTTATCTGTAGTACAGCTTTACTTGAAGTACCAATTTCTCTGTCATTTTTGTAATAAAATTCATGAAAATAATATCTGTCACCTGTCAAGAATCTGCGAATATTAATTTCATCGAAATAATTAATATATTTTTAAAACGTTATCTACAATAACATAAGATTAGAAGATATGTGTAATAAGCAAAATTTGCAAATTTGAAACACATTTTCCTTTCAGAAGAGTACAGTAATTGAAGTGTTGATATGAAGATAGAATCAAGTGACAGGATAGAATATTAAAGAGATTTATTCAATGAAATAATTATACAGCAGAAAATGACTTAATTCCTTATTATAGACACAGTTTTCTCAGTAAAATTACTGAATATTTTGCATTCATTTGTCAGTAGTTGTTAACTAAAAATAAAATTGTTATCATCACGACATATTACCCATTACTGGGTGTGCCAATTTACTTCAATTTAATATTTAAGTCAATAATACAAGCAACTAACTGACCTATTGTCCATTTGACATACAATAACGGTTTAAAAGATGAACTTCATTGTATTAAAAACTCTAATTGGTAGATTAAATTACTTCAAAAACATACGTTTGGTACTAGAATAATTATAATTTTAAAAATGTTTTCCTACATAATAACAATTTCTCTTTTTCTATTTCCTACACAATGATGGTCCAAGTGGAAGTGGTGCAATCTCCACGTCAGCTAAACGTCTCATAAATGTCTTCTATTTTATAAATATACCTATCATTACTGTTATCTAAATTGCAGTAGATTGGTACAGGTTATGTTGTATTAATAAATTTAATATCTCCGTCACATATTTCCAGAAATGCGTTGACTCATTTTGTCGTAATTTTTATGATATTTCATGGATTTTTTAACCACTTAACCAAGATATGATTTTTTTTTCAATTGCAAGTATTATTATGATTTTTCGAAAAAATACATTACGCAAAAGTCTCGGCAAAAGTTTTATAAATATCTGCTCCAGTTCAGATAATTATTTTAAGAGTATGATTAATTTGAATTGAGTACATACAGATAAATTAATACAACATTAAAATAGTTGAACGTATACCTCATTATTTATTACCATATGGGTCAATAACTAATTTTTAATAATTCTAAAATTATTTATATTCTTAACCCATCCGACCAATTTAGCTACAAGTGACGATATAAATATTCATTTATTTCGATAACACCGTGTCATTGACTCACTTTTGTTTTAGTTCAAGGCTGCAATTGTTAAGACACAATATTCGGTTCACTTGTTTTCATAAGTGAAGATTTTCTTTTGTTTTTATTAGGTAGGGTAATTGTGAAAGCCATTATGAAGTCACAAAATTTAGTTAGAGCCGTTAAGTAATAACTATATACTAAGTACTTATAAGATATATAGATAAGAATTGTAAAAACAACTTGTAAAGTAATTATTCACTAACTAAACTTGGTTATCTTTAAATTGCAAAATAATATTTTTCTTTGTATTCGTTCTTTTCTTTTAAAAAACAAACGTATAAAATTTGGGAATTAAAATACAAGAAACAAGAATTATACCCTTTAAGACCGGTTTCAAAACATAGGCGTTCCAATTTTTTCCCAGAAGCCATTATATTTAAAAAATCTGTCTGCCAATTTTTTGTAAAAATAATGGTACATATTCGTTTAATAATTAATTGACCTTTATTCTAATCTATGTATTTTCACATCAATTATAATTTTTTATATGCAATAAATTTAATGATACTTCTGATAGGAAATAGATATGAAGATTGATTAAAATTTAAATTCCAGTACTTGGTACTATAAATGTTATAATAATTATTAGAAAGACAGTACTTTTAGAGATGCAGTCATAAAACTTATACATTATTTTACAGAATTCTTATTTAATAATCAAAAAAAAAAAATCTGTAACATTCCTACTATAAAAATAAAAAATCTAAATATTATATATACAAATATAAATGACAATTATCTACATGATAAAATATAACGCCGAAAATCACATATTAAAGTAATAAAATTTCTCTTCAAATTTCTAAATGGCAATATATAGTCGTAAACTTTCTTTTCCATACATGTTTTTCACAATTAAATAGAAATCGTATCTAGATGTATTTTTCAATATAATGTATTCATGGAAATATAAATACCTATAAAATAAATTGTATCTTGAAATTATAATTTTAAATAGGAATATAAAATTTTTGAACGCCACCACTGGAGTGTTTAAAATATGATAAAAAATAAACAGACGATTCTTGATTGTAAGCATTGTATGGGGTAACGACTTTTTAAACAAGCAATGTTTTTTTAATGTTAAATATAAAAAAATGAGTTTGAAATATTGTAATATATGTAAATTTTTAATGCACTGCAAATATACCATAAAAGTATTTATTTTTAAACATGATGTAGCCTCGTGATTTTTTTATTTTATCGATATTTAGTACAATAAGCCAGAGTTAGATAAATGCGTTAAAAATATAATCATAATCGTAATAGATAATAAATATCAAAAATTATATTGAATGTTTCTACAAATAAATCCTCGTTTTTTCTGTTTTTAATCAATTATTAAATTTTTAAATTCCTTATTTTTTTGTAATAAATAGATACATTATATATTTAGGTATCGAATTTTTCCTAAAAATACTTATTTTCATTTTCCCTCTTAATCAATTAATCAATGTTTGTATCCCTATTCTCCATACCTGGTTAAACTTATCCATGTTAGTATAATCCATATTAAAGTCACTCCCAAACACTTTTCATCACTGTATAATTAAGTCTATTTAATGTTTTGCGCACTGACTGCTTGATCCTCCGTTCTGGCGCGATATTGTGTTTATATTCACGCTGTGCTCTCATTCGATATTTCTACACATGACGTCATGTGAGGGACGAACACTAGCGCCATCTGTGAGTGGGAGGACCAAGCTAGAGGAACATGAGGAGTGGGAGGATTCGGAGGAGGGAACTCTACTTGGAGTTGTCGTTGGTAGATGGAGCGAAAGGTTATAGATTTTTAAGTGAACGTATTTTTCCATAAGACGCAAATCTGATGTAGTTATTAGCAGCAGCACACCCATCAGTGGTGGATCTTGCTTTTTGTAGACCTGAAACTAAATTTTTTTGGGAGCCCTCTAAGAAAATAAATTGTAAAAATTAGTGTAAACTCAAATATAGGTGTGCAGTATTTGAAATAAAAAAATGTTGTGAATTCCAATATATTTACTTTAGTTAAAAATGTACATAAACTTCAAATAAAAATATGAAGTGTAAGAAACGAAATAACAAAATTGGAAAAAAATACGTATGCATATATTTTCTATCATATATAATTTTCTCTCGTCTTCTACGCAATATGCTTCTTTTGGTACTTTTTCATGGCATATTCTGTTATTGTGACATCATAATTCATTGATTGTGTGATGCCACTTTCTATTGACATTACAAAAAAATAATTTAACCGATTTTCGAGCATTGTCAATCTATATTTATATTTTATTATAAATATTTTGAAAAAATTCTTTCTGCATATATAAAATTTAATAGTTAAATTTGGGAAAATGCCAATTAAGTTTTATATTTTTACTTTACTAGAAAATATATCTTTACCCTGTCACATTACCCGAAAAATTCTTTGTTTTATTTGTTTGTTTACATACAATACTTTTTATTTATAATTTCTGACATTTATGTAGCTCTATATCTTCATACTTCATTTTTAGATCGAAATTCAATGATGAAATAAACGTTATGGTTAGATTAGGGATGATATGATATTAAAAAAATGTGGATTGACAAAATGAAGGCTCATATTTGATAGAACTAAATTTGCCCATTTTATCCATATCAATTTCGTATTCCCCACCCTATACCCTGGCCAAGGCAATCTATAAATTATATCTTTTATGAAAGAATGGCTTCGAATATTTATGTACATCATATTTTATATTAGAGTTTTATTAATTTTCAATTAAAAAATATATTTAAGCAGTTTGGGAATTAGTTAGTGTTAGAGGTTCTGAAGCTTAAGCTTCATTAGCTTCACGGTAGATCCGCTATTTCTACCTAGAATTTATTTATAATGTGCTCTTATATAATACATAATTACATATATACATATATTATAAGGTTCATACGTTTTTAGTCGAAAATTAATGACTCCGTAAACAACTTCTGATGGGTTATTAACAAATTAACATTTTTAATTAAAATTGGATTATTTCTTTGCGTTTAACTTTTAGTTTTAATCAAGAATTACGGTACACTTGACATACTCCTAAATTACTTATTTTTTTTTAATTGTATAAATTAATAGATCTAATTGCGCTAATTTTGAATTTTTAAAAAGAATTAAATTACCTCTTTTGTCTTTTCATTCCTAAAATATTTCCTCTTAAAATTGTGCTACAAAAAATTGCTTCTTTATTACATTCCAACATTACCACTCTATAAAATTGTGAAACACAATAATAAAATCAAATTTTAAAAATTTAATGATATTTCGAACGAAAAGTAAGTTGTTTTCGAACAATATTCAGTTTCACCCAAAATTGAATTAAAATAGAACATTAGAGGTAAGAGCATTTAATTACTGTAATATAATAAATAAATAAAAACAATTCTAAAATAATATTCAAGGATATATTTATTATGTAACAGACTTTTTAAATAAATTATTTTTTGTACGTACAAAATATGTACAATAATTAAACTATTATATAATCCCTACACTACTGTAAAACAGTTAAAAAATTTAATTTAATAAAAATATATATTTTTATTATTATACATTGAGGTCATAACAATTTATTTACAATTTTTCTAATCGAAGTTCAACTTCCGGAAACTACCTTCAATTCCAAAAATTTCGTCACCTGTCTTTGGTTTTCCTGGTCGTCGACTTTCATCAGTCTTGTATTGTTCATCTTCTTTGAACCAATCTTTATATTGTTCCAATTTTTGAATACAATTTTCTGCAAAAAAATATTGGTTATTGTGAAGGTAATATTCGTGTTTAATTCTCAAGGTAAGAAAATTTTGATATGTTTTTAATTAAGGACAAATAAGCCATTTGTAAGTTTACT
Source organism: Stenolophus ochropezus (assembly GCA_035578165.1). NCBI lineage: Eukaryota > Metazoa > Arthropoda > Insecta > Coleoptera > Carabidae > Stenolophus > Stenolophus ochropezus. The sequence continues at coordinate 39,313,809 of JAQOWZ010000001.1, read as the reverse complement.
AAACGTAGATTAATTGTTACAAATTAAGAATTTTTTGGGAATTCGAACAATTGATGTTTTTCGATAAAATAAATTAATTTTTTTCCTAGGTATGTGAATAAAAAAAAATATGTCTGGTTTTAAATGTACGTACCAACAATAGTTTGAATAGAATCACCATTTCCTCCATACTCTTTTGGCATTACTTCCTTTGGAATTATTTTATACAAAGACTCTAAATCACTGCCATGAATATTTACCTAAAAAAATAATACATTATTTTCTTTTTTGTTTTAATTATTTTCTATTGTACTCTGTTCTTCATTTTCTCGTTCAAGAAAGGTTTAATCATCCCAAAAATTGTTTCAAAGTATCCAGGGGTGTTGATAAAATGAAGCCCTTTTATCCGGTTAGGATATGCTTCTTGAAAACACATCATTGCCTTTTTCGTTATAGTAGGAGAAGCCATATGGGCTAGGGTTACTCCTGTCATATCTTGAACTACTCGAACACCATTAATTAGTGGAATATCATCTTCCAATAACTACAAAATAAGACATTTTTGTTATATATTTTTGGCAACCCTAGAAATATGTTGGAGTTTTTTGCAAAATTTAAATTTGCAGGGATATCGCTTGGAATCTTTTCAATATTCGTAAAAGCCTAACAGAAACACCTACGTTGGAAAGCAGAGAACCTTGTAGGAATTTTACTTGCATTTATAGAAATACAGCTTCTACTTAATTACATTATAGTATTACATATAGTACAACACCTCAAATGGAATAGGGCCTCTAAGGTACAAAATTAAAATGAATTGACCTGACTCTATAGTCCAAGTCGTTCATCTTTCGAAATAGGCGGTGTTTACATGTTGCTAATATAGATGTATTTAGTAAAATTTTAAATATTGTCTTAATTGTAAAAAATTTTGTTTAATTTTCAATCAAAAAATGAAAATATTAAAATCCAATTTTAATTTTTCTAGAAAATTATATACCTATGGAAATATTTACAAAAGTAATGTGGTAATTCCATGCGGTGAAACCCTGCCAAACAATATTTCACTATTCTTATTTAAGAACTATCTTGTTCCGTGACAAGTTTTCTTGCATTTTAGAGGTACAAGATGCTTACAGCCTCTGCAAGAGAGTTTAAAGGTATATTTTTGTTTTAGGTGTACCCAAAGAAGAGATCGTCAAGATCGTAGAATCTTCAAGATATTCTGAAGGTAAGAATTTACTTACTGATATATCCATTAGCATCATATTAGCTTTAAGGACTTGTTGAAAAGATATTTTTTGAGGATCATAGATGCCTGTTCGTAAAAGGATAATTCTAGGCATATCCGCAGACCCTGAATTCCATAAAGGGAGGAATACACTAAAAAATTATAAATAAAACAATACAAATTTGCACTTGGTTTATGTTCATATAGTGACGATTGTTTCGACTTTTCGGACATTATTATTGTTTCATTTCAAATAACCATATTGTTGCAAATTAAGTGTCATAAAAATGTACTTACCCTTGTTTAACAACATCCATAACATCGGGGTGTAACGCATCTCTATCCTTAAAAAATTCTGGAATAACTGTTCTCATTGTATAGAACATATCCAATTTTTCTTTAGTTCTTTCCAAACTAAATTTACATCCTCTTAGAAAGGATAACAGCCACTGGTCATCTAAAATTTTAAATATGTAAGAACATTTAAATATTTTTTTCTATTTTTCTTACCAGTTCTAGATTTGATATGGGGTTGTTTCTTTAGCCACTCTTTAATATACTGAAGATCTTCTTCAATTCTTTGCGGATCTTCATTAATCTCATTCTTCGCTCGAATTTGAAGATCGTTGGAAAGCGGGCGAATTGGCATTGTCATAAACTAAAATATATATTTAATAGACTAGTATCTGTTAGTATATATATTTGCTAAGTAATAGACGAATAAAAGATTAATGATTTATTTAGTTATTGATAAGATAAGATTCAAGTGTTTTCATATCTTTGAATTGGCAGAAGTGAAAAACTTAATTAATTATTATTTAATAAAAATATAGAATAATACAAATTTATATTATAACAAATTTATTGACTAAATGTTGCAATATAATTACAAGTCATAATGATACCTAATATTTACAAACAATTTCTTACCTGGTTCACCACAAACTAACACAAAACAACATTATAATGTATAATTACAATACCTTTGGTACAAATTCGAATTTAATTACAAAATACTCTTCTTATATATACATGATGCAGGGTTTTTCATCGTTATTTTGTTAAATAAAGACACAGGATTTTCTGCTACTTAAATATTAATTAACACTGCATATTTATATCTTTAGTACTAAGAATAAAATTTGACAGCTAATAAAAATGATAAACACATTCATACCTTTAGTTTATCTCTGACACATGTGATATGTGTTGGCTATGTAATGTTACACTAAGACTGTGTAATGAAATACTAAATTTATATACGTCAATGTTTTTCGTGTATACTTTTGTCCTTCGAATTATCACTTTTTATAGAAATAGAAAAAGAAAATTACACCTTTCAATAAATTACAATTAGAAAAAAAAATATTATATTCTTCATTCGCTTAATGTGATCACATCAGGACAAGAGAATTTGATAACAATAACTGATTTGCGAAATACTAACACCAACCTTTATTGACTAAAAATGTATAAATATAAAATCTAACAATATAAAAATGAATATATACAATAAAAATACTAAAAGAAACTGAAATCATGATTACTGCAAATGATGTTTTTTATGTTGTCATTCATGGGCTGTCTGTTCTTCACTACAATCATAAGAATATCTAAATAATAGAACGTGGTCTGAGTTCAGGTTTTTCACATCTTTTATTGGGTAAAGGAATTTTGGAAATAGGGCCCATAATAATTTTTTTAGAATAGTATTTGTTTGCTCGTATAACTTCCAAATTTTCGTATAAATTTTCGTTTTCCTTTTCTGCAACAGGGACATTCTTCAAATTTAAGTTATCGTACAATTCTTCTCCTGTATTATACTCTTCTTTTTCTTCGTTCAACGCACTTTCGCCAATGAAACCAACGCGACTTCCAGACCGTTTTAAACTAGGATTATGTTCTAGATTTTTTAAAACAGGACTTTTTGGTTGTGGGCTTTTATCTGTGAAGTTAAAAATAGTTGTAGAAGAATCTACAGAAGGACTTAAATCGCTTTTTTTTCTTCTTAAGAAGCCAAATGATTGGGTGTTTCTTACGGGAGTCTCTTCTTCAAGTTGAGGTTTCTTTCTCAATTCTACAATAACAGGTTCTGATTTTGGCTCTGGGAGATCTTCATTTGAATAAAAGAAGTTGTCATTATTTAATGAAGCAACAGGTTGCGCTGGTTCTACTAACTTTTCTTTTGATTTTCTTGGGGGTTTTATAGGTGCTATGTTTTCTTGAGCCACCGATAATTTGAAGGAAGATTCTTTATGCAAATTACCTTGAAGAATAAAATTTTTAAAAACAAATTTATTTATAAAAGCATTTATAAGATTGATGAATTATTATATCTACAAGTAATTTTTTCAAGTAGCATTACCAATTTATAAATTAATTTTAATATTGGAACCAAATACATAGCGAGATCAATATGTCTAAAAAATTCAAAACAATTTTAATTGTTGTGAAATACTTAGATATAACAATTTCAGATATGAAACATGTATATATTAAACAATCTTAATTACTAATTAATTTATATATTTTGTTGTTTCAATAGATAATTTATCACTAAATTACAATAATTAAACAACTATAACAGAAAATCATTTATGAAATAATAAGTACTTTATCGATAAATAAATCAAAAAAAATAAATTATCATTCTATTTTTAACACAATAAAATCATAAACTTTTCACTAATAGTTTGCTTCGCTCGTCCTCTGCATTAATCTACAACGAAACATCCTATGTATAGTTCTAACAGAAAACAGAAATACAGGGAAATAATAGCGTGCCATTCTGCAGAGGAATATATTAATGTATATTGGTGTAACGTTGATATACCTTAGTCCAAAATATAGTAAAACCATTTTGATTCTCTAATCCAGGATGAACCATAAACACCGAAAGGAAATAGTTAAACTCAGTTTCAAAATTTACATTAAGAGGAAATTTCCGAATTCCTTAAAACTAATATTAAGTGTATAATTAATTTTGAATTGATTATTATTTATAAACCATAAAATGATCTGAAAACAAATACAATAAACTTATCCTGTCTTATTTTGTTTATGAATAAAATATTTTTTTATACCCATGTATGTATGTACTCGTAAATTATTTATATTAGTACCTATTAGAATTGTTTATCATAATAAACTAAACATTGTTTTTAGGAAAACAGATTATAAATAATATTTATTTCAACCCTGAAAATGGGTTACCTGGAGAGAAGGTCTAATGAAATGATTTTTCTAAATTTTGAAACAAGTTATGCCTATTTAAAAAAATTGAGATTGGATTTATATATTTTTATTTGATGGTTAAAATACGATAATACATTATTATGTATACATGTTCATTTTAAGTGGTACATTATTCCAATCTCGAGAACTATAAAAGCTACGAAGTCGGATAAATTAGCAAATAATTTCTACCTTATAAGAGTATTACAATGAGCATATTTATTTCAGACAGTGTTCATGGGGACTAATTTTTTTATTTTTAAATAGGACCATCTATTTTTTATTTGGTTATTCAATAAAAAAATATATTCCAAATTCAGTGAAAATATTTGCATACCCATTTTTCAGAAAAAAAAGGGTGTCAGGGACGATAAAATCCAACAAACATAAATTTATAAATTCTATTCAAAAAAACTTGTATAGAATCCTGCATATATAAAATAACACATTATATCTTAATTTTAGGCGTAAAATAGATTGTAATAAAATAGAACAAAAGTAAAATTATTAACATTCTAATATTATCTACTAATTATCAATTAAAAATTCACTATATTCAAAACGAGCGCTATTTTGATGACGTAACCCGTACGGCTAATGCATGCGCACAACAGTCGTAAAGAAGTAGTAGGGATGAACGATTGTCTTTACATACATATATCATTCGAAAGTTAATCTTAATAATTAAAATTTAAAAAAGAAATTATGACGAAACAGTAAATAAACAGCTGTTCTATTCAGAATTAGATCGTTTCAGTCATTCCTGACTTTTCTTTCTAAGCAGTGAGCTTGACGCCACTAAATATTACTATTTTTCACGATGGCTTGATGACTATATACTGTATTTTTTACAAAATATAGATTAACGTATAAAAAAATCGTAAACAACCCTATTGCCATCCAATGTCATTAACATATCGATAATAGCACATTTAATTTAGCAGTATTTGAAGAAAACTGCTATAAATCTTATGCATTTTTCTCAAAAAAATTATTATTGAAGAGTAGGCAAATATTACATTACTTAATTCAGAATAAAATTCTCTACCTAAGCAAATAAAAAAATATATGATTTCATTAAAAATAACAAATTTGGTCCCCGTAGTTTAAGAACCACTAATTGAAAAAAATATACTCATTGAAATAAATAAAAAATTGAAAAAAATAAAATATCAATAGTGTAACACTTAAAAGAACATTCCATGTACACAAAAATAATAAATTTTAAAATAAAGATAAGAATTGTGATTTTTTAAAAATTGGAATCTATGTCTCCTCTATACATGCAAATAATCATATTTAAATCATTATGTGTCAAGTCAAATAAATATATTTCTGTTTGAGTTATACTCGCATGTGGTTACAAATCAGTAATTTCGAATAAATGTGTTATACTGAGCAAAAAAGTTTAGTTAATCTGAGATAAAAATAATTTTTGAGATTAAGTTAGTTACTTAAGACCTTGCGTTTGATAACAACGAATAGATGATCTTAATTTACTATTTTACCTGTGCTTTTCGATATATTTTTCTGCACCAATATTGGTTGAGTGGATAAATTTTCTTGACTTGCATTTTGAAATATGCTTGGTATATTTAGCCTTGAAGATTTAACCACTGGTATAGATTTTTCAGACTTTTCTTCAACCCTGCCTTCCAGTTTTTCTCGAAGAAGTTGTCTTCGTTTAATTATATCTTCAGACATTTTGTAGCACTATACTCACATATTTGATATAAGTCGTTAAAAGGAACTGTTATCAAACTTTTATTTATTTATCAATACTGATAATTAATATTTTTAATTATAATAAAAACTAACATACATTGCAGTATTAAAATTATAAAAATTATTAAAAGAAGTAATTTTGTATTTTGGAACAACATTTTCATATTTTTACGAAAGTGTAATTTACGCATAAATCAACATATGTTATCTTATCAGGAATTTAAATATGTAAATAGAATTTTCCTTAAATGAACCATAGAAGTATTATATGAAATTATAATAATTTTAAATAATTTCCATTATTACCCTTGAAAAAATAGAATATAAAATCTGTTTCTTATTAATATGTATATAAATAAATATAATATTAAATTATTTATTTTCTTCTCTAATGCATCTTTATCGATATAATAATTCCGTACGCCTATGTGTTAAGTAAATATAATGCACCTTTCCACATATTTGATATAAAAATCATATCATTATTGTATAATGTAACGGCGAAAATGTATCTTCTGAAGTTCTTTATAATTCACGCATTATTTTCAAATTCAGGTATTTTTTAAAACAAAAATATGTTTGTAATATAAATAATATATTTTTAGAAACAAATACAGTTCAGATTAATAATGATGTAGAGATATTTAATAATACAAATAGTAGTGCTTTGGAAGATATTATGAATGGAGCTGTAGCAACTGAAGATATGTTTCCTTATATGGTAAGATGTCATAATATTAATTGAATTCTTATATTAAAAATTCTAGCCAAAGTTATCAAGCTTTTACTATCAATTAATTTAAAGATCACATATACGTTCCAATAATGACAGTATAAAATCTACTTTTTAAGTATTTCAAAAAAATTTACGAACTAAAAATCATATATTTATTATAAACTAAAGTCTATTTTTCGAGTTTATGTCACTGGGGTTAAAAGTAATTCATTTGTTTGTTATTTAGAAAAAACATAGATGACCTTGTACTTTTGTTGTTTATTGTGCATTTGTCATAGCCATAAATGACTGGTAGCTCGAGAAGTTTCTTTAACTAAAATAACTTGATTTTCTTTGTACTAATTTTATTATAAAAAGGTTAAATTCAATTTTTTGTTTAATAGTCTATTTAACAATTACAAGCCGTGCGATATTATTAATTACTCTTTTTTACACCTTTTATATATTACATAATATCATAATAGTGTTTAGATAAATATACTATATGATATACATATATAGGTATATAGATTTTAGTAATTATTTACTACAGTTTCGTGACTACTTATGCTTTACATATGTGTATCGTATAATATTTTATCTTCGATAGAATCTAAGATATTTCAAAATCTTTTAAAAATTAAATTTGGATTTCTAAATTAAATAACAAGTTTGACAAGAAAATGTTCACGTTAACTACGAATTGTTGTGAGATTATTTTTTAAAAATGTGTCAAATTTTGCGTGCATCGTAGTATTTTACTGGTTTCAGGATATTAATCCTTTGTTTACATAGTCATAAATAAGCAGGGTAACTAAGTCATAATTGTATCCCACGTAATTTTGACAAGTTAGGATGGTAATATTATTACCGTACAAATTTGTCAAAATAATATGAAATAATTGGATAATATACGCCAACCCAGTTCATTTTTATGCGACTGTAACGCCACCCTAAGGGGCAAAGTGTTGAAAAAGATAGGGTGCAGTTTCAAATTTTCGTTTATGCTAATTATGTAAAAATTTGCAGAAAATTAATTAAACAAACTCTTTTTTTGTGATAAAATATGGAAGTTATTATGCCCTATGGATTCTAAATAATCTTTTTAAGTATATTTCGTGTAAGCAAAGGTCGAAAATTATGTGAAGTCACGTAAGCGACGTTCATGTATAATTAGAAAATATTGTGATTTTAAAATAATTTCTTGTACATTTTGTAACTACTGATTGATTCAGGTATCGATTCAAACAAGATCAAGACAACATACATGTGGAGGTACTCTAATCACAAAGTACCATATTTTGACAGCTGCTCATTGCATCTTTAAAAAAATTCGAGAAGAACAGTTCAATCCCAATGAATTGCGTATAAGAACTGGGTCAATAAATTTACGGAATCCTCCTGATGTTCTAGCCAAAATAATATGGATAAAAATTCATAAGGGGTATCAAGAAATGCCTATAAACAACGATATTGCTGTCATTAAAGTAAGATATTTTTGTTACATTCTTACATTAATTGCAAAACATTGCAGAACTCTGTGATGAATCGTAATTTTTCATTCTGTGTGAATAAGAAACAACTGATTTACGTTGGTAAGCGTTACCTCTTTCTCATTAAATGAATATATATTATGCAGGAACTAAAGGTAATATTAGTAACCATTCTCCATTTGAGAGAACAGACCTCTATTGGGAGGAATTCTCCTCTCGTATTCTTATTACTAATCAGTTCTTCTTTAAAATTAGATTATTACTAAGTTTCATTATTCCTGGATTCCTGTTATGTAACTTAGAAAAAGGGAACAAATTTGCTCCTTATTACAACAGAAAAATCTATTCCAGTACTCGAAAGAATTCGGTATTCGCATTTAATACGAATTGTATTCGTTCTCGCTTTCTAAATTATAAAGCCGAGGGTTCAGTTTAAAAATTGTATTCTACAAATTCAAATAACAATTGTCATGTTAATAATATGCTATTACTTCATGACATGATTGTGATTATTTTTTTTGTTAGTCCATTGTTCTGCTTTTTACAGGGTGACCAATAGCAAGTGACAGGAACTCAAATTTTATTCCACGGAAATAAATGTTAGCATTTACATTAATAGGCATGTATTATTATTATTTTTTGTTCTGTGCTTGTCAATGTTTCATATATCGCTAGAAGTATAGTATTGTCAGTCACGTAACTATCACTTGCTATTGATCACTCTGTATATCAAATGTTTCATGGATTGAGTGGTTAAAGAACCGGTTGATCTATATTGGTAAGCTACGTGATCTTCGAAGTAATTGAATGGGTAATCACACAACAGCCCGGTATAACCGCTGTCGACTGACAATTTGCTCTTAACCACGAGTAAAATTGTTACAGGCTAACACCTGTTAGACCTAAATTAGAATTTATTGAAATGGATAATCTTTTAATAGAAGATATAAAGGTGTTCATTTTAAGTGGTACATTATTGCCGTCTCAAGAACTATAAGAACTACGATGTTGTTTAAATTAGAGAAACAATTTCTATTTTAAAAGACAATATTAATCAGCATAAAATTACTTTTTTCAACCAGTTATTGTATGAAACTATAAACTATGGGGAGCATCTTTGTTATTTTAAATGGGACCATATACTTTTTAGTAATACTCTAAATAATACGTACGAATTATGAATATTTTATATTAATTAAACCTTTTTTATACTCCTCCATAAATATATCTCCATTATTTAAATTTTTTCGATTATATAGAGTAGACATATTTAAGAAGAGTAAAATATGGCTCATAATTTAGTCTTCTTGGTCCATCAATTATTCACGTTCTTTAATTTACAAACTTGATCCAGAGTTTCATTTAAATATCCTTTTGGTTGTTTCATATATACCCTCATGTACTACATCTCTGTTTAAATCAGGGCATGTAACCGGTTAAAAAAACCGGTTAATAAAAACCGGTAACCGATATTTTGAACGAAAATTGCGAACTTTAACCGTAATTTTAACCGATATTTTTCAGGCAGAAAATACCGGTAACCGTTAACCAAAAAGAAAATAAACCGGTTTTAGCGAACATTAACCTTTATTTTAATATGATTTAGCGAGATTTTTTTTTATATATATCTGTGTTTTCTATTTGTATTTGAACATGAGTCATGACAATTTTTACAATTAACATTTTATTGAAGAGTCATAAATGTATATAGTCTCTTCGGCCGTTAAGGTTACTTAAAAAGTCCCAAATAAATACGGCCTTTGTCAACACAGGCAAGTTTAAAATTGAAAAATGACCCGCGTTTTTTTGATGATATTACGGGAATTTTTGTGAATATTCATTAATTAAATTGCTTTTTTTTAATTGTTATATTTTTCTCAGTTGGTAATTGTTTAAAATTATTTTTAATTAATTATTCTGTAATTTTTTTTAATCAAATTTTTATAATTAATTTGTTTTAATTATTTTTAATTATTTTTTTAACCGATATATTAACCGGTTTAAACCGGTTTCCAATTTTCAAAAACCGGTTTTCGAACTAAAACCGTTATTATTGTAACGTTCTCTATAAGGGTTAACCGTTAACCAGTATTTTTTTCGGTTACATGCCCTGGTTTAAATATACAAAATAAAGATCGTATTGATGACCTAACATGGTTTTCTTTTCAGCGATTGTTAGTAAAATTCGAAGTGTAAATGGTTTTATATTTTATTACAGGTGCAAATACTTCATCATATTTTTTCGAATTAACTTCTTAATAAACTATGCGAGTTTTAAAACGATTTACGTTTTCAGCAGTTTTGTCTTGTCGTAAACTTGTTATATTCCATGTTTTATTTCGTTCCATTGCCTTTATTTCTTCATTCATTGCTTTATACCATTCTTCATTTCTTGTTTTCGGTTCACTTATATTTTCTCTTTCTTTATTCTCATTTTGGGTAGGTGGTATTCCTTTGTTAACTCATTCTAATTTTTTTTCTTGCATAATAATGTAATTTTTGCATCACTGCTTTGTCTTGTTCTGCTAACAGGTGAAGCAGGAGATATATTTTCAATATCTATTTCCTCTTGTACAAACCTGTGTTATTTTAATTCTGTTTATTTTCATAAACTACTTCTTCAATAAACTATACATTTCTGTTTATTATTCTTTTAGTTTCTATATCTAGTAGTCTGCAAGCTTTTGATCCTGTTTCGTAACCCTTGAAAATATTTTTTTCTGCATTTTTATCAAGTTTTAGTTTGATGTTAACATATACGTTTTTGTACCAAAAGTTCGAATACACTTGAAATACAGTTTTTTTTTACCATCTTTCATGTTTCTTTAGTTGATAATATATTATGTAAATGGTTTGCTGTATGAACTACTTCACCCCAAAATTGTTTTTCTAAATTTGCTTCGCTTAACACGCATTTAGTCATTTCTATTAAATACTTGTTTTTCTTTCTGCTATTCTATTTTGAATTTATTGAACATATTCTTTAATTTTATTTATTACATCTGATTTGAATTATATATAACTATAAATCTACTGAAGTCATCTATTAAAGTTAAAATATATATTTTCTTCCTTGTAGTATATCATTGTTTTATCAGCAAATAAATGCTTTTCTTTTAGATGTGATTTGAGATTAATGAATAAAGTTCGGTCGCTGCACATGTGCCCGAATCAATATACCACGTATTTTTCAGTTTATCCATATTACAAACAAAGCAAGCATGTTAATTAGAATCTACAAAATTAACTTTACTCTCTACAATCTTTCTACAAAATACATTAAAAACACTTTTTTCTATAGCAGATGTTAAAGTGTAAGGGCCGGTTTTTCAATCTCTGGTTAAAGTGTCGGTTACCTTAACCATCGGTTAACAGAAAAATATCGCATCGAAAAACTGATGTAAGTTGTCAAAAATACACATTATTTACTATTTCGATGCGATATTTTTCTGTTAACCGATGGTTAAGGTAACCTGCACTTTAACCAGAGATTGAAAAACCGGCCCTAATTTTATCAACTCAAAATAGTGGATAAAGTAGCACTTTAACCGCAAGGATAGATAAAGTAACACTTTAACAGCAAGGGTAGATAAAGTACTTTAACTTTTGTTTATTAGAAGTACATTTCCATAACAACGCACACTACTGACATTTTAAAATTGTTTTTAAATTTTAATTTAATTTTTATATTTCTTTTCTCTTCAAAACCTGCTATAGAAAAAAATAGATTTTTATACACGACGATAAAATTAAATTATCGACTCGCGAAAAATAATAAATACTTTCCGCTTGTCGATAAAATATTATTTTATCGTCTTGTATAAAAAATAACTATTAATCAATTATTTCGTAGCATAAATAATCAAAATAATATATAATCAATAAATTGTTGCACACTATCAATACTTATTGTTTTCTTTCTTGATAGAGAATTTTATTCTAAATTTAATGATATAATATATGCAAACCCTTAGACAACATTTTTTTTGGAAATATGCATGATCATATTTATATAAGTTTTATTTAAATACAAGAGAATGTGAAAACAGTAATTTTGGAACAAAAAAAAATATGTATATTGTAATAGTCTTGCAAAGTTGTTTTCTAATTTAACCGACCTCAAAGCCCTTTATAAATAGTAGGTATTAGAGTTCATGGGTCCCGACTACAGTTTTCCAATTTTTTAGTAAATAACTACAAACCTAAAATAGGTGTCAATTACACCCTTAAAAACATTATCAGCGAATTCCTCGCCTGAAACTACCTATTTGTACAAATTTTAATTTTAAAATTCCTACTAGTAGAGCCACAATTCCAGATTGAATATTAGCCCCTGATCACATAACTAACTAACTAATTATTATGTGATCAGGGATATTAGCCAATAGGAATCCATATGACTGGTATAATAATGCGCGTCTCGGGGTATACCGGGGATCCTGAGACATTAACCCTCGCACCAGGGAGACAGCAGGCCTCTGCCTCTGGGCCTTTTCTCCGCCTTCCAGGGTATCTGATGCCCTGAATGTGATCTAGTTCAGCCGGTCGGGAGTTGAAGCATATTTAGCTGCTCAGGTTTCTGTGAGTGAAGAATTAGAGCATTCATATGTGTTTGCTCTTATTCTAGGTCTACTAAAACCAGAACACATTCTGGTGGGTAAGGGATTAAAGTATTTATAAACGCTTGCTCATTCTTGGCCTGGTGAAGAGCACATTCTGGTTGCTCTGGATTGTGCTCTGGTTTCAGTGGACCAAGAATCAGAGTAGAATATAAATACATTTTACATTTTTGTTGGGATTTATTTTTTCTTGCAATATTATTATTTGATTTTGGTCATTTGTTCGAGATAGCAATAGTATACCACTGAAAATAAACACATTTAACGGATGAAAAACACTTTTTTTTTAAATCGGAATGGAAATCCCCATTTGTTGACTAATTTGAGTCTTGAAAGTAAAATTTCCATGACTAGTCTTGAAAGTAAAAATTTTCATGACTAGTCATTTTTACTTTCTACTGTCCGTAGGAACAAACACAAATAACAGGAATACCTAACAATTTTTCAAAAACTTTATTTTTATTTTTTATTTTTTAATAATAAAATTTGTTTATTTGTTTCCTAGTCATGACAACGTTTTCTAAAATTTGTCACAGCTCTTATGATTTATGCAAACCTAATTTTTTCTATAATTTTAAGCTTCTATAATTACCGATTTAAAAAAAAATAAAATACATCACGCGTCATAAAAATGTCTCTGCTTGACTCAGAGGCTTTGAAGAAATGCTCGGACGCTGCGCATCCTCGCATTCTTCAAATAAGCCTCCTCGTCTGCAATGAAACATTTTCATGACTTGTAATGTAATATACTATTATTGTTTATCTATATAATGGGGCAATGAAAATGATAATAAATAATACTTCAATAATTACCTGTGGATCAAAGAACAACATTCACGTCGTATATTTGTTTGTCACTTCATTATTATAGAAATAGAAAAAAATATTTTAATTTTATCACAGAGTTTTTCAATGATTTGCTTGATTTTGCGATTTGTGTCTGTTCTATTTTTCTTTACTATTTTTTTTAATATAGGTAGATCGAGAATTAATCTCCGACGACTCTAAACTTCTTCCCTTATCTTCTTCTTTCATCAGACCCACTTCGGTGCAGGGCAAATGCACCACTGTTGGTTGGGGCCGATTAGGTCCCTCTCCGTTTTCATTTGGTCTTGATTCTTCGCTAAAATTATCCAATTCTTCATTAAGCATTTCTGACACAACAGAAAATGCTTATGTATCTAATTCGACTTTAACAGTTCTTTACACAAGAGGATATGATAACGAATCTTCAGAAAGTACAGAAGAAGAAATTGTAGCAGGAGATATAGTTTTAAGGTATACATTATTGCCACTGCAAAAGGCAGAAGAATGTGCTAAGGATTACGAAGCAGGCTTAACAGATGACGTTATTTGTGCTGGAGAAAGAAATAGTGGGACAGACACTTGCAAGGTGAGAATAAAGAATAAATACTAGTATGGTATTCATATTTATTAAACATAAATGCTACATTCTGTTACATGGGATTATCCCATAATTTCTGTTTTATTTTTTCCTGAAAGTCTACCGGCTACAATATAAGTAAACAATTTTTTTCATACTATTTGTGTATATTGTTTTCTCGATATAATGTTTTGAAAATAGCCTTCGATTTCAAATTTTAATAGACTGTCATTTACCCAAATGTTATGAATCACAATGATTCAGCTAACTCTTGCGGACGAAATTGATGTAAACCAAAGTAGCTTATATATTCCTGTTTACATGTAATTTCAATTATATTTCGTGCATACAAATTTATAGTTATACACAATAAAATATTTACACAAACAAAATTGATTAGAACATTCTACGTACTTTTCCTGTAAAAGCTATATAATTTTAGATTAGTATAGTCTGAAGTGTAACACATTTTATGTTTTTAACATCTGCATATATAATAATAATGATAATAATAATAATAATAAATAATTAAAGAAAAACACTCGGTTTCTTACACAAAATATCTTTATTGTACAATTTCGACTGTTATGCCATCATAAGAAGAACTAAATACAGAAAATTACAGCGGTGCACTTATACTTAAGTTGTCTTTGGAAAATTTAGGGATAACAGTTTCCAAACTAGGAATGAATACCATCTAACTGTTCATTCGTAAGGGGTGTATTATTGAAAAAAGCTTTCCTAATTTCATAAGATTCTAGGAGAAGCAATATATATATATATATATATATATATATATATATATATATATATATATATATTGTTTTCTAAATATTGACCTATGTAAGTTGCAGTTGTTACAACTGATTTTATAAATGCCAGAATTGGATTCTCTTGAAAAATTTTTATTATTTATTAAAAAAGTCTTTAAATTATTGTTATTAAGAAACCCAGAATTAATATTTAGTTTCTTTAAATTGTATGCAATCTTATCGCTAGGTGGTTGATATATTTAAGTTTTTGTAGACTGTGGTATCTTTAGTACAACCTGGAGTATAAAATTGTTTCAAGAGGAACCTTTTACATATTTTGTAGACTAACTTGTCAATTACATCTATGCTGTAACCGTTATTCATAGCTATTGTATAGATAATATTTAATTCTAATTGATAAATTTTGGCAGTTAAGGAAATTTTTATTAATCTCTCAATAAAAGAGTAGAAAGCAGTCATTTTAATGTTAAAAGGCTGATTTGAGTTAGCAGAAATAACAGTATTAGTGTAATAATTTTTTCTTTAATTTTTAAAAACAAACTTGTTATCCGGATGATATTAAGTGAGGTCCAAAAAATTAATAGTTCTTTGCTCCTTTATTTCAATTGTAAACTTTATATTTTTATCTATGAAATTTAATAAGTTAAGCAAGGAATTTAGCTGCCTGCCTGAATCTAGGAAAAGGCAAAGTATATCATCGACATACTTGTACCAAAATTTATTGTTTTTTTATTAAATGTGTATTACTGTTCAACAAATTGTCTTCAAAATGGTACATAAAGACAACTTAAGTATAAATGCACCACTGTAATTTTCTGTATTTAGTTCTTCTGATAATGGCATAACAGCCGAACTTGTACAATAATGATTATCTTTTATTATGTGAAACAAACCGAGTGTTTTCCTTTAATAATTTATTTATCTACAATGTTTGACCTAGTGCCAACAGCTTCTTCTACAGAGTTTAAGAATTAGATTAGTTATTGAACATTGAGCTGTATTAAAATTAAGGAAGTAAAATTAACGAAGAACTAATTCTAACTACTTCAATGTATAAAAATGGGATTTCAAAAATTTAAAATTTGATTTGCCCCGATTTCCGAAGGGCCCCGTAGAACCACGTTTATACTTTTTTCTAATGACACCAAATTTGGTTTCTTATGTGCGAATTTAATTTTATTCAGGTTAATAATCAACGATAAAATCTGATACTATATTTATAATCGGTTATTTTCATTGTTTCATAACTGCGCTGTATCCTTTATAAATACTAGGCTGCGTAGGACTCGAGCAGGTGCATTACTACCCCTTGGAGCAATAAAATTGTATTTGCTTTGCTACTTTGAACTTACAACGGTTATTCTTATTCTCGATATACCCAAATACACAGAGATATAAATTATAAACTGCTCGGATCTCTAAGGTTATGGCCATAATTATACCCCACCGAGGGTAACTATATGCAAAAAATTTGTGGGAGTAACAAATCTAAGGAAGTTGCATTTAAATTGTTTAATTACGTACTAAAAATACATAAAATTACAAAATACATTATAAATAAATAACTAGATAATAATTAATAATAGCAAGCTGATACATTTATATTATTTTTAATATATGATGCATTAAATGACATTTAAACCCTGACTGACAGGTACTGATCTATCCCGTTTAGTTGAGATGTACCCAAATATTAGAAATATTAATAAGTCATAGCCTTAGATATCCGAATATAATATACTTGATTCATTTGTAGTTTTAAAAGGAATTTTCTGTCCGTATAAATATTTAATATAAAAAAGGTGAAAAATTCAATTTGAGAAGAGAGATTAAATAATTTGGCAATTTTATATATACACAGTAATTTTTCTATTTTTTTAAGGGGCCCTTATTTTCTTCTGCGCCCAGGGCCCCGACAGATTTAAATCCGCCATTGATACCGTTGATTGAAAAATATATTAATAGGCAAGTCCGTATATTTTTGCGTACGTCTGTTTTGGAATCAGATTAAACATACCTACAAAATATCAGAAAAATAAAAATGTTTTACATATTTACTGATTTTTTGTACTGATTAAAGTAGTTTTTTCAACTATTCATTGGTACTTTTTATTACAAAACTAGTTTGTGTTATTAATTATTGACGGTTGCTCTATTTTATATTTAACAGAAACGCCTGATATTAACCCAAATGCAACCAGTCTCACAGTTATGTAGGTGAAACGAATTCTCCTATAAGCTTGCATATCTATTTATTTTTAAATCAACGATAATATTAACTTCGTACTGAGAACAATGCTCGCTTCGAAAAACCATTGGATTGTGCGCGACAATACAGGAATACATATATTAACCATTTATGTAAATAAAATTATTACATTATTAATAATAATCAGTGTAAGTTCGATTCCAAAAAGTAATACAGTTGATTTGTTAAGGATCGTCGGAAGTGGAATGGGTTCAAGTTAAAAAATCAACTCTTCATGTGCATACGTTTCGGTGTTTATTACACCTTCATCAGTGCTACAAAAAGAATACAAATGTATTTGATTAAACAAACAACACACTGAATTATATTACACACCTGTGTGTATTTTACGACAATTCACAGGTGTGTAATATAATTCAGTCTGTTGTTTGTTTAATCAATATATTTATATTCAAATTAGTGTATTACATGAATATCTTTGTATTCTTTTTGTAGCACTGATGAAGGTGTAATAAACACCGAAACGTATGCACATGAGAGTTGATTTTTTAACTTGAACCCATTCCACTTCCGACGATCCTCAACAAATCAACTGTATTAATAATAATTACTCTGAATATTGTTTCCTTTGTTATATAAAAAACCCCCCTTCCTTCTTAAAGGAATGTGTAATTTAAAGATAGCCCCTAAATAATATTTTTACAAAATTTTCCCTTTTATTATTATAAACTTAAATGAAATAGAGAAATATTTAAAACATGTCTGTTCTTCCAGCTCTAATAATTTTATTTGTTTTCTTTGTTTTAAAACAGCTAAACAATAAAACATTGTAGTTAAATTTATATAAAATACTTGTACTTTGAATCATAGTACATTTGTAAATAATTCTATTTTCTCCAACGTTTTATGACTTTCAATTGCCAACGATTTATAATCTACATGATATATTTTAACAGTTAAAGATGTGTACGATGATAATCAATTAAAATATTTGTCTAATTTTAATCGCATAAACACATCCTGAAATATGATCTTGAACATTAAATTAGTAGTATCTTATTTTGTATCTTTATGGTAATAATAGCACTTGAAATTTGAACCACATAGCAGATAAAATGTTACAAATAGCACTTTTTTTCTTATTACACAAAGCTTAAAAGTTGCCTATTTCCCGTAATCGTGTATTGTAAGTATGAGAATTTCTTTTCTCACAGTTCTTAGCAACGCTGTTTACAAGAACTAAATTATTCTTCCGTTCGAAATTATAATTGTGCATAATCATTTTGTTCCTCTTATGACAAATAGCTATTTTTACACCTGTTACACAAAGTTATTTCTATGTTGACTCAAAGATATTTGCAACTCATATTAAAAAATTAACCAAATACATTTTTTTCTTTAAAGGGAGATTCTGGAGGTCCTTTAATTTGTGACGGAAAAATCGAAGGAATTGTATCCTTTGGAGATGGTTGCGAGAATCCTGAACACCTGGGCGTATACACTAGAGTATATATTCATTTAAAATGGATACAGCAACAAATCCAGACAAATTCAGAACAAATTGTACAAAGAAATTTGTATTTTGTATTACTATGTATTATTTTAATTATAAATATTTAAACCAATAAATAATTATTTGTGTAACAAAGCTGTAAAAGATATATTTTTTGACCGAATTTGACGTTTCAGATTAGGTTAAAAAAGAACTTTTAAGTCAAGGTGCAGTCAACATTTTTTAGGCAATTATAACAAAAAGTGTAATTGAATAAAACAACTTTTAGTTCTATAATTATTTATTTAATAAACCCAACGTTTCGGTAGCATAAACTGCTGCCTTCTTCATGGTAATGACAATTACAACAAAGCAAGTAAACAAGTAACTGAGAAAAGAATTACAACATATTATATTATTTTTATATATTAAAAAGTTGTATTATTCAATTTTCAATAAAATGTAAATTATTTGTTATTATCAATTTGCTTAATACTTACGTATTATTTATTCAAATATTTACTTTTTGTGCTTTCTAATATTCTTCCCATCCATTCTTATCCTGTAACTGTATCATCCAATATCTCGTTCATGCTTCTTTCTTCCATTGATCCACAATACGCATAGACTAATTACTAATGTTTCTATCTTATTGTTAACAAATTTGGCAATTTTGTTCCACTTTTATTTTTTATTTTTTATTACCATTTTCTGCATTACTGTATCTAAACTGCGCGATTAATTTTAATCTTCCTCTTATTTCTTCTTAACGTGGAAAAATAAACGTGATAATACTTTTGTATTGTTGATTATAGCTCGATTCTGTTATCCTATTTACTTGATCCCGCCTTTAACTTTCTTTATCAGTGTCTAACACTCTTCCTTGTAACATTTCTTCTCTTTTTCGTTGTCTTTTCACTTCTATTGAATATAACTCGTTTCTCTCCTAATATTTTCCCATCTATTTCCCATTTATAATTTTATTGGTTATTTTTTTGCCTTTTTTGTAGGTCTCTCCAACACTCAACTAAAACCGTCCCTTTTCTTCCATCCTTATTTTTCCTTCATATTTCCTTGATCTCTTGCCAGTCTTAATTCCTATTCTGTTCCTTTGGTTTCTTTTAGAATTATATATTTTTGTGTTTGTATTTTTAATCGCAATATCCAACGCCAATATTTGGCATTATATATTTTATTCTAGGGTTTCTTGTTCCATCCGGTATAAAATTATGAAGCGTAGAGTATTATACTTAAAAAAAATTCTCTCCAATTCCATTCCCTATATTTGTGCTATTGATAAATTTGCTTTTTTTGACATGTATCCCTCTTTCGTTATTTCTTCGAAAATTATATCCTAGATATTTATATGTTTTGATTATTTCTAATGTATTTCCTTTCAATTTCTAGTATTCTACGTTTTCTCTTCCTCCGCCTTTTCTAAACAAAAAATTCAGAATAAGCAAAATGGATACTGATGTAATGTAGAACAGAGAGGAGAGTAGTTTTCCTTGTTTCTCACATCTGCCTCTTATTGTAAGACCAAAATTCTAATTTCGCGCATGTGTCTCTTGAGTTGAAAACTATTCTAATACGTAGACTTTACAGTCTACTGTAATATTTATTAAAAATATAACTACCCATATATAAATGCAAATACACGGTTTCCCATTCCATGAAGTTGTAATATACTACTACGTAAAATTAAATTTTTATTATGTTACTTACTACATTACATTAGTTGTTAGATAATTTACTAAAAATAATTTAAGTTTTCTTAGTTGCGGCGCTAGATATTGTAGATTTCAGAGGCTCAGCCATTAAGTAGTACATCATAAATTTAAAAAGAGGTTTATTAAAGTATAGCCCATCAAACGATTCCTTACATTTTTCTCGATTTTGAACGAATTTTTTTTCGTCGAGGTCGTATTTTGGCCCATTAGAGGTCTATGTTCGAAAAAACTTATTTTTTGGTGTAACTTTATATGGAAATATCTGGAGAACGGTAAGAGATAAGTAATATTTTTTGGAAGTTTATAATCAGCTCAACAATATTTATCCAAAATATTTGAAGAAAAAAGTTCTCGAGCGAATAATTAAAATTGCGGTTTTCATGTTTTCCTCATTTTCCATCGAATATGCAGAAAAAATATTTTATTATGTAACTTTCCCCTTTAGAATCAACTAGTACCTATAAACGACTCATTGTAGAGATATTCCCAAAATACACATTTTTTTAAATGTAATTTGAGAGCATAAATATCAACAACGAAAAGACATAATTAAATTATGTTCGTAAATTTTAATTCAACGCATCAAGTCTATTAATATGCATTATTTTCAAAAACTAAATTTTGTATTCACAAATATTTTTTTTATTAATTTTAAAAATTAAACATTTTAGAGTGAAGAACTAAAAAATGTAACTTTTCATATATAATTCTTATTGGAAATAACGTGAAGATGTAGAAAGAATTTTTATTTTTTAAATGATCCATCAGTTAAACAGAAAATTATTGTGTTTTGTGTACTGTGTATAAAACCCATTGTTAACTCAAGAAGTAAAGGATTTTGTAAAATTTTGTGTTTTTCTTTAATCTTATGGTAATAAAATTTCTACAATGACTCGGGATAATTTCTCAGTGGCTAGAGCCACTGTAAAAACAGCCTAACGGCGCCACTATGCTTTTTGCTATGTTACTTATAAAGTAAATTATTTCCCTAGAAATGTAATAGAAATTATTAAGTACCATCGTAAAGAAAAAAATATAAATATTTACATTACGAGCAGCGTGAAATAGTATTTTACATTTTTAGCAAGGTAAAACAGTTTTTACTGGTGATAGGAAGAATTGGCAAACCGTTGAAGCGGACCGGCCATCACCTCCTTGAAATTGTAAAACTTTGCGTATATTGTACAATAGTTTTTTGTTATTCACTTGTAAATAAAATTAAAATTAAAACCAAATTTAACAGTTACTAATGTTATCTGAAAATAATAGCAAAACATAATTTTAGTAAAGTAAATAATGCAACATAATTGAACTAACTTGTAAAAGTTTTACAGGTTAGTTTTTTGATATTATTCTCCCAATTCAAATAAACGATGGTTTACAAGTGAGAAACATATAAAAATATTTTCTTAACACTAAAAATTCTTGTGTACCTCCACAGCATTTTTGCTATTTTTACCCGAGAAATGCATTTCAATCTGTGGTATTTTTGTGGAGTCGTGTGGTTCGTTGTCCACAATTATAACTGATATTGATTCTACTGTTTATTTTAGGAAATGTCAAGGGGGTATTTATGTTTTTATTTCATATAATGTTAATTGTGTCGTAACTCATACATTGAATATTGATTTTCCATAAGGATAGATTGAGTTGAAAAGATTAAATATAAATAAATATAAATGGGGTTTGTTGTCTAGTTATGTACATAGGTTTTGGTTATAAAAACCCGAATTTTAGTCCGGCATCTACCATCTATTTTCCACATAAAATGCACTCTCCACACCAGCTAGAGAGCCTTGAAGGTGATGTTTTGTATACGCCCTCTTTGAAATAAATTTATCAATATCAATATCGAAATCGAAATCTGCGATAAAATAGATTGGCACACCTAGTAATTGGTAATAAACCAGGACTGATATATTTATTTATATATACTCGAAATAGATAAAAATGAATATTTATGTTTGCGTGTGTACGTGTTTACAATTTTGTTAAAAATACATTACCTAAAATTAATTTTTAATTAAATTTTCCAGAACCGTAAATTTTTAAAAGTAGTTTTAGCAAAATAAATTTAAAAATAGGTGTGCGCAAAAAATTAATTTTGAAATTTATAGATAATTAACTTTCACGGCCAGAAATTAATTAATTTAAAAACACTATAAATAGCAAACATCTTTAACAGTTATAATTATTTTATTAAAAGTGCATTACTTGTAAAAATTGTTGCATGTTAAAGAGAATTTAATTATGAATCACATACAATGAGCACTGAATGTAAAAGTCTTTAATCAGACACCATTGAAATGCAATTTGAATTACAACATTTCTTTTTTATTTATTTGATCACTTGATGTCTTATTCTACAGTTTAAATAGTACTTATTTTTCAATTATTTATTGTAATTCGATACAATTATTATTTTCAAATTGGTTTCGTTCCACTGCACTATCTGCATTGGTCGCAGACCATTGAACAAAAAAAACACGTTACCTAACAGAACCAAAAACCGGAACGTCTTCTGACCTTCAACTCTCGCTTTTTAGACATTCATGTACGAGTACATCTGCAGATGCAATGACTAACATACTGGTAGCAGAAATTCCCAACGAAGAAATTATTTCCTGTCAAAGATCTGGTTCTGTTTAAGAATATTTTAATTTGTATAAAATCTTGTAGCAATGAAACAGGTTTCATTCAATATTAAGTATGCGAATTTTAATATTTCCTTAGGATTTCCCAAATGACAGGAAAGTTGTTATTATGAGGCATGTGGACAACATGGTTTAACCTACTATTAAATAATACAGTTATGTTTTACTCATCCAAAAATACTGTTTAAATTATGTTTCATAGCACAGCTACCACAAAGCAATTCACTGGTCTACAATTATTTCTTGTTTTTCTTGGACTACTTAAATTGTCTATGCATTTGTTTTATGTATAAAAGAAGAAAATGATCCTGCAAGCACTAAATTGGTTCTACTTTTTTAACTTGTTATTGAAATTCAATATCTCAATATTTCAAGAAATAAATGAAAAAATACTTAAATTAAAAAAAATATGGTTTGAAGTACATCCTTTTAACCCTTTTGGTTCTTATTCTATTGAAAAATGTAAAAGTTTTGGCATTTTGAATCAATATAATACTTAAAAAGATAGTGGGTTATAATTCAGAAAAAAATACAGAATTTTTGCTTTACTAAAAAAATTAAACCAATTTTGAAATTCGAACGCTATTTTATATTTTGTTACCTCGAATCCTATTGTAAATAATGTTCATTTGTCTGACGTAAAATAACTGTACGCCAGTGATAGGCTGATAGGCAATGCCTAAGAAGAACTAAATAACTTCAAGAAATCTTATTATTATTCTGGAGTCTATGTGGCAGACTTAGTAAGTGTATTAAGGTAAGGGTTGCCTGACAAAGTTCTCGTTAACTATCGGACAGATTAAATTTATCAGGCTGAAAGTATAGAAAGAAAACGAGTTTTTTAATATGAATTTATCTGGCTGATCAGTAACATAACAACCATATTTAATTGTCAACTCTCACGTTCATAATAATTTTGACATATATTTGCTAAATTTTGCTATGTTCTTAATGTAAACAACTGTCATGTTAAACAAATTTTGTATGTTGTATTAATTTTAAATTATTATTGTTATTATTATTATATATTATTATAGTATTAAAAAATATCAATGGTTGACAGTTTGAATCGGTGACGTTTGAACGAGATAATTGCAAAACTTCCGCAAATAAAATTTTGGTTTTTAATTTTAAATATATTAACGAAATATTATATGCTACTTATAATTTTGTATACCTATTAGTAAAAAACGGAGTAATATTTTCTACATTTTGTAATAAATACATTACTGTATTTTTACTAAATGTAATATCTTTTGAAAAAATAATTATCACACCAGAAATTAAAGCGATCTGGTTGACATCTTACAACGTAAAGTCCCCTATACACCAAACTAATAAAATATATTAGTTCTTCTTCCTCGTCGCTCTCGCAAAATACATTATACTAATTCCATATTTTGATAACATATCAAAACCTATTTTACATTCGGCCATATTCCGAGCAACTTCGTAAATTTATCTTACTGGCAAAATTTTATCGGCAGCATAACTTATCAGACACTTATCACGACATTAAAAAACAGACTCTAATTCGAACATCTGGAAATCATATAATATCTATTATTTTATCGAATAAGCAGATTTGAGACACCAAACAATTGGTAATAGAGGCATGAGTCAGTCAGAAGTTTAGGTTTCGGTTTAGGCCAGTTTCGGCCACAGTTTTCGGTTTCAGCCCAAAATTGGCTGAAACTAGTATTCGCGTTAGTAACAAATACTTCTTGAAAAGATTGCTTATTTGATTGTGATTATTTGTGATATTTTTAAGGTGGTCGCAGGTAACTAAAGTCATTACTTTTGCTTAGTAAAATAAAAATAAAAGGATTTTATAATAAATTGATTTAATTTATAATCGAATACATTAAAATGTAAGAAAAACAATAGATTTCCGTGTTTAATAAAAGTTTAACTAAATTTTAACTTCACTATATTCTACATAAGTTTCGGTTTCGGTTACGTTTTCGACCAAAACTAGAAGAGGAGCCGAATATTCGGTTGAGGTTTATGTTTCGGCTAAAAATAGTGTTTCGATCGGACACTATTTGATATATTTTATTAAAAATAAATAAACTAAAATCAGTAAATCCTAATTATTTTCTTCATTTCAATATTATTATTTTAAAGAAGTTTTATGCATAAAAGACATGTAGGTACTTGGCATGGTACCAATTTTTTCTTGTTAAGTTGAATATATTTTGATTTCTTTGGCTGTATATAAACCACATTCATAAATAGCGTTATAAAGAAGTGTTTTTAATTTAAATTTCCATAATGTATGATTTTTAATATTTATTTAATGTTATATATTAATATATTCAGGCTGTACTTAATAAATGCTACATTTTTAAAATTTTATAGCTTTATGATTTTAGAACGTAGTGTTATTAACATATTATTAATTTTTGAATTTTTCGACTAGGAAGATCATAACTGGATAGTTCAATCAAAAATGATACATAAAATAAAACAATAATATATAAACAAATATTTAAGTTGTACATCACAAATTTTAGATAAAAAAATCATTTAAAAATTATATACAATTTAAATACAAAGGTGTTATATTTGTGTTATAATTTATTAATTAAAAAACTTCACCACAATGTCCACCGCGAATTTTCCTCTTTCCCAATTTAATCATCCCTTCCTTTCTGATAAGATAAGTGATGTATATATACCCACACATACATCGATCCACACACACTTACACACCCAATCTTCAACCTTGCGACGTACTCACAGTTTGTTTATTGTGCGCGCGACTCTCGAAGCGGTCAGTTCACAGTGCTCCCGTGAGAATGACGCACCAAGCCTTCGAAAACGCCGGCCAACAGCCCGGCCTGGAGATCTGGAGGATCGAAGTAAGTTCAAACAGAAAAAACAAAACAGAAATTGTAAAAACATAACTTTATATACTTAATTAAATTCAATAAAAATAGTTGGAACCTATTCGAACGAACATCATCACTATAAAAATAAAGTCACACTTTGTTATTTCACTATTTAGTGTTATTATCGCTTTATCCTTTCAGACAGTAACGGACAGTCGTAACAATAAATAATGAACAGTAAAATAATATTTTTATAGTACTTGAAATATCTATTTCAACAATAAGTCTAGAAATGCAACGGATATACCATTATTATCCGGTTTTTTCGGTTTGATTTCCGGTGATCGTAATGATAAAAATAAAAAATGTATAACCAAGAAATCTATAATAATATTGAATGGGATAGGGCAATAAATTTCTGGTATTCAGATCGGTTTCGACTGTTTTTTTTTCAAATAAAATTGTCGCGTTAGTCTTTTATAATTTTTTATGTTTTATTTATTGTTAACACTATTTTACCAACTCATTACAAGGATTTATCCATGATTCACCATTTTTTACATGGTAATGGTAACACAATTTTATATTTGACTTTTACTCCTTGAAAATGACCCATCTGGAGATGAAAGGAGTAGAAACAAAGTCTTCAAAATTGATAAAATTTGAGAAATTATTGTCCTATCTTATTCATCAGCCAGTCAAGAAAATCTTTTAATCATAATATTTACTATTTTTGTTTGTATTGTTCAAAGTGATTTTATTTTTTTCGAAAATTCATTGTAACACGTCTTCAATCGTAAACAAAGCATTATTATTTTTATTTCTAAAATAACAAGCTTAAAATAAATCCACGATATATAAAGTTTGTTTTATGTCATTTAAGTTGACACCTTGTCATTTTTAACACGATTTTATGAAACTTTATCTATAGTTATATTGCCAAATGTATTAGATCAAAGATGTCATCATCTCAAAATATATGACTGAAAGAGAGTAAATAAAATTCTTGCTATCACTTATATTTTGAATATAAAATTTTACTTGCAATATATTTCAATTTGAAAGTATTTTACTTTAAAGTTGACAAATTTATGAAAGAAGGGTACCTAAATTTAAAATATAAATTATGTTTTGAAGATCATAAAACTATATATTCATTTGTATTTATATGAATTTTATAGTTTAACGTTTAAATATTAAATATATGCCTATCAACAATGAGATCTAATAATAAAATTATTATTTATATATTTTCAGTAAAATTCATGACTCGTGTAATTATTCCAAATTAAAATTTTCTCTTCCACGAAATCAATACAACCAGTCTGTTTGACGCCAGTAACAAAACTTTTTTAGAATACAAAAACAGCAACAGTCATTTGAAAAATGTTAGTATCAGTACTACACATAAAATAATTAAGCTATATAATACTGTATTTTATCATTAAACAAATATTTATTTCTCTGTACCAAAGCATTTGAAGTATTGTTCAAATATAGATAAAATGTTTTATCTAATTTTTATCATTAATTGATCTAGTATTAACATTGATAGAATATTTTTCTCCAATATTAAACTGCAAAATTTCGAAATTTTATTATCTTGGTATTAGTAATAGATAAGAATGTTAATTACTAAAACCATTTGTTAATTAAAATGAGTCATAAAGTTACCTTAAAGATAAATAGATCTCTGTTAAGGTAGTAAACAATGAACACAGTTTTTTCTAATAGTGACTCACACTTGTGTATACGTAGTTCCGTGAAATTCTAATATGGTATATAATTCGTCAAACGATTTACCTTGTTAGAAAACAAGGTTAAACTATTTTTATATTCCGATAACACTCTTCCATAGGAAGTGCAGTTATTTTAATATTTCAGCATGTTACCTTTAAAA
Organism: Stenolophus ochropezus; assembly: GCA_035578165.1. Classification (NCBI taxonomy): domain Eukaryota; kingdom Metazoa; phylum Arthropoda; class Insecta; order Coleoptera; family Carabidae; genus Stenolophus; species Stenolophus ochropezus. Next base: position 39,285,837 of record JAQOWZ010000001.1, on the reverse strand, counting down.
ATTTATTTACAAATTCATGAAGCATTAAGAAAATAACATAAATAATTAATATAATAAATCGGTTTGAACACTGCAGTCCTAGGGTATAGAAGAATAATTTTCTATACTCTAAACCATAGACTCCAACCGAAAAATTTTGGGGTTCGGTTCGGTTTCGGTTACCCGTAACGGTTTTTTGAAAATATTATATTGGTTTTTGTTTCGGTTAAAATAAACAAATAAATTTCGGTTTGGTTGCGGTTTGGGTTTTTGTCGGTTTTAGTTAAAATTGTAAGTTGTTTTAAGTAAAACTCTAATTAATTCAATTTTAAGTTGTGATCTAAAAATGAAAATTGCGCACTGTAAAATTTAAGTAGTTAATCATTATTATTTTAATTACACTAGAATTTATAAAATGAGTAAAATTTATAGTTAACAGATTCAGTTTAATATAATATTTATATTTATACTTGTTTTAGTACCGATATTTTTTCGGTTGAATTATGTTCTCATTTATAGAATAAATTTATTTTTCTTATCGCTTTTTGGTTTTCATATTTGAAGAAATGAAACATAGATTTCGGTATTCAGTTACGGTTTCAAAAAAAATTAAATATTGGTGCGATTTTCGGTTACGGTTTCGTTACGATTCGAATCCCTGCTCTAAACTCTAAAAACTACAGTATTGTATGTGCGATTGTCGGAACGACCATACTGCTACTTTTGTGTCAAATAATTTGATTCATAACACAGTACCCATTATTAATTATGCGAGATCAGTTTTATACTACCTACATCACTCCTTGGATACACTAGCTGGTGTAAGGTACAAAGAATGCACAGGGGCAAGTTTATGTGGGAAATAAATTTGACTCGTTCAGATTAGAACTCGGGTTATTAATACTACAGTCGATTATTTAGGGCCCCGAATGTTACAATTTTAAGCTAATGAGACAACAGTTTGGTATATAACGAAGATGGCGACATCCTTACCGTTATAGTACTGGTTTTACAGGTGTACATTCTCATATAACCCATAAATTATCGCACGGTTATATCTCTGAATAAAGTACACAATAGAACAGTACCTGTAATACTTGAAAATATTTTATCCTTTACAAAATCCATGGATTATCTTACGAATTAAGGGCTTTACTTTATTAGTTTATAACATAAATATATTAGAACATATCTATAATATTTGAAAAGTTATTGTTTTTTTTTTTTGTAAAGTTGCAAACTATAGATTCCGTGACAAATTGTCTACTAGGAGAAAACTTATTGTTGAAGAATACCCCTTTATTGATTTTATTTGACTAAATGTCCGGTTGCAGAAAGGCTAATCAAAAAAAAATCAACTGATTAATTTGACGTTGCTACCGTGACCACGTATTAAAAATACATTGCTGTCAAAAAATTAATGATTAAAATTGATGAAACTGCGTGCAATCCGAGCTAAACTATATAGTATTGTTACTATTTACAAAATTATCCCTTTCTAATATTTTTTTCTTTACAGGATTTTGAACCAGTGCCCTATCCAAAGAAAGACTACGGAAAATTCTACACTGGAGATTCCTACATTGTTCTAGCTGTAAGTATCTTACTTCATATTTATTCTAGAGTACTGTTTCTGACCTAGCCAATGTCATGTTATTCTTAAAACATTCCAGTAGAACACAAAAATACTTTTACTGCAACTCATGTAGACAGCACTACATCCTACATCGGCCATTAAAAATACAGTAACGAATACACAATTACAGAATGTAAACAAAGAAAAGAACTTAATACAATTAAATATGGATTGATTTATTTTAGTTTAGTAAATAAGAAATTTTATTTATAATAGCTTTTGTAGTAATTGAACATATTAGTTGTCAAATTGGATATGGAAAAATTATGTAATTAGAATTTTTATATCTCGACTTAGTTTTGAGTAAGTCACTCAAAAATGGGTATAAAATGCAACTTCATCGAATATAAATATAATAAGGTATGCGACTTCATGCCATCCCTGATTAGCAAACAAAATTCTTTGTAATCATATAGTTTTCCGGTAACTGTTATTAATGTTATCTCGGAAACGGTTAATTTACGAATCAATGTATTAAGACTTTTAACTTGTTTTGAACCGTTCTACATACTTTCTAAATCTTTAAACATTGTTTCGGAACAAAAAATGTTGGGTCCTGGCTTTTAACTTGCCCTCGTTCCCACCTGGTGTTCTGACCAGATCACCTTCCTGGGCATCCGGTATGGATGTGTCCGGAATTGGAGCACGATTTTATGTGGTCTTATACTTGACCTGCTGAAACTGGATAGCATTCTAAAGCAGCAAAACTCTGAAATATTTTATGGTTTTAGTAGATTAATATCCAGTTCCAACAAGGCTTAAAATTTAAGCAACACTAAAACAAAAAATGCTAATCGAAATTTTGACAGAAATATTGAAGAGCTCATTTGATATTTTATTCCGATGTGATATTGTCTATTTAAGGGAATCTTAAAATTTAAGTAATGTTGATGCAACCGACCATTAGAATAACAGATTCTTAAGTGGTTACTCTAATCATTTATTTGATTTCTTGAAACTAGATCACATTAAGAAGCATCAAAATCTCATCGGATTGTGATCTGCTTTCAATAGGTGAACAATCCGAGCATTCTTGAATGTTTAGTCTGATTCTTGATCTATTGAATACAGGGCACATTAAGGAGCATCAAAATCTTATCTAGAGTATGATCTGGTTGTAATCTTGCAATAGGTGAAGCATCAAAACATTCTTGAGTGTGTGCTCTAATTCTTGGTGTAGGTACAGAACAGAGTACAACCAGAACAGATATTGATGCTTCAAAATGTACTTCGGTTTCAATAGTTTAAGAATAAAAAGCAAAGCACAATCTACACTTGATATTAATGCTCCTGAATATGTTCTGGTGTCAGTAGCACAGAACAATCGTGAATAGATAATGATTTTTTAGAAGTATAAAACAGTTTTTCTTTCATTTCTTTTCTCTTCTTTTCATTTTTTTCCTTCAAGATCCACAGTAGATGTTAAGACCGTTCTTAAAGAAGAACTAAATCAACCAAAAATACTAAATTCTTATCCATCCTTGTTATTTGGTAATTTTCTGTGTATCTGAAGTACGGTTATCAAAATATTTATTTCTTCTTTCTTTAAGACCAACGACAGAGGCCGAGGGCAACTAAGTTGGTCACTCCACTTCTGGTTAGGTACTGAAACCTCCCAAGATGAAGCCGGAGCAGCTGCAGCTTTGACTGTTCAATTAGACGAGCATTTAGGAGGAGGGCCTGTTCAATACAGGGAGGTTCAACATCATGAGTCTCCTCTTTTCCTCTCTCTTTTCAAATCAGGTGAGTTGAAAGCTTAAAAATGTTGTTTTGGTGATGGGACGCTTAATTTTCCTTCTTTTCCTATCTATGTTAGGACATTGCTTTTGCCTATGTAATATTTGAAATATGTCGGAATAAACCTATTCTGGGTTTTAGTGACAAAGAAGAAGTAATTATGTTATAAGAATAAATAGATAAATATTTGAGTATCGCATCAAATATACAGTGTAAATTTACATAGCTGTAACTTATAAATGCGGTGATTTCAAGTTCAAATTTTGCTGTCTTATTGTTGAAGCATTAAATTATAAATTTACAAGTGACTTTTAATGAGGTACAAAGGGACTGTAAAACCTTTTGGTCTCTGTTCAACCAGATCTGATGACCTGGCTACTTCAATGAGTCAAAAAATAGATCATACTTATGTTTTTTCTAATTTTGTCTTTTAAATTATTCTACCTTGTAAAGTAGATGACTGTTTTAAAATGTTGACCTATAATCAGATCACGTTAAAGTGTTTTTGTAATAATTCACCTGCTGAAATTGAATCACATTCTGGATTCGATTAAAACTTTGATCTAATTTCCGACCTGATGCTGATATTAATACTCCGTAGGTAAGAAGAATAGAAGACTCTTAAGAATGTTTAAAAATTAACCAGCTGAAATTAGAACATAATCTAGAGCAGATATTGATGCTTCGGAATGTGTTCTGGTTACAGTAGGTCAAGAATCAGGACGAACAACTTTTTAAATATCAGACTTAAATCTCTTCTTTTTCGCTTGGGTCCCTAGAAGTGAATTCCCGCACTAACGCTTCTCTTCAGATAGGTTTACTAACTTGTCCTCCCCAGGAGTCCGCTACCTACCTGGAGGAGTGGCCAGCGGCTTCGTCCACGTGGACCCCGACGCTCCAGTTCCCGCTCGACTCTTCCAGGTCAAGGGGAAGAAACATGTACGAGTATGGCAGGTTGCTGTGGGAGTTCAGAGCTTGAACCAAGGAGATTGCTTCATTCTGGACGCTGCGCCAGATACGGTGTTTGTCTACCAAGGAAGCAAGAGCAAGAGGTTGGAGAGGTTGAAGGCCATTGGAGTCGGCAATCAGATCAGGGATCAGGACCATGGTGGAAGACCAGAAGTTGTTGTCATTGGTGAGAAAATTGCAATTTTTTTAGAAATCTTATAAAACTTAAACTGAAGTTAATATAAATCGTCAAGTACTAATCAAATAATACCGCTATATTAGGCAATAAAAATACAAGTAAAAGTCTTCCTAAAAGTAGACAACTATTTCACAAAATACAAATGAAATTACGGTTCTTGTGTAATATGAGGAGGATCTCTTGTGACAGTGACGATGATACTAACTTATTAAACTGAAGGACTGATGATGACGAACCAAACACAAGAGGAACAAGTAGGAACACTATGGAAGCACATACTTAACGACTTTAAACTTTACAAGTAGATACATTTGTAAAAAAAACACTTTTTAAAAATAATTTGAACATTACAAAAAATTTACTAAATTTAACTTAACACTTTGTAGATCTATTCATGGACAGATCCACATATTTTCACATTTGGTAGCTCTGGCCTGAGTTGAATTAAAAACTAATCTGATTTGTGTCTGAGGTTGTCAGATACAAGACTGAACTTATTACTGACTCTGCAATATGACTTACTGAACTAGGACTAAATTACAATTGATTATAAACTGGAACTGAATTAAATTGACTACATTATTACTTACTGACTACGACCGAACTATAACTATAACTGAACATTATAAAACTTGATTGAGCGGTAGACAACCCTCTCAATTCCTTATCGACATCGAATAAAATCCATAGTCCACAGAATTATTGCAGAACTAAAAATAAGATGGACTGATTACAATTATTGTGTTCTTCTATTTAAACGAATTTAGATTAATAATCAAAGGAATGTATCACTCACGGCTCACTTATAGGAAATGAAATATTTATATAAATAGAATATTTTTCAGATCTTACCGGTCAGCTTTCAGTTTTCGTAAAACTATAATATTTAAGGCCCTCGTTTAAATAAAAGAGCTAGTGAAGTCTGACCTTTCTTATTTTCTAGACGAGTTTAGCAACTCCAGTGACCTGGACGCATTCTTCGAAGCGTTGGGTGGGGGTAGCCAAGACGATGTCGCCGATGAATCTGCTGGAGGCGACGATGAAGAATCTGAAGTTAAAGGAGAAATTTCTCTTCACCGTGTTTCTGATGATAATGGCTCTCTTCAAGTCACAGAAGTGGCCAGAGGTGAACTTAGTCAAGACTTGTTGGACAACAGCGTAAGTGTAAGGAATTTTTACTTCTTCAAGTAGAAAAGGTAGAAGAAGTAGAATAGAAATAGAATTAATTTAGGCAATGACAGATAAAAAACAAGTTTTATTTTCCTTCTTCGAGTAGTTAAAGTTAAATACAATTAATTTAGTTAATTGACAGATAATAAGTTTTTGTCTTTTTGCAGTCTGCAACTGAAATATGATAAGGTGATTTTGCAGCATGGTCTAATTTTGAACACACATGTTACACACATGTATTTAGAGAAACAACACATTCATTGCAGTCGTAAACGTTTATCTGACGCATGGTAAATGCTATTTTGAGTTCACACCCTACAAATTTATTACAGTTTCCTTTATTTGATCTTTTTATTTCTTAGAATCACTTGGTCATATATTTTCAATTTAATTGACATTAATAAAATTATTTTAGTTCATTTATTAATAGCACTTTTACACTTATTTATTAATTTACTATCGGGAAAGTTTAATTTTACAAATGTGTAACTTTTGAAATAGTTGTCATAAATTTATGAAAATTAATCTCCTATTTGAAGGATTCTGAATTCAAATTCGGTCACGATTTTAACAACTCAAAGGGGTACTGAATTTCAACTTCCAGTGGCGTAACTACCAGTGTTCCGCGGAACACGGGCCCGGAAACTCAAGGGGCCCGGCTAGCCCGGATACACGTTGAAAAATTATTTTAATTTTAAAGCGAAAAAAGAGAAGTCTTTGATAAAATGAAAAAATCTTTTCGCATTTTATCTCCAAATGTTTGATTTCTGACGATGAATGATACCAATTAGCCGAATTCTTCATGCAGTAGTTTCAGTGAAATTTCACAAATTACATTTTTCTCACCACCCGTTTTCGTTGCCACAGCAGAGAGTTCTTGTTCGAAATTAATATACATAAATCAATATTTTTTAAGAAACCTGTATGGCAAGGGCAACAATGATTTTCAGACTTATTTATTATTTCAATAGAGCAATAGATGTATCAATATGTTGGGTTTGTTTTTTTTTGTAATATTGTTTATTTTTTACTATTTTAATTAACATTTTTTAAATAGGGTTTCGAAAATATTTTCAACTTAACAATAGGTCAAAATTCTATTCTTCCTCTAAAGAGAGTTAACTATACCACAAATAAAAATAAACTTCATTTAAGAAATTATCCGTTTTGTAAATTGTCTTGTTATGGGGGCATTAAATACTTCTTTTAAATATACATTGGGGCCCGGATTGACTCTGGAACACAGGCCCATGGCTGCGATGTTACGCCACTGGCAACTCCAATTAAGATTTGGGAGTTTTTTTTTTGATATTCTGTTGCAAAAATGGCTCCCTTTGTGTTTTTGCTGAAACATACATTTAAAAAAAAACAGCCCGTAGACTTGATTGGCGCCTGCTGAAAGAGTGTTTACCCTTTAGTTTTACATTTCAAAAAACTGCATCAACAGTGTAGTTAATATTAGCTCATTTTCAAACTTTTTTTCTGAACATTGTAGCAGTTGCCAACAAAATTTTTTTTGTACTTATGAAGTAGAATTTCTCAAATTCCTGTTTAATGGTATCATCTTTTACCGTTTTAAAGAAAATATATTTAAAATAAAATAAAATATATATAAAAGAGAGTACACACTAGCAATGGGAATTAAGCCGTGGTTGATTTATTTTTATTTATTTATAACAATTTCACTTAAACTTTATTTATTATGTATATTTTTCTAATTGAAAACCAATGATTGAATATGTGACGAATATCATCATTAAAAGTATTAGATACTTTTACCAAAATTAACGATTTAAAGGTAGACATTTTTGTAATAAATGTTTTCTGTCTAGGATTGCTTCATCCTGGACACAGCCCGCAACCTCCTCTTCTTGTGGATCGGCCGTTCATGCTCCCCTTCGGAGCGCTCGGGTTCTATCAAGCTAGCGCACCGGTTCTGCCAGGAACACGGCTACCCAGCCAACACCAGGGTGCAGCGGGTAGTAGGAGGCGGTGAACCCGCAGCTTTCCGAGAGCTGTTCCCCAGCTGGGAGGATCCTCAACACGGCAACGAGTGCGGGATCAGACGTGCTTGGCAATGCAGGATCACTAGGGGTCGCGAAGAGGTCATTGAGGTCTTCGATGTCGAGCAAGAGGTGAAGAAGATTATATTTACACATTTCATATTTAAAAAAATAGTTAGTCATGCAGTTATACATAATTATTCTGTTATAGGACTTGGATGAAGATGATGTTATGATCATCGATACAGGTTCGATTCTGTACGTGTGGATTGGTAAGGACTCTACAGAACAGGAACGAAGTCTTAGTAATTCTAGAGCAGAGGTAAGATACATAATAATCCAATTACAATATTATGCTGTAATATTATTTTCTGCAGAAAATAAAAGAATTCAGTAACCTAGACAGTGTAGTCCCGATAGAGCAGGGACAGGAACCGGAAGAATTCACCCAACTCTTTCCGGAATGGAACCCGGACTTCTGGAATGTAGGATAACTAAATAACACTGTGTACTGTTTACAATATTTATGTGTTCTTTTGTTACAGTCTGTGGGATCTTACGAACAAAGAAGAAACGCCTTGTCCGGTCGCTAAGCCAAAGATATCTTATCCTATTTCATTTATATGTAGTCATTTATTTTATTATTAAATAAATATATAATTTTATAACCCCAAACATGTTTTGTATGTAATAAAATAATAATGTTGTTTGATAATATATTTATTATATTTACTTCTTAGGAATTTGAATTAAACTGCTGAATACACCCTAAATAAAGGCAAGGGATAAATTTTGGTTTATTAATAAAAAATAATATTTTTTATAAAAATGAGTGTCCAACCGAAACACAATTTTCAGTCGAAACCGAAACCATAACCGAATATTCGGTCCCTCTTCTAGTTTTAGTCGAAAACGTAACCAAAACCGAAACTTACGTAGTTAAAATTTTATTAAACATGGAAATCCATTTTGTATTTTTATGCCTTTTTGCTCCGTTCGACAATGCAAAATGTCAAAAAATGTTGTTTCCTCACAGTACAAGATCAGCGAACGTCGCCTCCGAGGGTAGCACACTCCAGTTCAATTAAACAACAAATTTAAAACCAATAATGACATATCTAACATTGTACATAATTGTCAAAATATTTTCAACATACTTTGAAAGAATTATGAATTACTTTATCAATTAGAAGTAAAACTTCAACCCTTATGTGCTTTTCTGTAAGAATCTTTCGGAAAGCTAAAAGAAAAAATTTGTAACTTCAAAAACGATAATAATTTTGATTCTATATACATATATGACAAGGACTAAAGAAAAGGTTTGATATGGCAGGTTACCAACACTTGTAATAATGAACATTTATAATTGTTCAGGTATATAATGCAAGCAAGTAGCGCATGTGTATTGAATACTTCCGCCTTTTGCAACAAAGAGGGAATATATTTTGTCCTATGTTTGACAAGAATTTAGCTTTTCTTACGTATCTAGTACAATTATATAAAGTAAGGAAACCTTCCATCGTCGCAGTAGGGTACTTTTATTACTTTAATTTTTTCTTTCTACTTTTCGATCTACATTTTTGAACATTTCTGTCGGTAAACTACCATAGTAGATATTTTTTGGTTCGAATGAAATCCTTTTTTTAAAGTTGCTTTCCAATTTAAAGTTCTAGCTATAAATATGATTTATTATTAAAAAATATAAGAAACGTCGCATAATTCATGATAAGCGGAAGGCAAAAATTAGTAGAACTAACGTTCATTTATGGTTTATATTATCTACGGAAAATTAAATTACTAAAGCCTGTTAGAACCGCATACACATAAACTACATAAACTTTAGGTTAAATTTAATAGTAAAATTAATTTGACCTCGTTTTAAATTAAACTCATTTCACTTAAATTACGTATTAATTTTGAAAGCAATAGATTAATATCGCACACAACCACAATCATTTATGTTCGTGGAATATTTTAAAATTGTATAGGTACACAGTTGAAAAAATAATAATGATATCAAAACCCAAAAACAATAAAATTGTAAATGTTTTGGCAAGACTTGCACAGAAATCACCTGATCTAAACAAAAAATATCCTATGAATTACAGGCAAGATCATTCTATACAAACACAAACATCGAAATATCAATTACGTATATGCACAATACCTTTGCTAAAACTTGCCAACAAGAGTTAAAGAGTTGTTGATATTTCGATGTTTTTGTTTATATAGAATGATCTTGCCTGTATTTGGTAAGATATTTTTTCTTTAGATCAGGTGATTTCTGCGTTTCTGGGTTTTAATAATTACTTCATAACGGTCTTGAATACCCAATATTTTCATATTATATAATTCTTCATTTCTGCAAGTTTCAAATATTCCCAATATCATTGCCATCTGAATACCTACGCAAATACTTTAGACATATATTTTACTAAACTTAATTTTCAATAATTCAAATTTACCTTATAAATCAGAAACTGACACCTTTTTTTCTGGTGAATACGCTTGCTTTTTTGGGCTTTATATCCCACGTTCTTCTTTTTTAGAAAAACAATAAGGGTGGAAAACTTTGATATATTCATTCCACCGTGTAGAAGAATTATTTATCTCAACATTGAATATTCTACCCATAACTGCCTGGAGCCTTTAACTGCATTCATCTTTCGACAAAATAAGCCATCATTTATATCGCTTAAATTGTTTGGTTCACAGCACTTGAAAACACGATAGGTTCTTTCATAGCGCTCCCGTGATTATTCACGAATTAGTGAGGAACTAAATGTTCCAAGCTTCGTCGAAATTGATTTCAGTAGTTTCTGAGGCAAAATCGCTCATTTTTCACTTTTCTTTCACAAAACACCACCCAACTGACAAGAATGAAAAATTGCTAAATAAAATTAATGTTTATATATTGTTATGGCTGTGGTTATGGCAACCGATATTCATTTTCCATTAACACTTACTTGGGTACTTCTTATTAATGATAATTTTAAATTTCATTGTGCAAAAAATTGTATAAGCATCACGAATAGTAATGAGTAATGACAATAATCAATTGTCTTCGTTTGGTACAATATCATTTCTACGTATTTCTATTAATTGTTGCAAATTAATGAAATAATAAAACAGTTTAAAAGTAACCAATATATTATTTCTGGTAAACAAATTGATACATATTTTTTACAGGGTAATTATGAAGAAATGTGAACTAGTATAATTTAATCGGTATTTTTATATTGAAATGAAGTGTAATTAAAATACAAACAATAAGAATTATAGTCAGTGATACTTCTCTAAACTGATAGAGAGATATTTTCTTTTATTTCCATAGCTGCCTGATTTTTAACGTAAATATTACATTTTATATTTAATATATCTCGTACTGCAGACGTGCTGTTGCAGCAATTATGATCTTATTTAATGTAGAATTTAATTTTGAACAACTTAGTACTATTGTAGTTTTGCTCTAAATCTGTCAGGAGAGAGAGTATCTGCAATTTTTTGAAATCCCATGTTAAAGTCGCATGTTCCGCATTTCGTTGCATATCCTGTATATAACATAAGATGAGATGCTATCCAAAAGTTTCCGGAATTGTATAAAACTGTATTTTTTAGGTATGGCGCTTGTTTTCACCTTCAAAGAAGTCACCTGTGCAGCTATACATAGTTGCCAAGGTCTTACAGTTTTTTTTCAGTGCCGAAAGATTTTCTGGAAGTCAATTTTTGTGGAGGAAAGGAATAAGGATCGTTTCGTTATTTCGCGTTCCATCTATTGTACAATATTAAAACGTCAACATTTCAAATACCTACATTGGGAAGAGGCCGAAGGCCAGCAAACATGGGGATTGGGGAATATTATTTTCAAGAAAATAGAAAATTTATTATAATTTTGGAATATATATTTTGATATGTTGAATTTTAAATAAATTGTAATTATTTTGAAATAATTTATTATCTAAAATATATAGGGGTACAGTTTATATCTATTTACAATTCTTGTGTTCTTATAAATAATATAATAAATAAAACTATATTGTATTTATTGTAAATTATAATAAATATCTATTATACTAAACAATTTTATTACAATACCACAGTTTAGTAAATTTCCTAAAAAATCCCTTCATCAAATGGTGATTTGATAGACTTTTCCACTATCACTTTTCCGATTTTCTGACTGTGCGCAACAATTTTTACTATTGGGATTTCCTCCTCGATGAGGTCTACTGGCAGAACAACAATTTGAACTTTCACTCGAAGATGTAACTCTACGAATTTGACCAAACACTATGGGGACTATTCCGTCAAAAATTTCAGGTTCTTGGGGTAGAAATTCTAGAATTTTGATTTCATCTGCGCAAGAAAGGTTATTAGTAACATTTTCTTTTAATATGGGATAGTTTTCTTTAGATAATTTGGTAGTATCATTTTTAGAAATATTTAAATTATCGGAATTGTGTTTATTATTTTTTTCACTGTCCAAACAATTTTTTAATTGGTTAAGTATAGAAAATTTAGGTGGTTCTTCATTTTTTATTTCTACTAAATTACTATTTCTTTTTTTATTATTTAATTTTTCTTCATTAATTTCATTTATAGTAGTCAAATTTTTCGAATTTCTAACATTTTCTTTCAAAAAACTTTTACGGTCCCCATTTTTTGTATCTTTTTCATCCTTTTGAGGAAGAAAATCAACTAGACCATCATGACTACATTCTCTAGGGGTTTTTAGAAGATCTTTCAAGTCATCTGCAACCTTTGCAGGTTGTTCTAGGTCTTCAAGCTTCTTCAAAAGTTGGTGGGCAAATGTTAAAAGTTCTACATCTGATCCTTCGTCCAGAAGGGCTTGACTGAAGCTTATTGTAGTTGAGGAGGTTTGAAGACGGGAAGAAAGTGAAGATTCGAAGGTAGATAACTGCGAGAGGAGCGAAGTACGAATGGATTCAATCTAAAAAAAAAAATTGAATGATTGAAATTGGAGCTTTTGTTCTGTACGATGTAAAATTGATGTAAAGCGGCGAGGGATGATGGAGTGAAGAAATAAGCAGGGCTGCAGTCAACTGATAAATTTTATTAGTCTAAGGCCGAAATTTCGCTACCAATTGTAGCATCATCAAAAATAGCTTTTGCCCTGATGGTGCTACAATTGATAGCGAAACGTCGGCCTTAGACTAATAAAATTTATCAGTTGACTGCAATCCTGTTTATTTCTTCACTCCTTTGTTTTTTACCTCTGAAAGCAATTTATTTCTTTGTGCTTCAATAACTCTTTTATATTCTTCTACATATCTTTCGACTTCTACCACCACTGCATCACATCTTCGCTGTATTTGTCTTCTAGCTAGACCTAATCTTCTTCTCAAAGCCTGATCTCTAGAAGAAGAACTTCTAGCTTTAGATAATAGTCGTCGAAGACGTTGAGATCTTGCAGTAGCTGCTGTGTTACAAGAAGACAGAGGGTGTGTAGAATGAGAAGAAAGACAGGCATGACAAGCTGGCTAAAATGCTAACAATGAAGATCTAAATTACGGACAGGGATTTATTTCTTACTTGTTCACAGGTTGTACAATATGCAACTAGCTCTTGTTCTGGATGAGTCTGACACATAAGGTGTCTATGTATACGCATAAGTCCTCTACGGCGTACCTCCCTAATCCCCAGGAGTTCGTGGTTTGAAGTACGAGGATGGCGACGATGTACAGCTGAACAAACGGTGCATACATTGACCATACATTCCGTGCAGCGTTCAATTGCCTACAAACAAAAGGTTTTCGAAAATAAAAAAAAAATGTTATAAAATTATACAGTGTATGCAACGAAACGCGGAATATAGAGCTTTAACATCGAATTTTCAAAAATTGCAGATACTCCCTCTCTCTCTCTCTCTCTCTCTCTCTTATTTCCATGGCTGTCTGAGTTCGAACAAAATATTACATATTATATTTAATAAATCTTGTAGTGCAAGCATTCTGTTACATCGATTATGATTTTATTTGATGCTGAATTTAATTTTGAACAACTTTTTACTCTTGTAGTTTAGCTCTATATTTATATTGCGATTTTTTTAAATCCCTTGTTACAGTTCTACTTTCCGCGTTTCGTTGCACGTAGTGTATAATAATATTCGTTTAGTTTTGAGTTTATATATATTTTTTCGGTACTTTGTTGCCTAAAAAAGGTAAAAAGAAAAATAGAAGAAAACAATTTGCAATTAAATTTTTGCCTTATTCATATTTCGTATTAAAATTACTTTATAATTGTGCATAATTTTAAATCAAGATCGTCTATTTTTATTTCAAAATAGCAGTTGCATTGAATAAATAAAAATTAAAATATTTGGAATACCTAAATTTGATTTGATGTTTCATTTTAATTTTTTCATATCTACTACTACTTTTATATAAAAATAGAGAAACATTTACTGGCTTTTTAAATAATATTGGAATTGATTACTTACTACTCAGTAGATTGAAAATAATCTGTAGAATGGAGTCAGAAATAATTATTTTATTTAAAAGATACCTATAGCTCAGATAAAAAATATGTATAATGAAAATATTACATAATATATGGAAATTTATAGCCAAAGGTGGGTATGAAGTACATTTTCAACGAATTCACCGATAAATCCTTTAGGATGAATACATCTACCGTTAAAATAATTCAAGAAATACTTTTAAATAATATTGATTTTTTTTGATTAAGACATTAAGAGCATTGTGTACAGCGATACTGCTTTATTCGATATGTACAATACCTAGCAAAATGGATCAAAATTTTATAATTTTTATTTTTAAATATTACAGTAATTCAGAATTGTAAATATTCCATATAATTCAATGTGTTACTGATATTGAACGACCTTTTAGAAAATATATCATTAGAAATATAAATTGAGTCTTTCTTAACATGTGAATATTTTAAAAAAGACTTGTGGTGGTTTTATTTTAATTAATCTGTGGTTCCAAAAAACAATCTGCTTGGTGTATATTTAGCGTCAGTTAGTCACTAGCGGAATATTTAGAAAATATTATTCCGTCACTCCCTTTTTGCAATAAACCAAATAATTACAGGTCCTGAACTGAATTTGAATCGTAAGAAATATTTTCTTGTGCTATTAGATAAAATACCCTAGTAGTCCAGTTTCCAATCCAGCTCTTAAAAAATATGAGCAATAGATTGAAAATAAACTATTTCCTATTAGGCAGGAAGACAAAAGGCAAGTGGATAAATTGGATATTTTTTTTTCTTTACCTCCTCCATGGTAACGCAATCTTTTCAATATTTTTGATATGTCAAATACATAAAATTATTTCAATGCAGTTTAATACTGCATAATCGGTTCAAATGCTATTTAATCGAAAAATTATCTTGACAAATTCCACTCGAATTTTGATTTTATCGCGGAGTACCTTTTATTTATAAATATTTACAATTGTTTTCTTGTTGGCAATTTGTTTTGAAGATTTATCCTGTTTAAATTACTCGACTCGAGTTACGCTCGTGATTTTATCATACAACTCTTTTCAATAAATTGCCAATCAACCAGATATTACTATCGATAAGAAATATTTATCTAAAAGTCAAATTTGAAATAGAAAATTTACCATAAAATTTAACTAATTTCTAATATGACATGCGATAATGATGTGAAGATTTATCCTCAAAAAATGGTATGATAAATCTTCAACGAATTTACCAATAATACTTCAGATATGTTCGTTAAATATTTCACTGTAAAGATCTTTTTTAAGGACCTTACCCTTAAATACTTCAGAGTTAAATTTGTAACAAAATTCAATTAAATATTTTTATTTCATAAGATCTTTTCTTACCACAACATCCCCAGTACAAAGATCACACAACAACTTCACCCCTTCTTCATTTATCTTCGCCAACACCAACCGATGCTGCACAACATAGTCAGGTTTCAATCCCTTGACGCCCTGTCTGTTAAGCTTCGTCTCCTCCCCACAAACTGGACAATGGATGACATCTCCAGAGTACTGCACATCATCTCTCCGCACCCACACTTCCTGGGGTTTACTTGCCAAGGATTCCAAACACCGGGAACAGAAAGTGTGAAGACAATCCAGAACTCTGGGTTCTAGGAAGACTAGAGAGCACAAAGGGCAAGAAGCAGGGAGAAGAGATGGCGGGAGGCTGTGTCTAGAACGGTCTGGAAATAAAAACGATGAGTTTTTGTTGAAGTTTTTTTCAGGTAACGTACTTTCAGCTGTTTTGATACTGGTGTTGGTGTCAGGTTGACTTTTTGAATGCATGTGATTTGTTTTTTGTTCTTTCTTTTTGTCAAAGTTACTAGTAGTACTTGGAGTAGAATTTGAATGACCGTGAGAAGGTTTTCTACGATTGTAGCTACCAAAAATGTAAGACACTGGTTCAATCTCCATTTTTATCTAGAAAATTTTTATTTATTTTATTATCATTATTAAGTTTTCTAGAAGGAACAAGGCATTAAATACCACAGGTAGTTGTTCATAAACTAATTTTTCATGCACATTCATTGTGCACGGTTTCAAAATTTCGTGCAATGTTTTTATTAAAATGATCATTTGTTTTAATTTTCAGGAACAAATAATATTTTTGCAAATATACCACTCATGGCTTATTACCCATTGCTGGGTATGCCAATCTGCAAATGCTTTGTCGCAGATGTTGGTAATGATAATGACAAATTTATAGCCAAAATGTTTTTCAGATGTTACGTTAGTTTGGTGATTGCAACTTATGGGATATTTTATATGAGAAGTAGATTATAAAGAATTTGACTCAACGGTTTTCGAATTCGAGTTCCCAAAACCACGGCCAGTAATTCTACTTATTAGATCACACATCTTATTTTTAATAATGATTCAAAAATTTGGTTTGTTTAAAAAAAATTTATACGTAAACACAAAAAATGAATTGCCATTAAAAAACATTCCCTTAATTTTAAGGCCATATCTGTTTTAAAAGTTTTAAGTTTACATTTTTTTATATATTAATTAAAAATTAAGTTAATTTAAAGTTTAAGTAACAAAAATTCTAACTCTGGATTCATATTTATAAATTTACGTCTAAGGAAAAACAAAATAAATTGGAACCAAAATGTTATTTCGAGGACGAATAATCACCTATCCTTATATAGCAAAAATGTTACAATTTTTAAGAGGAAGTAATTGAATAAAAATTAGTTTTTGTATTTATTTTTATTTTTTTAAAACCGGGATTCCCTGCATTTAAATATATCCTTGTTTTAAAATAACAAACTATATATAAGTGACCTTAAAATTACAAATAATGTACACATCATACATAGTTGTTTGCTTTTGAAATGTAATTGTTATTGACATGCAATCAGAGCAATAGAAACAATAAATAAATGTATGACATTTGTGGAAATATAACATTTTTTACAATGAAATTATTATTGAAAAAAATTTACATATATTTTTATAGCAAAATCTTTAATATGGGTTTTAAAAAGTTACGTGATAATAATTTTAATATAATAAATTAAACAAAAAATGAACCACAAAATACAATAAATATGTTATTATGACATAAAAATCTGTGTTATTTACAGCCTTGTGCAGCCTAAAAATGTGATTAATCAATAAATATTATAATGAAGATATTATTTATATTTAATTGTTGAAATCTTTAGTTTAATATAAAAATAGAGTAGGTAATACATACTTATGTTTATTGATTACTTTTTATTTATTTAATTTTAAATTAAAACAATGCACTATAAGTCACTTTAAATTACAAGAAACACTGAGTTTTATTATGAACACTTTTTATTTGTAACTTATTTCATTGTAGCAATCAAGTAATCACTATTTTTTCACTGAATTAAACATTTTCAGATTCTATATTAAATTATATAAAATCTTCTTCACAAAATCACAATGACCGAATGTTAAAAATACACTCTTCTCACATTTTCTCGAAATGAGAACACTTGGTGTTGCGACTGTCAGTCATACAGTCTGGCTGCTTTGAACAATCCCAATAGAATGCTGAGCTCACTGAAGACCAAGAGTTCGGCTTTGGCGCTAATTTTGGCGAACACGTGCTGCAAGAATGCGATGGAATATGTGGAAGAATATTCTTCAGTTTTTAAAGAAATGGTACTGAAATATTAGTATCCGTACACAAGCCACTTAAATAATAAATAACAGAGTTTTATTTTTTAGATTAATTACTAAACAGTCTCCTAATTTTTGTCCTCAAATTATTAGAGTGTGATTACATTTGCAAATCACAAAATCAGATTTTTTTTCAAATAATTCTAAGAGGAATAGCGTTCACAGTTGATAAATCTAGACAATTCCTTTTGTTTGACCGTTGAATATTTATGTGAGAAATGATTTTAAATTTAAGTAATAATATAAATAATACGAACATTGACAAATAACATAAGTATTAAATTTCAAATCAGTTATGAAGACAGGAATATTTTCGTATCCCGAAAGAGTTCTTCTGGATATCAGGGCAAACAAGTCAAAAAAGGGACGAATCCCAGAAATTCAGGACATCTAATTATCCCACTACCACTACAACATATTTTTTTTGTAACTAAAAAAATAATTAGAGTCTTCGTTTATACCCATTTTAAATGCCTTTGTCAATAACTTTGTATTTAACGAAAAGATGATCGAAGGAAATTTTATTTTTGATGTCAATTTAAATGTAAAAGAAGCAAAGCGAACTAAATGATGTCATTTTTTCTAAGATACCAGATCACCGTAATTTTTTTTCTGCGAATGGCAAGCCTCTTGTCAACCAACATTCTTAATATATGTAAATATTTAAATAATTATTAGAAATAAAAGATAACTGTTAGTAGAAAAAAGGCAAATAAAAAACTTGCTTGACTGTAATTGATTATAA
This sequence comes from Stenolophus ochropezus, assembly GCA_035578165.1. NCBI lineage: Eukaryota > Metazoa > Arthropoda > Insecta > Coleoptera > Carabidae > Stenolophus > Stenolophus ochropezus. Next base: position 39,267,263 of record JAQOWZ010000001.1, on the reverse strand, counting down.
GAATTATAACGGTTTTCTTTGCGTCATTTTATGCAAATTGGACATAGATATATTTGCAAAAAACAGTATAGGAAAATTTATACCTTATTTAAGACAAATTATTCTATAAATGACCACAATATATACATTTTTTTTCAAAAATTGTACATCTTAATCATTTCTTTCAAAAAATTTAGTTGCTTGTTCAAATATCATGAAAGCTGTTATACTAATATAATTTTTCCTGTAGAATCAAATGATAATACAGCCATATTTGTATCGTACTTCATTTTTAAAAATAAAGTTGAACCCAAAAATTGGTATACTTATTTCAATAAAACTTTAAAGACAAATATCACTAGAAACTAAAGAAATATCGAAGTTCCGTTTAAAAATTAGAAACATACAGAATAAACTCTTTATAATGAATCTTGAAGCATTCTCAAGAAGGGGAAATTTGGGCCAAATTTTTAAGGGAATAATATAAATAATATTGGGAAAAAGACTAGATATTAAAATATGGAAACAACAGGTTGAGATCTATCTAACACACAAACTTGAATTTATAAGTTCGATCCTTTATTATGGCACCTACTTTATTACAAAAACTCAAAATATAGTTAATGACACTTGAACACTTTACAAAAAATACAAAAATTAGATAAAATATTCATTTTGTAGGTTCAAATTTTAGACTTTTCAATATTCTTAATTTTTTTATTTAAAATTTTTATTAAATAATATCGCAGCTGATAATGTAGAGAAAACATAAATTGAAATTATTTTAAAATAAATAACAATTACAAAATATTTTCGTTAAGTTAAGTTAATTTTAGTCACATTTTTTTTGTGGAATACTACTTTTGCAAGTGAAATATTACGTTCTTCAAGTTTTGCTACAAACGCAGCTGCTGCCGTTAATAGAAATTTAAAGACATATTCAGCAGTTTTCAACATTTTAAACGCAATTACTAGAAGTGATAGCGTACGTGATAAAATTTACATGCTCAGCAAAATATTATCAATGTTATTATATTTCATTAAAAATTAAAGTACAGATTAAAAATTGTTTGTAAAAGTCACTTCTACTACATATGTATGTCTTCCAATTAAAGCATGAATAAAAACAGTTTTGTTTAGGGCAGAAAATAGTTTAAAAATATAGTAAAATTTATTTAAAAACTTGCTTAAGTATTGTCGATATTAAAGAGTAAAGTAAATTAGCACAGTAAAGAATAATATGTGATGATATTCATTCTTTGACAATCACTGTTCAAAGCCGGAAGTGTTCCAAAAATAATCCTACCGGAAATGGATATTAACGCATGTTTACGTGACAGGATAAACGGTGCTAAACAGATGTCAAAAAATCAGACATCTGCCTAGAGAGAAAATAAATAAGGTACACCACTTCTGTACTGCGTTTTTATGATGATATATTCTTACTAAATTAGTGATGAGTTATGGCTTATGGCGTCATGACATGAGGACAAAGTACAATTGAAATTGAATGAATCTCAAATAAAAAATTAGCACATTTTACTTATCTAGATAAACAAAACATCTAATACTATGTTAAAGCAAATCGTAGAACAAGAATCTTGGTGAAGTTCATTTTTGGAACTTTTAAATCTCTAACGTTAAGTCAACAATACCTTTAGTCATACTTACGAGGGTGGTCCGATAAGTACTTAGCCTACAAAAGAATAACAATTTTTTTTGAAAAATGGCGATTTATTTTTCAACATAATCTCCTTTGAGTTCTATACACTCGATCCAGCGATGCTCCAACTTCTGTAACCCGTCTGAAAAAAACATTTTCTGGAGGTGTGCAAAGTAGGCTTTCGTGGCGGTGATAACTGCCCCATTCGACTGAAATTTCTGCCCAGCGAGTGACTTTTTCAAATTTGGAAACAAAAAAAAGTCGCACAGGGCCAAATCCGGAGAATACGGTGGGTGGGGTAGCAGTTCGTAGCCTAATTCTACCAATTTGGCTGTGGCGAAGGCGGAGGTGTGAGCCGGTGCATTGTCACGGTGGAAAAGCATTCGTTTCTTCGACTAATGGGGCCGTTTTTTCTGCAATTCGGCGTCGAATCGGCCCAATAATTCGGCATAGTAGAGCCCTGTAATCGTTTTACCCTTCTCCAGGTAGTCGATGTAGATCACACTTTTTGAATTCCAGAAAACCGTCGCCATAACCTTTCCGGCTGATAGGACAGTCTTCGCCTTCTTTGGAGCATGTTCGCCGGGTGAAGTCCACTGTTTCGACTGTTCCTTGGTCTCTGGTGTGTACCAGTGTACCCATGTTTCGTCGACGGTCACGAAACGACTCAGAAACTCCTTCGGATAGCGCCTAAACATCGTCAAATTCTGCTCTGAAGTGGTCTCACGGATGCGCATGTTGTCAGGAGTGAGCAAACGCGGCACCCATCGCGTCGACAGCTTTCTCATACCCAATAATTCATGCAAGGTATGACCCACGCGGTCTTTTGAGATGCCTACTGTGTCAGCTATCTCACGCACCTTCAATCGACGGTCTGCCAATACGAAATCGTGGATTTTTGTTACGTTATCCTCCGTGGTAGCCGTTTTCGGGGCACCTGGGCGTGACTCATCAAAAACCGACGTGCGACCACGTTGAAACTCGTTAAACCAATTTTTGACGGTCGCCATCGAAGGAAAAGAGTCACCCTATACAGCATCCAAGCGTTCTTTAATTTCGCTGCGCGATTTCCCTTCCAAAAACAAGAATCAAATCACCGACCGATAGTGTTCTTTTTCCATTTTTCTCTGTGGACACGCTCGCTTCCACACGCGGTCAAAACAAAACTTCGCGTCCGATTCGGCTGAAAATTTTACAGTAGCTGTCTACGATGATGTTCTAAGCAATAAAAAATTGCTCTTGCGATTGTTGTGCTATAGGGCGGTGAGGCTAAGTACTTATCGGACCACCCTCGTATAGTTTATACATTTTTATAATTATTATTCCATACATATTTTTTCAATGAAAAAAATTGATAAAACCACAGTATCATAGTCATAGTTACATTTTGTTGATATCAAACATTTTATGTTTTTCCTGTTGTCATTCATGAAATAATCAAGCAAATACATATAATTCGAGCTTTAACGACAACTCGAGTAAAAATGACTTAAATCGCTCCAGCTTCGTTGTCGTGATCTACATGTCATTTTTACATTCGTTTGTCTGTTAATACGCAACAAGTATTCGTAAATTTTCTTATTATATTGCTTATGATTTTTCCAATGTATATATTTTCAGATCAACTGATTTCTTCACGACAAAGGTAAACAGTTCCAATACCTAAAGTATACAAGTGTGGTAGTGTGTATTGGTTACTTAATTTTAGGAATTATAAGTCAAAGAAATAAATTTGGTGACTATTATACTTTGAAGACAAATTACTAGTTAAGTAAGAATATTGGTATAAATACATAAAATATAATACAGGTGGAAATGAACTTAATGTCATAAATTTAAGGGTGAGTAGTATGACATGTGTAGATTACGAGTGAAAGATTTTTTAAAAATTCGAAAAACGAAATTCGACTTTTCTTAAAGAAACTTTTTTTTACTGCTGTTTTAATTCATATTTCATTACAAATATGTTTATCAAAAATTTCAAAATTAGTTGTATAAGATATTATTCTTAAACATTACTTAAAATAATTTCAAGTAAAAAAGTTATGTTTTTATTTACAGAAGAATGTAAATTCGTTGTCAGTGGTCCAATGGTACCAAAAATGTCAGTTTAATTAAAACTACCCTTAAATATGCGAATTTTTAATACTCATCCTTAAATTTATGACATTAAGTTCATTTCCTCCCTGTAAATGTAATGATATATGTAAAAGATACGAGGTCGGTTATATTAGACAAAAGTTGCCTCATTAAAGGACCATTTTAACCATGTCTTGTTTTGTGCACCTTCTTCACACACTTTTTTATTATGAATTTACAGGGGTTCTCAATTTTTTTTATCGCATACCGTTTTCAAGTTATCGTGTCAATTTTAATTTCTGATATGGAGCTTATAGTAAGTTGCGATAGTTTTGAATAGAGGTTTTTATTTGCTCTTATAAATAATATAAATTAAGAAAAACATTTTTTGCCAAAACACATCGTTAAAATGATTCCTTAATACGGCAACTTTGGTCTTATTTACCAGACCTCGTATCTCTTAACTCTTACCGTTCTCGAGAACCCCATGCTTAACAAGTTATTTTAGATACCCTGTATAAATATTTATAATATTCTTGAAGCATGGTCGTAAATATTCTCTTTATTAGCTTGATTTTATAAAGCGAATTGTTTATTAAATACTTAGTTAAACTATCCCATTTTTTTGCTACAAAATAATAGTTATTTGTGTATCAAGAGTGTAAAGTGAATCTTTATTGCTCGTGCTCGTAAATTGAAACGCGAGCATAGCGAGCGTTACAATCGAGCTAGAGCAATGAAGATACTTTACGCTAGAGATGCACACATAATTTTTTTCTGCGACTTTACTAACGAAATAAAAAAATAATAATACCTATTTAGTAAGTTCAATTCATTCTTAATCAATTTCCTGTTTTGAGTTGCTGTAACCATGACGATATGAGTAAATAAATAATCTAAGCGAGCAAATTAAGTACTTTACCGCTCGTTGCTATGGAGACGCGCGGTAAAGTATTTATTTGCTCGTTCCTTAGTAATCATTGACATTACGATGATAAAAGAGAGCATAAATATCAACTTTTCATGGTGGTCGTAGAAAAAATAAATAATAATCTTATATTTATACAGTAGAAGGTAAAAGACATTACCATGTCATCTTCCAAGTACTCGAGTTTGCTTGAAAATTGCATTACACAGGGGTCATTTTTAAATAGGAAACGAAAACAAAATTCTCTAATTCAGAATAACTAATTTATCACCATATTGTGGTCCTAAATAAAAATAAAAGATTAAAAGCTGATTAAATGTAAATTTAGATACTGGTTTTAATGTTTTTCATTTATTAATTGTGTTTAAAGTGGAACCACTAGAGAAGTCCCATTTATAATGTAGTTTTTAATGGATATAAATAAGCATTTAACACAAAGTAGTTATTTGCAGTTAGACTATAAAGGAGATTGTGCTTGACGTAAGATATTTAGCCGGTTAAACGGGTATAAATTTAGCTGACATTTTATTGCTAAGACGATTTTAGAAAATGAAAATACTGGAATTACGTTTTATTCTTAGTCTAACAATGAATGATGTGATGGTCATTACACTGTTACATACTCTAAAATTAGATTCTCATACCCAAAAAAATGACATTCGTTGATTAGAATAGAACCATAGGGGATAGGGGGTCGAAATCGGACGTATTAATTATTCATTTATTTCAACCACCAGTTTAGCCATTTGTATCTTTTTATGTTTTCATTGTAAAGGTGAGTTTGTTGCTCTTTTAGTATCACTGAGAATTGAATTCGATTCTGCAAATACTATAAATATCACTCAAGAGGAGAGTTTTTCTCCTGGCCCTCCGTAGATTCACTGGATCAGTTAAAATGCTAGTACTGCACTTCACCAATCGAGCAGAATCACCTCTTTGTCCTAAGTGAAATCATTGAACTTGTAATATATTACGTATTATAGTATTACGTTGGTGAAATGAACAATGACTATTATAAAACGCCAGTCTAATAGTCAACACACATTACATCAGAACAGTACCCTGACCCTCACCACACCCGAAGAAAAATTATATGTGGTATATTCCGAAATTAAACAAGAGTAACCACGGTTCAGTAACCAGATACGGTTCCTGTAGACCTTGGTTCCTTTTCAGTGACCAACAAACCACGATAGATTGACGTTTCAACTTTTGATAGCGTTCCGCTTCTCAACCGTGGTACTGGTCTAATTGTAACTATGGTTAAACCATAACCGCACCGCAGTTCATATTTGGACCGTACTAGAAGTTTCTGCAGCTGGGCACACACATGCAGGGTGTATACATTTCGAATTTCTCATTTTAAATAATTATTTACACGGAAAAATCATGGCTGCTGGTGTTTACACAGTATTACATCTGAATTAAAACTTTCATATCACTGAAACGGTTCATTTTTAGATACATATTGTGTAATACTTTTTGATTTATTTTGACTTCTCCTTTTTGCTATAAATCTTGAACACTTACTTTTTAACATCCTTTATAGTTCTCGTAAAGTTTATTTATTTGACTATTAAATCTGTAACATTAGGCCAACAATACCTTTAAACATAAATACGGAAATAAATAGTAATGGAAAATTGAAACATCCAGTTATAAGTACACTTTTATAATGATTATTCGTGCAATGCATTTTAACATGTAAAAATGTTAACTATAAATATGTAGGTCAGAAAACAAATTATACCTAGATATTGTTTACCTAATATTATGAATTTAAAATTTAAAGAAATAAAATTAACGAGAATTAGAACAAACAACAAACATATATAATATATTTTACAGGACGAGATATTAATTACGTTTTCCTAATTGAATCAATTTTTGAATACCATTTGTAAACTTACCGAAAAGAATATAGGGTTAATACTTATTTGTTATGAATTGTAAGTAATGATTTTTAAAAATATTTATTAAATTATTAACATTGTAAAAGTAATATCATAAGCAGTCACACATTACAATAAATATCACTCAGTTCATAGCTTGAATTATCCTGAGTTTTGAGCAACACTCAAAACTCAGAGCCACTTTCATTTGGGCCTAATCTTTTCATACATGTAGTTTTGCTGCTTTTCTCCAACGCCGGTTAGAGTTTTCTTCTTTACAAAATGGAATTGTTGAACGGCAAATTCATATAATTCGTTTTCAAGCTGCCACACTAACGATTTCTGAATTTTTGCTACGGTTGAAGGGGATGGAACGTCTTTTTGGACAGTTTTTCTTAAGTGGGACTTATTCGATCTAAAAATTCATGCAAAAATATTTTATAAACAATTACTAGTAAATTATACATCTACTGTGTCAACAAATTATTAGTTGTACTCAATATTTAAACAGTCGTACTTAAACAATTAGGAGTTATACAATTTTTTTGATATCTTATTTGAATTCCTCAGATATATACCAATTTTTTGAACGCCATGTTTGCGATTCATTTAAAAATTATTAAGATACACTACAAACAACAATACAATTTAATTTTACTGAACGAATATGGCTGTTGAAGGGCGAAATTAACGTTCGGACACTGTTTATCACACAGAACTAAATTATTTGAAAATTTTAGTTTTACGTAGTAGGAAATTTCTAATGTTTATTACTAATGACTAATATTATTAGAAGAGTGCTAAAATAAACAATAAGCAAAATAAATGTATGTAATCTTTGGATGTAATATTAAAACTACGCAATGGACATTTTACATATGTATTTTCAACAAAATTCATGGACGACGAAAATTTAAAACCTGAATGTTTCATGGTCAGATTCGAATTCTCCGGAAATTTTTAGGAAATGAAAATTTGAAAAATGAACTAAACTGAGTAACTAACACGAAATCAAGTAGGAGGAGCAGACACTATTCTATTGATTGTCAATCGGTTCGGACATTTATAAATATGTTACAGCTTTTTAGCAAATCCATGAGAGATTCACTTCACTAAAACTGCAATTTAGAAAACAGCGTTTTTTGTCCTCATTTAGGAGTATATAGCTCAAACTAGATTTTCTTTTCTACTAAGTGGAATTCAACTCTTTGGACTTGTTTACAAATATTCACAATGTCTCAGAAATATCAAAGAGGGACTAATTATTTTACAGAACATCAAACATAACAAGTCCTAATCTGAAAATTGAGGTTGTATTTCCGAACCCTTTTGAGTCAAAATAGCTGGCAGATTTAATTTAAGCACCTTTTGAAAAGGGCAATTTTCATGATATTTCGATCACTGGTTCAAAAGTTTATGTAATTTTAAACTTTTGTAGTGGAAAAAACTATAAGTATTAAAAACAAAGCGGAGGGAATCTATAAGTGTGGTTTGTGACGTCATTAAAATGGGTTTTCTAATTGGAATAGATCACAGCTTAGATATTTTTATTCAACTTTGAGGCTTTTTAACTAAGGAAATATCTGGCTCAAATAAATAACTTCAAAAACGAGATGGTGAAAGAAATAAATAGAAGAATTAACTTATCTTGGGAAGAATATTGGTCACTTAAAAGCACCTTTAAGTACAAATATATACCATAACTTACGGTTGTTATAAATGGGCACTAACAGAAAAAACTAACTACAAAAATTAAGAGTATGCCGCATAAAATGGATCCTAGAATGATAAATATAATATGGAAAGACTAGTTTGTACACAAGAACTAAAAACTAAGACTAAAATAGCCGATATTATAATAACAATAAAATCATTCAGCTGGATGATATTATAAGAAGTAAAAATAATTGAACTACGGGTATAACAGAATGATTTCTATTAGAAAATAAAAGATTAACAAGACGACAAAAATAAAGATGGTCAGACGAGATAAAAACAATAGCAGGTCCAACATAGCCACGAGCAACAAGAAACCAAGATGAATGGAAGAAATTAAGGAAGGACTTTGTCCACAAGTATATACAACCTTATTAATTTTGTGTATGTAAATATTTCATATATAATATATAATATTAAGTTATGTAATTAGGACAGCACATTACTAGGTTTTTTTGCTATTATAAATAATTAATTAAAACAGGAGTACTTAGAAATAATCAGAATGATATAACTCTTGACCTATTTACTATATCGGGAAATTTATTATGTAGCCCCTTAAAAGTGGTATTAAAACAGAGGAATCCAAATATAACTTTTTTTTTTTTTTTTGAGATACAAAGTAAACGTTTGCTTTTTTGTTTTATTTTTGCTGCCCTTTATTTATTTATACTAGTTTTCATTTATACCTGAGGTAATGTTCGCTGGCTCCCCTGAATAGTCTAGGCAAAGTAACTTCCAACAAGGCAATAAAATCGTCCATTTCTTCAGTAACTCCCACTAGTAAGTAATTATTGAGAAGGTTATGTTTTGCTCTTTCCAAGGCCCACTTAGAACCAGGTTTCCAACACTCTGAAGCGTGCCCACAGAAAAATGGAATTTGGAGCCACATATTACTGGGTTCGCAATCTGGTTGACGATTTTCCACGCATTCGTCGAATGTCTAATTGGAATTGAATTCACATATATTAAACTGTAAATATCTGTAGTTTTATTTACAATACAGCATTCACTGAAGAAATAATGCCATAGAAATTTTACTTGTATTTTGTACACACATTATTTCTTTCAGGAACTAATTTATATTATTTTCCATCGTCTTAAGTCATAACATTTGCAAAAATATGCAACCATGCAACAAAAGCTAAGGAAACGAAGGCAATTATATAATTGAACTTTATTGGGAATAATCAAAGTGTCATTATTTTAAATGAATATTCATTTTAAGTATGAGATCTTTAAAAAAATATTAAAATTTATATCATAGGTCAAAAGCAAAAAAACCCGTCCGGATTTGAAAAAAAGCCCAAAAAACCCATTCAATAAAACCTGTTCGAAAACAAAAAAAAAACCTTAAAAAGCTCTTTTTTTAATTTACTTTATTCGGTAACCCAAAAAATTATACAAATAAAATAAAATATGATTATAAGATACACATAATATAACATTCAAGATAACAACGGCCAACAGACTATACGAGTCTATCGATATACACTCAAACCAACTAGTGTCCGTTCACACATCTTTACGGTTTGTTTTTGAAACATAAAAACCACCCCGAAAACTTCTGGAACTCAGTAATTTTTTTAGATGAACTAAAATAAACCTTTTGGATCAGATGGACGAATTATCAACAGTAAAATATGGAGGAGGTTCTATGCTTGAATAGGGCTGTACGAGTGCAGAAGGGATAGGAACTTAATTTTTTATGGGAAAGTAGGTTATTTAATTGTTTTGAAAGAGAATTTGGAAAAATATTCTGAAAAATTGAGTTTAAGGGATTCTTAAATCTTTCACCAAGATAATGACCCCAAGCATACTACATGTAAATTGCTAAAATAGTTATTGTACAATTGCAGACAACAATTAAAAACGCCTCCACTATCTCCAGATATGAATCCCATTGTACATCTCTGTGAATTATTTTAAAAAATGTGTAAAACAAGGAGTCTAAAGTATATAAAGAACTGCTACATTTATGGTAGACGAATGGGGTAAAATTGACGCCCAAACTCCAAGAAAATTAGTGCGAACTATGATAAACCGTTTAAGGGAAGTAATACTAATAAATGGCTGTACTTAGTTGTTATAATAAATATATTTTTTTCTCGATTTCATTAGAAAAAATTTAGCCAATATACTCGTTTATTTGTTAATATAGTAAATTATAATAAAAAAATATTTCGTGCATATATACTCAATAAAAAAATTTAAAGAATAGGAAACTTTTTTCCTTTACTGGTGTACGGAGACTAATTGGTTTGAGTTTATGTATACGTAGTAAAAGAAAACAGAAAAAAAATGTGACCGTATTTCGTATTAAAACAATTAAATAATTAATTTTCAGAAATTAATGAGAACTATTAATATTTAAAATAATTCAAAATAAATATATAGAATTCATATATTTGAACGATTCTAATAAAACCCAATAAAACCCGGCTTTTGAAAATAACCCAGAGGGGTTGGGTTTTCGTGAAAAACTGGACAGAATTGTATTTCATAATAACTATAGATACACTTATATCCCTTGATGTATAATATACTACATAATTAAATAAACTTATCTAAATTTTGAAATTATAACTTTAAATAAATATGAACAATTTTTATTTAAATATTATGTCCATAACTACATCACGTTATTTTCTAACACTATTTTTCTATGATAGAAACCGTATTCTATTCTCGATCATGAAAAATATTTATTTTAATGATACATTGTGTATTGATCTCATATTACAAACTTGGTCTAATACTTAAAATTATCTTATCTTTTCTTAGATCAAATTTCATATTCAACAAATTGTATATGTATTTGTAATTTAGAGAATAAATAATATCCAGATTTTTTAAAACATTTCGTTTTAAATTTTGACTTTGGTACTCACCTATATGCAAAATGGTACAATGCAAAATAAGCCTTAGTAATTTCAAGATTCATTTTTAAAACTGTAATTACGTACTTTCCTCATAATTTTTCATCAACACAATATTTTGTAAAGAAATACGCATAATCTATTTAAAAATTAAATATTAAACTTTTGCACATTTACTATTACATTAATAATAAGTACCTACAACTACTCTAATTTAATTATTTTTTTTATTTTAAATTTTCTCTATGGATTCAAATTATAATTATTTTATTAAGAGTTACGTATTAAAAATAAGAACAGTCGAAGGTTTACAAATGAGATTTTTAAGAAGTAAATTTAGCTTACCATCTTGTCTCCATGTTTTCTTCGTATAAGAGATGGTCTAAAATTATCTCCATACCTCAAGAAATAATAATACGAAACGAGCCTATCTAATGGTTTGCGTACTATGTTTATATACAACGGCTTCTGTGAACTTCCCAACCTAAAACCATATTGTATAGTACTATTTTTTTTTACAAGTAATGATCTAATACCTTGCAAAATCTAAGAAAGCCATATGTCCATGGTATAGGGCCGGTTTCATCTCATTCCAATTAGAAATATTTTGTACAAATTTATATTGATTGTTAAGAGACAATACATGCATATTAGCGGTGATGTTGATATGTAAAACATGGTATTTATTTCTTTTGCAGAGGTCATATGCTACTCCAACAAAAGATGTTGATCCTGTCTTAGGAACTCTGTTGTAAATCACAACCAAATTGTCCTCAGGATCAAGAACTTTCTCATTTTTAAGCAACTGACTAGTACTTAACAACGCTTCTACAACAAACAAAGTTAAATAATGATTACACAAATTTCATTTGTTCATACCTAGCTTCTCGTTTTTATCTCTCAAATCTAAAACTTGTATTTCAAATATTGTAAATAAAGTTACAAATATTATAAGTAATATTAAAATATAAGATAACCTAAAATTATTAATCATGTTTTAAAGTCTCACTGTTCACAGGTAAATAAATAAAATATATAAATGATTAAATATCGCTGCATTATTAAAATATAATTATTACATTCTTACAAAATATGCAATATACAAAGTATAAGGGTTACGCCTGTTTATACAAATGAAAGATTATTCTAAAACACATACCAAAACAGAAGAGACACACACTTTCCAATACTTCTTCTCATTGCTAGATGGCTCCACCGCTACGAACCGTGAGCTGGTAACTTGCCAAGGTCATTTAACTATTCGCGAACGCAATTAACTCGTAGCCCTCTGATGGTAGATTTAAGAACCCTTCAAATTCGTACTTTTCATGTCAACACGTTTAGGCTAATGGTTATGTGCTGATATTGTTTCTAGTTGTACTTGTTTCACCGTGATTTTATAGTTAAATTTTCAATGTGTTTCTTTATTATTATCATTTAAAATTACATATCTGGTATAAAAATTTTATTCATACTTTCATTTTCCGATTTTACTTTTAACTTAACCTCTTTATTACTTTTATATTATTTCCTTTACTTTTCATTTAATTATTTTCCGAAATGAATCCTTCCATACCTAGACCAAATAATATAAATTGTTGTGTTTACGGCTGTCTAAAGGAAGTAAAAACAAGAATTTAAGTTTTCATGGTTTCCCACGGAATATTACGTTAGTTAACAGGTCATATCTGAACAAGTAGACAAACGAAAAGCCTGGATTTATAAAATTCGTACTGGCAAACCAGTCAGTAAATATACGAAAATATGTAAATATGCAGCTTACACTATCTTTTTTGTATTTTGGTAAAATTAAATTTTATAGATTTTTTCTGCGTTCATTGACATTTCAATTCAGTCACAAAAACAGATAATAGTAAAGCAAAGTGTAAAAATGCACTCATTTCCTTCCTAAAAAAGCACATGCACAGGCAAAAGCAAAAATTAAAACTATTAAAACATCTTGTAACAAAAAATTAATAGGGCTGCAATACGTTTACATTTACCCCCTTTACTAGCCTTACAACTACAAAGAAAATTGTCTATATAAATCACATTGGTTTTTAATATTAAACAGCCATTTATTTCATGTGACGAAGCCAAGCACTAGTTTGTAAGCAACGTGCAAAAGTGTTACATTTTGTATCACTAATATTTGTGACACTACATAAAACAATTAGTCCTTTATTTAGCACTTGTTCGTCTTCCAAAAAAACTGCGGGATTCATTCGTAGCATCCAAATATTTAAATAATTCTTGGAACGATAACCTCAAATCTTTGATTGACAATGTCATTTTTTCTGCTAAAATATGAATTATTGGATATTAATAAAAAATATCTAAAGTATATAATACTAACTCGCAGTATTGAAACTTATCTGAATGATACGAATAACAATCTTTAATACGTATTTAACTTAGTAACTCTGTAGTGAAGAATGTACATAATCCTATAGGAAATAGCAACAGAATACGAATTAGAGCCGCCATATTGTAAACGCACACAGCGACGCCAACGGTAATTTCGTTCGCGAATAGTACAAACACAAAATATGAAGAGTGGATAGCAAATACATTGCCGGAAGACAAAGATAGCGATTGGTCAAAAAATTCAAAGTTGTTGACGTCTAGTGACAAATTTGTGAACTAGAGGAATAAGGAAACGTTGATAGCGTACTATGAAACTTATATAATTTTAAAGAGGTTTAATTTATATTTATTGCAAAAGAAAGTGTTATATAGAGTGTATATTACATTTTCAAATTTAAATAATGACTAATAATTGCCACAGATACTGCTTAGTACCACAATGCAATAATTACACACAAAAAACTGTAAGTTTTATATTATATCCTAAGTGGCAAAATATTATCAAAAAAAATAGGCAATTGCACTTCGATTTGGCAAACCAATTAGTAAAAGAATGTGTCTACTCCAATTACATCTTACCAAGTAATTTTTACCCGCGTGAGTTATAAGTAGCATTTAAAGTATAAGTAAATTTGATTTCAGTTCGTCATTATTCCAAAAAATGAAATTTAAAAATTGTAATATCCAAATTCGTAAGTAAATAAACTAATATCTTAACAATAACGTTTGTTGCAAAATAATAACTATGATATTGATTTACTAACCTGTTTATATTTAACAAAATTTTAATAATTTGTTTGCATTTGCCTCCTGCTTTACAACTAAATTTGATTTCCAGTTAACTATATTCTCATTTAATAAAATTTCAATGTTTTGATAATTTGTAGCTCCACTTCAATTGCTGGTTTGTAAAAAAATCCCAGTATTGCAACTGATCTATAAATCTTTTATTCCTCCGCCATCTTGCTACCGACTGGCCTGCCACCTACAGTTCTATTTTTAGGGTGAAAGAAAAAAAAATATGGCCGATCAAAAGCTTTAAACTACATCTTACTTAAGAATGTTTTTTTGTAGCTCCTAATATGTGAAATATTTTTTTTTTAAATTGAGATATTTGCATATAGGGCTCAGGTACAAACTTATTTGTCACAAAAAAAAAACAAAAACAAAAAATAGGGTTATACAGGGTGAGTCTGGGAAGACGCCCCCCCCCCCCTTTAACTTTTTTATTATAAGTAATAGAAAAAAATGGCTCTTATATAAGTTTTATTATTTTACATATACTAGTTGATGGCAGATGTAGATATTTTTTATAAAGTCAGGTTTACAAGATACGACTATCAACTTTTATTTTTCAAATGGCAACCTATAATTATTTTAATAAAATAGAAACCGCCATTTTTTTCTCTTTTCAACGATGTATTAACTTTTATTAATGTATTTGAAAAATTTCGAGAAAAATGATATATTTAAAAATATTTGAAATAATTATTAAATAAATATTATAGGTGGCTATATGAAAATAAACAAAACGTAACAATGTAAAACAATTAAATTAATGTCAAAAATATATACATTTGTTTGTTACTTACTGAGAAGGATGTTTACCCGATTTCGAGAAACATAGCCACCTTGATATTTGTTTAAAAATGATTTCTGACATTTCTAAATGATCTCATTTTTCTCGAAATTTTTCAAATACATTAATAAAAGTTAATACATCGTTGAAAAGAGAAAAAAATGGCGGTTTCTATTTTATTAAAATAATTATAGGTTGTCATTTGAAAAATAAAAGTTGATAGTCGTATCTTGTAAACCTGACTTTATAAAAAATATCTACATCTGCCATCAAATAGTATATGTAAAATTATAAAACTTTTATATGAGCCATTTTTTTCTATTACTTATAATAAAAAAGTTAAGGGGGGGGGGGGGGGCGTCTTCCCAGACTCACCCTGTATATAAAATTTTATACATAAAAGTATAAAAACGATACTATATAATTGAAATTCATTGTAAAGTAATGCAATTTTTAACGAATATACAAATAATTACATTAAGAATAAATAACATTTTATTTACTTCATTTTTATTATTAAAAGTTAAAAATTATTTATCCTAATGAAGCTCTTCAAATTCGTTCTTATTATCAATGACCGATTGTGGCTTTAATAAGCTGACTTCGTCTTTTCTACAAATTCTTCAATATTTCTCACATTTTTATGTGACTCATGACTCATGTATTCTCCACGCCATTTAGAGTGCCTAGGAGGTGACTTCTAATAAACTCAGTGGCGTATTATCCTACAAGCCCACAAAGCCCGGGCTTGTAGCGCAAAATTTTTAGGGGCGCAACAGCAGTTTATTTATTTTTTATTATTTTTTAATT
The DNA here is from genome assembly GCA_035578165.1 of Stenolophus ochropezus. Taxonomy (NCBI): domain Eukaryota; kingdom Metazoa; phylum Arthropoda; class Insecta; order Coleoptera; family Carabidae; genus Stenolophus; species Stenolophus ochropezus. Next base: position 39,251,371 of record JAQOWZ010000001.1, on the reverse strand, counting down.
AAAATTAATTTTAAACATAACTGTAACTGTAAAATTTATTAAAGTTTTGAGCTAACCCGCAGTTGACGGACACCTATGAAGTTAGCGGTTGATTTTCGGCGATTGTCGGGCGTCTGAGCATTGAACGTTGGGCGGTTGCCCGTTACCATCGTGAAGAACCGACACCGCGCACTTCGCGCAGATAGAAGTTGAAACGAGCTGTTGCTATGAAATTCGGGGAATCGAAATATATAAGAACGATCTTGAAGAAAATCAATTAGAAACCGAATTTCTTCAGTGAAAATACCTACCCGCTGATATATTATCGAACTCTCATTTAAACCTACTTAAGAAGCTAAAAGCTAAAAATATAATAGGTGTATTTCCAAATGTGGAAGTAGCACTAAGAATCTTCGCCTGTAAAGCAGTGACTAACTGTTCAGGAGAAAGATCGTTTTCGACCCTTAAAAGAATAAAAAATTATTTTGAGGTCGAAACTGTCAAACTCAAAATTGAGCAGTTTAGCTATAATGGCTATTGAAAATGATTTACTGAATAATCTAGATTTTGCGCAGATTATTAAAACGTTTGCGATTAACAAATCTCGAAAAAATCTGATGTGTCCAACGTAATACCTCCCGCTACTGTAGTAATATTTTCAATATAAGTTTTTCAATACATTTAATTTGTAGTTTTAAAATTAGTTTGTTATTGCAGTTAAGAATACTTTTAATTCATTTCATACCTAAAATTTCTTTCATAAAATTTGTGTGACCAATATGACAGCTATTTTTGACGTTACTAAAACCGGAACCGAACTTACTTTGATTCATGCATGCAAATACATTCCTTATATATTTCTTCCACCATTTTTAATTTTACAATAAAACTACTTCATATTTACTTATTTTATCTTTTAAACTTACTTACATCAAATTTGACATTATATGTCAAATTTTGTGAACATATGAATAACTCATCTGTTTTATCGAAATTTCTCAGCCTAAACGATATGAAAAATTGTTATAATTTATACATATACGAGGATGGGATGATTAATAGGCGGCCTACCCTAGATCCAGTAGGCGTTTGTTCAAATTTTTTATTTTTTGTTATTCTGTCACTTATCAATAGTTTGTCAGTGAAATTTCGTTATCTTCGGCCAAGCAGTTTCTATTTGAGAGAGCGCCAAAGAAAACAACTTTTGAGTTTTTCAAAGAATGGAGAAAATCGAACTAAGAGCTGTAATAAAATATTTTTTTCTATAGCAGATGTTAAAGTGTAATTTTATCAACTCAAAATAGTGGATAAAGTAGCACTTTAACCGCAAGGATAGATAAAGTAACACTTTAACAGCAAGGGTAGATAAAGTACTTTAACTTTTGTTTATTAGAAGTACATTTCCATAACAACGCCGACTACTGACATTTTAAAATTGTTCTTAAATATTAATTTAATTTTTTGTAATTCTTTTCTCTTCAAAACCTGCTATAGAAAAAAATAAAATTTTATACACGACGATAAAATTAAATTATCGACTCGCGAAAAATAATTCACTCGCGATTATATCGCTCGTGAATTAACACTTTTCGCTTGTCGATAAAATAATATTTTATCGTCTTGTATAAAAAATAACTATTTTTATTAAGGGCTTAAGTCCCACAGAAATTAAAGCCGAGCTGGATTCTACTCTAAACCAATCTGCTCCATCATTCACCACTGTTAAAACGTGGGTTGCAGACTTTAAACGTGGTCGTACGAGTACTATTGATGCTGAGCGTCCAGGCAGGCCAAAAACGGCCACAACTGAAGAAATGGTCCTTAAAGTACAAAAAGTGGTTTTAAGCGACCGTCGATTGAAGTTGGTCGAGATAGCTGACATTGTGAGCATATCTAAAGAACGAACACATCACATATTATGTGAAGTTTTACAGATGAGAAAGCTTTCTGCGCGATGGGTGCCGCGTTTGTTGTCACTTGAGCAAAAACTCACCCGAATGACCATTGCAGAGGAGAGTTTGGCGCTGTATAAACGGAACCCAACAGAATTTCTGCGCAGATTTGTAACAGTGGATGAAACATGGATTCATCATAATACACCGGAAACGAAACAACAGTCAAAACAATGGACTACAAGAGGAGAACCCGTTCCAAAAAAGGCGAAAACAGTTCTCTCAGCCGGTAAAGTTATGGCAACCGTATTTTGGGATGCGAAGGGTATTCTTTTAGTAGACTACCTTGAAAAAGGTAAAACGATTAATGGACAATACTACGCAAATCTACTTGACCAACTAAAGGAAAAAATTCGTGAGCAGAGACCTGGTTTGGCGAAAAAAAAAGTGTTGTTTCACCAGGACAATGCGCCCTGCCACAAATCTGTTGTTGCAATATCTAAAATCCATGAATTGGGGTTCGAATTATTGCCTCATGCACCCTATTCTCCAGATTTGGCTCCTTCCGACTTTAGTTTGTTTCCAAACTTAAAGAAATTCCATGCTGGCAAAAAATATGCGTCGGATCAGGAAGTAATAGAGAGCACAAATGGCTATTTTGAACAGCTGGAAGAATCTTCCTATAGGAACGGGATAAAGGCCCTTGAATATCGTTGGACCAAATGCATTGAGTTACAAGGAGACTATGTCGAAAAATAAAATCATTTTTAGTTCCATGTTTTGTTTCTATCCATCTTAGGCCGGGTATTAATCATCCCATCCTCGTATTTATTCTGTTTAGCTAGAAGTTACACATATAAACGTAATTATACAGATCGGTAGAAAATTAAAAAATCTTTATATTGAATAATAACTTAATTTGCGAAAAAATGGTATTTACAGGTTTTTTTTAAGAAAAACTGTTTAAAGCTTCAAGTAAAGTACTGCTTCCGATTAACCAATTGTAGTCAGAATCTAATCAGTTCATCATATTTGAATATAAGTCTTAAATACCAAATATTATATTTTTTTCATGTATCATGTTGGAGTTATCGTGGACGAAAAATCGTCACAGACACACAAACACAAACACACACACGGACATACAGACATCACGTTAAAAATAGTAAAATCGTATTGTGGGGACCCTAATTCGTACTCATATGTTGAAAACTCATACTCGAGAAATCTGACCAAAAACAATACCTCCCTTATCTATACAGGGTGTTCCATTTAAAAGTGCCACCATTGCTATCTCGAGAACTATAAGAGCTACGAGGTTGGTTAAATTAGCAAAGAACCACCATTTTACAAGACTAATACAATGAGCAAAAAAAATTTTTTTTTCAACCAGTGGTTCTCAAAATACGGGGCACAACTTTCTTATTTTAAATGGGAACGTATGTTTATTTTTAGGTTATTCGATAGAGATTTTTTTTCTGAATTCAACGATATAAATATATCATATACTAATATAACAAAATAACTGAGAAAAATGCATGGTAGATTTATTTGTATTTAATTTATATCTGGCTGAAATAAGAGTGCTTTGGATAGAAAACAATTCATTTTCTTCTTAAAACTGACAGTTTAAGAAAATAAAATTTAACAAAAAATAATCAAACAATGTTAGACAGAACATTATGTCTATGTTTTCTAACCATAGCACTCTTGTTTCAGCCAGATATAAATAAAATACATATAAATTTAACATGTATTTTTCTCAATTATTTTGTTATATTAGTAGAATGTACATATCGCTGAATTCAGAAAAAAATACTCTATCGAATAACCTAAAAATAAACATAAGTCCCCATTTAAAATAAGAAAGTTGGGTCCCGTATTTTGAGAACCACTGATAGAAAAAAATATTTTTTTTTGCTCATTATATTAGTCTTGTAAAATGGTGGTTCTTTGCTAATTTAACCAACGTCGTAGCTCTTATAGTTCTCGAGATAGCAATGGTGGCACTTTTAAATGGAACACCCTGTATATTGATAGGCGGGAGGTATGTATGTATGTATGGATATGAGGGTTTAAGCGTTTTGTCGCTTTTTGTCAACGCGACCTAGAAGATCTATTGTGACACAGCCCTTACTTAGTTTTCCGGAAGTAGATCCAGATTTTTGGTGAAGCCGATTAGGCCTCAAGTACCTGAAGTACTTGTTTCGTGACATGTTTTACTTGCATTTTAGTGATGTAGGTTGTCAGCCTACAGTCTCTGCAAGGCCAGCACACACCGAGCCATTGTGCGGCAACCCATCCAATTGGACAGGGCGGGCTATGTTGCTTATCTACACGATCAGACAAGACACGCCACGACCACACAACCGTACTGGCTGACTAGGCGGGAGGTAAAAAGAGTTTTAATTAATATAATATATTTCTATGTTTTTTTGTTTTATCACTTAATGTGGCTGTGTTTATATTTCTTATGTTTCTGTTTGTCTTCTATGGTATAATTTTTGTTACATTCTTTATGTATATTGAAGTTTTTGTTTATTAAACAATAGTAAGAAATAGAAATTGAAAATTTTATTTAATTAAATAAGGATGCAATAAAGTCTATATGGCCATATATTTGTACTAGGTTAGGTATATCTTACTTAAAACATAAAAAAAACTATAATCAAAAAGGGCGCAAAATGTTCCGGGCTTTGGGCACTAATATTGCTTAATACGCCACTGAATAAACTACATGTTATATGATATAAATATATCATCAATATTTGTGACAAAATCACATCTTCTACATCTAAGAATGGATTTTATATCATTTATAGTGTTTCGATATCTATTATAAAAATCTTGAAACCATCACCAAATAAATACAAGTAGAATAAGTAAAGTACCTTATATTTTTCATCGTTTATTTAAAATATCTGAATTTCATTTTTTTTTCAGTTTATGTAATATCTTTCTCAACAATATTATTATCTTGATTATAGTGGCGAAGCGTGATGTTTTAAATAACGTAAGCATAGTGAAGTAAAATTGTGCAACTATTATAAATATATCTTACAGGAATTTATAAATGTTAATATTATATTTTATACTTCTCTCCAATAAAACAAAAGAATGAAATTAATAATTTTAGAATCAGTGCAGGACCAAGATAACAACTATAATTATTAAAAAAATATTAATAAAATCAACGAAAAAGAGAACATTTAATTTTTTAAATTGTTTTAATATTAGAAACGTAAAAAAATTATAATAGAAAAAATATTGGAGTAATAGGTAATGAAGGTGAAATTTTATTTTTAGCTATTTCATTATGTTTTCCTACTTAGTTTTTTGTGGACAATTGCATTGCATATAAATCCCTGTTGTATCAGATTCTTGAAATATTATATTTTTTGTTAAACAATAAACGCGCCAGCAAAATAACTTTTTGTAATATTGGCTTGTAGTATACTTTAATATTAATTTTTTTTGTTACATTAAAACTTTTTTCACTTACAGATTTGAGAGATATTAATTATAGCATTAATCTACCATTGTTAGTTAATATTTTAACATTAAAATTTAGTGTAATTTGTGAATTATATCGTTATTATCTTCCATGAGAATTGATAAACTAAATATAATAAGCGAGAAAGCAAAATAAAGACACCTACAGACTGATATCCGAATAAAATAAATGTCGAGTGTACTTTTTTGGTAGTATATTGGCAAGAACCAACAAAGTGTCTGACATCTGGTGGCAAAATAAAACATCCAAGACGTAGGGAAAACGTTTCACTGTCACTTAGGGTTATAAGTAAACAACAACCAACAATGACCAGCAAGTGGAAGCGAATTGTTCTGTATTTGTTTGCAAGTGTTGACATATCCCTTCATTATTTCCCAAAAAGAGAAATATTGAAAAATAGTGGAAAATCGCATTAAAAATCGGAAAGCACATATCACCGTTCATGGACATTTATACACAATATTTTTTACCTAGCGATTGTATTTATAATAATTTATGCTTCAAAACATTATTGCATTGTTTTGTAGTCATTAAAAGAAAATCATAAATTACACCAAAGAAAATTCAACAGATCCTCTGTACAGAGAAAAAAATAGAGAGACGTTTCATGTAAGTAGTAATTATTATTCTTTAACATTATATATTTATTTTAAATTGTTTATAGGAAAGATAGAGAAGAAGAAACGATAAAAATACCAGAAATTGAGCCACATCAGAAGAATGACGTGCAAAACAAAGAACATGATGTACATGTTTATATTTATGTACCTATCGAATAAAATCTGTAACATTAAAAAATAAGGATTTTATATGTATTATGAAATTAATTTTTACCTCCCGCCTATCAATATATAGATAAGGGAGGTATTGTTTTTGGTCAGATTTCTCGAGTGTGAGTTTTCAACATATGAGCACGAATTAGGGTCTTTAGAATACGATTTTGCTATTTTTACCGTGATGTCTGTATGTCTGTGTGTGTGTCTGTGTGTCTGTGACGATTTTTCGTCCACGATAACTCCAATATGATACATGTAAAAAATACAATATTTGGTATTTAAGACTTCTATTCAAATATGATGAACTGATTAGATTTTGACTACAATTGATTAACCGGAAATAGTACTTTACTTGAAGCTTTAAACAGTTTTTCCAAAAAAATACCTCTAATACCATATTTTCGTAAAATACGTTATTATTAAATATAAAGATTTTTTAATTTTCTACCGATCTGCATAATTACGTTTATATATAACTTCTAGCTAGATAGAAAAAAATATATAAAAAATCTGGTGTGTCCAACACAATACCTCCCGCCACTGTAGTAGTATATTCTATATAAGTTTTTCAATACATTTCATTTGTAGTTTTATAATTAGTTTGTTATTACAGTTCAGAATATTTTTAATTCATTTCATACCTAAAATTTCCTTCACAAGTTTTGTATGACCAATATGACAGCTATTTTTGACGTTACTAAAACCGGAACTGAACTTACTTTGATTCATGCATGCAAATACATTCCTACTATTTCTTCCACATTTTTAATTTTTACAATAAAATGACTTCATTTTTACTTATTTTATCTTTTACACTTACTTACATCAAATTTGACATCATATGTCAAATTTTGTGAACATATGAATAACTCATCTGTTTTATCGAAATTCCTCAGCCTAAACGATATGTAAAATTATTATAATTTATATTTTTTTTTCTATCTACCTAGAAGTTATATATAAACGTAATTATGCAGATCGGTAGAAAATTAAAAAATCTTTGTATTTATAATAACGAAATTTGCGAAAATATGGTATTTAGAGGTATTTTTTAAGAAAAACTGTTTAAAGCTTCAAGTAAAGTTCTGCTTCCGGTTAACCAATTGTAGTCAAAATCTAATCAGTTCATCATATTAGAATATAAGTCTTAAATACCAAATATTATATTTTTTACATGTATCATGTTGGAGTTATCGTGGACGAAAAATCGTCACAGACACACAGACACACACACGCACACACGGACATACAGACATCACGTTAAAAATAGTAAAATCGTATTCTAGGAACCCTAATTCTTGCTCATATGTTGAAAACTCATACTCGAGAAATTTGACCAAAAACAATACCTCCCTTATCTATATATTGATAGGCGGGAGGTAATTATAATAATTTTACATATCGTTTAGGCTGAGGAATTTCGATAAAACAGATGAGTTATTCATATGTTCACAAAATTTGACATATGATGTCAAATTTGATGTAAGTAAGTGTAAAAGATAAAATAAGTAAATATGTAGTAGTTTTATTGTAAAATTAATAAAGATGTAAGAAATATATAAGGAATATATTTGCATGCGTGAATCAAGGTAAGTTCAGTTCCGATTTTAGTAACTTCAAAAATAGCTGTCATATTGGTCATACAAATTTTATGAAGGAAATTTTAGGTATGAAATGAATTAAAAATATTCTGAATTGCAGTAACAAACTAATTTTAAAACAACAAATTAAATGTATTGAAAAATTTATATAGAATATATTACTACAGTGGCGGGAGGTATTGTGTTGGACACATCAGATTTTTTATGGTGTATTTATATTAAAAATAAATAATATAATAAATATAATAACAAAGCAACGATTGCTTGCACTACTCTCCATCTGCATTACAGATGCACACATTTCTCGGAAGTGACAATTGTATTTAATGTTATTACGATTAATTCAAATTAGATATTTGAAGACACAGCCCAATTATTACTATATTATTCCGTTTTTCTGCCTTGTAATCGCATAAAATAATATGTCCAGCTAAAAATATTAAATAAGTAGTAAACAAGTACCGCAATTGTGAATCTTATTTTTCTTTTATAATATGCTTGTATTTCGACCATAGACCGCACAGCATCATTTAAATAAATGTATATATCTGAAATTGCGATAAACAAATTTGAAAATAATTAAAAATAACAAAATATCCTCAAAAGAAAGAATCAAAATAACACTAGCACTTATGTAAAATACAATGTTTTCCCTATAAGTCAGCCAGTAGTGCTGCCATCTCTAGGATGTGGCTGTCGCGGATTAGACGTGCGGATCATCCGATCTGGTACGAAAACGTACGATAGTGTCTATACTTCGCGTGATTGTAAGTTCTGAGACGCAGAAGCTAGGGGTGCGTTTTGTTTTAAAATAAAAACAATGTATAGTACGACAAAAGATCTCAAGTTGACGTTTAAATTGTTTTATGGGTGTGGTATCTATTCAAAGTTTTGCTCCAGGTACCCAGCTAAGTACTGGATTTGGAAATCCCAAAGTAATATTAGCATGCCTAACTTAATATAGATGGATTACTGTACGACATGGAAATAACTAGACAGGGATGTATTTAAAATTTTAATACCGTTAATTTCTTAGCAATAATCATTATCTTCGTGGAATTGCAAACAATTTTTGCATAAAAACGAAACTGCTATAACATAATGTTCTTATTACCAAGAGTACATCAACGTTACTACAACTTGTGACAATTATTAGAGCATTTTTCATAAAACATGGTATTAAAATTTTAAATACATCCCTGTCTAGTTATTTCCAGGTTGTACAGTAATCCATCTATATTAAGTAAGGTATGCTAATATTACTTTGGGAATTCCAAATCCAGTGCTTAACTGGGTACCTGGAACAAACAGTGTATTCTAATGGATTTCGTACAATTCTATACCCTATATCAGAACGCATAAAGGTCACATTTCTTTCAATTCTTTCGCTCAGGGAAAAACTTTGAATAGATACCACAACCATAAAATAATTTAAACGTCAACTCGAGATCTCTTGTCCAACTATACCAATATAACATTGTCAACAATACTTCAATATTGTATAATTATAATATTTGTAAAAAAATTTAAAAATTTAATCAACTAAATCGAATTTTATTTCTGCTCTCAAAACATAAGAGAAGCTACCATGGACACTCCGCCACTGCTTGCGTACTTAAAGTACTTAATAAAGTGCATCAAATATGACCATTCATTACGACTCAACTTCCAAGAATACACTGAGATTTGAAACTGAAAAACCGATTTCATATATACGAAGAACAATTAAAAAATCATATAATAAAATTCAATTTTCGTATCGTGTCTACCTCAAGAACAACAAAGAAAATATAGAATTGAAGAAAAAGAATAATTTCTCTGTAATCATCTACGTAAATTATTAATTCTCATAAGCCGTAGAAACATACCTTATAATTTCCTAGTTTCTAGAATCTTCTTTTTGTATACATTAAAACTAAAGAGATTTTCATAATTGTTTCACATTGAATTGTTTAAATATTCCGCCCTTTATTGTACTTCCGCTTCCGGTTTAGGAAGAAATATTCACGAAATAATTACTAATTTATATTTTTACATATAACTTTCAAATATGTCAATATGCGTCACAATACTGTTTGCTTTTCAAAATAACTAATTGCAAGTGTCAACAATATAATTTTCAAGTGTTAAATTTTACAGGCAATTTTCCTATTACTGTTTTGTAATTATTGGCAATTATTTGTCGATTAATTCATATTTGAATATGTTCGTGTTCATTTCGTATATTTCAATTGCTTGCTAATGTTTTTAAATAAATTAAATACGAATCGATCTTGGAATCTAATTGTATTGTATTGTTGTTCTTTGACATTAAGTCGTACTCTTAGTGTTTTTATATATCATTGACATTGAAATATAAAATATTAGGATGATATTTTTCTAAAGAAATAATATGTATATATGATGCAATTAAAAACCTGATGTTCCTTGTATATTTTTTATATTTATACATTTTGCCGTATTTTGTCATTGTACATAGTACAACACAGATGGCAACTACAATTGTCAAATTTGTAAACATATGAAGAACTCAACAGTTTTCTTTGAATAAAAATCTGATAGAAATAAAAATAAATTGCAAAAAAAAATATGTGTTTATTCCAAAATTTAAAATACTATTTAAACTAAGATAAATGTTAATGATTAGAGGATATTTTTGACTAGTCGATGAATAGGATAATTAATAATGTATAAAGAACCACTAACGATTAAAATAATTATTTTTTTTCTATAGCAGATGTTAAAGTGCAATTTTATCAACTCAAAATAGTGGATAAAGTAGCACTTTAACCGCAAGGGTAGATAAAGTAACACCTAAACAGCAAGGGTAGATAAAGTACTTTTCCTACGACCACTGTTAAAAATAGTATTTTTAACGGTTGCTTAGCAAGTTAAAAATAACAGTTTATAACACAGTAAATACTTTTAAAACGTTGCCATTGACAACGTGTTAAAAGTAAAAAACAAATTTACTTTTAACACGTCTTATGTTCAGTTATTCATAACAAATACATCATGACCTGTCATAAATGTCATTCTAATGCTTAGTTTTTATTTACTAATAGGTACATAACTGTGGTCGTAGGAAAAATAGTGTATGATATTTGTGTTAAAAGTGATTTTATTTCGTTCGTGGGATTTGTTAAACTCGGCTTCGCCTCGTTTCAAACTTCCCCACTCACTCATAAAATGTCACTTTTAACACTTATATCATAAATAACTATTAACTTTTGTTTATTAGAAGTACATTTCCATAACAACGCACACTACTGACATTTTAAAATTGTTCTTAAACAATAATTTAATTTTTCTAATTCTTTTCTCTTCAAAACCTGCTATAGAAAAAAATAGAATTTTATACACGACGATAAAATTAAATTATCGACTCGCGAAAAATAATTCACTCGCGATTATATCGCTCGTGAATTAACACTTTCCGCTTGTCGATAAAATATTATTTTATCGTCTTGTATAAAAAATAACTATTTTTGTTGAAATATATTTATTTTTCAAATCTCCATATGCATATTTTTAGCACGATGCCTATATTTACTTTATCATATGTAATTCTTTATTATTACCCATTATTGTCTTAGATTTAATTTCTAGTGATATTTTTCTTCAGGAGACAATTGTTAATAATGAGTTAATTACATGTTTATAATTCTTGTGCTATATAAGAATGTACTATTAAAAAAAATTACCCCTGTAGACCATATTTAAAGTAATGCGTGTTCGGGACAAGATATTTTTTCTGTAAATTTTTAATAATACCTCTTTATCAAACTGTTCATGTAGCACGCAATGTCTTAGGCCGATATGCATATTTATAATCCTAGTTCGTTTTAATTTCTATCTCTTCTAAATTATTTATGCGAGAATTATTAGTCGTGAGACGCAAATGCTGTACAGAAGCTTTTTTGTTTGTTATTTGGAAAAAATTAACAAGACAAAAATAATTTTGCCAAAATATTTCTTGTTACAATTTTGTAATTATTTTATTTTAATCAGTTAAATAAATAAATAAAATATTTTTTTTTGCAATTGTTATTAAACATCCTAGATACACGAAAATTGGGAAGAAAAGATGGGAAGTATTGCCATGACACATTGTGCAATACTTTCAGGATTTAATAAATCTGTTGACTGATGTATTAACATACTTGAAATCACAATGTAGAATTTTTTTAAAATTGTAAATATTTTTTTTGTTTAATTTACATTATTTACCTTATAACGACATAGATGGAACCTCAAAGGTTGAATGGAGTTTGTCAATACCAGACTTTACATGTTACAACATACACCTGCAAGATGACTGCACCACAACAAGGATTTTTCAAAATTATTTCAGAAGAATACGGCCATTTCATTACAACCACAATAAGAAGACCGTTTTGCCAGTAATATATTATTATTTCCAATTATTTTCATAATTAACAAATTAAATGATAGAGATTCAAACTATGTGGAATACTGTTATAGAAAGATGGAACTAAATATGAAAAAGAACTTTTAAATTTACTTATTTTTAAATTGAGGAAATGAGTAGTGATCGTTATCACGTAAATTATACTTATTAGATTTCTTTATATGCTTTTCATATAAATACTGAGGACAGCCGGTAATTTTTGTTTTATGTGTCAACCTTAAGAAAAGATGTTTAATTCTAATATCGTAGGACATTAATCCTGTTAGAATCCGATATTGAGAAATGTGATCGAATTTACTTTTTTAGAATACATATCTTAAACAGGTATTTTGAAGTAGATAAATTTTATTTTTGTCGCCTTGTGTTAAATTAGGAATAATAAGCACAGGTGCAGTATTCAAGAAATGGAAGTACTAATGAGTTAAATAGATGTTAGTATTGCAACTCTGTACCATCAAGAATAACTGGAGTTTCGTTTCATTTGACCCATAGACAAGCAATACAGATTTACTCTTACTCGTATTTATTGACAGTCTATTATTTGAATCCCAAGTAAAAAAAGTTTTTGTGTTATTCATTAGAATTTATTGTTGTGAGAAGTTGTGTGTCATCTGTATATGAATGGGCAGTAAAGAATTGTAAACAATTTGGTAAATTAGTTAAATAAATTAATTAAAATATTGGTCCTAATATGGATCCTTAAGGAACTCCTCGAGTAAACTGGAAAATTTCTGATTTAATTTTCGGTGACATAGCAATTTGAAATGATCTCTGCTAATGCACCATTATAGAGCACTCCAGTATGTCAAATGCTTTAGAAAAATATATTTGTATAAGAAGTGTTATGAGTGGATTATCATAGCTTTTAATCATATTGTCTACTATTTGTACTCTTTCCCTTCCAGAATCCCAATTGAATGGATGCTAGAAATTTTTTATTTTTGCAATTAATAATTTGCTAGAAAAAATTTTTTTCTATTTTTTTTGACTTTATAGGAAAATGCTAATGGGTCTCAAATCATCAAACGATTTAACTTTGTCATGTTTCGGTACTGGTTTCCTAATAGCTGATTTCCAAAAATTGAGAATGGTACTATTTACTATATGAGTAACATGCCAAAAATTTTAGGCATTATTATTTGCATCATTTTCAGTGATATTCCATCTTTACCGGTTGAATTTGATTTTGATGAATAAAATGCATCAGTTACTATTTCTGTATCAACACGCTCAAAATAAAAGTAATTTTCATTGTTATTTTCAAACTTGTTGTTTAAAAAGAAATCTAAAGAGAGTGGATTTATTTTACTGACACTTATTTTATTGTTACGTTTATTTATTTAGTTGAAGTGTAAAGAAACAATTGACACACAAATATTTATAAAATTAAGTTTAATAAACGAAATATAAATTATAAAAGATAATTATAATAAGTAACACTATGAATAAACAAACATAAACACTATTATAAGACAAACAATTATTAATAAAAACTTAAACACTAAGATTATTTATTTAAACACTTAAAACTACAAAATATTTATTTCCAAAATATTTATATCACCAACTATTTATTTATATCACCAACGATCACTACACGTATCAATATTAGATTGTCCTCGCGAGTCGCGATCTTCTGCTCGGGGTTTTTAGTAGAACAATTAAGTTTCGGAATGTTCGCCAACCCTCTGGAAAACAGAACAATGAGCGTGACTTTGGGATCCCGGAACAGTTCGTTATGACGAAATTTGCACGCATCATCCTTGGTGCATCTGGAGGTCTTGAAGAAGTTACAGTCGACGGTCCATTTGAGCTCTTCTTGCCCGCTAGGGTTGAAGCTGCAGACTAAAATTTCCACTCCGCTAAAGCGGAAGACTGTCTCTAATATGCTTTTAACAATTCTAAAATCTAAACCATCTAGCCCACAGCCTATCTTTAGTACTGCCAGCTTCATGATGTCGTTCTCCAACAGATGGTCCTTCATATCGCACAGTGAGTCCCATAAACTGCGATATGACGGCTTCTGATTTGAATATTGTTTCGTAACCAAATAGTAAATGTACCGCTTGTGTTCTAAATTATCATCCTTCAGTTGTAGCGCTTTTACGACGGTTGGACGTTGGTTGGCCAGTTTGTATTCGTTCAAATTTTCTTTTTAAAACTGAAGAGATGCCGCGGGACACTTAATATCCTTCGCTAAACAATGAGCGAGGGAATAATCTGGGGACACGGTAAACAGATTCTCGTGTCACGCCATACCGTGCCTTATGACCAGTGGAATGGCTTTCCATGAAGTCTTCAAATGTAGGTTCCTCAGGTACAACTCGACGAATCGTCGCTCCACGATGATCGTCATAGTTATCACCAGCGAAAGGGGCTAATCTATTGAAATGGACTACTCTCGGCTTTTCATTAGGAGTTTTCTTAATTCTGTAGATCACATCATTTATTCTCTTTTTCGTGGGGACCTTCCCAATTTTTTTGCAGTTTCGGTGATAAGCCACGACTTCTTTGTAGACTGTAAAGTCACACAAATTTCCAGGTTGATAACCACATTTTCAGCCTTTACGTCGTACTGGTCCGTCATCTGATCGCTGGCACCTTGAATGTTTGTACGGACTTGTTCATGGATGTCATTCATTCTTCTCCGTAAGTCCGTTACATAATCCTCCCCGGCTAGATCTTCACCGGGTTTACTGCCAAAAACCAGGTCGCATGGTAAGCACAACTCCCGCCCGAAGATGTTAGCTGGTGTCTGCCGTGTTGTTTCATGCACGGATGAACGGTAAGCCAACAAGAACAGATGAAGATGACGGTCCCAGTTTCATTGATGATTAGAGACTACCATCGACAAATACGGGTTTATTGTTCTATTCATCTGTTCAATCATGCCATCAGACTGCGGGTGTAATGCAGTAGTTCTGATTTTCTTGATTCCTAATATCTTACAGATATCTTGGACCAGAGCGGATTCGAAATTCCTTCCTTGGTCGAAATGTATCTCTCGCGGTACTCCAGATCAGCAGATGCATTCTTTTGCCAAGACTTTAGCGACCTTCCTGGTTGGGTAATGGATAGGCTTCAACCCACTTAGTAAAGTAGTCCATTACTACTACTACTATGTATTTATTTTCCTCGTCAGTTTCTGAGAATGTTCCGGCCACGTCAATCGCAATGCGTTCAAAGGGACTTCCAACGTTATACTGGCGCATTGGAGCTCTTCTTTTCCTACGTGACCCGTTACTTTCCGCGCAGACCACACATTTCTTGCACCACTCTTTAACGTCTTCCTTGCAATTTACCCAGTAAAATCGTAGGCGTAATCTGTCGAGGGTTTTATTCACTCCAAAATGTCCTCCACCAGATCTGTCATGGATCTCTTCCAATATTTCCGGTACTCTATTCCCAGGGATTATCAACTGGGTCCTTCTCTCAGTACCTTCCGTATTTTCTACGACACGTTTCAGGAGGCCCTTTTCAACCACATAAGAGTTCCACTGCGCTCAGTACGATTTCACACCCTAAGAGTGCCGTGCAACATCTTCCCATACTGATCTGCTATCGCGATGTTTCCAATCCAGTATGATCTTTAAGTCCGGATCATTCTCTTAGCCCTTCCGTAAGTCTTCAGGTTGCCATCTCTCGTACACTACTGTTATCCTTTTAACGGTGGCAAGTTTCGCTTCCAAATGACAACTGTGCTTGCAGTCTTTATCAAGGGTCTTCTTTTGCACCAGGCTTACACCGTGAATTTCTTTTTTCACTCCTGCTTCGTTAACAGCTAGAGGAGCTGTTGCTTCTTGTTCACCTGTTTTCTTTTTAACTTCTTTTCAGTTTTCGCTGCAGTATTCTGTTTTTGCAGTTTCCCGCACAGCCTTTACGGGTGACCTAGCTCTCCATAATTCCAACAGCGGAGTTTCTTTCTTCCAGCAACATGAATTTCAGACGTAATTCGTCTTATTTTGTCTTCTAGGTCTTCGGTGTCTTCGGACCTCTCAGCATCGATATTTCGCATTCGCAATTAGTTACGTAAAGCTTGTTTAGCTGCTTCATGATCTAAGGCATATGACAGTGCGTCAACCAGAGTTTTTGGTCGAGCCAATCGCAGTGCTTGTTGAGTTTCATTGTCTCGGACCCCATAGACAAATGATTGAGTGGCGAGACATTCCAAAACGTTGTCAGAAGCTGTAGGACTTGCGAGACGAACCAAATGAGATATATTCGCTTCGAATTCTTGTAGATTTTCTTTGGAACTCTGGTACCGGTTTCTCAGTTGGGTCTGGTACACCTGCTCTAGATGCGCATTGCCATATCGCATATCCAATCGCTTCACAAGTCGGTCATAGTCTTCTTGTTCATCTTCTTTTAGCATCTGTAGGATATCGATGGCTTCTCCACGCAGTGAAACTGTCAGCGCTGTTTTGCAGTAACTCTTCAATTTTTTTCTCGTAAGTTTCTATTCTTTCTTCTAATATTCTAGAACTTTCTTTCAATTGTTCGTTTAGTTTGTCCTCCAAACCTCTAGAATTTTCCATTAATTTCTCTTCTCATATTCTAGAATTTTCTATTAATTCTTGTTTTAAAGTACTAGAATTTTCTATTAATTTTTCTTCCTATGTTCGAGAATTTTCCGCCAACTTTTGTTCTAAAGTTCTAGAATTTTCTATCAACTCTTGAAACATTGAAAGAAATGTTCGAGAATTTTCTTCAGATTTTCTTGAACTTTCCTCTAATTTTTGTTGTAAAGTTCTAGAATTTTCTACCAATTCTTTTTTTAATATTCTTTTAATTTATTATTCACTTAATTTTACTTGTTTAGTCGCCATTTTATTTATTTATATTTACACTTCACAGTTTGTTAACCCCACACCTGACACCAATTGTAACGTTTTATTTATTTACGTGAAGTGTAAATATAGTTGAAACACTAATATTTATATAACTAATTTTAATAAACGAAATATGAGTTATAAAAGATAATTAAAATAAGTAACACCATGAATAAACAAACATAAACACTATTTTAAGACTAATAATTATTAATAAAAACTTAAGCACTAAGATTATTTATTTAAACACTTAAAGCTTACGCAATATTTATTTCCATAATATTTACGAGTATATCACTAACGATCACTACACGTATCAATATTAGAGTAAATATTAAATTATTGCATTAAAATGTAAAATTTAGAGTTAATGTTATTGAAAATGTATTTTTTTAAATTGTTGATCAGTACTTAAAAGTCATCTTCATGAGTGGCGTCGGACAGGTAGAGATCAGCACGGGAAATCCTAGGAGAGTTGGCTTTGGACGGCCGACACCCACTACAAAGCCATGATACGGCAGCACTCGCGTATAGTTTGTATTTTTTATCACTGATGTTCGCACAGGTGGTATAATGTGAAGTAGAGCATCCAATGCATACGACTTCTGGGTATTTAAGGTTGACAGTGCTGACACTTCTTTTACACGGAGCGCACTGACGAGCCATCACGGACAAATGTTTAGACTTAAAATAAGTAAAGACTTGTATATTTGAAGAATAGCGAGATGTGTATTCGATTACACTAATTTTAAAATTATAGCGCACTACAGAGATATCTTCAATAACACTTTTTTTAACACTTGTAAAATTTCTTCTTAACAATCGGATATACTTTATGTTGAGATTTATACTATACTATACAAAATTGCAAATAGATGGCATTGATGTGAGAATATTTGATTTTTGGACAACATTTCTAACACTTTATAATCAGTGTGACTGAAAACTATTTCAAAAACTAACAAAATTGCTAGAGCAAAAGAAAATCTTTTAAAAAAACATATTAGTATTGATAGTTTTAATGGGAATATTTTTATGAAAATTTGTCATTTGACCCAAGAAATTAAATTTTAGAATTATTCTTTTCCTACCTCCCCTTTTTGGATAATATTAATAATATAGTAAATAAAATATTTATACAAGAAAATGAAAGTGAAAATTGGTCATAAGCAATTAAGACAATGAAGGAATTCATTTTTTAGTTATAAGTTTATAATTTCTTAATAATGCTTTTCAAGTTTCTGGAAACTTTCTGATAATTACTCTTTATGAACGAAATGTTTATTTCATCTAATAATGACATGATTATTAATTCATACTGCAAGTTAACAGAATCTTATATGTAAGCATTATGAGCTCAATAATTCAAGCAATAATATTCTAGATGAATCAGCCATACACGATATTCTACAATAATTGTTCTATTATTTAACAAAGATCTACATACTGGGTATTTACCTTTCTTGATTTATTATTCATATCAAAAAGAATTTCTTTTGAAGTGGAATGGAAAACACGCGTAGTTGTTTATTTTAAGATTTCAATTTATGTTTGGCTAATGAACATAGAAATGATACGAGTTTGATCTATTTTTAATATTTCCAATATCATAGCAAAAAAAACTTTTGGATTTAGGTTTTATAATAATTCATTTATATGTGGTTCTGACAATCCAGTTTCGAATCGATATATGTATATCATTACCAATATCTGCGAATTACTATTTACAACCCAAGTTCAAATCTTCAGAGTGTCAAAAATTCTTACTATTTCTCATATAAAAATTTCTCGTGGAGTTTTTTTCACGCTACGATGTTGCCCTTAAATTATGTAACGCTTCAAGGGGGGGAGGGATCCATAGTAGTTTTACACAATGTTACGAGAGGGGTAAGGGAAGATTAATGTGTGCTTTACGTAACGAAAAACTTTAATTCAAAAATATTTTTAAACTATCTTTGTAGCTTTGGGTAAAAAAATGAATTTGTTTATATAAATTTGTGGCGGGAGATCAAGTACATTACGTAATATTAAGGGGGTTCAGGTTTGCGGTACGGATGCGTAAAAAGAAGGAGAAGGGGGTAACAAAAATTGTGTAATGTTACGTTACGTTACATAATGACGGCCCATAGCAAGAGTGACCGCGAAATAATGTCTAGAAACGCCGTCAGTCGGCAACCAACGGCAACCAACAGCAACGTGTGCTACTGAGTGGCACGAGCTGACTTTTGAAATGGCACGCTAAAATTTAACTCAAATCAGTGTTGCCAGCTTCTACTTCCTTAAAATTTCAAGATTTTTCCAAACCCATTTAAGGAAAAAGATTTACAGTAAATATTTTTAAGGATTTTGGAGTTCGATACACTGAAATATTTTATTGCTTATAAACATTAGGTAAAGCGTTTCTTGGAATTCCATTATTCCTTCTTGATAACCGTATTCTCTACTTTATTTATGCTCAACTTTTTCTTTATTGTATGAAGTAAAATTTTTGATAGTATTTTGCTAGAGTTACTGAGCCTTATTGTTATTATTATTATTCCTCTCCAGTTAACCCGGTTAAAGTCACCCTTTTTTGATACCAAATGACATTTAATTTTACGTCCCTAAAGAGTACAATTTATTTTCTTATTTTTTTTACTTTAACTTCTGACTTTTCCTTTAGGTGCCAGAAGATTATCTCAGTTAATAATAGAAGGCAGCACAAAAACGTAGTAGATTCTAGAAATACGTACTTTTTTAAAGATGGCGGAAATACCCTCTCCTCATTAAAGATGAAAAGGAATAGTATATTACATGTGAGGTGGGAAATGTTTCATTACAGCCGAGGGCTTATTATATGACCGAGAGGCGAAGCCTCGAGGCTCAGATATAGCGCAAGGCTGTAATGAAACTCCCACCGAACTATGTATACTATTTTATTCACAATTATTCAAATTAACTTCTACTTATATATCGCCTTTTTCCAAGAAACTAAATTAATGTACGGTAGTAGTTTATGAAAACAAATGTTTAAATTTATTTTAATAATTTGACATTGACGGTATGCAAATATCTACAAATCTTTAGAATTAGAATTTTATATTACTTTATAATAGAAATGCTTCCGTTCAAAATTTATATTGTAATTATTGATGTTTTTTGTAATTATAAGGTTTTATCAATATGTTTGACAGCACAGAGCACCTTACTTTTAGAGATTTATGACAGTGTTACTAGGCAACCATATTAAACACTTCCCCCCCAAGGGATTTTAAAGTACTTCCCACCCGTGAGATTATCATTGCAGTTAAAAATGACATACGTTACCAACCTTTGACAGGTTAGGAATTGACATATTACAATAGTAGTTGTGAATAAAATAGATTTAAATACACAAATGTTTGGTTATGGTATCTTGGCAATAATTATATAAAAAAAATTAAATACTTTACGCTAGCATATATAGCAACATGTGGAAACATAATTCTTCATTCATTTATTTTTTAAAGGAAAATTGTATTCCAAAATTCTTCTATAGGGAAGACCTTATATAGCTTAAGTTTACTTAAGACAGCAAGTAAACTCCATTCGGTATTTTACCTTTCAACGTGGAAAAGAAGAGTTAGAATAATTTTACAGTGTCACTCGCAATGCTTCTAATTTCTACTGATAAAGACTTTTGGAGGTGGGATGTGGAATTTATTAATAGGAATCAAAAACAAAAATCATAGTAAAGAGAGTTACAATAGATAATTTAAATAATATATTTATAAACAATAATTATTTTCGATTTTTAAAAAACGTAACACATTAACGAAAGGCGTAATATTGTATAATAGGCTGGAATCACTGGTTTTAAGAGTTCGTCAAATGTGACACTTCAATACAAAATGATTGCTGAATATGTATATCCTCACCAATATCTGCGTTAAACAAATTAACGCATTGAGCAACGGATAATAAATTGTGAATGCCATTTATTTAAGTTTCATAATAATTTTTTATGATTTTTCTAAACAGCTCTTCCGCATTTGACACAGGTTATAAACAACATACCCAGCAACAGCAACCGGTAATAAGTTTTGAATGACAAATATTTTATTTCTAAAAGTATAATTTATATTTTTTTTTAAAGAACCGTTATTAATTTTCTTCGTTTGGAGTATCCTGTAGATGTCGTTTGATAAACGTCCACTTGGGAATGAATACATTCGTACAGTGTGTGTGCAACGAAAAGTTAAACATAGGAATTTAACATAGGATTTCAAAAAATTGTTGATACTCTCTCTTCTGATAAATTTAAGGCTATCGCACGTTTTTCGGCATCGACCAGATCGGCAGATATAATTTTCCATAGATTCTTAGGAGGCATTCTCTGCAGAGAATATTTTTACGATTTGTGCCGAACAGACCATGCCACAGTGTGGGATAAGAAACTATCGGATCGGCAGTATATATTTAGTCGATCTAGCCAAAAACATTCGAAAATCATTTGTTTAGATAAGATAGGTAATCAGTCTATTTTCATTTGTATTGAATAATAGGTTACATTTTCAAAACCATGACTGCCGTGGAATAAAACTAATTTATTTAGTTAATACTAATTATTCAAATCATAAAGTGAAAGAAAATCTTTTCTCCATTTTTTTTCTGTACTTTTTTCCCACAATCACAGAATCACAATGAATATTTTTGTGTTATTTTCGCTGTTTATCAACCGTCTGCTATACTTTTCTGCCGATTACTGCTGACTAGTGAGCTATAGCAACAGATTCTTTCGAACCGCTCGCCGACGGTCTGTGCGGGTCGGTTTCGAATAAAGCAAAACTATAAGAGTAAAAAGTTGCTCAAAATTAAATTCTACATCAGATAAGATCATAATTGAAGCCAATGCAATACGAGATTTATTAAATATAAAATGTAACATTGTAGTTCAAAATTAGACAGTTAACGAATAATCATTATAGATAATGTAATTTGATATTAATGTTTCGTACGTAGATATATTAAAATTTTCAGTCTGAAGAGATAGATCCCCATATATTATGACAAACTTTCAAAAAAGGTACTGGGTATCTACTGTGTGAAGCCGCTAAGCATATGGCACTGTACACTCAGTCGATAGCATATACTTTTATAGCAGTCAATACTCTAAATTTTCAAAATCAACATATCCCTTTTAGTCTCAGAATAAATTATTATGTTTAATTTCAATACCTTAAACAATCAAAATGTCTACGAACTGCACAAAATAATTTAGTTCAGTTTTGAGTTACAAAAAAGGTTGGTTAGAACTTAGAAGTATAGTTACTCGTAATAAAGTCAAATAAAAAACATCTTTGGTACCTTTTCTGAAAGTTACAGTATATGGGGTCTATCTTTTTAGACTGAAAAGGTCCTCGATAACTGAAAATTGCACTGCAAACTGCAAAATGCAAAATTAGCTTGTTCTACAGTTACTTTTAATTTTTTTAAGTAGGTACTTATATATTTAACATAACCATTGTATTTTTATATTTTAAATATATTCATAATACATAAATATAGTCACATTTTCCTGCAAAATAATAAAAATATTAGTTAACCATTAGATCCGTTGGAAAAAGTCTGAAGTATAGTGCAGGATTCTCTTTTTCATTGAGATGAAAAGAATCATATGTCCAAAATTAGAAAAAAAATTAAGACAGCATAACAACAGTAATAAAATGCTATCTAGAACATTAATTCAAATTTTCAGCTAGTATCAAAATCGGCCGATTATAATATTTTGCAAAAGTTTTGGATTTTTCTGACCAATCTGTTACCTTTCTAATTTTCCTCCAACCATTCCTCTTGCACAAGCTGTTGATATGAATACATGTCTGATAGAATGCTCTTGAAACTTATATATAATCGCTATTTTTTAGTCTACATTTCAGCTAACGATGAATGGTCTGGGCTCCCACTTTTTCATGTGTACTTTTGTAACTAACGAGTGATTTTTGTTTGCTTTTTCTAATATCTGCAGTTCTGTGCATAAATTTGAGCAGATACAACGTAAAACATTGACTAAGACTAAGATTTGTCTTTAAATATGGTAGCATAAGTAAAGGCTGAGGTATTTTTGGAGCCGATAACTATTAAATAAGAAAATGAAATTTTCAGTCCTAATGGAACTAAATTTATGTCTTGTAAATATATTTTCGAAAAGATATTTTCTACGCCCTAATGCCAAAGCCAGTAACATTGACATCTTTCGTGTAAGATAATTCCAAATTACATTGTATTGCGCAAAAGTATGTATTAATCTACAAACGCTTCTTTAAAACCTATCTATTATAATATATTCCCCGATATATTTTGAGATACTAAGGTAGGTGCCTAATCTCATTGTATGTAGGCGGCCATAAGATGCGCCTTCATTACCCTCGTTGATAAAAACTTAATAATCTTGTGTTAGATTCAAGATTCCTTCTTTTCTACTGTAGAACTTTAACGTCGATTTCTACTTTATTCTAAAGGGAAGTCTCGAAAAGTTTAACCTGATATTCTGGCGGCCTTCAATGAATGATGTTGACACATGAAGCGCGATTTCTTAAATGGAGAAGCAAACAAAGATTACCAGTTTAAGAAATGTAGATTCTCCTATTATTAACACCTTAAACAAGGGAACGATGGTTAAGATTAGCGTAAAAGAAGCACCACCCTTTCAGTTCCTCTATTTGTCTAATACATTTAAGCTCAGAGAATATAGAGATGTGAGGGCAGGCGAAAATATTTCTCCACTGTGATCAATCCATTGTGAAAATAATAATTCAAAATTTTCTGCTCTAAAATCCGTTGAACACAACACTATAGAAAAATCACCGAAAGTATTAATAATCTTATCAGACTTGTTCGGAAAGCTTCCAATCTGTGTAGTGATGGTGTATTTTTGACAGTGTCTACAAAAGCTTAACCTTCGGCATTATGTAAGAGGCAAATGTTAAATTATTCGCCCATCCGTCCCTTCACATTACTTTGAGCAAAAATAATGAAGTCTCGTATTTTTTACAACCATACAACGTTAAGTGCAAGAAGCGTCATATTATCAATCGTTAAAAAGATTTCACAATTCAAAACACCTTCACCCATAATATATTATATACTGCCATTAGCAAACCAAACAGTTTAAGTGCTTTTCCCTTTCTTTTGTGTCCCAAGATTCATGTGCTGTTTTATTTCTACAAACTGCACCTCAACGACTGTCGAAGCATCGATAAAGATTATTATAGTAATTTCGTACATTTTAATCAAATTCCATATAAAGGAATGCTTTGCTACAACAGCAATGTCCATATACACTGAATTCTGTATATTGATGATTCGATAAAAAAAATTGTTGGTGAAAATTGTATCGCATTCGTTTACTGGGCAGACTTGCCTAAGTGCGCAAATTCACGAAAGGAACAGGATATCATTTGCAAACTTATTTAATAAATTTGAACCTTCTTTCTTTTTCTTGAAGTGGGTTCTACTTGAAAATGCCTCGAAAAAATAATAAAACCCAATTTTTACATCTTCCAGGTATCAAACAACTCTTTGAATAAAATATTCTAAATCAAAAACTAGAGATAAATCAACTGCGTCACGCGTTTCCAATTCAGTAACAAAAAAAATTCTCGATCTCAATAGTGGCTAACACGTTTTAAACTTGTTTTTTAAGCTCAGGCTTCGTAAAAGCCTTTGGAGCTAATTGAACTAGTGATGTAGAGCAGCCAATATTTTTCCAGACTGAAAAATCGTCCATCGACTGGTTTTAGAGACAAGGCACCGCCAATAATTTTTGTTTAACCACAAAATATATATTAGACAAGGAAGGATCCGTTCCCAAAACTTCCAGAATGTCAACCACAACGGGGACAAGTTCTGTGCTCTATGATTCTCTTTGCAACCGTTGTTTTGTTGAACGCTATTGTTTCTTCGCATACTACAAACATTCTTCCAACACACAAGAAGTCAGGATAAAATATATACTTCCTTTTGATCTCAGATTTTTAACGATTGATTTAATATCTTTAGTAAAAATAACCTGGACTAGTCAACAGTCCGAAAGAGAGTGATAGAAATTCAAAAGTTAGATATTTAAGACAATCTTCTTCTTTTTCATTGTAGTATATTTTTAAAGATTGCCCAGCTTTTCCCAGAACCTTTACTTACCTTTAAACATAAATATACGTATGTATGTATATAAAATGTTGTTTCTATCCTCTTGTCTATTGAGCAAATTTAATAGAAGGTTATGATCTGTCTTGTATCTCAAACAAGCCCATCATATACAATCACCTGACTTATACTGTCTTTAATATGGGCCCATCAGCAAATGAAGTAAGTATTTGAATAAACTTCCTGTTAATCTGCTCTCTGGTGGCAACAGTGTCTGATTAACAAGAGCCTGTGCCTCTAAAACCTTTAATTAATATAATTAAAATAGAATTAAAGTTTCTATCAGCTTGTCTGTTGGGCAAGCCAAATAGAACGTAAAGATATATCTTGTCTCTCAACAAGCTCATCATAACATAATGTCTAAGTTGTCCTGTCTCTCGAAAAGGCCCACCACCAAAGAGGTTACCTGAAAACAGGCTTCTCGAATTCTTTCTTTCTGCTGCGATACCTATCTCCAATTTCCATTTTCGAGAAACGGTACTACAAGTAATCTAGAGAACGAGACTTGAAGTATAATTTTGTACAATATTTCAAATAATCAATTTTATCTTTGTTTGCCCGTATTTTTTTATATATACCTAAACCCTAAATAACTACAAGTGGGGGCAGGGATGCCGACAAATAGTTAAGAACCCGAAACCGTAGAGGTGTTGCTAAGGCACTGCCTTTTAGTGATGTTTATAGGTGGTCAGCCTACAGACTCTGCAAACTGCAATGGTCCGAACCACTCAGACACAGCTGAATTTTTTTTTTTATATAGATTGGCGAAGCTGGGATTTGAACTTATTATTAACAGAGTCATTAGCGCTACAACCCTTGGATGAGGAGTGAATTTCACCTGTTCCATGAACATTTTTAGGTTGTCTACATAAAGCCTCAACAAGGAATCTACAGGTTATAGTGGATTTCAAACTAGCAGTATTTTTATTTGGTTAATAATTTGCAATACTGAAAATCGAACCGCAGATCTCACACTGTAGCATGTCGCTCAATTCGAGTCACGGCGTGTTTACCAAATAAGCCATCACTGCCTGTTCCTTTCTCGAGTAGGAACAGTAATTTAAAATGAAAATATATAAATAATTTAATGATAACAATATTGACTAAGGGCCTTTAATCACTAATTTAATAATTAGTAAATTTTTCAATGTGCATAGGTAATACTGGTGTATTTTTTTAATGACGCAACGTTACATTTTGGGTAGTAGTTATATAAATGTTTACATTCAATTCCTACTATATAATAAAAAACAAATGCTGTAAACCCAGTGGTCCAAAACTTGCCGAACTTTCTGAGAACTTTTTAAAAATAATTATCAATTATTAATTTTATTATCCTTAAATAATTTGCAAACTACGTAGGTGTTTCTAGTAAAAGATAATATTTCTTTCACAATGAATCCTGCAAAGTGAGTCACCCTTCAAAGTCTCGTCCTGCGCGCCTGCGTGAGCACTGGTCATTTTCCTGCGAGGAGCAGGGGAAACGCTCGTCAATTATTCACAGGACAAAGTATTTTCACGGCTACCTCGATGTATGTTGCCTTCAGTGTTGTAAGAGCCTTCATATGGTGATTACCTGTGCTTCAGCAAAATTTTCAGTGAACTCAAGCTTTTTTATTGGTGGAGCTTTAAAGACAGTTGGCCGCGAGTGCTTTTGCAAATTTTGGCGCGGAGATAATTTTGGGCCCGACGAAATAAAGGTAATTGAAATAATTTATTATTATAATATAAAATAGATAATAAAAGTATTTAACTATACTTGAAATCTTGAACATATATTATTATTGAATATAACAAATTATATTTCTTTTTATTTAATAAAAATTTTCTTCAAACATTAAAAGTTAATTGCGGAATTATGAGTACCTATACTACAATGTTAAATTAGAATCCAAATTACAATTGTTTAAATATTAATACATTGTTTACCTATTTAAAAATGTTTTTAATTTATATATTTTTTTATTTCTACAAATTTAATATTTATTAAAAAAAAATTTAATTCTTAAACTATATCGATTTTGAAATATTTAACTTATATAAAATTTTGTATTGCCCAAAACTCCGATTAATATTTCTAATAAATAATATATCCTAATATTTTTGGCAAGAATTTTATGTTTGTATATATAATCAGTTTTTTATCAATAATCGACCATGACAATGACTTGAATTCGTATGCAGAAACCCCATCTTCGAAGTATCCATTATTTATTTATTATAATATTAAAATCAATATATAACCATTGTGTATATAATATGTTTCATAAAATTATCATATGATAAATGTACATGCGCATATGTACCAAATATCGAAATTAATGAAATTATAGTGTACGTTGTATACGACTTTTAAATTGGATGATATTATTTAATATAAATAAATGAATACGAAAATTAGGTATCATAAAGTTTCATTATCTTATGAATAATATTGTTTTATATTCGTCAATAATATCATTATTTTTTTTTACTAATATTCGTTTTTCTTTCTTTCAGAGTCACGATGTCTTAACTCTGAAATTTCGTCGCGTTTATTCAATTTCTACGTATAATTCTTTGTGCAAGGCTTAGAGCCTTATTATGTAGCGATCTTCAGGTGTCAGTAAAGATTTGCAAATGTTAATGACTCATGCTAGCGCCCTACTAGCGTCCTACTATCAATCCGAATATCGAAACTGGCGTATGAAGCAATGGGCATCTGTCTTGACACCGGTAAGTTACTTTTTATTTGGGGGTTTTGAAAGATTGTATTACACAAACATTTTGGCCCGTATTCTGAGCTCACTTTTATAATAAAATCACGATTTTAACGCTCGCTTTTACATCAAAATCTTATGTAAAAATTAGCGTTAAAATTGTGATTTTATTATAAAAGAGAACTAGCTCACTTTTTTAACGATATCGTGATTTTAATGCTCGGTTTTACATAAGATTATGATGTAAAAGTGGGCGTTAAAATCGCGATTTTATTATAACAGTAAGCTCGGAATACGGGCCATTGTATCTTGATATTTATAAAAGAAGAAATAATTATTATTTATAAAATATTTTCGACAATACTACAATAGTAATAAATACTTATTTATTAGGGTAACAAGATTTATAAATCATAAATCCGATATATATTTCAAAGGATTCTAATACATTTATATAAATACATAATTTTATATTGACACTACTTTCATTTGCAAAATCATAAACATAGATATTATACAAAAACATGCTAAATCCTTAAATTGAAATAGGTAACGTAATCACAGATGAGTTATCTAGGTAAATTATTTTTGCCTGGTCACTAAATATTTATTTGAGAAAAGAATAGTTACACAAAATTTCTAATTTAGACGATTGTTCATGAATTTCAAAAATGTTAAAAAATGTCTCCATTGGCATAAGATTTTCTCTTCAATGCACATATATCTTTTGTAACTTTCAATTTAAATAATATCATAAATATTACGAACGTCGATAGATATTATTAGTTCTAAATTTCGAATTGGATACCGCCATAATTATGTGTCCTTAAAAGGTCAATTGACTAAAAACATAAGCATTACGTAAAAGATAATACATCATATCAAACACACATAAATAATTATAAAAAAGAATCAAAATCAAAATGCTGCTTTCCATTTATATTTTCCAGATTATCAAACATGTAGGTATAATAAAATAGCGTACGGCATAGGTGTTTCAGTTTTTAAAGTACCGATATCTTAAACTCATTACGTGTATTTTAAAGACAAACTCTAGAATCATAATAAACTTTTATCAATAAAATGGTGAATCTTTCCAAGAAATTGATTTCAAGAATACTTGTCTTTTTTCTAAAGATATCTACAAAGAAACACATTAAAATTTGATCGAATAATTCTTCGCTAAAGTTATGAATAAAAAGTGCATTAGTGCAACAACTTAAAGAACAAAGACCTGTGTTAGAAATAATACGAACTTTTTTTGTCCACGGTTAAATGTTAATAGCTTGTAATATGCAATTACTTTAATATCTAAGTTTGAAATCTACGGAAAAATATCATTAAAATGTTAAAACATTACGAAAATGATGCATGATAGATTAATTGTTGTAAATATCTATGATGAGAATATAATCAGCATAAACCTTTTTCCGTTATTAGAAAAATTAAAAAATTTCAAACAGTAAATTGAAAATTTCTACAGTATTATAAGTATCTATTTCATATTACCATTTTAATAGACTCTGAGGAAAAATTGAAACTTAAATGGAATCTTTAATATACAATGAAATTGAAATGATTATTGAGTTTATTTCGCAGGGTTATATAATATTGACTAAATTCTATTAACATATTATCACAATCCATTTTTGCACTAGTTAATCTTGCATGTAATCTGTTTCGTGCCCAGAAAATTCTAGAAAGAGTTAAAATTAGAAATCTCGACAAAGGCACTTGTAGTAGATGTATAACAATTCTGACGGGTGCTAATTATCATTTGTTTTACACTACTGCACTAGATCTTGAATGAACGTAGATATTTGATTATAACGTTATTTGTATTCAAATTTATGTAGCTAAAAACAGAGCTAAAAATATGGAGAACTAATTTTATCAGTTATGTATATTTAAAGAAATATTTCTTCAATTTATTTAAAAAAAAATAAAAACGAAACCGTTCACTGTAGAAAACAGTATAAAAAATCACACGATATCGACATTTTAACCATAATTTACAATATGTACATATCCGAAACAGAAATGAAAATTATTATTTATAGGTTATCAAACTATAATAAAAGTTTCCTTACTTTTAAAATTATTTTTACACATAATATCTTTAAATTCAGTGAACATGGTAATTATTTATATTAGTACAAGTATAATATAGATCAGGCGTCGACAATTTTTTTTAGTTGCGGATTAAAATCAACCAAAACTTGAAAATTAAGAAGATGTTTCGGGATAGTAAATATTTTCATTTTAAGAAGCCTTTCAGTTGTATAATACGATATATTTTATGGAGTAAATAACAACTATGTGCTTCTAATCTTTAACGGCCGGTTGCACTAATAGTACTTAAAATTGAAGTTTCCCTTAAACGAACAATATTATCAAAATAAAATGTTAAATGAACTATTACACGTTACTGAAAAATTGATGCAATTTGGCCTAAATGTAAAAAAAAAACAAAAGAGAAATGTCGCTTAATATTGATAAATTCTTTTGTTGTTCAACATTTTTTATACATCTATACTTTCTAGTTTACACATCTTAAAATTTTTATTATGTTTATCTGCAGTAATAAAAATATATTTTTGTAATAATTATTTCGCTTAAATAACGGTTTTGCGCTACTCCTTGTTTATAATTCCTTAAATTGCTCGCAGTTCTTTGTTCTATATTCAAGTTTCACAATTTATTTTTATATATTA
The DNA here is from genome assembly GCA_035578165.1 of Stenolophus ochropezus. NCBI lineage: Eukaryota > Metazoa > Arthropoda > Insecta > Coleoptera > Carabidae > Stenolophus > Stenolophus ochropezus. Next base: position 39,220,772 of record JAQOWZ010000001.1, on the reverse strand, counting down.
TACTATTTTGTAAACCAATTATATACAAATTATTGCTAAAGTCTGGAAGATTGCAAATGCTTTGCGGAAGTCAAATGGATCACTTGATCAATTGGTGGTAATCTGCGCTTCATAGGTTGCCAATGTCTGGCATAGTTGTTGGATCAGTCCGTGGATAGGAAATTGTTTTGTAAAACGTTATACCGAAATTCATTTTTTACCTCTCTGTAAGAGAGATTTGGGTAACATGCTAAAAATTGGTTAGTGAGTTTTGAATAGAAAAAGCACGTTTTGAAATCCCTAGAACACGATTTTAATATTTTTACAATGATGTCTGTCCGTGTGTGTGGATGGATGGATGGATGGATGTATGGATAGATGTTGTCGTAACGATTACTCAAGTACTAGGTAGTGAATAAAAAAAGTTGAAATTTTAGATCTAACATTCTGACACCTTAGAAGATCTAATTAGATTTTGTTGTTAATCATGCAATCGAAAGTTGTGTTTTCATAGAGATCTGAAAAGTTTTTTTAAAATATTGTAATTAATTATGAATATATAAGAATTTTTGTAAATAAAAATTTAATATTATGTCATTAGCTAAAATTTTATAGTTCAAATTTGTTTCTACCTAGACCCATTTAGCTATACAAGTAATTAATGAGTCAGGAAATTTGTTACAAATGCAATTAATCTATTTGTTTGATTATATTTGGAAAATATAAATATTAATAAAAAGTGTAAAGAGGACAGGCGGTTATGTGCAGGACACATCAATTTTTTCAAAATCCAAAACCGAATTAAAATTCTTAATTTTATATTATCTCGGACTTTATTAACTATTAAGTTATTTGAATTTATATTTATACGGCGAAAATACTAGTGAAACACATGAAACACTATTTATATACATTTTTCTATTTATAGAAATAAAACGGTTTCTTAGTTTTCTTTCTTAAATTTAGGTATAGTTAAATATTTTGGTCGTAAAGAATTCAAAGGAACGTCATGTATTAAACTCGGAATTCGTGACGATTTTTTCCTTTGTCTCTTCAAATGCAAATTCAGTGATCCCCAGCGGAACCGGAAGCTTGGCCGTTAGCTGCTTACCCGTTAAACGTTAGCAAGCGTCGCCTAACCGTCGCGACGCACGCGACTCTGATTATAATCGTCTCACGCGACACTCGGATTATTGCAAAACTGACCAGGGCTGAAAATTACTCTCTAGGGAGCTTGTCATCAAATTAACTAAGAAGAAACTTATCAATGAAATAATTTTCATAAGAAATAAAGTGTCTTTATCGTGACTTTCTCTTTGAAATTGCGTCAATTTCAAAGATTAAATTTACTTTATTATGGATAATTTTAAAAAGTGTAAAGTAGTCGCCAATTTCATTTTTTATACATTCTTTTAATGATTATACTTGCTACGCATTTTATAATTTTATATTTTTCACAATGACAATATACTATATTTTAATAAATCAAATCAGCGAATGGGAAACAAAATTTCCTACTTTTTTTACTTACCAATATTTGTTGATTTATTTTTAATATTTAATTTAATGTTACGGTTAATATATAAAAAGCCGAATTCTATAAAATAACTTGGTAATGTTAAAGACTCATGCCCTGTTACGATTTTAGTTTCAAGTTTTAGTTTTAAATTTTATGTTTTAATAAAGGTTTCTTGCTATGTTTTTATTTTTCGTTTTTATTTTATTTCATATCTTGATTGTGGTTATAAAACATCCCTTTTGATTGCAATGTTGGTTTATAGGGTAAGTTTAACTCACCATTCTGGTCTTTTTATATTGTTCGTTTTTTTCTTAAAATTACAGCTGCAGCAATACCACAAATTCTTCTTTCACCCACAAAACAAAACAATCCATTTTGAATTTGGTTTTGAATATTATTCATATTTATTTATGATACACAGTATCAATTTTCTTTAAATTTTCGGGTTCGTAAATTTGACAGTTTTATTTTTTAGTTTTAGAAGGTATAGAGTTTGCATACACTTGCAACTAAAAAATAAAACTAGAATTCAAATTAAAATTGAAACATGTTCAGGGAATGATCATGTACATGGGCGTATGATATACTTTTCTTACGACTAAAACAAAATTAAAGCTAAAATTAAAACAGTAGCTGGGAATGATTCTTCAGAATGCTTAAAACGTAATTTATTATTAAAATATATTATTTATACAATTTTACTTCCTATCAACAATTTTAAACACACCAAACCTAAATTAACCTAACTGATTTTCAGCATACGTAACAAAACATTGCTAAATGGAACCAAGTCTCAAGTAGCGAAGATACTTGTTTCGTGATTAGTTCCACTTTTATTTTGGTGATGTAGATTATCAGTCTACAGCCCCTGTAAGGAACTTACAGCTTACAGCTTATAGACGATTTCGAATCAATTGGAGACAGCGTACTTTATTTGCATGAAGACTAGAGAAATTGGAATTTTAAACCCAGATACCATACTCGGCTCAATTCGAATCCGAGTCAGAATGCGCTAACCAAGTGATCCACTGCTGTCCCAATCTGAACTAAAACATTTTATTATATTATTTTTTATTAAACTAGCTATTTTATAGAATATCCGGATTCTTACAGGGTAACATGCATATTAATTAATACAAATATTAAAAATTAAAACAGTCAATATGTAGTTAAGTAATTCAGACGCGAAACCCTGACCAGTTGACCAATTTAATAACAAATTTGAATTTGACATGAAGCAACAATAAAATACATGTAGTATCCTTGTACCAAATTCCTTTCAACAGGAACAATGTTATTTTTACAAAATATGAATGAAAAAAAAAATGTTTCTTATTGTGTACACAATAGTGATTTCTTTTTGAATGTAAACATGTCGTGTTCCTTAGCAATGTTCGGCGTGCAGTACAAATTGCTGTTTATATTTTCTTTGTTATTTTACCCTATACTTTTTTATTTTCTATGCTATTTGTTCTGTTAATGACATAAAAAATGTAATTAAAAATAAACATGCAACATATTAGAGATGAAGTCAACGCCCTGTGTATAGATTTGTTGATAATTTATTATCGTGCGAAGAAATTGAAAACGCATTTCATTCGTTTATACAATGATTTGTGTTTGTCATTGCGCTTGTAGGCGATCAATTTCATTTTCGATTTAGGAAAACCTTTGCAGTAGTACACGGATTATATTGAGATCAATGACTTATATACATGTAGAAATTTCCTATATAATTAACTGTTATAATTTTTTGGTTGTTGCTCTTGTACGAACAAAATACTTCCTTATTCAAATAATAACAAAACATACATAAAAATAATTAGTCTTTCTTTTTTTCTGTTGTTTTTTTTCTTTCTGTGTTTTGCTTTATTTCATTGAATGAATCTTTCTTTCTTCATTCTGTTTTTAAAGAAATGTGTATTTCTTTTCTTCAATTTAATGTTATCATAATTTCGTAATTAAGGATAATTTTACAATTATATAATTTACATGGTTAGATGTTGTTAGGTAAATGTTTGCAAGCGCTTAGTAAAAAAGAAAGTTTAGTTGTTAATGGATATGACATATAAATTTTAACACTTATATTTATACAATGGTATTTGAAGGATGTTCATAGATGTTATAAAGTTTTTGTTGATCAAAACTTGATAATAGTGACTAAGGCTGTTCACGATACTCGAATATCCGAATAAAAATTTGGTGAATATTCGTAATTTGCTATCCGAATAACTCGGATATACGAATAATTTGGATATTGGAATAATTCAAATATACAAATAATTCGGTTATTCGATTAAATCGGATATACGAATAACTCGAATATACGAATAACTCGGATATTTAAATAGCTTGGATATACGAATAATTTGGATATACGGATAACTCGGATATGTAAATTATTCGGCTATACGAGTATATTTGATATACAAGTAATTGGGATGGACAATTAACTGGGATATCCGAATATTTCGAATATCCGATTATTAGAAACTCGGATAATTAAACTAAATATGTAAAATTACAAATAAATCAGGATTATTAAAATATTAAATTTTTAATACGATCTAATGGCTAATCGAACGAAAATGATGATAAAAGAATAGAAAAAATAATAAAACGTTATTTGTTGTTTGCATATTTAATTAATGTAATTAATATTCTAATATCCGGATATTCAATTTACCGAATAACTGCATATCCGAATTTTCTATTAATTGAATATCTGGATAATGGAATATTCGGCTATTCGAATATTTAAATATTGGGTATCCGAATATCCGAATACCAAAAAAAGTCAATGAATGAAGAAATTGTAAAATGTTGCTCTTACTTGTACATACTGTAACACATTTTCATGTGTGGCAGAGGACAGTATTTTTCATCTTAAATTTTCTAATAACAACGATGATTTTCATTTCATTTATAATTTTTAAAGTAACAAAATTAATTCTTTCATTGAAATTGAAAAATAAATAAAATTAATAAAAAGATTTCCGCGGTACTCTTTTCGAAATTCCTTCGTCGCATCGTCCAGAAAGCAGAAACATCTTATTCGTTCCGTTGAAACTCATGATGAGGAACTTCTAATTTAGTTTAGTAAAATATTATACATTTACAATTTACTACAGGGCCAAGTATAAGTTATGTAGAAGTTTTAGTATATAATAAAAATTAATGGATGACTATTTTACATATTTTCTACAATCTTGTCATTCAGATGTTCAATCATTAAACGTAATGTATAAAAGTTATGAAATGGTGTTTGGATATTTATATATCATGTAGATAAGTATTAGTTTCCTAGAACTTGGATATAAAAGAGCAATCACTTTATCTATTTAGATGCTTTCTAGGATCTAGAACTTGACTTCTAGTAGACATAAATTAGTGAAGCTAGAAAATGGATAGGATGTTTGTAGATGATTTGGAGTAATATGACTTTGCCAGGATGATTTTTGTATTACGTACCTATTGTAGACGGATGTTTGTTGATAATGTGTTGGTGTGTGTTTGTTACAGAACAAAACCAAGGTGGGGTGGGTGGGGAGGCGCGAGACGGCCATGGCGGCGGCGTCGGCGCTGGCGGAGAGCTGTGGTCGCAGGACACGGCGGCCGAGCTCCGCTACGCGAACACCCCGCCCTCGCAACACTTCCCCATGCACAACGCCGGCAAGGTCAGCTTCGAGCAGCCGCGTGTCCCCGTCATCTTCGTCCTCGGTAAGTCATGTCCTCATCATTTTGCACTCACCTCTGTAGTTACTGAATCACTATAACTTCTTATTATAGTAATAAAAATAATGTGGCATGGGGGTCTTGCCTCCAAGGAAAATTTTCTATGAGGCAATGTCCCCAGGGAGACTTTTTCCCTAGTGCAGTATTTTTTTTACATTAATAATAAAGCCCTGAATTATTATTATTTTATATATTTATTGTACCTCCTTCTATTATTTAGTAACTAACTATTACCCTAAAATTGGTATTAATTAAATCCTTAAAAATATTACCAGTAAATTCCTCGCATCAAAGTACCTATGTATAAAAATTATCATTAATAAATTTCTACTATTACTGCCAGATTTATATACAGAATATCAGCCAATATGAATCCATATGATCGGTAATAATGAGCGTCTCGTGATATACAGGGTATCCTACGACGTTAGCACTCAGTCACACTCTGCGGGGCGTCAAGGTGGCAGCAGACCTATAAAGCCTCCGCCCTGCCTGGTGATCTAGAGTAGATCGCTGGTGCCCTGAAGGTGATCTAGTTCAGGCGGCCGGGTATTGGAGCACGCTTCAGCGTGTGCTCTAATTCTTGGCCTGATGAAACCAGAGCACATTCTGGAGCAGAGTTGGTTGCTCTGGATTGTGATCTGGATTCAGTGGGTCAGGAATTAGAGCACTGAGAAGTGTTTGCTCTAGTTATTGACCTGCTAAAACCAGAGCACATTTTGGCGCAGATTTGGCTGCTCTAGATGTGTGATCTGATTTTAGTGGGTCAGGAATTAAAGCATTCAGAAGTGTTTCTTATAATTCTTGGCCTCCTGAAATCAGAGCACATTCTGGAGCAGATTTAGCTGCTCTGGATTATGATCTGATTTCAGTGGATCAAGAATTAGAGCACTTAGAAGTATTTGCTCTAATTCTTGGCCTGCTGAAACCAGAGCATATTCTGGAGCAGATTTAGCTGCTCTGGTTTGTACTTTGGTTTCAGTGGGTCAGAAATTAAAGTATTTTGAAGTGTTTGCTTTTATTCTTGGCCTATTTAAACAAGGGAACATTCTGGAGCAGATTTGACTGCTTTGGATTATGTTCTTGTTTTAGTGGCTGAAGAATTAAAGCACTCAAAAGTGTTTGCTCTAGTAGTTCTTTTTTCTTGTAATATTATCTTTGATTTTGGTCATTATAAAAAAATTTGCCCCTAAGGAAATTTTGAAAAGTCGGCGTCCATGTTTCTACATCTCATATCTTTCTGTCCCGACATCTTCCTCGGCAAATCATCAGTAACAATTATCCATGAATATGGTATACAAATATTTGTTTGTCAATTTTATCACTTCTTTGGTAAATATCCATTACCTAACACTAAGGATAAAATTTAAACGATTCCATTGTACTAGATATCATCTCTTTACTGTCATATTCGTCTCTGATAAGGTTCCACCAACATTAATACATATTTTTTACTATTACTATGCAAACTGCACTTTTCTCATACTATATAAAACTACATAGTTGCGTATATGCCACAATCACACTGCATGTGCTGTGTGAGTAATATTTCGCTGGGCGTGCTTATATTTCTACGTAAATTTATCTACGCCATATTGTTCCTTATTTCAAATAGCATATACATACATTTTCTGTTATAATTTTCTTATCCTTTTCTTCTCGTCTTTAACTATTTTCTACCTTTATATTGCCACATTAGCTGCTGTAGCAAATTTCTGCACCATACATTTTGTATTCCTTATCCCTAAAATTATCTTCTGCCGAAGAATTTACAATTCTTATTTCCCACTTCCTCTCTTGAGATCTTTTGCTATAAACTTTACCCTTTTTATCATCATTTAACATTGCAAATTGTTAAGAAAATCTGTATCTGCTAATTTATCCATAGACGTATGTACTTATAGCAGAAAGATTTGAATGATTTAAAAGTTTCAATTCTTCTTCTAAATCTAAGGAATTTGAAATTTATGAAAATAGAAATAGTTCGCGTGAAACTTTTTTAGAAAGTACCCGTAACTTTTAATTTGATGTAACTTCTGTATCACTAATGAAAAACTTGATATATATATAAATAATAAATTCAGACCACACATCGTGTTATATTGTCGACAGATACACCCCGTTTGGTTTGAATACTTGATGATGAGAACTGTGCGGTTCATGTTTCACCTGTCGATTAATATATTATTTACTTTATGCATATATCCCACTCATATTTCATACATTGTTCTAGAAATTTGTATTCATGGAAATTATTTCATGTTTGGTGATAATTTTTGTTACATATATTTGTCGACAAAACTTTAAGTAAATTTCTGCTGAACATGCTACTTTCCTGAATTTTCGATTAATATTGTGTATTTAAAAATACCAAACAATAATCTGATGTAGTGTTCCTCATGTTTTTTTTTCTTTAAAGATACAATTTCAGCGACTTTATTATTTGATTTTAAAATGATTTTGTAAAATGATAAAATTGAAAACACGCCAATCCTTCATGAATAAACTCTTATTCTCCACATCTTTTCATATTCTGGTCTTATGTAAGTTTTTCAATTATAATTCCACATAAGTCATATGGCCAAGAAAGTATTTTTTTAGTGAAAAAATGTATAAAAGCGCAGTGACATTTCATGGTTACATTTTATTGAAATGAAATATATTAAGTGTGAACTGTTGCATTTGTGAAATAATGAAGCAAATACAGTAATTGAACTATGAATTTAAATAGTAAAATTTATTCATAATTCCTGCGAAGTAACGAAAATTTGGATCGTTGTGAACTAACAGCTCTTTATATAATAATTAAAGAAACAAAAGCAAAAGTTAAATAACCAAGTAAATTTTCATTCTTGTAGCTGTTAATGTTTTTATATATGCCTTCTTTCCATTATGATTTCGAGTGAAATAATGATCTTATTATTTCACTAGTGAATTAATGGAATTAATAACCTGTAATTTTTAAAATTAGACTCTTATTAAAGTAGAAAAATGTCATTTTTGACATTCGTTTGACCTCTTCTCTGAGATAAGTATTAATTTTTATCTGAAATCGTACAAGAATTTAGAATCACTAATGTTGCCAGATAACAAATTAAAAGATTACATTGAATTATTAAAAGATTTTAGAAAAAAATCTACTTTGAAGAATTTTCAGTTTCTAGAAGATTTACAAAAAAAAAGTAACTTACAAATATTGTTGATCTCCACGACTTTTATCACTGATTAAATTTAATGTACTTATTTCTGTTACACCCTATATATGTGGCGAAAACATTTATTTTTTTTCCGTAAATTCAAATGATAACTTCGTTGAGATTACGTCTTTATTCATTTTTAGAAAGTAGTCAAAACCACAATATGCTCTTTGAGTGCAAATACCTAAAAAACGAAAAGATAATTCTCTTAGAAAATTTCAGTCGGTGCATATGTCAACAAATATTAAAAATAATTTTTAATAAATTGTTGTTTATTTCACCTTAAAATTAATTTCAGCAGAACAATAAATTTCCCTGATATTAACACATAAATAAAAAGATTTTCAAACAAACCCTCTTTATATAACAAATAAGTTCTATATGAGGAACCCGTTAAGATTGTAATTATGTTTTGTTTTGATTATAGGCGGCCCAGGCAGTGGAAAAGTCACGCACTGCGATAACTTGATGCAGGAGAAAAAGGGCATCATCCATATAAACATGACGGATCTTCTCCAACAATACGCCATCGGCAACGGTAAGTTCATTTCTTTAGCATGTTGTACAAACACTAACATCACCAGACCAAAGGGACAGATCTCTGTTCTTTCTTTTCTTTAAAAATCTTCTTTTTCTATGGTGTGAATTCTTTAACTCTATTCTATTATTGATGTTAAGGTCTGTTTCTATGGTGTATATACACTATTGATGTTAAGTAGTTGATGTAACACAAATATATTCATGCAAGTGTTCTGATGTTGTGTTCACTTTTCAAGCGGAGTATTCAATACACAACAGTGTAATAAAATTAAGTCAAGGTAAAAATCACGAGTGGTGTGCAGCTTAAAGCTTATTAACAAAGCTTATAATTATTATACCATGAAATCTCAATTATCATAACAAAATTAACTTTACAATTAACATTAACATAAATGTCTTCAAAATTGATTTCTTCGCTTGGTATACCTATGTGGGATTTTGGGCAAAAATATTTAACTTTTGTTCCAACCTTTTTAACTTTTATCAAAAAATAAGAAAATTTAAAAGAAAGGATTCGGATGAAGTGAAAAAAGTTGTTAGATATATGTAATAAACAGTTGATATACACTTGAAGATTTATTTAATTTTTTATAACGTCGACTTGAGTTGAATTAAATTATGAATTGTGTATCAAATGTGAAGGGAAGGTAAAAAATTAGCGAACTTCACCGTCTAAACTTATTTTTCGAAAAATTATTGAATCGCATCGGTGCAGCTTACGTTTCGAACTCACTACCGAATCCTTCTCGGGATTTAATTGTCGACCAAAAATTTGGTCGATTGCGGTATTAAAACTTCAAAGAAACAGAAAGTGTGTCTATGAAACAAATGGGCGCCAACGGAACTCTCGGACACCAAAGAATTGGTTCTTACTTTTTTATGAAGGAAATCCCTGACAACTGACTTCTGTACGAGGCAACATTTCGTGGCCCTGCGCTAGCAGGATTTAACGCCTTGTGACTATTTCTTGTAAGGGTATCTAAAGACAGAAGGATTTAAGCATCGGCCTAGAACTCGAAACCTTTGAGGATACAATCCGTTTGGAAAAGCCCACATATGAAAAAATATGCAAAATCTTAGAATTTAGAATCCGCCTGCAGTATTATATTGACAAGAACGACCACGACTTGCAAGAAACTAATTTTAGAACTAGGTGATTTAAAACTTCCCGTGTTGTAGTTGAAGAAACTAAAATTATAACTTTTATATGTCTACTAGTTTTTTTAATTCACTTTCAAAACTAGGGAGGTTGCTTTGATATATTTTTAGAAAAATATAATTAAACTAAAAAGTACCTATTTTGCTATTTTATCATTCCACTGGACGAACAACGTGCATTTATTAGATAAGTACATAAAATAAAGTACAAATATCTATTTTTTTTAAATTATTTTGAACAATAATGTAGTTTGTAGTTATTAGGAAGTAACTTTTTATTAAAATAAGAAATAAATTTGTAACAAATAACGCATAGGTCCATAATATAAAGAACAATAGGAGTTTTCAGGTTGTTTTTTTCATTTTTTCATTTTAATCTGAACTTAAAATATTAGACCCATATTTTTTATTTCCACCGAAAAGTTTGTAACAGGCCAGAAAAAAAATCTTAAAGTTTCAATGAATTAGAAAATCGACAGTTCGTGTGACGCCAACGACGCGGCTGAGCCAAAACCAAGACGAAAGCAGCGCGAAAATGCAGACGCGATGGTGCATTCGAGAAACCAATAGCATGGCTGATTCTGAATTTTACGTACTCAATTTAAATGTAATAAAGTTTCATTTTGATGTTAGTGTAATAAAAATCAGAAAATTAAAGATTATATTCACCACAATATTACTGAAGGTTGAACTCCAAACCACTTTTTTAAATGCTTATTAGGCTTACAAACTCCCTTTAAAGTATTACGAGCCCAAGTAATTAATTTACTTGAATTTACTTTATAAAAATATTGAATTTAAATTTGTAAGTTTAAGTAAATTGAAGTAGTATTAATAATCTTACCAAAAGTTGTTCATAGAAAAATAAAAACAGGTTTTAAATTTCTTGATAATTGAGATTTTACTGTATATCTTTTAAAACTGTATTTTTTTACACACATTGTTATTGATTTATTATTAATGGTTTCTAAACAACCATTACAGGAAAACAGTTTAAAATATTGAAACATAAAAGTTTAAGGTACTATTAAGTGTTAAAAGTCTTTAATAGCTATTGATAAAATAATAGATTCAGTACGTCTTTCACCATTTATTATTTTATATGTGTGTAAAAGAATATAAGCAAATTAAAGAAAATATAAAACATAACTTAAAAAGTGAATAAAAAAATTGACACTTCTTCACGGCGAAACTGACTGACTAAATTGAAAAGATTCTTAGGACAGTCGAAGACAGTTTTGCTTTCGAGTTCCGTAGCCGCACAATCGCAAATTTAAATACTCTAAGTGGTTAAATATCAGAAATAAACCAATTTATTCATTCCGGAAGGAAAGGTGATAATCTTTTGGTTTTGTATGTTGGTAGACATGCAAGACTTCAGCCAACTGTCCAGTAGAACAGTGACGGAAGTCCTCATGTTGGAGATGAAGATGGCGCCCAATGCCAAAACGTATCTCGTTTCCGGATACCCACGGAGTATGCGAGATGTCGTCGAATACTCCGAAAAAGTAAGAAAACATCATTTTTATTCTAAAACACTATTAATAGTAGATAAGAGGAGTTACAAAAATCAGTGTTACATATGTATAAATATTGTACTAAACTTCATATTTACCAACATTTTAAATTTTGACAAATCTCAAAATAGTTTTTTCAAAACATTCTTTATCATTATATTCTTTGTGTAAAATACTCATTTTTAAAATATTTTTCAACGATTCTTTTAATTAATTATTAACATTCGAAGTTTGAATAGATTAATTATTAATAAAACATAAAATGAAAGTTAATAATTTACGGAATGGATTTAATTTAAGTTGTTAAAATAAACGTACGAACTTTAATGTGAAAACTTTAATTTGACCCAGTTATATATTAATAACGTATTTATCATTTTTAGATCACAACTTAAAATTAAAGTAACTATATTTTTACTTAAAACAACTTACAATTTTAACCGAAACCGTAACAAAATTGATATTTATTTATTTATTTATATAACCATAACCGAACCCCAAAATTTTTCGGTTCGAGTCCCTAGTTTTGGCATAAGTGTAAATAAACCAGTGTCCTTAATTAAATAAAATAGTTTCAAATAAAAATTATTACAAATGTGTGTGCTGTTCTTCTTATTCTAATAGTACCATTAATAAGAGAACTTCTTCCTCAATCTGATGACATTTTCATTATGAAAAACAGGAATTTCATATACATTTGGTAATAAGTTGCAAATAAATAAATCTGAACTGTTTTTTATTTTATATTTTACAAATTCTTTAACATTATTTGAAGTTAATTGGTGCTGGCGCGAAAAATATAATAAGCGACTGGGAATATAAGTACCTCATACAAATATTCTCATACGGTAACATGAACTTCGGTTACACAGGCTCCACCTCAGTACCTCATTTCATATATTGTCGAAAGTTACAATGTATTTACATTTCTTGTTACTTAAATAACTACTTCGCGCAACCGTTAACGTCGGTTTCACTTACTTCCCTAGCAACATAAGCCGTAAGTTCGTGATAACTTCAGTTATTTGGTTACCATTGTCAATTATGAAAAATTGAAATTTCATATACAATTAATTATAAAAATTTGCAAATAAATAAATCTAAACTCGTAGGAGCAGCCGAGCAGCCTGCTACAACAAAACTGAAAATAGAACTGCAGAAATAAGATTACCTAACGAAGCAACTATAAAACTAAAAGTAACAGAATTACCACTGTGGTACATTCAATAACAATACAAACAATAACGTCCTAAACTACGTGATACTACCAGATTCAAAAACTGCTCTACAAAGGGGCGAATGGACCCGGGGGAATATCGGAAAAGTTCCCGGTGGAGTAGTGGAATGATGGCCAGTGGCCAGTTGAAATTTATTGTTTTGTTTGAATTGTTATTACGATATTATATAAATTGTAATATCTAAAAACTTTACAACACAAATTACAAAGTATAAATTTACATAGGGATAGTTACAATAAATATGTTACTGAAAAGGAATTAAAACTAAAAATAGTTATTAGACAAATGGAACATTCTGTCAAAATAATAAAAACTCATCATTGTCTTAATACACGCTTTGGGGTCGGTCGATGTTGACATTTGGTCTAACAGAAAATTAGTGAAGGTGATAGAAGTTATTAAAATATTTTAGAATTGAAAATATATTTTTCAATGCGTTCAGTTTTCATAAGTTTTGTAATAGAGAGCAAAAAACAAAAAAAAAAAACGAAAGAAGATGCAGAAAAATAAGAAAAAAAAGGCAATGGACATTGAAGCTAAAACTGTTTTGCATACAGTCAATAAAGATTTTTATTATAACTAGTATTATTATTATCATTATTTATTTAATAAAAATAGTTAATTATCCAGTCCCATAAAAAAAATTTATTTCTTTTTCTAGTTGTCCTATATTTGTATTTTGCGACAAGATTATGTTTTATTTCCCCTTAAAGGATAATAAGTATTTTCGAGTATGACTTTAAAATTTTTTGTTCAGATTTTTCAAGAAACTTACTTAAAAAATACTATTTTCGAAAACTGTCAAGAGAAATTAATGTTTACATGAAAAGTATCAACATGCGAAATTATTGTTTTTTGCAACCTAGACGTAAGTCTTTTGCATCCAGCATTTTTTTTGGAAAAAAAAAAATCATTAATCAATCTATCACTTTATTGTCTTCGTCGCTTTGAAATATTTCTGTTGAAAATTGATATAATTTGAAACATTTTTTTGATTTCTGCTGTCAATTAGCAATCAACTGTTAAATAATATCTGATTTGATAGACGTCAAAATCTTCTCTTTGCTTTTTTTACTAATTTTGGTTAATAGTTTTTGAAAAAATGTTTGATTCTTGATTGTGAAATGTTTGCATTCTCGAATGCAAAAGTACCATTTTACACATGTGGGTCGCTAAAATTGATTTCCCGGGAGAGTTTGTAACTTCCCATTCACACCTGACTATAAATTTTAAACACAACTAATTGTTTACAAATGATTAATAAAATAGCTAACTTATAAGCTAAATAGAAGAACAACGAAAAAAGGAAAAAATACATCATATTATAGTGGATACTGGGACACATGTCCTATGTAGCCCTTATTAAGAAATGAGATGACAGACGCAGCAGCAAAAAATGTATAACAACCGTTAACAAAAATTAAAAAAACCCACAACGGACATACTCAATATAATTAAAACAAACACACTAAAAGAATGACAATAAAAAACCAATATTGAAACACAAACAAAAAGAAAATGGCATCACGATCTCCACAATACAATGAATACAACGAAAAACATGGTACAGAAACCTACAAAGCAGCAGGAAAAATATTCAAAAATAATTAGAATGAGAATTGAACACGGAAACATCAACTACTACAAATACAAAAAAAAAACAACAATACTAAAGACTGCCAAACTTGCAATATACCTAAAACGATGGCATATATAGTCAACCACTGCACAAAATTAAAATAAACTAAGTGTTTCATATTCGAGTGTTGTTTAACGCATGAGGCGCAGCCGAATGTAGAAATTATAGTATGAGATAAAAAACAATATTTTTTTTCTACAACCGACATATTAATAAAAATTAATTTCAAAAGTAAATTATGCTATTGATAAATGTGTATACTTTGTTTGCCCAGCAGGTTGGTAACATTGTCGTTAAACCGAACAGTCGCAAATTTTGTTTATAACAAATTGAAATAGTTTTTTGATCATCTTATCTAAAAGTTAATTTTTTAAAACTGTGATTAAAAGTGCATTAAAGGTTCTTCATTTCATATAAAATAAAAATAACGTGCTGCGGAAGCTGCATATCGCTGAATTCATCAAATGAACCGCTGCTTAACATTCAAGGTCAGTAATCAGCATTTCTGACTTAAACAAAATCTAAGCAAACTTGCGCGCGCCGGCACCGCAACCGCAAAAGAAGATTTGCAGCAGTGTTCCCAACTGTGTCAAAAATAAATTTTTAGAACAGCATGGCTACTGTTGATGAAATTAAAAACTTACTTTCTCCCCTCAACAAAAATATTGAAAATATTCAAAAATCAATTGATTCATTCAATATTATTGCTAAAGCAAATGATTTGCGATATGATAAAATTATAAGAGAATTAAAAAATAAAGAAATCCAGATTGAAGCATTAGAATGTAAAGTAAGGGAAAGAAATATTTTATTCTTCGGTATCAGTGAAGATAGAAACGAAAACCTTGAGGAATTAATATTAAAATTGATCAAAATTAACTTGAAACTCGAACATGTAACGGCAACAAATATAGACAACACTAAACGACTAGGAAAATTTAACTCTGGTAAAACAAGGCCTATCATAGTCGAACTTAACTCTAAAAAGATAAAATACGAAATTTTGAGCAACGCAAAATTATTGAGACAATCGAAAATTTACATAGAAGAAGACTTCCCCCCGAAAACTTTGCAAGAGCGTAAAATATTGAAACCTTTCTTGATAAAAGCGAAGAAGGAAGGACACAAAGCTAATTTATATAGGGATACTTTGTTCATAAATGGTACAGCATACAAAAGTGCCGACTTCTCTGATAATAATGAAGACGCAACCAATAGCGAATTTTTGAACATCCCGCCAAGAAGGCGTTCCATTTCCATGAACGACCTAAGAAACCCTCAAGATCAAAAAGAAACTATAAACGGGAAATCGAGCATTGAAAACGAGGAATTAAATATAGCATCGACCGAGACTGACGAAAACGTTACCCAAGTATTTACTTACGATATACCATTTATTAAAAGCAAAAACACTCGCTCTACAACTACACCAAATACAAGTAAAAAGATAAAAATAACAGAACAATTAAAAATGAAGGGTCCCCTTGATAATCACATAATAACTAGAGCATCCTCAAAAGGGGCTGTGGCAAAAAACTATCAGACGCCAAACCCTGTAATAAAATAATGTTCTGGAACATACAAGGTTTTCAAAATATTTTTAATCTTACAGCAAACGAACAACGACTTTTACTTGATCATGAAATTATATGCTTATCCGAAACTTGGCTACAACAGAAGTTAAATGAAAATCCCAAATTTCTAACAAACTACACGAGCTACGAACAACCAGGCATTAAATTAGCCAGTACAGGCAGAGCAATAGGGGGGCTAATAGTCTTTGTTCAGGAAAACAGTTTTAAAGTACTCATAATCGAACAAGAAATTCACTGGATTTTCTTACGCATCACAAATAATATAAAAAACTTCATCTTGTGTACAGTATACTTTTCACCTACATTTGACTATCCTACTCTCTTAGAACTCTTTTCTGAAAACCTAAATAGTATAATGGAAACATACCCAAACGACTCACTGTTCCTTGGGGGCGATTTTAATGCTCGAATCGGCTTGCTAAACATCTGCGATAACTCAATCCTAAATAAATCAAATCTAAGTCAACAGAGATGTACTAACGATTTAAAGGTAAACAAGAAAGGAAAGGATCTTAACAATTTAATGGAAGAAAATAATTTAATTGTATTGAACGGAAGAATGCTAAGTGACACGCCAGCAAATATAACACACATCGGTCCAAATGGGAAGTCCATAATTGATTACGTGTGGGTGGACATCAGTGCGATACAACTTAATCTAGATCTGCAAATTGAGGAATCAATAATATCAGACCACATGATAGTATCTCTAAAAACAAAAAATCTATTACGACAAAGACTGCAATAGCGGACATCCGAAACCCAGTTCAAGTTCAAAACAAAATGGGATAATGTAAAAGCACTAAAATATACAAGTGAATTAAACTCCATTAGCTTACAAGAAAACATAGAAAACAAATACCGGTACATTACTGAAAATATTATAAATGCTTCTAGCAGCGCTGATTTAACTAGACTAATAAAAATTTCAAATGATAATCCCATCATTAAAACGTCATGGTACGATAAAACATGCGCCCAGCTTAAAAAAACTGCAAGAAAATTTCAAAAATTGTGTCAAAAAGACAATCTTTGCGAAGAAAGCAAAGTTTTATATATACAGGCAAAAAAAGAGTACAAACAATATATTTCAAAACAAAAACAGAGCTTTAGATTGAAGCTAAAATACAATCTACAAGCTATAAAAAATCAAACAGAATTTTGGAGAACAATTAAATCTTTGATCCCAACGAACTACTCAGCCAATCCCATAAGCCTTGACTCTTGGACAAAATATTTCCAGGAATGGTATGGACCCAAACTAACTGATGAAAGCATTTTCTACGATGTACGTCACCCATTTCTGGATGCGCCAATAACTATTCACGATCTAAACCATGCCTTGAAATATCTAAAAACTAATAAAAGTCCAGGTAACGATGGGATTATCAATGAACAACTAAAACACCTACCTCAAAAATGGAAAGAATACCTTCTTGCGCTTTTAAATGAGTTTCTTGAAAATGAAAATATCCCCAAAGAACTTAAAATTACCAAACTAATTCTTCTTCACAAAAAAGGCAGCCGTTCAGATATGCAAAACTACCGAGGCATCGCTTTGATCAATACAATAACAAAACTATTTACATTCATTCTGAATTATAGAATTCAAACTTGGGTAGAAAGTTACAAAATTCTTCCAGAATCCCAGGCGGGATTTAGAAAAAAGCGATCTTGTATTGACAATATCTTCGTACTTAATGCAATAATCGAAACTGCACTGTCTAGAAGCAAAAAAGGAATATATGCTATTTTCATTGACTTCAGCAAGGCGTTTGACTCTATACCACATGATCTTTTATGGAGCAAAATATTTAAAATAGGAGTCAGTGGAAAAATGATAAGGATACTCAGAAACATCTATACCGAAGCGGTAATCCAAATTGATTTAAACAATGTAACTTCCGAAGAAATTGAAGTCAATAAAGGCGTATTACAGGGAGAGTGCACAAGCCCTATTCTCTTTTGCCTGTATATTCACGATTTAGAAGATTTTCTGAGAAACAAAAACTTAGTAGGATTCTATATTAATCATATTATCGACATATTGTCCCTTGAATATGCTGACGATGCCGTAGTATTTGCAAATAGCCCGATAGACTTACATCATAAACTTTCTGCATTAACCGAGTACTGCAACCTGATGCAACTGAAGATAAATGCAAATAAAACAAAAATAATGCATTTTCACAAAGGCAGACCACCAACGAGACATATAACGTACAAATGCCAGAATCAAGAGATTCAGTTTGCAAACACATACACTTATCTAGGAGTTACGTTCAGTACATCAGGATCCTTTAATGCAAATACAAAAACATTAATTTCCAACGCAAACAAAGTCTCAGGGACTACGAAACAAATTTTGATGAGAGCAAAAATGCACTGTTGGGAAACAATCGAAAAATTATACACATCCACATTACTTCCTACAATCACATATGGTGCAGAAATCTGGGGACTCTCCCAAAGAAACAACATCGAAAAGGGTCATCTACAGTTTTTTAAGGGCTTAGAATCATGGCAGAAGACAACACCCGGTTATATAATACGCAGAGAAACTGGTCAAGCAAAAGTTGAAATACTTATCCTCAAGAAAGTTTTACTTTGGTGGTATAAAATTCTATTAATGGGAAATGATAGATATGTCAAAATCTGCTACGACAAATTGTCACAAATGTCTAACAACAACACAACAGACAAAACACTAAAGCCAAATTGGACTACCTCTCTTCAAGATGTGCTGAAAATATCAAATTTCCAATGGCTATGGGAGGTGCAAAATATGATTGCGCTCAAAGCACAAATTAATAACTTACTCACTGCGTACAATGAGACACTGTACCTCACGGATACTGTAAGAATCCAGCAATCCCAATACAACCCATATTATAAAACCTACAACTTTTCCCAGAATTACTTATCCTATAATATTCCTTATAAAATCCTAAAAACTTACAGTATCCTACGAACTGGAAACGTAAATTTAATGAACATCAACCAAGACACAGTCTGTCACAAATTCAGAAAAGAAGATATATGTTCTATCTGCAACCTCTACGAACCCGACGACATTCCCCATTTCCTATTAAATTGTCCCATTTTTTCCCCCATCAGAACCACATTCTTACAGAAGCACCTCCACTCTTCGAGCCCAGACATCACAGCTTTACTAGCAGAGCCGACCATGGAAAAATTGTACGACATCCATAACTACGTAACCAATTCACTAAAGCTTCGCGCATTCGCTATGAATTTATAATATACATTATCCTCAATTACAACATATATTATACATACCTATAATTACAATATTTATTGTACATATGTTTGTTACCAATTCTTTGTAATGGAATATTTTTCTATAGACAAATAAAAAAATGTGTGTGTGTGTTTGCCCAGCAACGGCTACTTTTCAAGCACTAGTGCGTGAAAAATAACTCTTCACAAACTCAAAAGAGGGCATAAAATATGTACAGGGTGGGGCGTAGTAACCTCCCTACTTTCCATAAGTAATTCTGAAAAGAGGGTATGTCATAGAAAGGTGAGGGTGAGGATAGTCGCAAAAGGAGCAGATAGTTGGAAAGTTGTCTTTATAATTCCTCTCAATCGTAAATATGTTCGTGGTCTAAAAAACAACGCACTTTTGCCATCGTAACTTACTTTTCGAAAAACTACTGAATCGCAAAGGTGTAATGTGAGTTTCGTACTCGCTACCAAATCTCCTTCCAGGGTTTAATTGCTGACCCAAAATCTGTTTTGTTGGGGGCTGGCAACTTCAAAGAAACAGAAAGAGTGTCTATGAAACGAAATGGGCGACAACGGACCAGTCGAACAACAAAGAATTGACCCTTACTTTTTTTACGAAGGAAATCGCGCCTTACCGTGAATTCTGTTCGGTATGTCACCATGATCAAAAGATTTTACGCTAACTATTAAAGAATTTAAGACAGGACACGTCTGGTTGTAACAGGTTTGAACCACAGCCCACACAGCTCGAAGTTTAATGGCTATTTTGAAGAAGATGTTTCCCAGCCAACTGACATCCATAAGAGGCGACTTTTCCCTGTGACTATTTCTTGTGGGATATTTAAAAACTAAAGTGTTTAAGCATCGTCCCAGAACTCTACAAATCCTGGGGGGTGCAATCCGCTTGCTTATGAAAATATATGCTTCTTAGAGCTATGCAAAATCGTAGAATCCACCTACAGCAAAATATTAACAACAAAACGGCCACCATTTGCAAGAAATTGGGTGATTTAAAACTAGTTTTTTTTTTTTAATTTATCTTCAAAACTAGGAAGGTTGCTTTGCCCTACCCTGTACTTTATGCTCGGTTATTGGAAAAATTATCCAACGGCTTTATTTATTTATAAAAAAAAATAAAAAATGGAATAATTAGACCCAACAAATTATTATTTATTACTATTAAAGTGTTCTATAAAGAAAAATAATATTATCTGACGGCTTCATTCTTGTTAGAGGTTTTCAAATGAGCGCCAATGCGCGTAGTGAAGCTGCTGTTTCGAAGAGCCTGAAAAGGCTATCGCATACTTTATTTTAAAGATAAAATTTACTTTTAAAATTTCAGATGCAATACTTAATGGTTCATATAATAATATTTTCATTATCACACACCTTTCAATTTTCATTTGACTGAATGCTTGTTATTTTCCTATCACTTATTAGCCTCCACCTCCACTTAAATATGTTAGCATAACTTTATAAAGATAAACAACAGCTCAGGCGTCTGATATCCGTATATTCGTTAATAAGACATTTAATACAAAGTAATTTATCAATGGCAGACATATCGAAATGATTTAATTTTCACAAGTCTTTTTTTCATTATTTACGTGATATTTAAAAAAGCAAGGATGGAGGCGTCCGATAACTAAGTATTTATGATTGAATTGTAATTCTTTAGTCCAACTCTCTACCTAGTATTTTTATATGACTTAATTAGGCAATTATATTTAAAATTTTAATAGTGATCAAACGGTTAATGCAAAGGTTATTTCAACAGGCAATATTTTTTTCGTATTATTTTTTTTGTTCTCAAAATCCATGTGCAAAAATTATGCATTATTTATATATTGGAATGAAAGACACACACGTCCATGCCTTCGCGAAATTTGAACCTGCATCACCCGGGTTGTCACTTTTCTTCTATTATAGATAGTGTGAATTTCATTATAAATCATCCTCTGAAAAAAATAAGCTTTTAGTGTGTTCTCTATTTTTTCTAATGTTTTCAAATTTTGATTGTTTTATCCGTTAAGCGACGGTAGACAAGCGCCTACCCCAATAGCGTCATAAGCGTCTGTTTTGTACAGCGTCGCCTAGCAACATAATACCCTTCATTCATTGAATCAAACTGATAAGGATATGTAAAAACCCTATCACTGTTTTCTATACAGCAATAATGTCTATTATAATTGTTTATCCAGCTGAACTTTCAATGTCAGATTAAAGATGAATGCAGTTAATAGTCATTTATTAACGCTATAAAGATTATCATAATGCATACACATTTTTAAATATCAATAAAATTAAACTAACATTTCATTTTTAATAATATAAGTATAAAGATATTACAATTTTCACACATGACATATTGATTGTTAAATTATAGCGAATAACGGAATAACGATTATCCTTGGGGAGTAAAATGTCTATTACTTTTAACAGTGGGTAGTAAATTTAATCATTTTTCATGTTCTAAATTAATGGTATTTTGCGCTAATCATATTTCACCCATATAGTTAATAAATTGTGTACCCGTAAGTGTTCTTCAACTTATTACTGCTTGATGACGGCACTACCAAAATAATAATAATATAGATATTTTAATATTTAATTTACTGTCAAGTTATAAGTAAACATAAGTAAGAAAAGAAAATAGGAACAAATGAATAATTGTTTTGACATATATTAAATTCGCCGTACTTTATATTATTATTATATATAATATTATCTTATAATAATACGTAATATTCATCGTGTCATCCTCGAAAGTCGAAAGGTAATATTACAGCTTCTTCGAAAGAAAAGCCGTACCATTCAAAAAACTTAAATTACTAATCATATTCCTACACAGTTTTTGCTTATTTATAACAGCATTTACACAAACAAGTTTTTTAAAAATCATCACCTTAGAAACCGTAATTAAGACCAAAAATATTTATTGTGATCGAGAGTCTTTGAAAATGACTTGTAGATTTATTTAAAATATTACACCTATCAAATCATTTCATTCTGCTTGTGTTGTTTGGAAAATTAATATTTGTTTGTAAAGCAAAACTGATTCTAAACAAACAAATTAATTAATCATAGCATTTTTCCCTAATTCTCGAATCCTAAATATGTACGTAATGACAAAATCCATACCGATCGACATTGACACTTGGTTGTTAGAAATCGAAACCATGGAACAAGTTCGTGTCTACGTGATGTTCGATTGTTTATCAATAGCCAATTGCATCTGTCACCGTATAAATTGTCTTTGATTGTTCAATTGTTTTCAAATCGAGGAAACATTAAATTTTTCCAGAAATCACCTCAAACACCAATTAAAGTCCGACTTTATAAAATAAAAATTAATCACCACTGAAATTAACTAATCACTTTCATTTTTATTGTTGTTATTTATGTACCAAAAGCATAATGAAAATGTTTACGCCCGCCCAAAAATGACAAGCTTACAAGACCAATCTAATTGATACATAAGATTTTTAAATATAATGTGGGACGTTGTCTATGAATGCAATCAGTAACAGTTTGTTGTCTTACCATAGCAACTCAAATGCTCGTGCGAGTATTATATACCATTTAATGTACCTCGTATACCTGTCATTAGACATGCTAATAAATAAAAAATATTAATAATTTAAAAATCTTCAACTTAAGTGAATTTTAACTTAAAAACTAATTTATGTAAGCTTCCTATATCCCAAATCGCCAGAAAAGTTAATTTGGCAACTAAATTTTAATATGGATTACATTCTTGCTTGAAACTGATGTTACTATAGAAGAATTTTGTTTCTTTCTGTTTAGATTCAAGTGGTAAACGGTGCCATCTTAATCTCCTGGCGTCAAAAGGTTTTAGAACGTCAGATTGACTACGGAGCCAAATTGGGCCAAGTGGTTCTCAGTTTAGCACGAATGGAACTTAACAATTTCTTCAAGAACGTCATGCCTGTTGCCGATTATTTTGACCAAAGCAACATGCTCATAGCGGTAAGTGTAGATTTTTATTAATTTATATCATTATTTAAAATTATCCCACTTCATCTACAAGATACATTAAGAAATCTATAAAGGAGATTTTCTTCTTCTTTAGAAAAGAAACAATAATTTAAGGTTTATTGTACACCCAAATAAATTAACTATTTCAGCTGTAAATTATCATTATTATTGAATGAGTTCCTTTTTTGAAATCATCAAACCATTAAAGTGATGTTCTCATAGGCTATACTCCTTATTCCATACGCTAAATACTTTCAAGATTTTTTTTTAATTATAGATATTTCGTACATATTTTCAAAAATTTTCTTTATGAATCTCACAAAAACAGGTTTAAGAACTAGAATAACTATTAAAAATATTCCATCGATCGGCGGTTTCAGATCTATATGGTAAAAAGATCGTAAAGTAACAGACGAGGAAGTTGCGGCGCGAAAGTTGCATTTTCTTTACTAGTCACGAAAGTATTGAAACACCCAGTTGTAGGTACCTCATTTTTTATTTTTTGGAAAGTAGATCTGCTACAACCTCTGCTACAGCTTCTTTTATATCTATAGGAACCTCGTCACTGTGATTAGTTTGGAAGATATTGCAAATTTTTATACGGCCACGTATCAAAAATGCAAAACTGACGATAAAATAAATACGATAATCCAGCGATTTATGATCAAATGATTTAAGAATCAAGCTGATCCGTGGATCAACATTTATTCTAATTCACCGATTTGATTCACAGTTTTGTTTATGTTCTTCACAGTTCATATAATTTTACGATTCATATAGGACATATGAAAATTAAAATATTTTAGATTAATCTTAACAGCCAAAATCTTGCGTACATAAATACATATGCAAAACGTCAACATGAGCATCAATCAGATGATTAAAGCTTGATTAATGGAATACGACAGATTAGTTGATCATTTTTTTTTGTAGTGAATTGAATTAATTCATGGACCAGAGTATTGGATCAAGCCTAGAGTATTGAATGGTGAATGCAGCCGTTATTAAATTTAAAATTAATTTTTATTATAATCAAAGGTTTCAGAAAAAAATAATACATGATTCGTCAGAAAATGTCTGTACTTGACTCGGTCGACTCGGAGCCATAAAATACTCAACACAAAGAGTTCAATATGGCATATAGTGGCGTAACAATGTAGCTACGGGCCTATATTGCTTAGACAATCCGGTTCCCAATGTAGATTAAAAAATGTAATAACCCTAACAACAGGATACTTCACAAAATACTGAACTACAGCTAATTCTCGTTAGCGAGGGAATAAAATTTTGAAGTAAATCACAGCCAAGTCGTTCTACAGTTCGGTTGACGATAACTTTCGAGTATTTATTTTAATATCAAAGCATTTTAAAGAGTCAACAGTCTATTGATATTTTATTGGCGACGTCAATATTAAAATTAATAGCAACAAAACTAAATTTTGGTGGTCTCATCTTACAATCACATACCTTTTAATTGGAGTAGTGATGGGATAATTCGAATTAAAAATAACCTGTCATCCGATTATTGAAATAACTTGTATAATTCGATTATAAAATTCGGTAATTCGAATTAAAAATAATCGGCTAGTGCAAAGATATTTTTTTTTAGAACCTGGAGGAATAATTTTAAATTAATTTTTAGTTAAAATAAAATAATGGCAAGAGTGACATAATCATCCCCTGACTTGACCGTGCAAGTTCGCTCTTGTTCATTCATTTTCGATTGTACCCGCGCGCAGTAGTGATTTTTAGCTCGGCTGCGCCTGACCGAATGAAAAATAATTCGAATTATCATCCGATTGTTAACTCGGCAACGGTTAGCTTGAGCTCGAGCGGTTTCGTGAATACCGAGTGAAAAATAATTCAAATTATCATCCGATTATTAACTCGGCAACGGTTAACTTGAGTTCGAGCAGTTTCGGGAATACCGAGTGAAAAATAATTCGAATTATCATCCGATTATTGAAATAATCGAATCGGTAGAATTCGATTATTCAAATAATCCGATTATGCCCATCACTAAATTGGAGCATTCCCTTCATTCAAAAAGGCAGCGCGTCGGATCAGACGCCGCCTGAGATTGAAAAATAATCCCAATTTACAAGCGGTTTGATTCTGCAGCGTGGCGGCACCCCATAGTTTATAATAGAATAGCACAGAAAAGGGGTAGGAATACAATAGACAGCATTTTGTCTAGTCAGATAAACACCGACGTTTATGAATAAAATAATTATAATTGCCAAGACTAACGTAAAATCAAAATTATGTTCCGACGTGTGTTCGGACCGACCAAATCCCTTGAGTTACTGGACCCGTGTTACGCGAAACACAGTCGACAGTCCGGACTCTTATGTAAATAACTATTTTGTAGATAGATAAAAAAAGTTCATTTGTTGTTATTACCACCTACTCTGACAATGATACTGATAGTGTGATAGTAGACCCTCAATAAAATATAAGGGAACATCACTGGTGGTCAAGCGATTTAATTTTTAAGATACATTAACGAATGTACAATGTACTCGTAGATTCTACATTGCTTTTTAAAAGTTTATATTTTTGTAAAAGAAACAAGAATTCATGATTTATTGAATAGGCAAATAAATAAACGATTATAGTTGTTGGTCTTGGCCTTGACTTAGGGTAAAATAAATATCCCCACATAATCAATACACGCACAGTGTGTACACATGAACCATGAACATGACATACATGGAAAATATTATTTAAACGTTTTTTTTTTACTTACTAATATAATTTATTAAATTTGTTTATCGACTTGACTAGGACGACTAGCAGCAATGTAAATAAAAAAAAACTGTGAATATAAAATAATAGTTATTTACATTAGGTTAGGCAATAGGTTGTATTATAGATTATTATAAAGAACCTTTGTTTTATTAGTCTTGCCACGAGACGAGACAAATATCTCGTCTCGCCACTAGTCTTTAATATTCGTCACTTCTATAGCTTCAGAAATATGACAAATACGTATAATATTTATTTTCAGCATTGATATTGGTGATGCTATTCTTTCTAATTTTGCTGCTAGTCTCAATATAGTTCTACTGGGTTTTTCTTTTATTGGTCCTTTAGGATGTGGATGGGTTATTGATATCAACATTGCGGTTTGCGGTTTTCAAACTTATTACTGCATTCAAAAATAAAAAAATATTTTGTCACAAATTTCACTACCCGCCTATGGATGAATAAAATATATATAAAAATATATTTTTCTAATTTTGATATACGAAATGTTAATAATCGATGTATTTATTAATTTCAAAATTTATTTGAAAGTACTCTTTTTCACTAGATAAAATTATTATGAAACTATTCAAACAACTCATTTTTAATATCTTAAAAAAAGTTACTAATAAATATTATTGCTCCCGACGAGTTCTATTACAGGTTAAATTTAATGTACTTATTTCTGTTACAACTATATATTTGAACTAGACGCACTCGCATTTACCTATCATCTAGGTGTACAAAGTTTAACTTTTTTATCATTATAATAATAATTATGATTATTATTTTGTAAGAAAACAAGACAGTGTCTGCCTCGTCCCGTCTCGGATTTTATCTCATTTCGTCTCGAAAAGGTTTTCTCTCGTCACGCGGCAATATTACTGCATCGCACCGCGATTTATAAAATCAATAACGTGTAATGGGGAAGTTTAGCGTAATTTTTTTATTTTTTTATTTTATCAAGATTGCCCTCAAAAGTGATATTCTACATTTTATTTCACCCAAAGATACCTAGATTTCTCAAAAAATGAAATTTATTCAAAAATGACGTCAGTGGTTCGCGGAGAACGTATCGTCTATCTTAACCAGCGCGCGCTGGGTTCCCATGGCAACAGGCAAGCGTGTGGTGTAATACCTCAAGATACAACCTACGTTCAAAAAGTCAGGTCTCACCATCCCTTCTGCGCAAACGCATAACTCACTTGTGACGTCAGAGTGGCTCAAAGATAAATCATTAATAAAAATAATTGGCAACATAATTTTAACTTTCAATTACATTTTAAGTTATAATTATTCATATACTTACGACTAAAAGATATTTCACATGTAATTTCAACTACGCTAAACTTCCCCATTGTTATGTATACACTTCAGAAGACCAAAAAATAAAATGTTTAGTTTGAAAACTCAAACATTAGGATAACAGTTCAGTGTTCAGTAAACAATATCATGCAAAAATTAATAGCAAAAGAAAAAGTCCTTGTATACAGGCTGTTTAGAAATGTGAGAAGTAGTCAATTATTTTAATCTATGAACATGTTCATTCAAATAATAAAAAAATAATAGAATATAAATCACCCTTATAAACATAACCTCCATCTAATAGAACTTAATTATGTCAAGGAGAGAGCCATTCAAGTACCGAGAAATATTGAAGGACAAAAATAATTATATATTTCAAATATTTAATTCTTAATTATTATAATATTTAAAATCCGTATTTTGCTTGCGTTTGTTTTCGCGTCATTCTGTTCATAGCCCACTGGTTTTTATACTGCTCTTCATTCTTCTTTGCTTCATAAGCTAAATAAGTAATTTGATGCTTTCTTCTACTCACGAAAGAAGGTTCTTCTTTTGGTTGCTCTTCATTTATAACTGTTTCTTCTTTAATTGCGTTTCTTCTCCACTCTTCCTTAAATTCCTTGGCGTTTATATCAACGGTAGGAATATCATCATTATTTTCTTTTTCAGTTTCTGATTGCTTGCATCGAAACAAATCCGAAAAATATTTGTTGGATTTTGATTGGTATATAGTTTTAGCACTATTTACTTCAATATTTAAATTTTGAAGGGCGGAATTTTTTTTTGAAATATTTTCTCCGAGAGTTTTAGCAAAAGAGAAAAAGTCTGTTTCTTCATCACTGTCTTCTTTTGTTTGTTGAACCATTTTGACAGATTTTGGTATTAGATTCTTTTGTTTAACAATATTTGCATCAAACTTTAAGCTTCTTTCTGGTGGTTTATGTTTTGGTTCAGGTAAAATGTTAAATAATCCATACGATATTGGTTCTTTGTTTTTTCGTAATTTTTTTGATGGTTCATCTACTTCGTAAGGTATTTTTGGTACCGATATTTTTACTTTTTTGTTAGCTGTAAGTAATTATGAAGTTTTTCAATAATAAACAGGCATTGATATGATTTTTCTTTACAGCCAATCACAGTTTGATTTCCAACAATCGCAGAAACGCGGTAGATATAAATTGTTTGTGTAATATTACTGTTTAGATCTTTAGATAAATCACTAATAAAATAGTAAAATGAAAAACACTACAAGTTATTATAATTAATCTGACAGTTGAGCTCCAAATAAAACTTTAAAAAATCACGTGATTGCCCGTAACTTTCAAAAATACTTACTTACTTACCAGTATTATTATTTTTTATTTTATATTTATATTCCTTATCCGAATCACTATCTTCACATGATACTAACGACATTTTAGGAAAAATGTTACATTTATTTTGACACTGACAGCTTTATGTTTCTTTTATCAATTATTTTTAAAAAATATACAGGATGTTTCTATGGTTTCTATGCATCTGCACGAAATTTTATTGACATACAGGATGGAAACTCGAACACACCCGAACATAAGGATTTAACATGTAAAATCATATTTTCGTAATTTCCTGCTTCTCTAATTATTTTAGGTAAAAAAGTTTCATATAACAATTGTAGGGCAAAAAATTTTGCATCTGAAATTCAGAAATCAGGTATGAAAATGACGTAAATAACTCCGAAATGGCGGTAGCCGTGGAATTGAGACAAAAATGAGCAAATGTTTAATGTTTTTTTTTAATTCGCAAAAAATAAGTTCCACTTGTTTAATAGCACATATAATTATTTATAATTATGGTTTTAATGAAATAAAAGTATAAACACTGCCCTTACAAATAATCATTTATTAATTAGTTATTATGTAGGTGTCTAAACCAGTGGCACTAAAAATGTTCGCAACGAACGCACTGCGCTTATTTTTACGAATTAAAAAATATATTTTTGTTCTATATTCAGTATATCAAATTATATATGTCATTAAAGTTTCGTGCAGAGGTATAGAAACACCCTGAATTTAATTGCTGTCATTTATGGGATATTTATAATGAAGTATCAATATGGAGTACATAATTTAGCTTAGTCTAACATATTTCTGCAATTTCATAAATTATGCTGATATAGTATACTTACGTGCTACTCAATTTTGAAAAGCAATTTATGTCAAAAATATAATACAATTTCAAAATTGTATGATACACTATTCGTGTCCGAACATTGTTAATATTTAAACCGTCGTCAACAAGTATTTATTTTTTAGTACGTAACATCCTAGCAAGAATTTCAAACCGATTATTAGAAAACAGTATTTTCTTTTTCTGAACAAGTTAATTAAACCCTTGGTATATACATGCATACTTCGAGAAATCTTATGAAGGGTTATTAGTGTAAATATTTAAACAAGACGTCTATGAAATTATTTAAATGATTGTTGTCGATGAAATCGATCGGCTATTTTCTATTATTTTGTAAAACGACGGTTTGTTCAGGTCTAGGTCATTGGTGCTTAACTAGGGTAGAAAATTATTTACTTTATAAGTAGTTTATTTGCAGGAAACATAATAATTAAGGGAAAAATAACAAAGGAATATTTTCTACCAGATATTTTTTTATGTTACTCGTATAATTAAAATTAAATATTTTTTACAGGTACATATGTATGTTAATTTGTTAAAAATGCTACATATTTATTTTGAGTTTTTGTAACTGTAGGTATATGAAGCAATATATTATTCCAAATTTTAACATAATATAAGATAATTATGACAATCTGACATTGAGAATTTAGCAGTAACATACATATTTTGAATGATTTAAATATTTTTCTCAATTAATCATAAACCATCGGATAATGAAGAAATATATTATTTGAAATTAAATATCTCTACATTTTTAAAAGGTAAGGGAAAAGTTAGGTCGACTTCAGAGAAATATGAATGTTTTATGGAACAACTACTTTGCAACTAAGGATAAAACAATAAATTTGTACATAAGAATTCAAATTTTCTTGTTTAAATATTAATTTTTGGAGGAAAACTTTAACTTTTTTAAGGTTATTACTTTTCTTCCATTGCGGAAGTTTCGAATTTATATTTATTTTGTTTACCGTGATGGAAATAAGAAATTAATAAATAAAAATAATATTGGATATTAATATCCTTGCACAAAATTAATAGGAGAATACTACAACAAAGGTAGTAGCAATCTAGCAATAATAATTACTTAAGATTTTAAGACATCTAAGGCCTCGTACTCGTATGATTCATAACATCTGTGATTTGTTCAATTATTTATTATTTATTGAAAAACAAATACATACCAATGTTCCGACTTTAATTAAGTCTTCTTCAGGGTGGTCAGTGAAAAATACAAAGGAAACACATTAATAAAAACAAAATTAATAAAGTTTTGTTTTGTTAATGTATTTACATAAAATTATCGAAAATTCTATATGAAAATATATGTTGCCCAGAAACTGGATGTGTTTGTTTTAATAGGAATTTGAGAAAAAGTGCCTGAGACGGCGGAATACTATATTAACAAGGAAGTATGAATTTTCTATCAGGAAGTTAAGAAAAATAAAACTATTCAGCAAGGCTCAGCGAGATACTATAGAGAAAAACGGGAAATTTAATAGGGGGAAAAGAAGAAAAACTAAATAGATGGTCATAGCACTTCCAAGAACTGCTAAACTTAGATAATGAAGAACAAGAAATAAGAGAGGGTACAAAAGTAAATAGCGTTGAAGGGACTGAATGAGAATTTTATGATATGATCAGCTGTACAAAATAATAAAAGTAGAGGAGAAAATGAAATACAGGCAGAACTATTAAAAGAAGGCGGAGAAGTACCACAAACAAGAATTTACGACCTTTTAGTTAAAGTTTGGAAAAACGAAAAAATGCCAGAAAAGTGAATAACAATAATATTGTGCCCTTTACCGAAAAAAGAGCATCTAAGCTTATGCCAAAACTATCGAAGGTTACCATTAGAAAAACCAATAATCGAAGGAAGAGTATATAAAGTTTGAAATGGAAAACAAAGAATATAATTTTCAGAAGGTGAACTTTTTTAAATATTTGAGAGTCATAATTACCAACTTATATGACGAAGAGCTAAACAAGAGAATTGTTAAAGTAAGTAAAGCGTATGGAATGTTTTTGAATACAATGTTTTCCAAAAACGTAGGAAGAGCAACCAAAATAAGAATATACAGGTCAATTATTCGAGCGACAGTCTTGTATGGATATTAATTACGGGTGCTAAGTAAAACAAATGAAAATAGACTAAACGTTTGTGAAAGAAAAGTACTGAGGAGAATTTCGAAGGGGGTAAAGAAGAAGACGGTACTTGGAGAATAAGAACCAACCGAGAAATACGAGACATGTACGGATTTCCATTTATAAGCCACACGATTCGAGCACAAAGAGCAAGAGGGCTAGAACATGTTGCACGGATGTCGGAGAAAATATGTACCAAACGAGCATTATTAGGAGGTGAAGGAGGAAGGAAAAGGCAAGGAAGACCGAAGAAAAAATGTTTAAATGCAGTAAAAGAAGATCTACGGGAACAAAGTGTGATAAACTGGACTGAGACAGCTAAAGATACAAAATAAATGGAAAGATATTGTGAAAAAAATAGAAGCCCGGGGCCTTGAAAGCCTGTAGCGCTAACGTACCGCGAATAAAATACACTACCCACCCATTAATATTAAAATGCCCTAATGTAATTAGATCAATTTTACACTCCATAAAACAACCATTACTGGCATATTAAGCGAAAAGTTGTTGAAAAGTGTTTTAGTTCATTGAGATTAGGCTAAAAGTAACTACCTCAATTAATCGGTGGCCTGAATACACGGAATTAACTCTATTATGCTTTAACATATGCGCACTCCCCAAAAAAATACAAACCCGACTCCTCTGTTAGTAACTATTAAAAGTAAGTAAGGGATATTAAATTGAATCGTTAAAAATTCTTGACAACAACACCCTGGCCAATTATATGAAATATATTGCTTGTTTATTATAGCAATTTTCATTTTTAAATCAATAGTTTTAAACAAGTAGAATATGCGCGACATAAAACTTATAATTTTATGCTTTTTCCATACAATACTCAATAATGATAATAGATTTCCAATATTTGTTTTATAATTGAAATGAAAGTTATAATGTCGCACGCATTTCATTAATATTCCATAAAATATATTGATGTTACAAAAACATATCTAATTAATTTTTATCCAAGAAAAATGCTTTGTTAAAAATTATTAAATATATTTTTGCTATTAGTAATGCATCATACCAGTAAAATTAAATTACGGTATAAAGTATGAATCACCACTTAAAATCATGGAATCCTTTGCCCCATTTACCTCTAAGTTTATCTAATTTCAAAGCTTGTATAGCATAATAACCTTCTTAGACATACCGCCAACATTCACTCTATTGTAGACGTTTCAACGGAAATAACAATTAATCAAAATATGAAAGGAGTAGCGCCGTCAATTTCCGTTGAAATTAAATTTCAATCCGGTTTCTTTTCATCCCTTAAGTTGCTATCCTTGGCACATAGAATAGATAATTCGGTTTTTGTTATGACGACCTTGAACTAACACCATTTGTTTTCGGGTTATTAATATTAAGTTATTATTTTCATGTATGTGGATATAATCGATATGAATTGAAACACTTTAATTTTCAATAAATACTTTTAGAATTAGGCTTTTGGTTTTAATTATTATCTAATTCACATCCTTTGAAAAAGGATTGTAAATTTCTGCTTTCAATTATAAGTCGCAAATATGAAATTCGATTTTGATATTTAAGATTTGTAGCCCGCCCTGGCAAATTGAATGGGATACGGTTTGTGCTGACCTTACAGTTGCAGAGAATGTAGGTTGACCATATCCATCACTAAAATGCAAGTAAACTCAAAGAAAGTACCCTGGTACTTGAGGCTTTGTTCCTTTTAGAACAAAATACAGGGTTAGTTCTTAAACTAGTTTAAATATGTTGAATTCAAGCTAAATTCACGACCGACATGCAAATAATAACCGCGGATGATAATAATTACAAATCTTCACTGTAGACTCGATTTAGAAATATTAGCTTCGTTCGTTAGTTATTTTATATAGGCCTAATGAACTTATTAACTATAATAGAAATACAATTTTTGTGTTGGGTTATGCTGCCTCTTTGGAAGCTCTTTAGATCTTTTTTACCTCCCGCCTAACAATACAATATATAGATACGGGTGGAATGGTTGTTGGTCAAAATTCTCAAATCTCAATTTTCAACATATCAACACAAATTAGGATCCCTAGAATACGATTTTCCTATTTTCACAACGATGTCTATATGGCAGTGTACGTGTGTGTGTGTGCCTGTAACTATTTTTCGTCCAAAATATCATGTTTGGTATTTAAGAATTATGTTCAAGTATGATGAACAGATTAGATTTATTTTACTTTACTTTAAACCGTTTTTCCCAAAAAAGATATCTCTAAATACCATTTTTTCGTAAATTATGTTATCAATTCGAAATAAAGGTTTTTTTTTAGTTTTCTAAAAAAATATCATTTATATTAATTTTACACATCGTTCAGACTGAGGAATTTTTATAAAACATATAATTTATTTATATTATTGTTGGATACAAAATTTTTCTAAAATAGACCGATGCGTGATTTTTCTGTGTCAAACTGCTCCGCTTACTCTTCTCCATATATTTATTTATCCATTTTCTCTTATTTTATTATTCCTACACTGATAAAGTTCTCTCTTACTACTATTCATTACTTTTAATAGTATTTATAGAAAAAATTGTATATGATCTACTTATAGGTATATACAAATTTTGACGGTACAAATTGATGTAAAAGAAAATATAATTATGTTGTATTTCAGGTGAATGGAGAAAGGCATCCTGGTGATGTATACAAGGACTTCAGGGCAGCAGTAATGCGTATCCTTGGTCAGCAGGACAACCCTCCTGTGTTTGCAGCAGGACGAGTTGCTGCTGTTCCTAGTGACGTATCCACCGAACAAGTCCCACAACAACCTAGGGTAAGTCGATACCGAAAACCTAGTGATGTTTTTAACTAATGTTTTTCAATTTATATATTTTCTTCCATAATCAAACTTTCACATTTCCGCTGAACTGCCAACAATGAAATATATATAATTTTCCTCTAAACTGACATTATATTAAAATATTGTCCAACAAGTGCAGAACGTTACCTATTTCCAACAAGATGTAAAGGTTTTAATCAGGGGTGTAGTCCTAAAAAAAGTGGCAGAGCGCTTACATTAGGCAAAAAACCAATGAAGTTCAAAATCTCGTTATATTAAAATTAACATATTTAATCAAACTACATAAATATTTACAAATATTCCTTACAGAATAACAATCGAGAAAATTATGTTAAAATGACAAATAATAAAGTAAGTAATATTTACAATATGATTCTCCTGAATAGTTAAAACCACGAGAAAATAGAATCTAAGGTGAATAAAACTGCAAGTATATTTTATATAAACAAATTATTTATAAAATATGCTCGCAGTTTGATACACATTAGAATTACAGACGTTCGATGGCTTGTCGCAAGAATTTAAAAGTACGAACAGAGACAACTGCCACATTCATTGGTGTCGGAAGTGTACCGGCCTCCAACCGAGTTTTACAAAAATTAAAAATATACTATTTATCAGTGGCGGCTCCTGCTACATATTAGTGGGTGTGCATGTGCTGCATCAAACAAAAAACGAAATAAAGAATTAATTAATTTCTTTACAGCTTAATTTAAATTTCAAAGGAATACATCTTTCCCTTTTTTCGGCAAACATTTCTATTAATTTTTCATTGTAGTTTTGTGGCAATAAATTTTCGGATTTCTTCATTTCCTCAGACAAATGCATCAAATCTCTCATCCTAGTTCCAGTTCATACTTCTTCAACACGATCGTTCACAAACAGCAAACACGAAAAACAATACAAATCATTCTTCTCGTTACAACTACAAATCCAGTTATTTCTTAAATATGTCTTTGTTAAAATGTCTTTTATAATAGCTTACCGCGACTTTTACCTAAAATTCCTCTGTTTAGTTCAGGATTTAAACGACTTTGCTGTTTAATTGCCAATTATTTCTAATAAGTAAGATTGGAATTAGATTTTTATTTAATTGAACATCCACATTCATTTTGAAACATGTATTTAAACTTTAAAATAAAAATTAATATAAGGTAAATTTTAATTTGTAAATTCTGGTATTCCTACCATCGTATGATAATCAATTTTAAGAAATAATAAGAAATCGTTAATTGCGTCAGTTAAATACCTGCTTGTGAAATACAGTTTTTGCAGCTCGTATCAAGCATAACATTATATACACCGAAATTGTTTCGATTGTAGACGATATCTATCAATGAATAATTAGTCAGCAACGTTGTGGATGTAGCAGGAGAAGGGCGACAAAATTACTAGTGATCATTTGACTGATTGTAACACGTGTCAGCGCACTTACGCTTATTAAGCCACAAATACATAAAATAAAGAAGCGATTTTGTTATTTGATTCTTACATACATTTAATAATTTTTGGTGTTTCTACAGCTCTGTAGCACTTAAGAATAAGCCGCCACTGCTATTTATGTTTTAAATAAAACAAATTTATTGGTTACTGAATTAAGAAAGGTACCAGGGCGCTCCGGTACCACTACACCCTTGGT
This sequence comes from Stenolophus ochropezus, assembly GCA_035578165.1. Classification (NCBI taxonomy): domain Eukaryota; kingdom Metazoa; phylum Arthropoda; class Insecta; order Coleoptera; family Carabidae; genus Stenolophus; species Stenolophus ochropezus. The sequence continues at coordinate 39,184,584 of JAQOWZ010000001.1, read as the reverse complement.
TTTAGTGTGAGACAACGTTGAATGTTGGAATCACGAGTGGGAAGAAGATATTTCTAAGAGTTTCATATTAAGATAGTTTTCAAAGTGATCGTAAACAAAAAATACTGCAGCAACACGTATATATATCAAATTTATATATCTCAATTTTAAAACGTTCGTCAATAAATCTTATATACATGTATTATAGGATTAAAGTGTCTTTTAATATGTGATTTTTGCCCTCGACTTCACTTTGGTATTAAAATATCTTCTTTGGTGACTTTGGTATATAATATAAATTCACTTTTTCTAACAAAGTTCCACTGCCAATATTCAGAAGCACAAAAATGACAATAATATTCACTGTAGGTAAGTTTCATGTTTAGAATTTTGTGCGTTTATGTCACAAAAAATAATACCTTTTACACCACACATAATATAGTTCGTAGCAACTGTTAGCGTAGTTATCAATTATTTGTATTATTGATTCTGAGTGATGACACTATAAAGAATAATATCATTATATATTTATTTCAACAATTCAATACATTCTGCCTGCTAAATTTAATAGAGTACCACCTTAATAACTGATAAATATATCATTCACGGTTTATTACCTATTGTTGCATGTGCCAATTTGTTTTATTATCGCAGTAGAGGACACAGGGCCGTGCCAAGGCAGGGGCGAGCGGGGCCCCGGCCCAGGGCGCAAAGTCAAAGGGGCGCAAATCGACGTAAGATGCAAAAAAAAAAAAACTGAAAATGAACTAAATTTATTATTTTATTATTACCTTTAAGTGTAGTTTTTTAAACTCATACAGAACGCCAACAAAGATATCGGTTAATACTTAGTAATATTAAATAATAAAAACGTTTCATTTTCCGTGAATCATTATTTCTCCTGTCAAAGAAACCTGCAGAATGATTTTGTGTGTTTGCGCATTTGATATTTACTTGAGTATTCTATTCTAGCTTTGAATTTCTGTAGTTTATTATTTTTATTGTAGAATTTTTGTTGTCTATTTGGTTATATTTATATTATTTATATTTCGTGATAATAGATTTTTATCTATTTCAAATTAAGTCTTTATCTTGGGTATGTTTTATTACATTATTCACTCTCTATTTTTAATTAAATATATGTATATTACTCTAGATATATCTTTACATTCAAGCCAGTAAATAATATACTTGCACGGTCCTGGATAGGTAATGGTTGCAAAGAAGCTGTCTGGCTCTGAATTTCGAAAATTAAGAAAACAAAAAGAAGAAGAAAGATTAAAATTAGCTAAAAATTTTGAAAAATGGATGACACAAGCTTCTACATCTTTAGAAAATATTTCTGCCCCTGCTGATGTAAATTCAAGACCATCCACTTCTTCCGAAAGTACTTTTGCCACTGCTGACATAAATGCCGGACTATCTACCTTTTTCGAAAATATTTCTGTTACTGATAATATAAATCCAACAAATTTTGCTACAGAAGATAATTTAATGAAATTTGATTATAATAATCCATCATCTTGACCGGATCATATTGACGATAATTTACGTACTATTTTAGTAGAGCGAGGTTTTTGTTAGTTATAAATGTATGTATACAAAAAACTAAATATATGTATCTTAGTATATTTTATATTCTCTTCTCATTATTGTTATTGAACAATAACAATATTTGCCCCGGGCGCAAAATTGGCTAGGCACGGCCCTGAGAGGACATTTACTAGATGGTATGGATACATACCAAATACATTAACCTTGGCAATATTTGTCAGTCATGAAGAAATTAATAATAATTAATTAAATAAGTAAAAAATTGATTTTTGTTACCTATGCGTTTAATCGTTCATGATATTAATACATGTAGTTTTCATGTTTTTAAATATTTATGTTGTCATTATATTAATTAGAAACAAGTACATACAAAAAAAATAATTTAATACAATTATGTACAATATAATATATATTTCTGAATTGCCATTCAAATTTATTACAAATTTCTATAATTACCCAATATTACCTTTCATTTTTATAAAAATATTAATATTTATATGTAATTTTTTGTATTCACTATTAAATGTCAATAAGTCAAATCTATTTTTGATTGCATGCAACAATAAGAAAACTTTTGACCCTAAATATATATTTGTCAACAAATAAGAAACACGAAAGAAATGTATATTTACCGTTTAACACGAATTTGACTTTCCTTTAAAGATTTATAAAATTTTCAATAATTCAATCTTACATAGATTATACATTCACATATACAAACAAATCTTTATTATGATTCGTGTATCCGTATGACGTCTGTGATATTCATTTGTTGTTCAACAATCGATACTTCGATCTGTCGGAATATGAGTGCTTGAGTATCTATATCGCATCAGGAATTATATATGGAAGAAATAAATGAAATTTTTTTGGAGTACTTTTTACATTTTTGAAAATATTATGTAGATGCGAAAAGTTTGTATTATATACCGGGAGTTTATTTTCTCAGTAAACATTTTTACTTTATGGCACATTAGACGAAGAAAATTTATTTTGCGACACTCAAACACCCGAAATAAAAATTTCAATAAAATTAATTACGTATACTTTATTATTATGAATACATTAAAAAAATTATAATTATAGCAACATAAAATAACATTGTTTTATGGGCATAATATTAGTAACATATTAATGCTATAATAATGGAATGGGTGGAATTTATTTTGAGAAATAATTTTGTCAAAACACAACTCTAAATTAGATAAACAAACAATTAATTCCTCAGCTATCATCTGTGATCGTCCCCGTTTATTTTCTATTTAATTTTCATAAGCCGAAAAACGTAAGTCCAAAGGGCAACATAGATTAAACGGGTGTACGATGTAACAGCAAAATAGAAATTATAATAATTTTAGCATTATTTTCTATGTTTACTCATAAAATAAACTCTTCAATACATTGATGTCATTCTGTAACTATGGTAATGAAACTACTCCATGTTTACTGATATAAAAAAAACTCTTCGTATTTATGAAGTAAGGGCATTACGAAGATATTTAAACCCGTCTGAAATCGACAATATTACAAACTACAAAACAGTTGCTTTTGACTCCAGGGTGTAAACAGTAAATAATGCTCAGTAATGTTAGTCTTAATATTTTATGTGCGGTAGTAGAGAAAAAATATTTCAGTCCGGTAATATGTTTTCACGATATCACATACCTACTTACTACTGTAATAAAATGTGAAGGTACTATTTTGTTGCTAAGTATCATTTTAAATTGAATAAATGAAATTTGAAGTATGTAATAAATCTCAAACAGTTTATTAAATAAACATTACTACGTATATCTACTTTGTGTCCAAAGATTTCAACAAGATTTCATTTGGTGTATCGTTTTCAACTTTCATTTAAAAAAAATATATCATAAATATCAAAAAAGATGTAAATAAATGTTATTGTTATTATTTTTTTACGATAAGGAATTTGATTTTTTTAGGCAAAGAAGCGAAAAAGGCAAAAGAAAACAATAATTACAAAAAAATATATACCTACAGTATGAAACATAACGCTGTAGGTGCCTTATTTATTTATTTACTTATTTACACTGTCCAACAGACCGAAGTCCAATTACAGGACATGGGACCTACAGCTTATAGTGGGTTTCGAACCACTCGGGTACAGCGGTATTTATTTTTGGTTAGAGGTTTGTCGTTACTTTTGAACCCCAGATCTCACACTCCGCTCAGCGAGTAGAAGCGCGCTAACCTAAACTAACTAAACTAAGGCATCACTTCCCGTAAATATTATACATCCGTTAATAAATTTTTTTTACACTCATCGTTTCGAAATTCAAAACTAATCTTACTCGTACCGAAAAACCTTTTTAACCGCACTGAAATCAGTGTGAAATGAATAAAGTTTAAGTTATGTAAATGAAGTTAAGTATGTAGTGCGTATATACTTCCATTGTGGTCATTTGTGTTTCTGTTATGCCTGGTCCTCACCATCGGTAAAGTGAAGTAAACTTTCGAGTAAACTGACGTTATTAAGCGCCAGACTGAACTTACAACTGACTAGAACTAGGACTAAACTAGGACACAACTAAATTGACTACATTACGACTACTGATTACCAGTGAACAATAACTCAAGCTAAACTTTGATTGAGTGACAGAAATGTACTCTCTCAACTCCTTATCAAAATATACTGTGTGTGAACTATTTATTAGGTGCGTTCAATGAAGTTAGTAGTTTAGCGCTAGCAGAACAGCTACTTAGCAAAATATATACTAAACAGTAAAAGCTAATCTCTACATTGAACATGTTATTTTCAAAAGAAAATGACATGTTGTGTTGTACTCGCCAGCTTCGTCTTTTATTAATTCTCCATCTATAATAATTGTAATAAAATAATATCCCTTCATGTTAATTTCTAAACTTTATAATAAATAGCTGTCATTACTCACTTGTAATACAAACGATTTTATTATTTTCACCGATCATGAAAGAAATTTTAAACATCTGTAATAAATGTATCTTATCGGCTTTGAACAGCGAGAAAATCTACACTGTTGTGCTTGGTTAGCAAACGACAGTGTATCATGAACTATGACGTCAGAAATGAACACAGCTATATCATCGGTATCTGGCCTTAAGTATTTAATATACACATTTATTTTGACTTTTTGGTTAAAAAAGCCCTTTGGTGACAATTTCTTGTCACTCTTTATATATTTCTCTGTATTTCTCTCCACTTCTATAAGTTTCTGTAGTGAAAGAACCTTGCTGAACCTTTTTCTCTTTCCCTTCTCTGTCCAGGCGATGAACATGCACGGCCTATCCAACATGGCGAACGGTCACCTGACAAATGACGTCATAACGGTGACGTCACAATCTGGTGTTCCTTCTCCTGTGAAACCGGCGTGGCCTCCAGTTCTGTGGGTGGTGGGCGGTCCAGGAAGTGGTAAAGCCGCGCTTTGCCAAACCGCAGCGGGGCAGCAACCCGGATGGGCGCATGTCTCAGTCGGGAGGCTCCTCAGGGCAGCCGCTTCCGGCACCGGGGACGGAAATGGTAGGGGGGACAAATATTTTCTTATTTACACCACTAATTGTTGCTTATTTATAGTATTACATGTATGTAATAGTCGTATAGACGATATGTGTTGGAATCGATTTCCAACAAAATACCGCGGGTTCAAATGTCAAATTATCCAGAAATAAATAAATGTAGTTATGGGCGTTGTTAACCCAAAATCCAAGGGGGGACAAACAAGAAATATTATGACCAGAACTTCAAGTTAATTTTTCTTTTTTGCATCTATATTCACATGAAAGTGCAAATTTTTAAAATTATTTAGATACAATCTTTATCCATTTTTTAAATAATTTCTGAATGCATTCAAATATTCTAATCGTTTGTTTTTTTTTTTGTACAAATAGTTTTATTTTTGATATTTTTTTTTGTTTTTAATAATCTCATCCCCATTAATGTGATGAAAAACTGATATCTCTGTTCAATATAATTATTATAGTTATTATTAATTATCATTATTAAGGTTTTATTATTGTTTTTTTTTTTCAGTAATAAAAAATTCACTCCCAAAATCAATATTTTATTACCTTTGGGAATAGAAATATAATAATTTGAAATAAAATATTGAAGTTAATTACAGTAGAACATAAATTATGTAAATATGAAATTATATCGATGACAGATTCGTTCTGTTGTTTCATCGATGAAGTTTGATGACCATCGACCGGTTAGACATGAGCTTCAGACTATTTTCAAAAGAAATACATATAATTTAAATAATAATAACAAAACATGCTTGCTATTTTTACAATTTTTCAAATACTCCCTCTTGCTACTAAAATCGCACACAGGCTGTAGACTAACAACCTACAGGTCTTTAATCTATTGGTGTTATAATTCAGATGATAATTAAGTATTTAATTACTAATTTCTTTTACTCTTCTTCTAGACCCTCCAACAAACTCCGATACGTCAAGAATAATAAAACAAGCAATAGTAGATGGAGAACTAGTCCCATTAGATATAGTTCTTCAATTAGTGGAGTCTCACATGGCATCAAATATCAACAAAAAAGGAATTATTTTGGATGGATTTCCCCGGAATATGAACCAAGTTCAAGAATTTGAAAATAGGGTAAGAATTGCAGTTTCACCCTTCCTAGTTAACTCATTTCACACATTTTCTTATCAAATCAATTTTCAAAATTTAACAATTTCAATCAATTCTTTTAAACTTTTCAAATGATACTTTTACAAGATATTTAAATTTTTCCGAAATCGATCACCACATAAAATAAATTAAAAATTGTAACATAATGTTTCATGTTTTTGGTTATTATCTTTATTTTTTCGGTTTTGTTCTGAAAAGGTGCATCTGTAAAATATAAATACTATACATTTTCTATAAAAGTAGATGAAATTATATAAATGAGTGAACAACGGTGTACCAAATAAAAATCCCACTGCTGCCATCGTACATAGTACACTTTATATATATTTCTTAAAATATGTATTAAAGTATATTATTATAAGTTTCATTAAATACAATAATAATTAATAATTACATGAAATACTATTAACTTTATTTATTTATTTTTTAATATTAATAATTGATATAATTTGTAATTTATTGACTATACCAACCTTACACACTAATTTATTGTTACAAACTAAAATAAAATAGTTTAATAATAAATTTAAAATTTATTCTTCTTGAATGCACGTCTGACACTTGACGATAATTTAATAATTGTGAGTCTAAATATTTAATCGCCTTAAGAAATCCAAGAAGAAAGATCTGACTTGACTTTTAAAATGCATGCTCGTGAATACCGTATTATGATCGCAAGAGCAAGACGATGACAAAATCACTTGCATATCATATTTGTCCGACTAATTAAAAAATTAAAATACCTTAGTTATTTCTTTTGAATCTTGGCGGGTTGTTACATTTCTATTTAGAAATGTAATGCCAATGCTAGTAATATAAAAAATACAAAAACAAAAAACAAATAAACAAAACATTGATAACGTTTTTTCAAAATCCATTTGCGTATTATTTGAAATTGCTTTGTGTGATTCATAATCAATATTCATAAACATACAATAATGGACTTAAGTACTTAAATACACAAAACTTCCATTAAATACCATTGTATGTTTATGAATATAAGATATAAACATTTTTAGTTATTGTAAATTAATGTATATTTAATACTGTTACTTATTTACTGTAATGCCCAGTAAATTAAAAATTTATAATCAGATAAAAATGTAATTTAAAATTGGAAAATTGAAATAATTAAATTGATCCATTTTAAATTACATTTGTAAATAAAAATAATTTAATAGCAAATAAATTATTAATAAGTACCAACACGCACGCATATGTTAATACACTAATAATTAAATTTAAAACATAAATAAATATAAGTAACTTCTATTTTTGATTTTAGTTTAAACAACAACCAACTTTAATACTACTCGATTGCTCAAAATTGCAACTTGGTCGTGGAAGATTGGACGACAGTGTTTCTGCATTTAGAAGAAGATTAGAAATATTTAGAGAACATTCCTTACCTATGTTGAAAGCCATGGACAATGTTGGACGTCTTACAATTGTAAGTAAAATCACCTCTAACATATTTTAGAACATTTTATTTGATGTATTTTAACCCAAAATAAAAAATTAATGTGGAATAAATCTACAACAACTTTACCATTAAATTCCTCTGGGTTTCTTCAGTAATGCCCGATATTATAAACGTCAGTTTGTCTTTTTGAAGGAAATTTTTCATAATTTCCGAACTATTCACAACAATAAAGTAAACTAAATTGCAAAAATATCGTCAATATTCATATATAACGCACTTACCTCAAAAGATTGCTAAACTACTAAACATTGCAAATAAATGTTAAACTGTACTTGAGCCAATTTTGGGGTAAATGCGACCACTCATATCACGAATAAAATACCAAATATTTTTCTAATATGTAGTTTAGGACTGTATAATTTGAAAATATATATGATTATCAGTAAAAGTTTGAGGTTATTTTAAATGATTTTTTTATTTTGAACGTCACGGTTACACCACTCACACTATCGCAAATTTTGTATTTCTGACGAATAATTTTTTTGTAAAATATTTTCTCAATGGTAATAAAATGAGATATTTGATGATATTTATTTAAATGTAATATGAAATCATATCTTCATATTCTTGTTTCGATATTTAAAAATGGATGCAATATATGACTTCAACAATTTCGCCAGTAGATTTCAGGGGCTTCTTTTTATGTCTTTTTCAATATTCTGACAAAAAAATATCAAAATATGCATTCAATATGCTTTAAAAATCATCAAAATATGTTTGGTATATAAAAAAACTGTAGTAAATATGAACTTTAACTATATGCAAAAAAAATAATAACAGATACTTTTAAATAAAATTATTTTATTATATTCATTATATATGCAATGGTTTATTCAGAATATTTCAATAACTAAGTTATAAATATTATGTAGGTAATGTAGGTTATTAAAGTTTGAAAAAATCACGAAATAAATATCTAGCAGTGTCTGCTCGTGCTACATATTTGTGGGTGTGCTGTATCAAACAAAAAAGGAAATAAAATATGTATTAATCAAAAGAATTCAATTTTCTTTATAGTTTTAATTTAAATTTTCAACAAACACTTCTTTCCTTGTTTTCGGACAACTTATTCATTATGCAACAAATCTCTCACCCTAGTTTCAGTATTCAGTTATTTCAGTTCATATTTCTTCACCATGATCGTCCGCAAATACATAAAACAAAACAAAGCATTCTTCGTGATATAAGCACAAATCCAATTGTTTCTTAAATACGTCTTTTTAATTTATTTTTTTATTCGTAATTCCCATGTTTAGTACAGGTGGCTGCCAATTGTTCCGGATAAGTTTTGAAAATTATTTTATGTGTAATTGAATACATTCAAAATGTATAAACCACCACTCATATCCGGTAACAAATTATTTTATTATATTATAAAAAAGATATAATAAAATGTACAGCCAGTTCGCCAAACTGAAATAGCTCTTAAACCGGTTTAAATATGTTGAATTTAGCATATATTTGACATTTAAATCGGTGTTTAGAGCTAAGCATGTTTTATGAATATGGCTAGTTCGCTTTTGAGGAAAAGTAAAAAAAATAATATGCATCAAACTTATGTTCATGTAAAAATTTAAAAAATATGCTGTAAATATTATTGTACCTTTGCAAAATATGTATTAGTTTTTATATTTGGCATTAACTTTTGATGAACTGTGATCTTATGAAAAGAGCTGTTGAAATGCCTTATAAAAACGACACTTATAATTGTATAGAATTCGGTCTTTAGAGATATTTGATGAATTTTCATGTACAATGTAATACAACTAAATTTTACTAAATTATTTATCCATAGAATATTTTGATAAAAAATAATATTTATACAGACTAAAACCAGAAGAATCTAATGGGGGGTATATATTTGAATGAATATTACACCTAATATTGGGTATGAATACGGGAAAAATAATCTAATATGCATAATAACAACGCAAATGTTTTTTTTATTATTTAATTAGTTTTTAAATGTGAATACTTGGTTTTTAATAAAATTAGAATATGTGGATGAAGACTTGACATTGAAAATCAATTTCATTGCCGTAACATTGACTCAGATGCGTCACGAAAATTAGTTTTCCTGAATAAGTAGAACTCAGCGCTTTTAAAAATTTTCTCAGATAATTCCACAGAAAAATTTCCTTCACCTTTTTATAGCTGTATATATTTGTTAATATATTATATAAATTTATAACATTTAAAATCGTTTTACAATATTTTGGGTTTGGGATCTCGAAAGACGATAATTTCAAAATATCTTTGAACGATACAAAATGACTATAGCATTATAATCGAAGGACATACAATATATAAAGATGAATTTTCTATATGGCTACAAATTATTTAATTATACAGGTATTTATTTATATATTTTTGTTTTGGCACCACTTCTGTGTCCGTTCACAACAACCGATCGATTTTCATGAAAGGAAAAAATTAATGTAACTTGTGAATAAATAATAAGAGTGTTTAAATAAATGGACTTATAATACGTTTGTTCTTGATGATATGGTTTGTAAAAATATTTATGAATATAGAAAACGGTTCATCAAAAATTGATCTTATAAAACTTTAAGTACTGTATTAGAATATTATTTATTGTTTCATTGATCATAACAATTACTTTCATAGGTTAATAATAAATAAAGGAAAATGTATATACAGTAATCAACAATCGATAAACAGTTAACAATAATATTAAATACCTATGTAAAATAAGGAATATATTTAATTTTTTTAAGTGGTCATAAATTATTATAATTTTACTTCATAATACTTAATTTAAGCCTGATATTAATTTTCATTGTGAAATTCTTTCGGGAAATCCTATAAAAAAAGAATCAAAAAGATGAGTAACAATTAGGAATGACGATGGGTACCCGGGTACCCGGAACCTACCCGATAATAATGTACCCGGGTATCAAAAATAGTACCCGATTACCCGAAATGTACCCGTTACCCGTTTATTACCCGTTACCCGAAATCTACCCACTACCTAAAATCTGATGTTGCCAGTTAAAGACAGTTTTCAGCTGCCCGAAACATTGTAACAAAACGAAGATCAAGACTGGGTTCAGATACATCATCCATGCTGATATTTGCGAATAGAATTATTGAGATATTCCTAAGTAATTAAATCAAATGTACTTCTTTAATTTTGTAATTTTATATTACTGATATATTCGTATATTATAAAAAATAACAATGTTTTTTTTTAATTTCCATATCAGAAAATAATATTTTTTTGTTCATTTAATAAATTTAAATGCAAATAACAAAAATTTGTATTAAAAAGATGAACATGAAAGAATAACGGATATTGAAAGGGTATCAGGTAATTATCGAGCATCAGGTTATTATCGGGTATCGGGTAATTATCGGGTAACGGGTAATTATCGAGTATCCGGTACTACTCGGGTACCAAAATTTTTTTTTTTCAGCTTTCGTTATTCCTAGTAACAATAGGTACCAAATAACCAAATTTATGCAAAAGTTAATATTATAAAGAAAAGAGTCTGCCGTAGGACATAATAGTATATTAGAATATTGTTATTAAAAATACAATCGATACGGTATATGGTAAATTTAGAAGTTTGTACGACGAGCGAACGAGTCTGAAAATTGCCTGCAAGGCACACAAAGGCACTAAATGACAGATTCTGTTTTTTCTTCAAACGTAGATACCTATTTAAAAAAAATAATTTACTACTTAGTACGAAATAACAAAATTGATTAAAAAGTTACTATTATAAATAAAAGTGTTAACCATAGAATAATAGTATATTCGTATAGTGTTATCAAGAGTAAAAGTGATACTTTATGTGGCGAGCATAGAAGTTTGCACTACGACCGATTTGAGTCTGACAGTTGCATGTGACGTACAAAAAGACACTTTAATTCTGAATGACACATTCTACTTTTTCTTCAAACGTAATATTTTTAAATATAATTTACTACTTAACATTGAATTTGAGTATCAATTTAAATCTGTCAGTTGTTAACAGTTTCATAGTGACATTTAGGGCGATATTACAGGTTTTTGTTGTACAAGTTATTTCTTATTCGCTGATTCTACAAAGTCTCTACGGATACTTATTTATTTTACTTCTATACTTCTAATTCAAACACCCTCCGAAATTAATTACGTACTTTATTAAAGTAAAAGTATTATGTATTGATTGTATAATGCATTTCAATTTTATGTTATCGTTAATATATTATCTCTATGGAACACTATGGAATGAACTCATTTTTTGTTTTCCTAATTCCGAATTAGGTTTTAATTTTTTTAATTCTAAGTAGAGAACTATTGATTGAGCGATCTTAAATTTGGTTGTTAAACTTGATATGATATGTACAAATACAAAGAGAAAAAATATGCGATTCATATACATAAATTTATAACACAGGATTTTAAGGTGCCATTTAAACTAAAAAGCAAAACATTTTATATCATTATTGAAGATTGAAAATAACATCTAAAAAATGAATTTGGAATCAAATAGAACGTACAGCAACTTTGTTCATGAAAATAATATGGGAATTTTTACTTTCGAGGGTCCATTTAGCATAAAAAAAACTACAGAAAATGGATAAGAGTCTTGTTCAAATTATTGCCTTATGGTGAGTTGCTCGAGCTTGTTGAAAATAAGCGAAATAAATTTAATACTTATCTAAGAAGAGGAAAGCATGCAAATATTACTCGAAAACTGTCGAAAAAATAAGAGAAAATATCATAAGAACCGAGAAGGTAAGGTGTCCCTTAGTCCTGCGATAAGTTTTTTTTTATTTATTATTTTGTAATATACCTACTACTACTAGATATCAATAGGGTACAACGTAAAATGATCAATCTGTAATTGATAACCCCCTCTGAAAAAATATTTGAGTGCGCCTCTGATTTTTTTAATGTCAGAAAACTAAAAAATTTTGTGTTACTTTACCACGGTACGTAATTTCATAACCTTGTCTTGTACGAAACTACCGTAGACGTCAACGGTGCTTGATTATCATGTTTGCACTAAAGGAGGCAAAAAAATTCTCAAAACCAAGTTACGAAAAATTCCCTAATGGAACTCACATTTCAAAATATCTACACATCTAGTGTAGTATTCACCCATTTCATACTTACTGAACACCTGGGGCCACTGAGTGGATTGTGAGATCTAGGGTTCGATTCCTATCGCTGTAAACTACTAACCAAATGAAAACATCGCTGTGCCTAAATAGTTTCGTATTTAAGCATTAGTTCCCGCAAAGAGACTGAAGGCTGATAACCTACACTACTATAATTAAATTAAAACTTGTCACGAAACAAGTACCTTACCTCACCTTTAAAGTCCTGTTCCATCTAGGAATATTGTACTAAATGGTGACACATCCAGCATTATTGCCTTCCTTTTCAAATAGCAGTATGAATGGGTTATAAAATCCGGGCTTCGATTGCCAACATCACCAACTTTAACAAAATAAAATTCCTCTTTGTCTGAAAGGTTCGGAATCTTCTATAGTAATGTTTAACTAAAAATTCGCAGAGTCACAATGTATACAGAAGGTAAAATCAAAAATTCCCGGACAGTACTTTAATAATATATTGAAAACAAAAAAAAATATTACTAAAATGGCATAAAACGTTACGTACTACATAAATCGTAAAATAAATGGAAACTAAATTTATTAGTATCAAAAACTATAAATTCACTTTGAATAAAACTGAAGTTAATGAGACTTCTAAGACTGACCACAGATTTATTCCATGTTAGGTGAATAGTTCGAAGATTTCTTATTTTAAATAGCTTTCAAATCATACATCTTTGAATTGACTTCTTAACTTGCTTTTGATGACATACATGTTTGAAAGCTCGCAATAATATGTTGACCCAAAAATCGTTATTATTCCAAATACAAGGATGGTAACATGGTTATAACACAATGGTAGATTATTTGATATTTCAAAAATTACTTGCTCGAGAATTTGAAAGTTCTATCCATTTTATAGTTCACGGCTAAAGTCGCCTTTTCTCTTTCCATATTTTCTCTAATTCGACTGGTAAAGACTAATGTTACCGTCTACATGTCTTCTTTTTTCTTGTCTAGATTATTAAGGCAAGACTAACAACATTTTGACTTGAAATTTCGAGACAAGACAAGACTATCTTACTCTAGATCAAGACGAGAAAACGCTATACAATTTCATGTCTCTAAATTAAGTGAAAGTTTTGAATTTTCAAATTGTAAATATATCTTGCGAAGCTTATTCCATACGAGCTGAAACAGTGATTGTAAAATAGAAAAAGAACGCTTCCGAAGAATTATCTATCCTTATCTGAATTGTATGCGCAGGTTAATGTAGAGTCTTGATATCTAGACAATACTTTTTAATCTAGATTTAGACTTAAGCCTTGTCTTGTCTAAACGCCAACACTAGTAAAGACGTAAAATTTGAATACTACATATCCTTAGTTTTTAAGTCCGATAGCTGTAGTTCAAATTGGCCTTTGTCAATTTTTGGAATCGGTAGAAACAGATGTGGTTGACACCAAAATTATATTTGTTGGTCCGATTGGCTATCCCTGACTTGTACCACTAACTAATAATTCTTAGTACCTTAGGTACTGTTCTATCAAGGGATGTTGTGCCATAGATGAGACACTTGGGAACATTTCGTACCACATAAAATTAACTGAACACCTAAATCCATTCAGTTCCATTGCAAATATACTAAAGTACATTTCTCTTCTAGGTGGATGGCGATACAGATACCACACCAGTGCAAGAAGACTTCTACAACGTGGTAAAACAACACCTCCAGTTCCTGAAGGACTCCAAGCTTACCAACCAACCCCCCCACTTGAATAACCTCCTCCCTAGCAACAACTCTGTGCTGAATGGTATCAATGGAATGAAAGCTGCACAGAACGGGCATGGACCTGCTCGAGTCCACCAGAATGGCCATGTACCAAATGGGAGAGCCAATGATAATACCACCTTGCATGACCTTGAAGCTGTTTCGGAATTGGAAACCATCAGCAAAAGGGTAAGAAAAGAATTTTAATTGATATTTATAAATTAAGCAATATTAAGGTGTTCGAGAATTTGTACCATTATAAATAATAATAAAAATGGGGTTATGTGACCAAATTTTGATTTTGACATATATGGTACTAGACAAAAAAATTAAATACCCGTATTTTTGTATCGATTCATTATTCGTAGTTTTCGCGAAAATAAGATTTAAGGAAGGGATGCTATCACATTATCATTGTAGAAACGTAAAAGCAAAGAGGTAGACAAATAGCAAAAAAAAAACAGAATACCCGTCTTTTCCACGATCCTACCATACTGACGTTACGCGTCCCTTTTCCAAAATTATTATATGGCTAATAACTTTGTTATTGCAAGCAAATATTTAATTTTTATTATTATAGTGAGAAGCTATAGTGGTTACTTTTTATATTTTATGACTTATATACTGAAATTCGATTATAGTCACATACCCCATAAAGAAATAAATGTCTATGGTATACATTATTTTAAAGTTTACTACATTGGCTTTTATTAATTTTCACAGAAAGCATTTTCTTAAGACTTAAGTCAAAATTTCTCGTATATTTTTCTCATATACAATTGGCTGCAGTGGTACACTTTCCATACCATCTGGTTCAGTGGCGTAACTAGAATTCACACACAAACATACAATTTTCAAGAAATAGTTTATACTTATTTCTGTATTACTTTTTATTATTAATGAAATATCAATGATACCGACATAGTGTCGCTGCTTTTTATATACCTATTTATTTTGTTTAGTTTTGTAGAAGCAAAGTGAGGCCCCCTTACCTGTGAGGTCCATTCGCGTTGCAGGCGTGTACTCCCCGCAGTTACGCCATTGCATCTGGAGTAGTCTTGTTGGCAAATATATAAGAGAAAATATAATTGTTTTCTTCTTTTTATAGGTGCAAGGAGTAAACCAACTCAACAACAAAAATGGCATAAATGGCATCGCGAATGGTATAGCTAATGGTATGGCAAACGGCATGGCTAATGGCATAGCCAATGGTGTGGCAAATGGTGTAGCTAATGGTGCCGCTAAAGGCATTCGAAATGGTATTGCAAATGGACATGCACCAAATGGTACTGCGGTAGGAAATGGTTTTCTACCGGAAAAGTACCGAGATCTTGAACAACAGAGAAGGGAGAATATCCGGAATATGTACCAAGGGATACCTATAGATTCACATATCTAGAAGGTGGGGGTTAGTGATCAAGTTGTGATAATGAACAATATAGATACGTTGATGTTAAATTTAATATTTTGTAATATTTATTATTATTTTCCATGTGCCATTTGTAAGGAACAATACAACAAACAATACAAAAATTAAAGAAAAACTATAACCCAAAAAAATAGTTATAAATATTTATTTTAATTAAAAGTTGTTCTTTACAATGTCACTATTTTGTATTTAACGTATTGGTTGCACAGTACAAATTGATATAAAAATGTTATTTTAAGTATAATAATAATTAAAATAAGATTTTTATACTGTCTTTTTTTCAATTATTATAAGATGCGACATAATCGTAAAATCGTCAGCCAGTACGGTTGTGTGGTCGTGGCGTGTCTTGTCTGATCGTGTAGATAAGCAACATAGCCCGCCCTGTCCAATTGGATGGGTTGCCGCACAACGGCTCGGTGTGTGCTGGCCTTGCAGAGACTGTAGGCTGACAACCTGCATCACTAAAATGCAAGTAAAACATGTCACGAAGCAAGTACTTCAGGTACTTGAGGCCCTGTTCCACATAGGAATGTTGTGCCATTGATGATGATAATCGTAAAATATTTATCTAATATATTAAGCTATATTGTCATGTATATCATTCCAAATTTATTATTTTTTTTTAATAGTGTATTATTTTTAATTAAATTAAAGTCATGGTTTGATATTATTTATTTAAGGCGTGGGCGCCTCCTTAAAAAAATAATGTCAAATTAATTGATTTTTATAATGACAAATTATGATTTTTTTTTAATAATAATTATTTATATTTATATTGAAATTTGAAACAAAACGGGTACATTTTTAATTAATATATTTCAAAAACTAATAATTTTTGGATAGATGAATATTTAAAATACAAAATTTGAAACATTTGTTTTTAATTTAAATGACATTCATGACCCTACCTATAGATATATGTAAAAACTACTTGTAACTTTAGATAAGTTAGACAGAGTGCCTTTCATACATCATATAAAGTATATACTAAGTCAAGAGGTCCAACAGTATTCTCTACTATAAGCCATAATGTAAGTGTTAGTATTTTGTACAGACATATACCACACCTATTTCTGGGTATATTATATTTATATTGAGACACATCACTTCTGCAGGCAGAATTTCACACATAGACAAAGCATAATACACTTGCACAAGAATTATTTTATATTGTTGTTAAAATACAAAAATTTATTTTATATTTTATAAAAGAAATATATTCATAAAAATTTGCTTCAAAAAATGTTGATATTTTATTATTATGCTTGCTTTATTATTAATATTTATAGGGGTAATAGTAGACAAATAATATTAATACATATATTTTGTATTTCATGTTTTATTTTTTACGTTTAAGTACCCCTATTAATTAATTAATTTGTAAAAATTAAATATGCCGCAATTAATTTTAATTCCCACTGTCAAATTAGAATTGTTACCGTTTTAACATTGTTTTATATCCACCATTGTTATGTTTCTGCATTAAATAAAAACTAAAACCATGTTCTGAGTTTTATTATAACATTTTGCAGTTGCGATTCCATAACAAACAATGGAAAATCAATGCACCAGCGCCATAAAGCTGGAACTAGAGCATGACCTTGAGAGCATACAAAATGAATGTAGGTCAAAGGGCATCTGGAGGTCATAAGGGACGCATTTTAATCCACATAAGGGATAAAAAATATATTATATAAATTGCGGATTCTCTTTGTTCTGATAGATTTAGATTAAACTACTACAGTACCAGATTTTAAAATTTTATGTCAGGTAAGATCAATTTTATGAAACAATTCGTGTGAAGTAGATATTATATTAAATATAAACTGAAACACTTTCGTTAAAAATCTGACAGCCATGAAATAAAAGAAAATATCTATGTCACCACCACCAGTGATTTTGTATAAAATCATTGTATGTGACAGTCTGACAATCATTGTTTTTATGGCTTTGTAATTATTTATTATTGATATTAATTATTCATTTCTGTTCTAACCTAAAATTAATTTAAAAATGGAAGATTTCTATATAAATATAATAAAAAATTAATTTATTTAATCATTATTTCAAATATTTTTTTGTAATATTTCTAAATTATTAAAGAAAAATAATCTAAACTCAACTACAGTAATATTAGAATACAGACAATAAGTACAGAATGTAATACTTCACTAAACTGTCATCATAGTATATTATATAACAAGAATGGAATAGTACTTATTTCATACGGGTATGACATGGACATTCCAAGTGAGATGTACTGATGTACACTATACTTGTTCTACGACCACGATATTTTTTCCTAATTCATTTATATTTTAATGATAAGGATATCTTCATTTCACTAGTTCCTAGCAACTAACTACAAAACAATAATTAAACAATACGATTTTTGACAGAACTGTGAGATATGAATTTATACCTTAACGTTGTTTATGGTTACCGTGGAAAATGAAAATATGTTTACAATATACTATGTATCTGTAACAATAACAAACATGTAACAAACAAATATCTTAATGGTTGTAGAAAAAGATATATTGTGTTATTATCATGGTTGTCTGATTTTTAACGACAGTGTTACCAATGGTACCAAAATACCCTTCATTTTGTACATCAAATATTTCTTATAAAAATCCATGACATCAGACAAAATTTGTGATCCATTTTATACCTTTTAACACTTTCATTTAGTTTAGAAAGTGAACCATAGCCAATAATTCTTCTTAGAGATAATAAACTATTATAAAATTTAAACTCAAAGATTTGTTGCTACAATAATTAATTTAAAAAATTAACTCTTATAGATATATTTTACAAAATGATGCACGATAACAATATTATAAAAAATGTGATGTGTCCAACACATTACCTCCCGCCATTGTTGTAATATATTCTATAACAAAATTCTTTATTACTTTAAATATTTACTTTTAAAATTAGTTTGTTCAGAATATTTAATTCAATTCATACCTGAAAGTTCCTTGCATCAAATTCCTAATACTGTATCGGAAACCGAACAAAACAGTAATATTTTGCGTAACTAAAATCCATTCCTTGTATATTTCTTCCATCTTTTTGTATTTTACAATAAAAAAAACTTCATATTTATTTATTTTATCTTTGAAAATTATTTACGTCAAATTTGACAACAGCATATGTTAAATTTTGTAAACATATGTACAACTCATCTGTTTTAAACAAATTTCTCAGCTTGAAAGATGTGTAAAGTTAATATAATTAATATATTTTATTTGTTTAGCCAGAAGTTATATACAAAGTATAATTATGCAGACCAGTAGAAAATAAAATTATCTTTATGTTTAATAATAACGTAATTTGCGAAAAAAGAGTTTAGAGGCGTTTTTTAGGAGAAACGGTTTAATGCTTCCGGTTAACCAATTGTAGTCAAAATCTAATCAGTTCATCAAATTTGAATACATCTCTTAAATACGAAATATTATATTTTATATATGGATGGTATTGGAGTTATCGTAGACGAAAAATCGTCATAGACGCACACCCACACGGACATACAGACATCACGGTAAAAATAGTAAAATCATATTCTAGGGACCCTAATTCGAGCTCATATGTTGAAAACTCATATTCGAGTAATTTGACCAAAAACATTACATGCCTCATCTATATATTGATAGGCGGGAGGTAAAAACGGCTTATTACAAAAAAGAGATGAAGATATAACAATATTAATGTTTTTTAAACGATTCAAAGTAATATGTCAATCATATAATGAAAGCGATAAATAACTATTCAATTTTGTACTTATAGAGCAATAGAGCCAATTTATTTTGACGTCGCTATTCAATATAATTAACCAAAATCAAATAAGGCTTTTTAAAGCAATTTTTAAATAATACTCTACAAATGTTGTATATCATCGTGGTTGTAATCAATTCCTGGGATTTCTTATTTTTGTGTAAAAATTTCCTTTAAAAATTGTGAAATTTGCTAATGAGAAATTTGTGATTTCTTCCAAATGTTGACATCTCTTAACCGAGTTTGAGTTTGACCCAGTCCGGAGTTCAAGTTTGCTATCGATCCGGCCCTCAGTCCTCAATCTCTCATTCCTGCGTCGGCCCTCATAGAGGCTGCTGCTCCGGTCCTCTAATAATAAATGTGTGATCACCTTTTCCACATATTCACTTGATCTTTTGCCAGTAAGTGGAATTTATATTTTGTTTATAGTCGCGAAAATAATAGTTGCTATGGGGCATACAATAGTGGTCAGTTGTTTTTTATAGTTATGTGCAGTGATATTTACAAAGAAAGCTGTATGAAGGTACTACAATTTTTGTATATAGTAGTTAATTGTATTGCAAATTAATAATGATTTTATAAATGATAAGTGAACTTATGTGATACACAAAAATGGTATGTTTATTTTTTTTATCTGAATAAATGTGCTAATAGAACAAATATATAGATAATACAAATAAATTTATAAATTTATCTCAAAAATGTTGTATTCTTTAAACTTTTATCACATGTTATCACCTTATCTAAAATAACTAATATATTTTAATATACAGAATTTTTTTCTTTATTTGAATTACCATTGAGAGTGCTCTAACGAACAAGTTAAGTACGAAGCTAAACAATCTGTTAGTGTTATTTATGCTGGAAGTGAATAATTGTCTACTTAACACCATTAGAAGGTTACAGTATGACACAATTTGTCCTAGTGTCACATGTTCAAAATATAGTACAGAAGTTTTTATTCTAGTGTTGCTTGTAAATACAACAGTTGGGAAGGTCAAGACCACCGATTTAACATTAAAGAGTAAGAAATTATTTACGAAAATTGACTTACCTTGGGTGATTGAAGGACAAAGAAATCTGTAAACCATAAATTATTAATTTAGATTAAAATTAATTGTAAAATTATTCCAAAAATTGCAACTATATTTTTTAATTAAAATTGTAATCTAGGTAATAAAATAAAAAATATTAGTAAGTAATTGCTACAAACATTTTTTAATAATACAATACTTAAATTTTATATTTTATTTCTGGAAACAATAGACCTAAATATTTGGAGGTACCTGTAGAAAAATATTAATTTTATTTATATTTTTGTAATGCGGCAATGGCTAATATTTAATAGAAATAGGGTGATCAAACACGTCCCGGATTTCCGGGATTCGTCCCTGTTTTGAGTCGTGTGTCCTGGTGGCCCAAATAAGTTTTCAGAACACATAATTGTCCCAGTTTTCACATCCCATTCTTAGTACGACTTACATTACACATTACCTTTTCCAACTTGTAATATTTATTTTGTGATTTAAATTGAATATAACAAATATATATAAATTTATGAAAAACATTATTGTGAGTGACCGATAGGAGGTGGACTTCTAGGCTTTTGAATTTTAAGCACAAACTTTTAAATTAAAAATATTATTTGCTATACCCGCACATAACGCAGATATTGGAAAGTCTTTTCTTAAGTTAATATTCAATGGTCAGACAAAAGGAGTCACATATTGTCAAATGCGTTTATTTTAATATATGTTTTCAATAATTTGTTATAGAACAATTTTAATAAATATATAATTTAATTTAAAAAATATATAGTTCACTTATGTTATAATAAATTGTGTACAAGATTTTTACCGCTCTTTAGCTGTGACGTATGACGGCCACTATAGAAAAAGAAAGATAAGATGAGAAAGATAGAAATATAATATGGCGCAGAAAATTTGTAAACACGCAAACACATTTTGTTTTTATTGTCAACTGGGAGAACTAGATATTATTTTTAGTTTTACATATAATTACAATAATATTCTTATTCTTAGAATTTTTTACATATTTTGAATAGTTCTCTTTTTCTTGTTTTGTGGTACTGCAAATGCCCACTACGGCGTTGTGAACGTCAATGGCTGAAATACTTGAGCTTATTTGAATTTTTCTTGAATTTATAACGAATTTACAAAACGCATATGATAATATGAAAAATATTCATATACGAACTTCTATTCTTGAAAATAAAAAAAAATATGGAAAGTGCCCAATATAGACTGAATATAAAAGTAATGTATTAGAATCCTTAGAAATATGTCCCAATTTTGTGAATTATAAATATGATCACTCTAGATGTCTATCATATCATATATAAATTATTGTATCCGTGTTTGAAATATCTATAAATAAATTCATCCCTGGAAGTTAGATACCTACCACTTTATATAATTGATACTTGTGTCACCGTTTTCCAAATATATAATCAATCAATCAAAATAGACATGAGAAAACTAGAACGTGTGAATCTCAACATCTTTGGCTTTTCAACTTATATTGAATTAAATATAATCTATATCAGCGTAGAGAACAACTCTACTTTTTTTTATAATTTCTACATAAAATAATCCTTTTAGTGCACTCTCCACGCCAGCTAGAATGCCCGGGAAGTAATACCTAACAAACTCGGAGATATAAATATATCATTACTGAAATCTGCAATAAATTAGATTGGCACACCAAACAATAAAGAGATAAATTTATTTAATTCATTACTTCTTTACCATTTTTAATAAGTATTTTAATTAAAGTATTGATAGTTGATTCAGGATGTCATTGGCTTATAAATTGAATCTAGAGTTGGAACACACATACAGATTTGTTGACAAAACGCATCACATATTTATATTTAGAATTGGACTTGGGCAACCTTGAATTTAGCAATATGCTCCACATATTGTAACAATATATTATCGCCTTTTGAAATAAATATTTCATGTAATTTTACAAACACACAGAAAATATATTTTTGTATAATTTTTAATTTACATATAAATATTTGTGTACATACATATATAAAAAAATTATACCTATAATACAATAACAAATAATATTTCAATTAAAATTAAATTAAAAATTCACTTGGTATTTCCACAAATATTGTTTTTGTAACGATCATTTCGTTTTCTGGAACATCATCAGACAATAAGATAATAATGTTTTTACACGCGTATATTGATATTCAACGTTGGTAAATTAGTTACACCTACCTGTTCATTGATAATATTTTAATTCAATCCCTTATCGGCGGTATGAAGAATTTTGATAACCCCATTGAATTATGGTTTCAAAAATAAATAATATCTATGGGAAAACCAAGTGAGTTTTTAATTTTATTTTAATTATTCTAATATATTCTATCACATATCGACTACAAACTCTCTGAATGTTATAAATATTTCTATTAATTTTGTACCAAACAGTATGTGTAGTATATATTATAATCAGATATAACTTTTTCAGTTTGTGCTTCATAACAGCTAAGCTTGAGAATCCCTGAAACCTGTAAGCGTCTCGTGATCGCTGAAATGCGCTGAAAGATTCAGCGGCCACAGTCAGTTTACTGCCAGACTCAAAGCTAACAATTTGTGCTTTTACTAACACAACATGGTAAGTTTTGTAATCAGCATTCATTATCGTTCATACCTATAATGAAATATACTTTAATTATCAACATTTATACTTTTGAATTACAATGCATTACGTCAGTATTTGAAAAAATGATTCGTTATTTTCAAAAAAATACAAAAATATTCGTATTACTTAATTATTCTACTTATTTTACTATGTTATATAAATTCTTACTATTATTTTAAAAATAGTTATTTATGTATGTATTGTTATATATTGTAATTTTAAATAAATAAAATGATTTATACATTTTCAAATCAATAATAATAATACATATATTAAATAACATTTTTTAAGCACACCACCAAATTATCTAAACCTACTAAGCTATATTTTACCAATTGCCAACAATGGTTATTTGTCACCTGTAACCTTTTTATATGAGGTTATAGTATTTATAGATAATCGATGATATTCTTTACTATCAATTTACTATTAACTGCTTACTTATTTAATTAAAACTAAAATAAATTTTGAAATATAGAAAACAAATATGTAGTTATACAGGTCAAGGAGCGATAGGAATCTTGAACTTGATCTCCTTTTTATATATTTATCTATTTTGTAATCTTATATAATTATACGAATGAATGACAAAATATATTTCGAGTCAGATATTTTGGTTTTTGATACTAGTGGGTGCCAAATATTTTACGAAGAGAGATAGGCACAAAAATAAATATTGTAGATGTATGTATTGTTAACGGATAATTTAAATTTTTGGCAAAAGATGACAATAAATATTTTTTTTATTCTTACTAGTACATACATACAGTGCTTACAATAATATCGACTATTGATATAAATTTAAATATGTTGAATTTTTATAGTGTTTTTTTTTTCAAAATTTAAAGTTGACACCTGTCAAAACAAATGGTCCGTCCAAAAGAATTCAATTCTTGCGAATGTACAAGACTACGATTTTGTAAATGTAAAGATATACAAGTACGTTCAAAAGTATTTATATTTTCATCTTTATTGTCAACCAAAATTATGATAAGGCAGGTCAATAATTAATTTTTTTGTTACAGAGTGAAAGAAGGCCTATTATTTGGGTTTTGGGCGGGCCCGGATCTGGAAAAGGCACCCAGTGTGATAAAATTGTTGCTAAATATGGGTTCACTCATTTGTCTACTGGAGATCTTCTCAGGGCAGAGGTAAGACGAAAAACATAATTCGGTAGAAAAAGAACTACAGTAAGAACTTTTGAGTGCCTCGAAGAGGAGTTTCGTGTAGGTAATAATCGGGGCATGTAACCGAAAAAAATACTGATTAACGGTTAACCCATATGGAACACATCAGAAAAATACAGGTTTTAATTCGAAAACCGGTTTTTAAAAACTGGAAACCTGTTAATTTATCGGTTAATAACAACAATAATAAATAAAATTTTAAAAATATTATATTATGGACCAATGAAAAGCAATTATATTTCCTGC
The DNA here is from genome assembly GCA_035578165.1 of Stenolophus ochropezus. Taxonomy (NCBI): domain Eukaryota; kingdom Metazoa; phylum Arthropoda; class Insecta; order Coleoptera; family Carabidae; genus Stenolophus; species Stenolophus ochropezus. Next base: position 39,159,750 of record JAQOWZ010000001.1, on the reverse strand, counting down.
TGTAGACAACATCAAATACGAATATTAAAAAAAAATCCTACAATTCATTTAGATAAATGTTAAATCATTTTTCAATTGTAAATTTGATACCTAAAGCTGACAAATATTTTTATAACTCTACAATAAAATATAAATTGTAGAAATTGTCAGACTCGTGTTGTCATATTTAGATACAAATATAACAGAAATAAAAAAATATTTAAAATTTTTTTGCGCTAAATATTTAAATTAAGGTTAATGTTTGCTAAAACTGGTTTATTTATTTTTTGGTTAACGGATACCGATATTTTCGGCCTAAAATATATCGGTTAAAATTACGGTTAAAGTTCACAATTCTTGTTCAAAATATTGGTTGCCGGTTTTTATTAACCGGTTTTTTAACCGGTTACATGCCCTTGTAATCCATTTCTTGAAACAGTGAAACTTAAACGCATTCTGAGTAGACAGTTTCGTGATGTAGTTCTATTTACTAGAGCAGAAATTAGATTAATTGCTTGAGTACTGAAGTATAGAAAGGAATATTCTAAAGGGTGATTTCGTACAGATAATAATAATCTCTAAACTCAGTGAAACTGGAGAATAAATTCCTAGCATATAGCATGTAGCTATAATGTTTGGTTTCAAAATAGAGGGAGAATCCTGATTAAAATCGAAATACAGTGGCGGCTTAAAGCGGGAGCCATTTAGGCACTGGCTTAGGGGGCTGAATATAATATGGGTCAGGTGTATGTCTTGAGCCGGCCATGTTAATATAAAAGAAGTTCATTTTATTTTGTCCACTATTGCTATCTCGAGTACTATGACAGCTACGAGGTCGGTTAAATTAGCAGACAATTTCTATTTTACAAGACTATTTTAATGAGCAAAAAAAAAATTTTCAACCACTGGTTCACAAACTGTGGATACCAACTTTGTTATTTTACATGGAACCATATTTTTTTATTTTCTTATTCGATAGAGAATTTTATTCCGATTTCAGTGATATAATATTTGTATACCTTTAGATAATAATTTTTATGAGAATTGATGTTCTTGAATTTGTATAGAACTTGTATAATTCAGTTATACTCATTTTATTTCTTGACACATATCACACTTCATACATATTCAGTGACTCCAAAATGAATATTTTCACGGTGAGCGATCTTTCGGAAAATTAAATAATTAAAAATTACATAACAAATAGCATGTCTCGAGTGAAATAGATTAAAATATGAATATGAATTCTAGTTACGCCACTGGTTGTTGGAATGTAATGTAAATTTTTAGATATCAATGAAATGAAATGTTTGAAATTTAACGCATTTTTGTTTTACGGAAATCTAAAAGAAAACCACGATATTTAAATTGTATATTACCTACATATTTTTTTGTGATATCCTTTCCTTATAGACCGTGTTGTTATAAATTAAGTCGCCTGAAAACGAAGGCATGTAACCGAAAAAATACTAGGTAATGGTTAACCCTTATAAAGAACATTATAATAATAGAGGTTTTAGTTCGAAAACCGGTTTTTAAAAATTGGAAACCGGTTAATATATTGGTTGAAAAATAATGAAGAAAATAATAATAATAAACATTTAATTTTAAAAAATTATAAAAATTACCATTTGAAAAAAATATAACAAATAAAAGAACGCAATTTAAATAACGAATATTCATAAAAAATCCCGTAATACTTTCAGAAAAACGGAGGTCACTTTTCAATTATAAACTTGCCTAATGCTGACAAAAAGACTATGTTTTTTAGGACTCTCCAATAAAATGTAAATTGTAAATACTGGCATATGACTCATATTTAAATACAAGTAAATAACACTAAATGATATGAAAATAAAGGTTAATGTTCGCTATAACCGGTTTATTTTTTTTTTAATGGTTGCCGATATTTTCGTATTTAAAAGTATTGGTTTCATTGTTATATAAACCCCACCCCTCCAAGCTCATGTCTGAATACGCCACAGGTTCCGCACTGGTTTTAATTACACAGAGAGGAACTACTATAATGGGGAAGTTTAGCGTATTTTTTTTTATTTTTTTATTTTATCAAGATTGCCCTCAAAAGTGATATTCTAAATTTTATTTCACCCAAAGATGGCTAGATTTCTCAAATAATGAAATTTTATGCAAAAATGACGTCAGAGTGGCTCGCGGAGAACGTATCGTCTATCTTCATCAGCGCGCGCTGGGTTCCCATGGCAACAGAGAAACGTGTGATATAATGCCTCAAGATACAACCTACGTTCAAAAAGTAAGGTCTCACCATCCCTACTGCGCGCAAGCGCATAACTCACTTGTGACGTCAGAGTGGCTCGAAGATAAATCATTAATTATAAATAATTGGCAACATAATTTTAACTTTCACTTACATTTTAAGTTATAATTATTCATATACTTACGACTAAAAGATATTTCACATGTAATTTCAACCACGCTAAACTTCCCCATTCCGAATAGCCAGATAGGATGTTCTATATATTTTGTTTATTAAGAGAGAAATAAAAATGTCTGCTAGAATTAGGAATATTCCTACGAAGACGCTATAAAAATTGTTTCCAGGTTAACAGTGGGTCAGCCAAATAGGATGTTCCATACTGTTATTTTGTTTACTAGGACAGAAATACAAATATATGCTAGAATTAGGGATATTCCTACGAAGACGCTAATAAAAATTGTTTCTAGGTTAACAGCGGATCGGACCGCGGCAAGAACCTCACCGACATCATGTCCCGAGGTGACCTCGTCCCCAACGAAATCGTCCTGGACCTGCTGAGAGACGCCATCCAGCAGAACTCCGCCACCAGCAAAGGCTTCCTGGTAGACGGCTACCCCAGAGAGCGCTCTCAAGGCGAGATGTTCGAGAAGGTGGTCGCGCCTGTAGACCTGGTGCTCTTCTTCGACGTGCCTGAGGATATCATGGTGGAGCGATTGCTGGGCAGAGCCAAGACCAGCGGAAGAGCTGACGATAATGAGGAGACCATCAAACTTAGGTTGAAGACCTTCAGTGCTAATAACGATTTGGTTGTACAGCAGTACACAGCCAAGTTGAGAAGAGTAAGTTTTTTTTACAATGTTTATTTTAAACAAATAAAATAATGAACCGTTATGAATAATTTATTTTTCTTTGCAGATAGACGCAACTGGTACTGTTGACGCCATCTTCAGCGAAGTGCAGCAATACCTGGATCCACTGGTTGCGTAAAACTACACTACAACGAATATAGCCACATTTGTTCATTCAAGTCAATTGTTAAACATTAAACGTTATTTAAAATTAAATTTCTTCACATCTATCTTCATATAGCATTTCTTCTTCATAGTCTACTGCTTCTATAGCCTGCTTATATTTCCTCTGTATTCTTTTGCATCTTCTTTTCATTGCTAAAATATTTTCATTTTTATCAATAAATATACAACATATATTTTTATTAACTTCCTTAAAGTGTTTTAAAAGTAAAGAAATATTTTTTTATAAAAATAAATAAAGGTAGTTTTAAAAAATAAAACAACTTACTTCTATTAGTAAAATCACTACAAGTGACATTAGCAAATTCTTGATATTCTTGCCAATAAGGCGCTCGTGGTATGAGCTCACAAAAATATGGCAATTTTTTTGCACAGTTTACAGCCCTCCAAGTTTGATCGTCATCTATTATAACACAGTCATCTTTTTTTCTATTTTTCCTGGGATGACCGGGAGCCCATGCTCGATACCTTAGGATATAATTTATTTGTGCAATATTTTGAAGACACACTGCATAACTTTTAAATAGGTGTATAATTCTATCATAAGAGCCTATTCAGCAACTTAATGGTTAATTTTTAACCTATTAACCATTTGCTGAAATTTTTGACAAATAAAAACAGTTACAAGTGATGTTTTGATATTTTCTCCCGTGCTATATTTTTTCATTGGAGAAAAAAAATTAGCAACTGGTTAAAAATTAACCATTGAGTTACAAAATAGGGGAATAGTCTGTTTAACTGATGGCTCATTAAGAAATAAAACATTTACATTTTCAATTTTATTTTTAAACCTTAAAAAGTTCTGTTCTTTCAAAAAACAATAAAATCAAATTCTGATAGATTTGAAGATATTTTGGATCAAAAATGAGCTATTTTCGAATTATTTTCATGTTCACCCAAAAATAAATTGAAGTAGAATTATGCCCGGTTGCAGAAAGGCTAATCAGGCTCTAATCAAAAAAATCACTGATTAATTTGACGTTGGTACCATGGCCACGTATTAAAAATACATTGCTGTCAAAAAATTAATCATTAATCAAAAATGATGAAGCTTTGTGCAACCCGGGCTTAGTATATCAGCGACCTTATTAAATATCCTAATACTGAAGTGATTTTAAAGCAAATAATATTTTTTAATAAATCACGTATGTCCTATTTATTATTTATTATATTTTCCTAACCTGAAGCAGTCTAAAGGTTCATCCTTTTCCGTAACAAACAACCCCTCTTGTTTCTGGTCCGTAAGTCCTACATAGGCTACAGAATCCCAAGGTAGTGGATATCTGGCCTCTCTCCAGGGTAGTTTACGCGAGGCTAATAAGGCTCCAAGCCCCTTAGAACGTGATGCGCTGACTATGTGTGCCAGATAGGACCCAGAGGACATACAGGCATTCCTAGCTGCACTGTAGTTAGCACCAGGAACGGAGAGTTTGAAGACGCCTACTTGGGGTACACAGGAACCGTTGATAAGGGCTAAAAAGTCATAACAGATTACAGGAGTGTGCCTTATAGGTGACGGAAATTCTAGTTACGCCACTGTTAGAGTACCTAAATTGGAGCTATTTATGTAATAAGTAAGGAAAGAAAGGTGATTATTTAACGCATGCCAAATTACAAAACTAGATAAAGGCTAGTTTTGTAAGAGCAGAATTAAAATTACTTCTGTTTTAATAAGTACAAGAAATGTGTTTGAAATTATGAATTTTTAACATTTTGATGACGTTTGCACACAAAAAAGGCAATACTTAATTTTGTGCGTTACTAAGTTACTACAACAAAATTGTTTGTTATAAACAGAAAAACGATATAAAATAAACTTGTCATTTAAGTTTCTTGAGTCTCTGTGAATCTAAGAAATGTAATAACTATATTATTAATATTTGTAAAGGTAATAAGAACCAAATATTCTATTTTTGTAGTTCTCATATTTCTATATATGCCTACATTCCAATATGATTTTGCGTGAAATAATGGAATCAATAACCTAATTTAAATTACGGAAATAAAAAGTCTCTTATTAAACGGAAGTAGAAACAAAATATTAAAAAAGTTACAATTAACTTCTAAACTAAAAATTATAATAAAAGAGATAGAAAATATCAAAGGAAAATTGTTCTCTATGTATTTTAAAAGATAAAAGTATATTTCATTTATTTGTAGACATATAAAACCCTTATTTAAAGTAGCATAAGGGGGAAGGGGGTATGTAGGGCGATGCACCCCTGAAGTAAACCTCTCCTAAGGATACAGATAATTAAAAATAATTTAGAACTATTGAAAAAAATTAAAATATAATCATATGACATTACACGCTATCTTCTCGGTATAATGCAGATATGCCGAATCTTTCAGCTCGATTCGTCAAAATTCGGAAAGGACGTATTTTAACTTAGATATCGAGTGTTGCTAGCAGTGGCGGATCCACAGGGGGTGGGGGGTTGGGTCGGGGTCTTTATATTGGAGAAAAAAATATTGTTATTCAAAAAATAGATAAATAAACAAATAATTACACTTGAGAGATTAAAATGATTGGATTTTTATTTTTATATATTATAATTCAATATTTTAAAGTCTGTAAGATTTTTGTCATTATTTTATTATTAATTGTAAGAAAAATTAAGTAATTGATGTGTAGTTTCTCCTTTAAATAGATAACGTTTAATAGAGAACGAGGCCCGCGCGCCAATACAAATATATTTAAGTGTTTACGATTATTTCTATTACTTAAGTTTCTTAAAAGTATCATCGGCGCAAAAAATCTTGTGTACCACACGCCCAGAAACTCTTTTACGAGATTTCACATTATTTGCTCTAGCAAAAATCTATATCGGCTGTCATGGAAATGCCCGTCTTCGATATCTCCGTTGTCGTTAGAAATACAGCATAAATTTATTAACTGAATTTATTTGTCTACACAAGGAGCATAACGTAATAGTATATTGTGTTATTAAGAGTAAAAGTGATACTTTGTGTGGCGAGCAAGGAAGTTTGCACGACGAGCGAAGCGGCTCGGACAATTGCATGCGAGGCACACAAAGCACTTTTACACTGAATAACACATGCTATTTTTTCTTCAAACGTAGAAATTTAAAAAAATAAACTACTATTTGACGTTTAATATGTAGATTACCTGTCAGTTATTCATAATTTTTAGTAACTTTATTCTTAGGTTATCTAGTTTTTATAGTGACATTTAGGGCGATATTACAGATTTCTATTGTACAAGTTACTTCTTATTGGTTGATTGTATATACGGCGGCGAAGAAATTAAACGGCGGCTAGAATAAAAAATTATATTACGGAGGCATAGAAATTAAACTTCAACCTTGTCAATCACGTCACAGAAGATGTCACTTTTATGACGTTTGAAGAAAAAATCATTTTGATTCTGCAAAATCAGTCAATAATGCAGGGCTTTGTGCGCTCGCACCTTTCGCAACTCCTGACCGTCCTGATTATTACTAATTACAATTTAAAATCTTATCTTATCTTTATTCGTGTATTGAAAAAAAAATGCACGGCAAAAATTTGAAAGGATGTATGGTTCATGGGACGTGCCAAGTAAACATCCAGGGACGATATTAGTCCCAGTCTGGACCGGACTAAAACTAAAACAGAGTCTGCTTGTATGTAAGTATTTATAGAAAAATAGTGTGAGATTTTGTTAAATATGAACTTAGTTTAATTATGATTATGGGAAATTTTTAGAAATAATTTATTATCTGTTTTGGAATTCTGAAATACATGTTATTGTAGAATTTTTTGCATTCATAAATAAAAAATGTGAAAGAGTATAATTTTTCTTTGAAAGGTAATAAATCTTTTTTATTTTTAAACTGCACTGTAAATAACTTACAAAACTCAAACTCATAGATATTTTATATGAAAAGTTTAGTAGTTATTAGCTTCATTTTTATCAAGCAAGTATTTAAGATACAACTTAAAATGTTGTTTCTGCTATTCGTTACAGTAATATTTACACCATTTGAATTAGAAGCACAAAATGGAACAAGTAGACCACTTGACCCAGTATTGGATTTCTTAGGTAATATTAAATTAAATACGGGTACCGGCTGAACCTAACTTAACCTAACATATTATTGGAATTTTATTATTTATATTGATCACATATTATATTGCGCACCCATGTTATAAAGAGTATCATTTTATTAATTAAAAGGAAATATTATAAATCTGTTTAATTTAAGAACAATAATACTCTTCTTAACCATGATGCATATTATTTGTACACTTCTGCTTTTAAAATCTGACTTATTGTACTGGTTGCCATAGCAATAAATAACATTTTATTCACAACTTCACAGGCTGTTTTCTCGAATCGTTTTACCCACGACTCAAATCGCGTGCAACTTTCTGTCACTAACATTATGCACGGCTTGATCAGACTGAAATTACTAAAAAACAATAATCATTGTGTAAAAATAATTTCTAGTACCCCAATTAGTAGTCGTAGAAAAGTATGTTACTAGTAATAGTATATTATGTATCTAGTAGAAAAAGTGATATATTCCCGGACGGTGGTGGAAATTGCAGGATGAGCCGAAGGCGAGGCCAGTAACACCAGAAGTCTGGGAAGTCACTTTTCCTATGTGGTAGACAAACTATTTTTTTTATTTTTTATATTATACATATAATAATGAAATAAATATAAGTGTACTTTTATTTATGGAAAACAATGGACTGCGTTCTGTACGGGAATGCTTTGTCACCGACGGAAAAAACTTTCCCGGACTGTTAATTCGTAGCCTAGCAACTTCACTAAAATACCAAAATAATGCATTTTCCAGTTCGAAAACATACCGGATATATCAGTTTTCGTCCGATCGAAAAAATGCTCTTTTAATACTTGTGAGTTTATAAAATGTGTTATATATTATACTTTTATTTTGTTAGTATTTCATTAAGACAGTTTTTTTTATTTATTATTATTTACGAAAACAGGTTATTTTGAAACTAAATGTTATACATCTTAGCTTATAATTGAATACTAGATGTAGATAGAAAAACTATTTTCCGTCGACCTCCAAAAACAATTAATGTATATTAATTTCCAAACGAAGTAGTATATTAAGTATTAATATTTTTGCACGCTTAAAATTCAGTTTATCTTAATATCAGTAAAAAAAGTATCCAATATTAGATGTATTAAAATTTATTCAGGTAAACTAAAGTCCGTTTCCATTGTATTTTTCAAACATGCGTTTTATTTTGCAGTATATCAAAGTTTTGTCATTTGTGGTTTGTGATAGTGTGTTGTGTAAAAAATAATTGCAAAAATAATTTTTAATGCAATATTATTTATCAATAAATTTAGTAGCAATTATAGTTATTTGTCAAACAAGAGAGGAAAGCGTATTTATTTACCACTCGAGGTCGAGTTTGACTCACGAGCGTAGCGAGTGAAGCATATGAATGACAGTGGAAAAAGTGATTTCCTTTCGTGTTAGGAACATTTTTTTCCAAAAACGATTTATTCGGACGAAAAGGCGCAGCAACATGATAAGTTAGAAAATTAGGTTAGGCAAACTTTGACGTTTAACAGTGCAATTATTCAATATTGCTAATATGCCAATTCAAGATCAAGTTGTCAAACTATGAAAAAAGAAAAAAAATAATTGCCATATTTTTTTAAAGAATATCATTATTAAAAAAATAATTTTTCCAATATTTTATTCTATTATCCATATTATATTGTTGGTAACACTACATTTTCCTCTCTAGAGAGAGAAAAGTAATTTTCCTCACTATATCGCGAGAAGAAAGAAGAATTTTCTATGCGCCGTGAAAAAATAATTTACTAAATATTTTCTGTGCATTTGTACTAACCATGAATCTTGGAACGGTGTATACATATTTATTAAAATTAGCATATTAAAAAATATTAAAATGAGAACGATGGCATATTGTTGCATTAAAAATTTTTTGCAACATTATAATCTTATTATCTGATGATGTCCGAGAGGATGTAACGATTGTTTCAAAAATAATAAATAAATTTGTGGAAAATGAATTTTTAATTTAATTTTTTATATTCTAAGATGTTCCATCAAGTACCGGCTACAAATTCTCTTAATGTTAGTAACATTTTACTACACTCAGGGACAAAATTATCGAATATTTTTTTTATCACAATTTCATTTTGAAAAAAATAAATTCTAATGAATCAAATAATTTAAATACTTTAAATTAGGAAGAACAGTTTATTTTACAAATTTTAAGTGAACAATATTAAGTTATTATGAGAGGAAAATCGTGAAAAATAAATAAAGATAAATGTTATGAACATGAAGGATATTTACTTTAAACTTAAATGCTATTGGGATGCCAAATACTAGTCTTTTGATTAAAATAAGATCACAGTTAATATAAGGAACTTTTTAAGATAAAATGCGCGAGAGACAATATTCGCCATTAATATGAATTAAACGTCAAAATATTTTAAAACAAGTGATTGTAACAGTCTACTAGATAAATAACATCAGCACATATATAAGTTTATGGCGATAATTCTAAATTATTTTCAAGTAATAGTGATAAAAAAAATATTCGATAATTTTGTCCATGAGTGTATTATTAACACAAGAAAACACTAATATATACCAGATTAATACATTATAAAATAGAACGCTTCGCAAACTGCAACCCGCATGACGTCATTGCGCAGCAGAAACCAAAAGCGTGAAAGTTACTGACATACCGGGTCTCTGCGTATCGTGAATAGAATAACAGTATGTTATATTTTTTTAATAGTTATAGGTATTTACCGTTATTAAATATTCTCTTGCACATATTGTTAATTTACCAGTTTGAGATATTGACCATTTCGTGTTCACATCAATTATTGCGAAATTAAATATTTATTACTTTATTGTTTAGTTGTTTATTTAATCATTTAAATTATTCTGGATTATTTTTATAATAATAGTAAGTTTAATTTTTTTGAGATTTATTTATTATTTACACCGGCAATGTAAAAAAAAAATACTACAATGGCCTAAGGACTATAAAGAATGGTCAAGTGAAGACCGGAAGACGGTATTTTTAGCAGTTCCTAAAGTGAAACATTCATATGTGCTTTATAATTAAACTAGGAAATTACCTTTTTGCACATTTGCACATTTGTAGAAATTAAGACGACAATTCTACACTTAAAAAAAATAAGTAAAGTTATTTTAAGAGAGTAGCATACATTATAAAAGAACTTTTAGTAACAAATACTTCTTGAACAGATTACTTATTTGATTGTGAGTATTTGTGATATTTGTGAGGTGATGATTTTATTTTACTTCTTTAGTAAAGATAGTGCCCCGTAGTCCGAGCTCACTTTTGAGTGCTTTTGTTAGAAGTGACGTTTGGTCTCATAATATTATAATCACAAAACATTAACATAACGAGAAGCGTAACACAATGGATCAAGTGAGCAGCACGGAGTTGCTGCCATTTGAAGTGTAAAGGGTAGGAGTTACGCCCAGCCTAGTTTGTCATTTAATTTCCTATATGTCATACAAACGTAAATGTAGCTCTCAATATTCATTTGTTTATTTACTATTTTAATTTTAATTAATTTAAATTAATTATCTTTATATTTATTGCCTGGGTAGGTATTACAAAATTATTCATTTAAAATAAAATAACATGACTAGTGCAGAAAGCGGAAGAGATGTTCTTCCGGCCAATTTTGTAGAAGTAACGTGACGAAATGAATACAAGAGATGTTTATTCGAAGAAATATATAAAATGTTTTCTCGGCGACATTCATGGAAGAAGTGTTCATTGAGCGAATTTTGTAGAATTGATGTTCTCTCGGCGAATTTTATAGAAGTAATGTTCTCTCAACGAAATTTATAAAATGTTTTCTCGGTGCCATTTGTAGAAGAGATGTTCTTTTGCCGAAATTTGTAGAAGTGATGATTTCTCAGTGAAATTTATAAAATGTTTTCTCCGTGACATTCGTTACAGAGTTTTTCTTTGGTCGATAATTGTAGCAGGGATGTTCTCTCGGCGAAATTTACAAGATATTTTCTCGGTGACATTCCTGACAGAGTTGTTCTTTGATCGAAATTTGTGGAAGATAATATTACTACTAGATTTTAATTCGAAATTCGATTTTTGAAAATGAGTTTAAAGTGCGTTTATTAATAATCGGTGTTTTGATGCGTTATAAAAAGAATTAATAACAAAATGATCTTTACAAAGAAAAGAAAAGGATAAATTTTCTCTTATATTTATTTTGCCGATTTTTTTCAAATTTCTGGAAATTTGTACAAATGTGTTTTGCGTTTATTTCCGGTGTTGGGGTATTTATAACCATGTTTATCTGTTGATAAGTAATAAATATCGTAAATTATTTTTCATATATGTAGATAAAATATTATTGTTAAAAGTGGCAGGATAAGAGCAGCTAAAGAAATAAGAATAAGACAAACACTCTGATTACGTTCTAAACAATAAAAGTATTATATACTCTTAAATTGACACAAATACATAGTGAAAACATTTGATTTAATAATACATGTAAAAAACCAGTTGATTTTAATTCAATAAATCGTGACAGTTTGGATCAAGTTACATCAATTCCTAATAGCCCCCCTCATAACAAGCTGCGTGACTCTTTGGTGCTGGTTTCTAGACATTCCAAGTATCTCCAGACATCTTGAATGTTGTTGCCTGGGAAGTCCTTTGGTACAGGCCCGTAGTCAGGGGGTGGCCAGGTGGGGCTGAGCCCCACCTACTAACTGACCAAGCCCCACCTAGAAAAATCTTAAAAATATCTTAACTAAATTGTTTGTATTATTGACATTTAAGTACCTACATTGTCGATTATCGTGAAAGAGTTTGGGACCAACGACCAAACATAAGTAAACAAGTCATTCCCTATCCCTTCCCAATGAATGTTTTGATTTCGGCTGGCCAGAAAGAGACAACTATATAGAGATATGTTTAGTCTAGTTCGAGCATTTCTCACTAGAGGCTAAGGCTACCCGTATGCATCATTATTTTCGGTGATAATTAATCATTTGCGGTTTTAATAATATTATTATGAAGCACTAAATATTGTTATTTTTATTCCTATACTCTACCTTAGAACAAGTTTTGCAGTTCAAAGATCGTATTATTAAAATATTAATGAACTTAGAATCTCAAGAAATGTCAAATTCAAAATTTAATTTTACCTTTATGTTTAAAGAACGATTTTTTTTAAAAAAATATTTATTTGAATATTATGTTCTGCTTTAAAATCATATTTTGTTAAAATTGATATTATTTGTCATTATTATTAAATAATGAAATTTGAAATTTTTAAAACTGCGTTTTAGTTAAAACAAGGCTTGTGCTATCAGCTATTAATTTTGGTATGGATCCGGATAAAATAGTTTTTTTTTATATAATTAACAAAAATCACGAAAAATGTTACGATTTTTTTTTTGTGAATAATAAATTTACATTTTTATTAATTTTCAGCCCCCTCTGAAAAAATTATAGCCCCATCTATTGATGGTTCCTGGCTACGGCCCTGCTTTGGTAAGGACATCATCTCCAATATCTTCCGTAGATACATGCTCCAGCTCAATCTGATCGGCTTTTAGGTGATGCCGAATATCTACGTGTTTAGTTCGAGCATGAAATATTTGGTTCCCTGCTAGTTTTTGAGCTCCAGCGTTGTTGATGTGTATCTTAACGGATTTTTCACGTAAGAAATCTAATTCTCCCAAAAATCTTTGAAGGTATACGGCATCCTTCAAAGCCATATATTCAGCTTGCACCGTAGACAAAGTAACGGTCCGTCGCTTCTTAGATTTCCATAATGTGACACCTTCATTTAAAACAAAGATAGTCCAGGTATCCGATTTGATAAGTTTAGATCCGGCTGCAAGAGGTGTAGAGACAAAATTGCAGTCGGACATTCCAAACCTCTCCAGGATATCTTCCACGTAACTGGATTGACTCATCGTGATTCCGTGTTCGTCTCTGTCAAATTTTATTCCGAGGCAATTTTTCAATTCACCGAGATATTTAACTTCAAAAGCCGTCTTCAAGCGATTATCGAAGTCATCAATTCTTTTCGAATCTTGTCACGACACAATGATGTCGTTAATGTAGACCACAATCAGTAATGGTTTCTTGTTACGATCAGCCACATAATACACAGGGATCCGACATAGAGGGTACAGTACTGAATTTCCTGATTACACCATCGAGGCTCTTGTTCCAACTACGTCCCGTTTGAAGCAACCCGTACCTACAGAGCTTTTTTCATATGACAGATTTTATTTCCAACTGTCATCACTTGTAACATTTTCCTGGCCTATGACATCTGAGACACTAGATTTCATTCGGATAATGTATTCAAAACTTCTTTAGTATAAGCAGGTATTTCAATCTATATATCTTCCTCTAATATCCCGTTTAAATATGCTGTGAGAATATCGAATTGTCTCATATAGGTACATGTTGTGTTGTGTTGCTAAAGCCGTAACGGTTCTGACAGAATAATTCTGGCAACGGGAGAGAAAGTCCTTGCAACAACTCGAACCTTCTTCTTCGCTGATATACTTTCAGAGCACGGCTTATTTCGTAGAACGATTCAACTACCGATGACTCCCCGACCTTCAGGACGTTCTGCCAAGTCCCAAGTGTTGTTTTTTAGAATTGATGAGAATTCTGACGCCATCGCTTCCATCCATTCGTTGGATTATGTGGTAGATAGGGCACGACTCAGTGAAATTTCTGTAAGAAATGTTAACTCGGCCTATTCTGCGCACTTTGGCGGCACCATATTATAAATCTTACGTGAACGTCCCCTTTGGCCAGTTCGCAACTTCATTGATCTTCCAGGTCCTCGTTTGAACGGAGTTTCATCTTGATCAGCATTGACGACGTCTTCTTCCTGTTTCTCTTCAGGGATTACACCTTTCTCTTCGTCGTTGCTTTCACTACTCTGAGTAAGATCGAGTACCACGAAAGATCTCTTAGTATTAACCTCATTTTCTTTATTATTTGTTTGAATTTCGGACGTTGATGTACTCACAAATTTAACGTCTCTCGTAATTTCAATTTTGCGTTCTTCCTTGATCCAGTTTCTATATGCCTTGGATACCTCGGAATAATCTACGAATACTCCTTTTCTCGAGCGTGATTCAAATTTACCTTTGTTGATCGACCTATCCATGTAGTAAACATCGTTTCCAAATTCCCGAACATCACTGACATCTGGGATTTGTCCGTTCCAAAATCACACGGTCCCTATCCCTATCGTTTAGGAAATATCATAAATGTGACATTTTGTTTTGGAGGCAGATCTTCTTTTAGGCTTTTGATGTCTAATCCTTTGATAGCACTAGTCCTAACGGCTTCTCTTAAGTCTTGCAGGCTTAGATGTCCTAGACGTCTGTGCCACGTTTCGAGTGGACTCATTTTTGCATGAACTAAGGAATTTACTTCCAAGACGACCTTGTTGCATTCTTCTTTGCCTTTTTCACGCACGTAGTTACAGCCCATCTACTTGATCAGCCTTTACCTTCACATTACCGGCTTCGTCGACGACCACAGCTCCATCTTTGTCAAAAATAACACGGAATTCTTTGTCGGTTACTTTTCCTACAAAAATCAGGTTTGCCTTGTGTCCGGGCTTATGACACTTATGACATTTGAATCTACGAGTAAATACAGGTTTATTATCGGTTTTTTGTTTAGTATCTTTGAACTTTTGATAATTTTTGTTTTTGTTCTGTCCAGCCTTCATCGAGTTTTGTATTGAACACTATCTACTTTCATTTTTTCTTGCGTCATATTCCTCTATAAGTGCGCAACAAGTCCGGTGAAGATACCTCCTCACGAGATTCTACGCTACATCGGAAATTCTCGAAGGATGTCGGCAAACTGTATAGAAACATAATCGCAAGAAGATCTGCATTTATTGTTACCTCCACCTCCTCTAGATTGTCAACAGCGTGGAAAAATATACGAGTATGTTTCCACACGTCGTCGCCTTCCTTCATTCTCTGCAGGGTTAGCTGTTTGAGTAATGTGGCTCTTCTGGTGGGTCCTTTCGACTGGTATAAACTTCCGAGCTTTTGCCAGACTTCACGTGCATTCTGGCATCTTTTGACTTGTTTTAGCTCGGAGGAGGAGAAAGGATAATATCTGATTTTGCTTTACTGTCTTTGTCAATACAAGCGCTTACCTGTGCAGTGTTACAAACGGTAGGTTCCGGCTTCGATGTTCTCCCGTTTACGTAACCCCAGGCATCATTTTTAATAAGCAGCGCTTCCATTTTGATCTTCCTAATGTCAAAATTATCCTTATACAATAACTCAATGCGAGCTACACCGGACAAATTCATTTTGCCGTTTACCAAAGATAATCACACCTTATTCGATTCCTACTACAATCCTGGAGCCCATAATCTGTTGAGATTGGCAGGATAACACGTTGATGAAGGAATGAGAATAAGACTCTGATTAAATTCTGAACAATAAAACTATAATATATTAAAATAAAAGATAAAAGATATTAATTTCTCCCCTAGATTTTGAGTACTACTAAGCTATCTAAACTGTAAAGGATAGAGTTATAAACACCTACTTTATACTGCCAAATTCCCTATACAAGTTTCACCCGGGTGATTATAATGTAAAATCAGGTTTCCTAAAAGCGTTTTATTATAAAAGTGAGCTCAGAATATGGACCATTATCAAGAATAAGGTGATTTTCTAATAAATTGAAGGTAAGAAAAACCTTACAATTTAATAAAAATTTAACTAAATTTTAACTTAACTACATTTCGGTTTTGGCCGAAACTAGAAGAGGAGTCGAATATTCGGTTACGGTTTTGGTTTCGACTGCTGAGCCGCCAACAGTGTATTTCATTATTAATTATGAGCACGTTCACATTTGCGGTTTTGACGTAATACAAATTTTGGCTACACATAAAAAAAATAATTTTATACATTTTACATATCGTTCAGATTGAGGAACAGATGAGTTATTTTTATCTTTACAAAATTTGTCATATATAACAACGAAAATGTAATATTTTATATTTAATAAATCTCGAACTGCACACGTGCTGTTTCATCAATTATGGATCTAATGTAGAATTTAATTTTGAACAATTTTGTACTTTTGCAATTTTGCTCTAAATCTATCAGGGGAGAGAGTATCAGCATTTCTTTGAAATCTCATGTTAAAGTCGTATGTTTCGCGTTTCGTTGCACACCTGTATAGCATATTTTTACAAAAACCAAATGTTGGGAAGATAGGTACAGTTTGATCCAGTTTTTCTTGTATCAGAATACAAAATCAAATCGCTCGAGTTGTTGGGGCCCCGCGGTGTAGCCAAAAAAAAAAACGAGTAGTAAAAAGTGGCCGCGCTGCGCGTCTGCCTGTAGTCTTTTTCACGAAAATGTGATCGTACGTCATACCTAGTAATAAAATTGTAGCCAAAACAGCAATGTTACTATTCCTAGCATATACCCAGTAAAATACACGGAACTTAGTGTCTTTTACTAATAAATGGTTGGTAATCCTGTACAACGTTGCCATTCTCGAAATATCAAAAAATAATATTATTTTTGAAAAATGTCAGAAAATCGAGCAAAAAATTTAGGAAGTTGTGCACAGAATATGATGAATTATGTAATAAGATATTTCGAATAAGAACGTGACAAACGAAGATACAGAGGGGGATGCTGAATAAATTTAATTTATTTTATGTAAATAATTCACAATATGATATATACACACATGGTATACTATGCAACCATCAACACTTGAATGTACCCTACAAATACTTGGCAACGTTGCATCAGGGAACATTATGACGTACGATCACATTTTCGTGAAAAAGACTATAGCATGTGTTCGCGGTTTTAGGATAATTGCTAGTGATATGCGGTTCAAATCTGTCAAACTTTAATTCGCTATATTTCTGTTAGAAACAGTAACTAGATATCATTGAGAAAGAGAAATACACTTAAATCGTAAGAGACAATCTACCTGCCTTTCTCCATGATCCTAACATGTTGACATCACATGTCGTTTCTCCGAAACATTAAGTTGGTAATAACTATATTATTGCAAAGTGGTTAGTTTTTATATTTTATGACTTATATAATGACTTTCGACTCTGGTCTCAGAATAGTTACATACAGAAGCGACACTCCGTGTCGGTACTTTTCATGTTACCCTATTCAGTTCTATGACCTTGGAGCATTGTGTAGACCTTTAAATTTGTTGACTTCCCCTATCTCTTCCTAAGATGTGACGAAAATTTCCGATTTTAAACAATGAACCCTTTAAATTTCTTACCTTTCTCCATCTCTCTCTAATTTTCGTTTCTCTGTCTTACTGTCGCTTCTGTATAAACATATTTGTGCTATGGTCACATACCCCATTGTCATCAGTTCAATGAAATTAATATCCCAGAAGCAACAATCTTCTAATTATTGGCAGTGGCAGATTTCAAACGAGCTCAATAAACAGGCGTTGAAAAAGACATGAAAAGTCAATGGTGTCGTTATATTATCGCTACTGCTTATTTATCTATTTATTGTGGTTTAATAACGTGGAACCGAAGTGAGCCCCCCTGACTTGTGAGGCCCACCCGCGTTGCAGGCGTGTGCTCCTCCTAGTTACACCACTGGTTAGAACAATAATTCATTAATTCTTTCTAGATTATATGCCTGCTTATTGCGAAAGAGATGTGGAAGCTTATCTGAGAGGATACACCCGTACATGTGTTAAGGAGAAGCACCACACCAAAGGAATAGCTCCTTGTAAGTGTACTAAGGAAGGAGAAATACTTTTAACAATCGGTACCGGCATTTGTGTGACACCTGACAATGAAGATTGCCTAACAATTAAGAAATATTACAATATAATTTGTGGACCATGCACTCTTGAGCATGACCACTATAAATATGATTATGAAAATAATATAGATAATTATAATCTTACTATTTTTTAATATTTATTCGCTTATAAAATATAAAAAGGGCCTGATGTGTCGATTGGATTCAGCTCAAATGATCCCCGTGATAGAAGAGGCCATGCGTATTTTGTTTTTGTCAATGTATATATTCTGAAAATATAACTTTTGAGAATCTTAAAATGTTTTATGAGTTGTTAATTATGCAGATTTTTTTATTTATAAATTGTTTATGGAAAAATAATGTGAAATAAAAAACGTGTTCACGGTAATCATTTGTGTTTCATCAATGAACCACTCCATCCCAAATACAAAGAGGTATTGATAAATAGTTGGCATTACTAACATACAAAAAAAAACACGTTGTTGAATATATAGTAGCATTACTCGGCCAGTTTGCGTGTATATTTCTTTACAAGCTACACGGCGTGAAGCGAGGAAATAAGGTGGAGCGAGAAATTCAAATTAACATTTAAATAAAATACAACTTACATTACTCCTGAAATATTATTATAATAATAAAATAAATCACATAGCAATATACTAAAGTTAAAATAAAATATAATTCAAAAAAGTAAATGTTACTAAGATACAAAAAACAAAACTTTATGAACATCTCAATTACAAACAAAAGAAAATACTATAAATAATAATAAAAATGTAAATAAAATAGATTTTAAGTAGAAAAAACAACATGAAGATATAAAAAACTGGTTAGTGTTAATTAAATATTATAAATATGTTAACAAAATAAACTATTCACTGCATAAAATTATTAGTTTGCGTTTATTATATTTATCTTTACAGTTTCTATTGTTACTAATGTAATAATTTAAAATAAATGACAACTTACTGAAAATTACTCTTTATATTTTGTTTAGGAGATATCTTTTAATGTTATTAAACTAATTTAATCATTATAGTTTACTTACTAGGTGAATTATAACATGCGAAACTTTTTTTATACGTGTAAGATACGAATTAAATTTCCCACTCCACACTATTCACCCGCGCGCGCCGCTTTGGAAGGAAAAATAGCGGAGTGTCGCTATTGTATATTCTTTATTAAAGTCCCTAGAAGTACAAAGTACCGCAATCGTCCGCCATTTTTAGGCAAAACAACCCAACAAAATTAAAATATTAACCTTATTATCATTTTCATCCTATTTCATTACTTTTTTTACAGTTCAAAATACAACGATAAATCATTTTCACATATATTTTGTAATATTTAAAACTTTTTTTCAAACGTGCAATTGAAGACGCAAGTTACGTTACTTTTTTCATATGTCATATTACTATCATTTCAAATGTCTGATTACATACATTACTACCATTTTTGGGCAAAAATATAACTATCTCTCTTTAACGCGTTGGGTCTATGGATTGCTGTACTTTGTATCTTCATTCTTTATACTGTAAAAAGTAAATATTTTTGAAAATACCATTTTTTTCATAACCAGGAAAAATTTTAATATTTTTTTGCAGAGATAGATTCATAATACAGAAAATAATCGAAATTGTTACTTTTTCAGGATTTTTCTTCACAAAAAAAGTGAATAACAAAATTAATTATAATCGATTTTTTCTGTTAATTCCTGTCCAATAGATAATGTAGCAAGAATTTTAATCTTGCAGTAGCAGTTTTTTAGTTACTTAAGCATTTATTTTTAGTTAGTACAAACAATTATTATTCAACAATGAGTGAAATGTTTCGTTATTCACAACACTGACAATTTTCATAAATGTAAATAAACATAAACGTTACGTTGCAACAGGTTTTCTGTTGGTTTGTGTTTATAAACATTTGCAATTGTCAAGAAAAAAAAATTGTCTGTCACATCGCTGTTATATTTTGTATCTATATCTGTCAAATATTAAAAAAAATATGAAAGTAATGTGTATTTGTCATAATATCGTATTATGTTAATTTTACTTGGAGCATTATTATATATAATCAATTAAAGGTATATACAGTAAATTCCTAGCTTATATAAAGTATTATTAAAGTTGTACATTTTTCTTTCAGATGAAAAAATTATGTAATTATAAGTTGAATTATAATATTGTATCTATGTATAGATATTAGTGGGTGTGAATATAATGTAAATGATATATTTACGAACATGTATAAAACTAACCTCTTTATAGTTTTTTCGGTATTGACAGGTGAGTGGGCGAAAGTTAACTTTCCATCACTACTTTTATTCAACGAATTCACCATTCCTATCAAAGCTTGATTCACTGATCAACTCTGATCCATTAATCAATTCATTTCACCATTAAAAAATGAAGTTAACCAGGTAATAAAAATCAATGATCAAATGACCCATCGTATTCCATTAATCAAGCTTTGATCATTTGATTTGATCCTCGTTTTGACGTTTTTACATATGTATTTATGTGCATAAAATTTTGGCTATTAAAATTTATCTATAATATTTTAATTTTCACAAATCTACATGAATCCATGTAATGCCTCCCTTTTTTGTTCTTCTTTGCCGTTTTTTTCAGATGTGAAAAAAATAATGAGGTCTTTGCACGATTTTTCATTTTTAGCATTAATCAATAGAATAATGAAAAATATTACACCCGCATTTTTTATTTTTTCAAAAATTGACTTCTAATAATAAAAAAAATTCTATTAAAAATTATATCCTTCAAAACGCGGCTGAATTACCCACTTCCCCACTTGTCTAGTGACGTATCAAGGTTCTTACCCAACTTCACTTCGTTTCAAACGTCAAATATAATGTTTTATCTTCCAAACTGGCAAATAGAATAATTTTCTGCAAACATAGTAGCACATAAAAGCCTTACAATGCTTTAAATCACAGACTGTCCACTTTACCAACTTTCAAACGTACCAAACAACAATATTTGGGTCTGGCATTCACACGTTGACAACTTCACAGTAGAATCTACGGACGTCACAATTTTTGCGATTTTTTTAGTATGATACTTTAAAACGATATCATATAATATAAAATGTAAATAAAAAATAATTGTATCATATAGAGCAACAAATTAGACATTACAGGTTCGATTTAAACAAAAAAGGTTTATTTAATTTTTTGCAAGACCCCATTATACCTCATATGCCAATATGAAAAGATAGAAAGTTTCCATAAAAAACCATTACTGTTATAGAATAGCAAATATACTTAGTTGATATTTGCAACTTTTCAAGTGACATCATAACAAATCCAAATGATAGCAACAGTAGTTATATGGTTATAGAATCCCACTTTTGTAGGTGCGATCGGCGTTCAAAGATGTCGCCATACGAGGTGTGTATGTACGACCACGATATTCATTCATTTTTTTTATCTGTCAGTTTGACTAATGCGCTTTTTATTATGTGTATGTTTTTTATCTAATTACAGTTATTTGTTATTCCATTTATTGACTTCTTGTAATTTTGCTTGTTTTTGGAGAAGTGCGGCGGCTTGCTACGTGCAAATTCTTCAAATGTGTTTGGTGAGTCTTAATATACATTTGACAGTTTGAAATATATGTTTTATTAAATCTATTAATATTATAATGAACATTAATATAGAATATAGGACGACTTACACATTATGTGGTGGCAAATTATTCTACAAATCAACGGCTGAATGAGGAACGAAGGTGTATACTTAATTTATCTCTAAACGATGAAAAGAGTAAGACGTGGCTAAACATTTTAAAATTAAAAGATCTACAGGACAAAATATTCTACTACATCGAGCTCAAACTCGTAGAAGAAATTGTTGAACACCAAGCCTTACTACTACTACAGTGGAATAAGCTATTCACGCTTTTATCAGCTATGGATCCGTCAACACTGCCGGCCCCAGAGCCGCCAATGTTATCGATCCTGAGTCCGTCAATATTAATTAAGATTTTTTTTTAATGATTTACTCTAGTTAAACTGAATAAAATATAGCGAAGACAAAAACCAAACCCCTCTAACCTTCCTTTCCCCTGAAGAACATTTAGCTGAGATCGGCCAATGTAGATGGCGTAAGTAATTCTAAACTTGGGATCACAGCTTACAATATAACATTACCGTCTTGTCTGTTACTTAGGGGCTTAGGGCCAGTTTTACAATGGCAGCTAAAACTCGTTCTTGAATTAAAGCTTTGGTTGAAGAAAAAGTACTGTAGCTAAAATTTAAGGTGAAGTTTTAATCTCTTTTTAACGAAATGAAACTGTTAGAATGGATATCGTGGAGAATTGTAATTTGGAAATTCTTAAAATCAGCGATAGTAGTGAATACGAAAACGAATAATTTATATCCAATATAATAGATGATGATTACAATGTATTCGTCCTAGCCGTCCTAGCATAGGCGCCAACTCTATGGGTGCCCCGGGGCTCGAGCACCCGACAATATGACACGATGAAGTTGTTTTCTATTTTCAAATATTTTAAATTTAGCTTAAGAAACTATGATCCATATTCTCACCTACCTTGAAGAAGTGCTACTTCGAAAAAGTGAAAATAAAGAAGCGAGCGAAGAAGTGAATTAAAGAAGTGGTTAGTACCGTGTTTTCGCATGTTACTTTGTTGTTTCATAATTCATAATGGCGCAAAAATTGTACGATCTACCAGAATTAGACGAGTTAAATGAAATTAACGAAATAATAAATGTGAGAAGAAGGCAAAGAAATAGTGCGGTACGTTTTAAGTTTGATAGGGGACCAATTGAAACCGTTAAAATATTCAACGAAATCTTCAATTTCTCCTGAATTGCAACTCTTAATCGCATTACGTTTTTATTCTAAGGGAAATTATCAAAGTGAAACAGATAAATACTACTTCTACACTAAAATAAAAACTAATATTTACATTATAGATACTTGTTCAACAATTTAGAAAAGTAACTATTTGCATCAATTATTACTCAAAACATATTTTTTTTTAATATAATAATTGTTTATGTAAATAATGCATAATCATCCTGTAATTGGGACATAATATATCCTGTTGCGTTGATTGTTGAAATAAAAATTACAGCTTGAGATTATTCTATCTATACCTACCTACATATTATTTCATATCCTCTCTTATCATAATTATTATATACATTTCTCATTTTGGGTAAAGTGCACATTAAGCTCATACAAAGGATTTGACATTTCTTGCGCATGCGTAGTTGCTATTTTCTTTGCCAATTTCCAATGCTTCTCAAACAAACTACCTGTAATAGCTGGTAATCAGTAATCAACACAATCAATGAATCAATTTGATATAATCTCCAAGTTTTCATTGGTACTTTCGAGACCCAATTTTAAACTATAATTTCATCTCATATCACTTCGGTGACAAATTTTAGCTTATATTTGGTGAAAATTGTCGCTTCTTTTTATTTCGGTAATAGTATGTGATAGATGAAATCTAGCTCTACTCACCATCACTGGAGTGCTAAGAAATGAAAATTTGCACCAAATTTCATAAGCTAAAATTTATCACCAAAGTGATATGAGATATAATGAAAGTTTAGAATCGGCCCTTCTGTCAACGTCGTTGGTCAGGTTGGGGGTTAAGCAAATGTGTTTTTATTTATTATTAGAAGCACAGGGTTTACATATCACAAGTATCAAACATATCTTTTATACGTATATACGAGTATAATCGTATTTGTAACAATATTATGTAGAATATGGCCATATGGCCTCATACGCAGAAGACTCCAAAATGTATGACATGAATCCTAATCTGTACTTTTACTCTAAAGTTTTAGTTCATCCTTTGGAAACCTATGTAATTTTTATTTGTCTTTTTTTCTCTTCAGGAATGTCTTTTTTACTTCCAGTTCAATAATCATTTAAAGGCTGAATCTTGTATTCTCTTACTAATTTCTTTCATTTTAAATGTTAGTTTAATTAGAAAACAACTTCTATATTACAAGACTAGTAAAATGAACCAATCAAAATTTTATTTCAACCCCTGGTTCTCAAGTTATGGGACCCAATTTTCCTATTTTAAATGAAACACCCTACACACTTTTACATATTTCAAATCTACATAAAAATACAAATCTAATAATATGTTTGAAGTTAATTGTTAGTTAAAAAAATATAATCTCTATATTGACATTGTTTGAAAAATTTTACCTGAAAATAGCAGTTGCCATGGAAAAATAAAAATCAAACGTGAAAATCTGCTTTCTTTGCTGTAGTAATATATTAAGTGCACTTTTAAAATGATCTAAAATTTTGCATGAAAATATGTGTTGCCTAGAAACTGATTGAGTTTGTTTTTATAGGAAATTGATAAAAAGTGTCCGAGACTTATAATTTTATACAACTTCCCATTAAAAAGTAAGTAACTCGGTCTTTTTCATTTCTCGGAACTGTTTATAATTACTAAGAAATGAAAAATACAGTTAACCACATTTACAATTTTGACAGTCATTTGGTATTTTAAATGTCAATGTCAAACCAGAGCAATTGTCGCCATAAGTTTCTGAAAATTTTTAAAATTGATATGTCATTGGTTGTTAGATTTGCGAAGGAAATAGTCACTCTAATTAAAACAAACTAGTCAGTAGAATGCAGATATTTGACGTTTAATGTTTATTTTTTCATAACAACATAATTATATTGAATTAAGAATTATTGAATTCGAGAAATATTATTCGCTATTTGTGTATTTATTGCGCATGGCGTAAGTGTACATAGTTGTATTTTTTATTGTAGCCGCAAACATAAAGAATACCTTCACATGTCTGATGGGTATCTGGGACACCTTTGTACCTACTAACCAAAGGAGTGTGGAACCCATGAGAGAGACTTACGACTGGAACACTGGAACTCAGGGTAGCTGGTTTAAAAACCTAGGATTCATAGAAGTCTAGGACTTCTGAAGATTGTAAAGATGTTATCACATGAAAACAATATCGACGACTGAAAGATACCGACGACTTCGAAATCGACATTTTTTTCTTTTACATCTGGAGTATATAATTATTGTCGGTTGGCAGGATAAATTCCAAAAATTGACATTTTTTTTCGATTGTTGATTTTACTAAATTAATTAAAATACTTTTAAATTATTTTTCACTGGTAAAAGACATGATTGTTACGTAATTGGCACTTGAAAGATTTTTTTTATCAAAATGGCATTTTATTGTTTTTATTTAAATCTAGGGATATTTTCACTATTCAGCTGTCAGAATCGTCAATACTCTCATCAAAGTTTTCGAACATGACCGAAAACTGGTTGCTCGAAATGATACACAATCACACGAGCACAGTTGTTCGAAATTATATAAGTTGTCGGAAATCGACAATAAGTTGTCGTTGTTAAGCCCCGTGTGATAACACCTTAAGTCTCTCCGGAAGAATCTGCGACTCTATATTGAATTGCAAAGAAAATAGGGTAGGAACGATACGGCAATGGGGTATTCCAAGTTTTTTTCATTTTTTAATATGTTATTCTATGCATAAAAATATTAGACCCGTATTTTTTCTTTTCGCCGAAAGGTTTCAAACACGCCAGAAATAAATTTTTAAAGTTTCAATAAATTACACCCTAGAAAATCGGCCGTGCGTGTGACGTCACAGGCACTGAGAATCAGCTGAGAACATCATTCGTAGGTCTGAGTCAGAGGCGTGGCGCGTTCGAACAAGAGCCAATAGGCTGACGCGAGTGCCTTCTTCGTCACAACAAGGCTGATACTGAATTTTACGTACTCGTTTCAAATGCATTACAATTTCATTTTGATATTATGGTATTAAAAATCAGAAAAATAATGATTATATTCACTTTAATATTACTTATATATGGTAAACAATGATATCCAATAAGAATTTCTTTAAAAGCCGTAGGCTTGGAATACCCCTTGCCAAGACCAGCGGTAATATGTACTATACTGTGTTTTAAGGAAAAATTAAAATATTTTCGTAACGTGTGACTAGCCGGGAGGGTTATTCTAATTCAGATAGCGGTAGCGAAGCTTCGCTATTCGACTTGTAGCCATCTATTGGTCTAAAAAGGAACATCGCATATGACGTCATAGATTAGCGGGATGTCGCTAGGTATAGCGAAAGCTACAGAGGTCCCGCTACGAGCATAACGCTTCGCTGTGGGCCATTTTTGTGATTTTATGATATTATACGGACGTGAGAGTATATGATTTAATTAATTTTATAAACAGTAGTTTAATGATAAGAATTGTTTGTGTACTATATCTTTTATTTCATAATTATTTTAGATTATGGCTCATTATTTCGATGCTTTATTTGGCCGTATAGATGCTTAAAGAAGTAGAAAAACTAGAAGGAAATCGATAATATCGATATAGAAAATATACAAACTATTCTTATCATTAAACTACTACTGTTTATAAAATTAATTAAATCGTATACTCTCACTTCTGTATAAATATAAAAATTAAAAATTAGCTTCTGTCAAAACATGTTCAAAACAATATCATAAAATCACAAAAATGAACGATAGCGAAGCGTTATGCTCTTAGTGGGACCTCTGTAGCTTTCGCTATGGATAGCGAAGTCTCGCTATGTCATATACGATGTTCCTTTCACGACCAACAGATAGCTTCAAGTCGAATAGCGAAGTTTCGCTACCGCTATCTGAATTAGAATAACCCCCCGGGCCCCTTTATTCAGCGGGCTCGTGTTCTGTGGAACACGCGGTAGTTATGCCACTGAACCTTAGTAAAATAAAAAATAAATTATTTAATAAAGTTGGACATGTTATATAAGAGTATGAAAATCCACCGAATCTAATGAATTTTTTTTTCAAAAATGGCTAAGGGAATATTGCATTTTCCGGTTCGAAAACACATCGTCGTTCGATCGAGAAAAAAAGTTTTCTCTAAGGATTTGGACTGACAAAAGTTAAAACTTGTATCCAACGAAATGTAGATGTGACTTAGTTAAGTAATTTTTGAAGCCTTGGGCCGCTATGAAATATTTATTAACCGTAAATATATGAATAATTATAACTTAAAATATAATTAAAAGTTAAAATTATATTCTCATTTATTTATAATTATTTATTTATCATTGAACTTTTGTGACGACACAAGTGAGTTATGCGCTTGCCTAAAAGGGATGTTGAAACCTGATTTTTTAAACGTTCGTCTTAGGTTAAGGCAAAACTCCCTGCTTTCATGGGAATCCTCCGTGAACTTTTCTGACGTATTATATATAATGGTTTATCACTCCTTGTGGAGTTACACCGCTTCTAAGGAAGCTTTCTAGATCCCCCTTTTTTTTGGAGGGGATCATTCTCCGTTTCTATTTTAAATCTTCTCTGCTATTTTTTTCCATTTCTTCCTATCTGTTGTTTTATCTTTCCAATTTATTATTCCCGCTGATCTTAAGTCTTCTTCTTCTTCATTAATATTGTTTTGATATAGTTCTTATTATTTTCCTTTCTATTATTCTCAGTTATTCTTCATCCTTCTTCGTCAATGTAATTGTTTCGACTGCGTACAGTGCTATCGGTCTTATTATGGTGTTGTAAATTCTCATTTTCTTGGTTTTTGTTATCATTTTGCTTGTCAATAGTTTCTTATTTGCGTAAATGCTTTATTTGTTGCTGTTATTTTTTCTTTTACTTCCGCCTCTCTTTCTCCTCTATTTGTTAACAGCACACCCAGATATTTAAATTTGTCCACTTGTTCGAAAGTGTGTTCTCCTATTTTACTTTGTTTATCTTCTACTTCTTTACCTATTATCATTATTTTCGTCTTCGTGTCGTTTATTTCCAACCCTATTTCCCTTCCTTCTTTTATTATTTCTGTTAACATTTCTTCCATAATTTTTCTGTTTTTTGTTATGACTGCTAAGTCATATGCGTATGCATACTATTTGACTTCCTCATGTTCTAAGTGTCCTTGTCTTATTTCTTTGTTTATTATTATCATATTTGTGACGTATTATTAAAAAAAAAAACATTTTTTGAGATATCTAGGCATCTTTGAGTGAAATATAATATAGAATATCACTTTTGAAGACATTCTCAATAAAATAAATAAATAAAAAAAACACTAAATTTCCCCGTTGTCAGAGGCAATAAAGTTATTCTTAATTGCAACTTTTAAATGGTTTTTTTTGTACGACTGCCATGAAAAGTTGATATTTATGCATTTATCGAAAAAATGATGGTTAGTAAGGAACGAGCAAAGTAGTATATTGTATGTATAGAGTGCTGAAAAGCATTCATATCTGCGGGAGTATAATTTTTGCGACGTAGTCGAGTGTCGCAATTTTATTTGAAATGGATATGAGCAAATCATAATAACCAGGTGATTCTCATCCGCACCATTATAGGGACGGTGTTTTCTTTTATTTTTTTATCATCATCAATCATTCATATTTTTATTAATGTCAATTAGTTTTTACATAGCTAGCTATATTTTGTTTTGTTATTATTATTAAGTATTATTTTTATGGCTTGTCGACTTCGCTTTCATTTCTCTTTAATTTCATCAATATAAATGTTGTACTTTATATAACAAAATGTACAAAAAAAATTTGGAGAAAAAAGTCATTACAAATTGTTTTATTATATATTATACGATATTAGTTCAAATTTAAAAATTAATATATTGCCATATTTATATAAATTCTACCCGTTTCTCTTTTAGGATTTCTTTAATTATTAATTAGCTTAAAACGCTTTGATTCTTTAAAACGTCACCTTTATGATATCTTTTCAAACAAAGTATAAATTTATACTCGATTGAAACTTGTTATTCCACATTTTTGTTTAAAGTAACAAATAAAAAATGTAAAATAGTTTGATTTCTCCCTGACACGTAATAAATTATTTATTATTTTTAAAATATGCTATTATTATTTCCACATTTTTAGTTATAAACCATATTCGAAAAACCAACTGTCAAAAACTGTAAATAATATGAAATAATAAATACACTGATTATTTTGTGCGAAAAGTTTTTCTCTAACTTAATTTTTAAAACAAACATTGAAAATGCTATTTTTAATTTTATTTGCTACTTTATTTTTATCAAGCGAATCTGTCCCAGAACCTGTAACTGACCCAATGGAATTATTACGTAAGTATGTACATGAATTATTACCGAGTTTTTGAAAGGTTTGGCAATAACCCAAGTTCGTATTTTTGGTATAAAATCAACTGTGACCACCAAAGAATAGACCGCCAACACAAAATTTGTTCGCTATACAATAAAAACCATAAAAAAATATATAAATTACCTGTCTGATTTATATATTTAAAGACCTGAAAAATTATATAGTGACGCACCACACTAACGAAATCAAGTTACACTGTTGCACTCTAAGGTCATGATGATATACTATAGCCTATTTTTACTTCCTTGTATGAAGTAAAGGAAGTATTGTATTTGCAAAAAAAATCGGTTTTCAGATTTCAATGGAAGTATCCATTTTTACTATCCCTGAATCCATTTTGACTAATTTCGGCGTGAAGGCTGCGTGTACGTACGTTTGTATGTATACAGGTGTTCCATTTAAGTGTGCCACCATTGCTATCTCAAAACCTATAAGAGCTACGAGGTTGGTTAAATTAGCAAAGAACCACCATTTTACAAGACTAACAAAATAAGCCAAACAAATATTTTTTTAAACCAGTGTTTCCCAAGATATGGAGCCCAACTTTCTTATTTTAAATGGAAAACCCTAATAATTTTTACATATTTGGATTCTACATAAAATTACAAATCCAATGATATGTTTGAAGTTAAATTTCAGTTAAATAATAAAATCCCTATATTAGCATTTATTTTGCATACTTTTACCTAAAAATAGTAGTTATCATGAATAAATAGAAAACAAACGTTAAATTCTGCGTTCTTATCACACTAATTCCACCTTTTAATTAAAAAACTGCTATTTTCAGGTAAAAGTATGAAAAATAAATGCCAATATACGGATTTTATTATTTAACCAAAATTTAACTTCAAACATATCAATAGATTTGTAATTTTATGTAAATTCCAAATATGTAAAAAAAAAATGGGATGTTCCATTTAAAATAAGAAAGTTGAGCCCCATATCTTGACAACCACTGGTTTAAAAAAATATTTTTTTTGCTCATTGTATTAGTCTTGTAAAATGGTGGTTCTTTGCTAATTTAACCAACCTCGTAGCTCTTATAGTTCTCGAGATAGCAATAGTGGCACACATAAATGGAACACCTGTATATGTAGTAAGTATCTCGCTGAACTAGAAAATTATTAGCCTCAAAATCAAAGCCGTATCTTGGGGGTGTTTTCGAGATTCAAAGCAAATATTTTAATAATTTTCTTCAAGTTGTGAATAATTATCATTTAAACTATTATTTCTGCATTTGATTTATTTGTTTTCTTCCATATCACTCTTTGAATAGTCATATTTAAATAAAAACGATACATACATAATTTTGCATTTTTCTCAAAAATTTTCTTATGTAAGGATATTACATATGGATATCGTTGAATTCAGAAAAAAATACTGAATCAAATAAGCAAATAAAAAACTAGGTCCCCATTTAAAATAATGTAGCGATCTCAGGGTCGCGGCGCGGGCGGCGGCCGCTAACGGATAGGTCACAACAGGTGCGTCCGCTCCCCATTGTTCTGTTTTGCAGAGGGTCGGCGAATATTCCAAAAATTAAGTGTTTTACTTTAAATACCCCGAGCAAGAGATCGCGAGGACAGTCTTATATTGATACGTGTAGGGAACAGATGGTGATATAAATAAATAGAGAGTGATATAAATATTGTGGAAATAAATATTGCGTAGTTTTAATTGTTTAAATAAATTATCTTAGTGTTTAAGTCTTTATTAAAAATAATTAGTTCTAAATTATTGTTTATTTATTTATTCATAGTGTTACTTATTTTAGTTTTTTTTTATAATTCATATTTCTTATATTAGACAAAGTTACATAAATATTAGTGTTTTAATCAATTTTACTCTTCACGTAAATAAATAAAACGTTACAATTGTTGTCAAGGGTGAGGGTTAATAAATTGTGAAGTGTAAATAGGTAAAAATAAATAAAATGGCGACTAAACAAGTAAAATTAAGTGAATTAAAAGTGGCCAATCTCAAGATGGAGCTGGAAGAACGAGAGTTGGAGACATCGGGAACCAAGTCTGTTCTACAAGTTCGTCTACGGCAAGCCTTAGTAGAAGCTGATAAAAATCCTGATGAGTTTTTGTTCGAAATTGAGGGTGGTTTCACCGATTTTAGTAAACTTCTAGAAGATAATTCTAGAAAAAATCAAGAAAACTTAAAAAAACAAATGATGGAAAATTCTAGAACATTAGAACAAAAATTAGAGGAAAGTTCTAAAAAAATTGAAAAAATTCTCGAACATTGAAAGAAGAGTTGATAGAAAATTCTAGAACCTTAGAACAAAAATTGGCGGAAAATTCTCGAACTTTGGAAGAAAAATTAACAGAAAATTCTAGAACTTTAAAAGAAGAATTAATAGAAAATTGTAGAATTTTAGAAGAGAAATTAACAGAAAATTCTAGAATATGGGAGAAGAAATTAATGGAAAATTCTAGAGGTTTGGAGGGCAAGCTAAACGAACAATTGAAAGAAAGTTCTAGAATATTAGAAGAGAGAATAGAAACTTACGAGAAAAAAGTTGAAGAGTTACAGCAAAATTTCTCTAAAATTACGCCAGCGGTGTCAAATTCTAATGTGGCAGATATAATTCAATTAAACAAAACAGTAAAAGCAGAACATAATTCAAAACTGCACATTAAAACACCAGAATTTGACGGCAAGACATCGTGGCCGAATTATGTAAAACAATTTGAAGCCGCTGCCAAAGCAAATGGTTGGTCTTCTAAGGAGAAGGCTGACAGTTTCACTGCATGGAGAAGCTATCGATATCCTACAGACGCTAAAAGAGGATGAACAGGAAGACTACGAACTTGTTAAGCGATTGGATATGCGATATGGCAATGCGCATCTGGAGCAGGTGTACCAGACACAACTGAGAATAAAGAAAACCTTCAAGCATTTGAAGCCGACATAGCTCGTTTGGTTCGTCTTGCACACCCTACAGCTCCTGACAGCGTTTTGGAATACCTAGCTACACAAGCATTTATCTATGGAGTTCGAGACAGTGAAACTCAGCAAGAACTACTAATAGCTCGACCAAAAACTGTAGTTGATACACTGACATACGCCTTAGAGTATGAAGCAGCTAAACAAGCTTCACGTAACCTATCACAATTGCAAAATATCTATGCTGAGGGAATTGGAGATAAGATAAAGCGAGTCATATCTGAAATTCATGCTGAAAGAAAGATACTTCATCGCTGGAAATGTGGAGAGCTAGGCCACCCGCAAGGGCTGTGCGGGAAATTGCAAAAACAGAATACTGCAGCGACTACTCTAAAGAAGTTTAAAAGGAAACAGGTGAAAAAATAGCAACAGCTCCTCTTGCTGTTAAGGATGTAGGAGTGAAGAAAGTAGTAGACGAGAGATGGCAACCTGAAGACTTACGGAAGGACAAAGAGAATGACCCGGACTTATATATCATACTGGATTGGAAGCATGGCGATAGCAGACCACTCTGAGGAAGACGTTGCACGACACTCACAAGGCGTAAAATCGTATTGGGCGCAGTGGGATTCTATTGTGCTTGAAAAGGGCCTCCCAAAACGTGTCATAGAGAATACTGAAGGTACTGAGAGTAGGACCCAGCTGATAATCTCTAGGAATAGAGTACCGGAATTATTGGAGGAGATCCACGACGGATCTGGACATTTTGGAATAAATAAAACCCTCGAGAGATTGCGCTAACGATTTTACTGGGTAAATTGCAAAGATGTTAAAGAGTGATACAAGAAATGTGTGGTCTGCACGGGAAGTAACGGGCCACATAGGAAAAGAAGAGCTCCAATGCGCTAATATAACGCTGGAAGTCCCTTTGAAAACATTGTGATTGACGTGGCCGGACCATTTCCAGAAACTGACGAGAGAAATAAATACATAGTGGTAGTAATGGACTACTTCACTAAGTGGGTTGTGGCCTACCCATTACCCAACCAGGAAGCCGTAATGGTCGCTGAAGTTTTAGTAAAAGAATGTATCTGCCGATTTGGAGTACCGCGAGAGATACATTCCGACCAAGGAAGAAATTTCGAGTCTGTTCTGTTCCAAAATATTTGTAAGATATTAGGAATAAAAAAAAACAGAACTACTGCATTACACCCGTAGTCTGATGGCATGGTTGAACGGATGAATAAAACAATAAATCGGTATTTGTCGAAGGTAGTCTCTAACCATCAACGAGACTGGGACCAACATCTTCATCTGTTCGTATTGGCTTACCGTTCATCCGTGCATGAGACAACAGGGCAGACACTAACTAACGTCTTATTCGGGCGGGAGTTGCGCTTACCATGCGACCTGATATTTGGCAGTAAACCCGGTGAAGATCTAGCCGGGGAGGATTATGTAACCAACTTACGGAGAAGAATGAATGACATCCATGAACAAGTCCGTACAAACATTCAAGGTGCCAGCGATCGGATGAAAGACCAGTACGATGTCAAGGCTGAAAAAGGTGGTTATCAACCTGGAAATTTGGCGTGGCTTTACAATCCACAGAGGCGTCGTGGCTTATCACCGAAACTGCAAAGAATTGGGAAAGTCCCTACGAGATCGTAAAGAGAATAAATGATGTGGTCTACAGAATTAGGAAAACACCTAATGGAAAGCCGAGAGTAATCCACTTCAATCGGTTAGCCCCTTTCGCTGGTAATAACTATGTCGATCATCGTGGAGCGACGGTTCGCCGAGTTGTACCTGAGGAACCTACATTTGAAGACTTCATGGAAAGCCATTCCACTGGTCATAAGGCACGGTATGGCGTGACACGAGAAGAACAAAGAGATCTGTTTACCGTGTCCCCAGAATATTCTCTCGCTCATTGTGTAGCGAAAGACATTAAAATGTCCCGCGGCATCGCTTCAGTGTTTAAAAGAAAATTTGGACAAGTACAAGAACTGGCCAACCAACGTCCAACTGTCGGAAAAACGCTACAACTGAAGAATGATAACGTAGAACACAAACGGTACATTTACTACCTGGTAACGAAACAATACTCATATCACAAGCCGTCATATCGCAGTTTATGGGACATCATGAAGCTAGCAGTACCGAAGATAGGCTGTGGACTAGATGGTTTGGTTTGGTGGATTGTCAGAAGCGTGTTAGAGACAATCTTCCGCTTTACCGGAGTGGAAATTCTAGTCTGCAGCTTCAACTCTACCGGACAAGAAGAGCTCAAACGGACCGTCGACTGTTACTTCTTCAAGACTTCCAGATGCACCAAGGGTGATGCGTGCAGATTTCGTCACAACGAACTGTTCCGGGATGAAACAATCTTAAGAAAGGGAGAATATAGCGATCCCAGGGTCGCGGCGCGGGCGGCGGCCGCTAACGGACAGGTCACAACAGGTCCGTCCGCTCCCCATTGTTCTGTTTTCCAGAGGGTCGGCGAATATTCCAGAAATTAACACGCCTATTCAGAAACGAAAATATAAACAGTGTTTAATTTAAACACTGTTTAATTTTGACATTTTGTTCATTTTTCTATTCAGAGACTACTTTTTTAGACACTGTTTAAATCCTTAAACACTGTTTAAATTTAAACAGTGTTTATCGTTAGTAACCCTGTTTAAACGAATTTTTCTCATTCAGAGACACTTTTTCATCGTAGTCATCGTAACTAAACATCAATTTAAACATGCAAATTTAAACAACATATGGGGGTAGTTTAAATCTATTAAAATGAGTGAAATGAATTTTTTTTTTTTAAATATTAAAAAAAATCGAGAAGTAAACGAAAATGAACACCCGAAAATTTTTAATCTGTACTTAAACAGAAAAAATCCTTGTTAAAATTATAGTAATGATATTTTTTTTTGTAATTTAATTGAAGTAGAAATTAAATGTTGGTTTTATTAATCTTAACAGAATATAAACTAAAAAAGTTGAGTTATTTATATTATGAGTTCTGAAAAATATTTTTTAATTTAAACCAGAGATGTTTAAATTAAAATCTATACGTCTAAACTACAAGTACTCTCAGTTCCACGATATTTTGGAAGAGGACCATATCAAGATGATTCTGCAGAATATCATGGATTTTCTCAGCCAATAATGTCGCGCATTATTAAAAAAAGTGTTTATTGCATTAGCAAGTAAAAAATTTATAAATTTTTATTCAATTATGAGGTGTTCTTCTATTATCGAAGTCATAGATTACACCCTTATTAAAATTAAGAAGCGTATTTGGAATGAATGCATCCTGCGCAGAAGGCTTGATGACAGATAAATCAAAGGCATATTATTAGGGGGCAGTGGATGTAACTGTAGTCAGTTTTTATTAACTCCAATTTTGCATTCATCTACGCCAGCACAAGAAAGACATAATTGGACATATATCAGCGAATATTTTTCTTCCAATTTCCAATTTTCTGATTTACTTCTTTTTTATTTTGATCCATTTCTTGTTATTTTATTATATTTTCGATTAACCAGTATAAAATTATGATTTAATAATAATTAAATTGAAATATGTATATTTTTTTGACAGGATGACAGATACAATGTGTCAAAAATTTGTAAACAGTGTTTATTGTAAACAGTGTTTAAATTCTTAGTAGCCATGTTTCTGAATGAACAAAAATTTAAACAACGTTGACTATTTTAAACAGTGTTTAAATTAAACACTGTTTAAATTTTTGTTCTTGAATAGGCGTGTAAGTGTTTTACTTTAAATACCCCGAGCAAGAGATCGCAAGGACAGTCTTATATTGATACGTGTAGTGAACAGATGGTGATATAAATAAATAGAGAGTGATATAAATTTTGTGGAAATAAATATTGCGTAGTTTTAATTGTTTAAATAAATTATCTTAGTGTTTAGTGTTTATATTTATTTATTCATAGTGTTACTTATTTTAGTTATTCTTTACAATTCATATTTCTTTTATTAAACATAGTTATATAAATATTAGTGTTTTAATCAATTTTACACTTCACATAAATAAATAAAACGTTACAATAAGATAGTTGTACCCCGTATTTTGAGAACTACTGATTAAAGTAGTCTTATAAAATAGAAATTGTTTGCTAATTTAACTGACCTTGTACCTCTTATGGTTCCCGAGATAGCAATAGTGTACCACTTAAAATGAACATCTTTATATATTTGAATATGTATACTAGTTGTGAATTTAAGGTTATCCCCAGCTTGCACTAGTTACACCACCTCGAAAAGCAATCCAGAAATTTGTACACTAGTTCAGAAATTTTCTCATCGAACACACTGCACGAATTATATATTTTTCATCAAACAAATTTATAAAAAAATAATATAACTAACTAGCATTCTTTTCCAGAATATTACCCAGCAGCTTGCGAAAGGGACTACAAAGGATATTTGCGAGGTTTCGTGAAAACCTGTGCTAGAGACCCAGACCACACAAAAGGAGACGCTCCTTGTAAGTGTAAGGAAGGAGAGATACTTCTTACTGTCGGATCGAATTACTGTGTCAAACCAACCCATGAGGATTGTTTAACAATTGCACAAAGGTTCGAGAGTGTCTGCAGCGAATGTGCTTCCATTGACACTAAACATGATTTTGAACAACAGTTAAAATAAGACATATAAATATTCTTATACTTTAAGATTAAACTCTGAAAATGACAATTCATATTTTTATTTTCCTTTTAAAAAAATATATTCCAATGTAATTTCAAAATAAAATAATGTTGTACCTAAATTAATTTATAAATGTACCAGCAAGATGAACTCTGTTCGCAGAAATTAGTGTCTTGGGATTTATTTACTATTTTTCTCGTAATCAGCAATATAAAATTAATTATTTAACATATACACTTATGCTGAAAAAAATGTTAATAAAATTGACTCCAATTTTTACTTCCTCATACGAAGTAAATAAAATACTGTACTGTAATCGCGAAAAAATTTAGTTTTGACTAGTTCCGGTGTGACTTGTGTACGTACATATGTATCTCGTATAACCCAAAAATTATTGATCGTAAAATGTTGAAATTTTGCAGTAGGATCTGCTATAACATCTAGTTGTGCACCTCCATTTTTATTGCAATCGGCAGTGCTGAAAGAGCGCTTTACTCGAAGAGTTTTTTTTTTTAAATTTTTCGCATAACTCACACAGTTAGTCATACAATACTGTTTTTAAGAGCAGTTTACTTTTGGCAGAAACTTAATAAAAATAGTAATTTAGCTGAATTTGCCGGAAACATTTTATTTCGTGTTAAATAATTGACATTGATAACAGTTAAAATATTTCGTTAGATATGCAGGGTGGTGACTCGAACACTCAAACAAACGGATTTAATATGTAAAATCATAATTACGTAATTTCCTGCTTCCCTAATTATTTTTGTTAAAAAAGCTTCAAATAACGTTTTGAGAGCATAAAAATTTGCATTTGAATCAATGAACAAAAATACTGTTAAGTGCCTTCTAAGTTTAGAAATTAGGTATGAAAATGACGTAAATCACCTCAAAAATAGCGGTAATTGAGACAAAAATCAACAAATATTTAACGGTTTATCTGACAAGTAAGCTGCGTTAATTTATTTTTATTATTATTTGAAATTAGGTATATACTGCAATAAGAAGTCTCCAAAGTGTTTTTTTACTATTTTTTAGTAATCTACAGGATTGAATTTATTAATTAATATATGTTGCGTTAAAAAGTTTGTTAATAGTTTTTAACAGTTTTTCACAGGATGCACTCGTTATTGGAGTAAATAGTGCCCTGGTAATTTTTGTACTGTTTTCAGCTACAATATCCCTAGGTCAATGATAATCACACAATTATTTTATAACAATTGCCGAAAGCACGTTGCTTGGTAACCGCCCGAGGCCGAAGGCGGAGGGCTATTATCTATATGCAACATGCTTGAGGAAATTGTCATAAAATTATAAGTTTTTATCAATGATCGAGGGATATTCGGTGTGATTTTTTTCATTTTTATAATCTAAATATGACGTTTTGAAAGTAAAGTTAAACGTTGCCGAATGAATAATCGGATGACAATTCGAATTATTTTTCATTCGGTCAGGTGCAGCCGAGCAGCCGAGCTAAATATCGCTAGTTTTGAATTGGCTGCATTCGGGTATAATCGACAATGAATGAACAAGAGAGAACTTGCACGTTCAAGTCAGAGGAGGATTATGTCAGTCTTGTCATTATTTTATTTTAACTAAAATTTATATTAAAATGAGTCCTTCAGGTTCTAAAAAAATTCTGTTGTTTGAAAACATATTAATTATCTCTGCACTAGCCGATTATTTTTAATTCGAATTACCGAATTTTATAATCGAATTATACAGGTTATTTCAATAATCGGATGACAGGTTATTTTTAATTCGAATTATCCCATCACTAAATGCGATGCATAAGCTCGAAGCATATTCTCAACTACTCTTCGTCAATATTTGGCAACGTAGCATTGGATTTGTTGCTACTTTCATAACTATTTTGACATTTCATTGAATTGATTGTTGTATTGTTTGAATCGTCATTTTTGTAACTGATTTTCTGTTACTGTTATAAATATGGAGATAAACAGTGCCAAAATATCCGACAAACAAAGAGCAATGCTTATTGAATTGATTAAAATAAATCCAAAATTATTAAATTCAAAATTTACAGCATCTTTTACATTTAAAGATGCGCAGGCCAAATAGGAGGTAATATCTAACTCTCTAAATTGTATTCCAGGAGCTAGGAAAAATTGGAAAAGTTGGAAAAAATACATAATTTTCATTACTAACAGTGTGATTATTTTTTTCTAAATATCAAAAAACTCAATTACTTTTAATTTGTAATACAAACAACTTGAAAGTGAATATGCAATATATTGTTATAAATTACTAATATGTATTTCTTAGACATGGCAAGATATAAGAAGCCGAACCAAAGAAAATTTTGTAAAAATATGGTGCACAGAAATGGAACGGGAGGTGGCCCTTATGTTGAAGATGTACCTTACCAATATGAAAAAGATGTATTTGAAATGATAAAACCTGTATGTTTAAAAGGTCATGAAGAAGTCCAGGAATCTCCTTGCAATATTATTATTTTCGAAAATATTGCTACGAAAACTGCAATAACACAAGAAATTAATAGATGTAAGAAAACAAATACAGATAAATATAGTTCCACAATAATTTTACGATTGTATACATATAATATAGATGAAAATGTACGGGAATTATTGGAGTTAACAAATAAGTTCTTAATGGATATCCGGAGTCTCCTAATAAAAAATAGTCAGTGTGTTCGTTTTGGTGCAAGGTTTGGATAACTTGCCGAATATTTGAGCTGTTCCAAATAAACGAATCGTGTGAACTTCCCGGATATCAAGCATTAACACTCAAAATTTTTAAATCGACGTCGCATATCAGCTGTACATTTATGGAATGGTAACCTTTGCGGTTTACATAGACATGTTCCGGGTAATGAGGATCGTTATTATTAGGTGGAAATATTGCTATGTGTGTGCAATCTATGCACTCGATGATGCCAGGAAATTCATATTTCTCAAAAAATCTTCGTCTTACTGCATTTAATTCGGGAATATTTCCAGGAAATTTAACCCATTGTTGGAATATTTCTGGCCTATTTAATGCGTCGATAACTTCTCTGACGCATCTACTCACAGATGATTGCGACAAATTGAAATTTACATTGGAACCAATGTCCAACTGGTAGCTACCAGAAGCAAAAAACCTTAACGCTGTTAATATCTTCAACGAAATATCAATATCAGTGGGCCTCTTCTTTGGTTTCATAAACGGTGTTACCGCAGTTGTAAAATATTCAAAAAGAATTTTGTCAATTCTAAATAGTTTTTAGAATTGTTCATCTGAGAAAATATCTATATTATTTTCCATATCTCTATTTCTCATCTCTTCCACATGTTCTTCATTATTTAACTCTTCAATTAACAATAAATTGATTAATTCATCCATTATTAACGAATATTACAATTATTGATTAACGTCACTTTCAAAAGACAAGGGCACAAATGACAAGTATTAGTAGTTAGTAGCCTGTGATGACAACCGATATGCGGTGTGACGAATGCTATTCTCCACTCGCTTTGAACACGAACGCGATTTCACGAATACGTAACGATACGAAGAGTCGAGAATACCGTTTTGCGAATTTCGTTCGCCATGTGTACGACTGCGAACGACTTTGGCGATTACGAAGTGTCGAGAATACAGCCCCTGGTCTGCCTCAGCATTATTGGTGCTATGAGTACCTGTCTGACTGCAGCTTGGAAGTGATTCTGGGGCTAACACCTCTACTCATTTAGATAGAAAAAAACGCGATGCAACAGACACTGACCCTCTGTAGAATGAAACACTTTATGCCCGGAAATCTTCGTAGATCACTTGGAAATTCTAAGGGAAATACAACCAGATTAACTGGCTTTGTCTGTCTGTGACACGATGATAACAAAATACAATTTTGACCAGAAGTATAAAGTAATTGGTAATCGCCTTGAATGGACAGCGGGAAGACCTATTCTAAGGGATTCTCTGTCCTGGTTCACTGATGGTTCAAAATTGGACACAAGAAGAACTGGAGTGGGTGTGCTCTGTGCTCACCCAAACCTAGAGAAAGGTCTAAAAAGAGCAACTATCAATATAATGGCAGATATCCATGCAGTTTTAAAGGCACTAAATGCCTTCACATGTAAATCAAAGCTAGTCTGTAACTGCAGGGACACCCTCCAATTGCTATCGTCACCCTATGGTAGGTACCAGGATACGAGAGAATCCTAGAAAACGAGAAAGCTGATGATTTTTCAAAAACGAGGCTAAACTTTCATACTAGAGACCGAAAGCTTCAGGAGGTCTTCCACAAAGCCCACTATAAGAAAATGGTCAAAAACTGGGAGGAATCTCTCATATCCTCTAATTTTGGAAAAACACTTCAGTCCTCACTCAAGCAAGAAAATTCATTTCTCCAGCTACGACCAACGCCAAGGAGCTACTAGCTCTCAGCAAAAAAGACATTAGAATTAGACAAGAGTCGTCCTCATTGGCTATTGTACTTTTAAATACCATTTGTACAAAATTGGTAAAACTTAAAATGAAATCTGTGAAAAGGACGAAGAATCGCCGGAACATACGAGTATGCTGTATGAATGCCCAGCCGTAACCACACAGAGATTCCAATCAAATCAAGAACTTGATTCCTGGAGTAATAATTGGCTTTATAAGAAAAACTAAGTAAGGGCTGTATAGATCTTCTTGGACGCGGTGACAAAAGCAGTAAAACTCTTAAACTCTCGTTTACATACAATACAACACAATACAGTAGTTCATTGATAATTACGCAATAATTTTATGATAGTTACAGAAAGCACGTTGCGTTGTAACCGCCCGAGGCCGATGATCGAAGAATACTTGGTGAAGTATTTCCGTTGCAGAATTCTCCAGGTTTCGCAAGCAATTTTTTTCCGTTCGGGTTTATGTACGAGGGTACACGGGAAGAATCACAGAAAATATGCGCTACAGTGATATTTCGAACTCTCTTCTAGATGTCATACTGCACGCTGAGGCTTTTCAATATTTCTTCTTCGCCATTTACAAAGATTATAGCAAAATAAGTCATCTTCTGAGTTTGATTTCAAATAATTTATCGTGTGAAGTTTTCAGTCAACTACAATTCCGCAAGGCTCTATTTTTTTGTTTTAAGACCGTTTTAGAATAGCCTATATACGGGACAATAAATAGTACAAGAAATGGTACAATATCTAGTACCAAAAATTGATAGATTTTAACGAATTTTTTATGATACTAATGCAATTTGTTGTACAATATATTGGCTCTGATTCTGCCCATTTTCCTTGAGTATGTCAATGTGACAAGCAAAATTATTCATAAATTCATTTACATTTAAAGTTTGCAATACTTGCAACTTTATCAGTAGTAACACTAATGTCCGTTTGCACCAACAAGGCTTAAATTTTAAGCCAGACTTAAACAAAAAAAATCTAATCGAATTTTTGACAGCAATATTAAATCATGAATTTGACATTTTATTTCGATTCGATATTGTCTACTTAAGGCAAGCTTAAAATTTAAGTTATGTTGGGGCAAACGGCCATAAGTTTGCTATAACCACACTACATACAATAAAGCGGGGTTTATAATGACGTAAAGTAAGCGGTAACGTAAAGACGCAACGTATTCAGTAACGCAGACGCAAAGCAAGAAAATTTGTCTGATTTATAACCACCGCAGTCCGGTAACAGCTAGCCAATCAGAAGACGACATCTCGTTTATCAATTTCGTACTGACAGGCTTTAGATTTTACATTTAATTGAGGTTATTTATAAGATTTTTTTTGTTTTTGCGAATTCATTGACTTAGCGATGGAAAGTGATGAGGAATTAGCTGGTGTAGCACTACATTTATTATTTCTAAAAAAGAAAATCATAAAGAAAAAAAGAAATAAGAAATATTCTGTTCGACGTATTAATCGAAGTCGCAAAGAAAATGGTTTTTACGTAAATAAGTTTTTACATATGAAAATTTACGATTCATTGATAATGTAGAAAAAACTTTGTTGAGTAAATGCCT
Organism: Stenolophus ochropezus; assembly: GCA_035578165.1. Classification (NCBI taxonomy): domain Eukaryota; kingdom Metazoa; phylum Arthropoda; class Insecta; order Coleoptera; family Carabidae; genus Stenolophus; species Stenolophus ochropezus. The sequence goes on along the minus strand of JAQOWZ010000001.1, from coordinate 39,116,912 downwards.
GGACCGTAAGGGACGATTCAATGTGAATTAAACAACTCGAACACACAGATTTATTAATAAACAGGTACAGAGAGATTAAAACGAACTGACAGGTGACTTTGGAACAACTGACTACATACTTACTTGATGTAGAAACATAGTGACCGTTCGTTGTATAATATATTTTTTAACACTTCCCCTCAACGAAGCGGTAACACAGCTTTAACATCAGTTAATACATTTCTATGTTAACAAACAATATATGAGTTTGGCGACATGAATCGTGCAAGAATTATCTTTTACAAATACCAAGTAAATTCAAACATTTATCATGTTTAGGTTTAGGTAATGCCTTCGTAAAAATGTCAGCAGGCATTTCTTCAGTTGAAACATGTTTCAGAAGGATTTCCTTAGACTCTACCAACTCTCGAACGAAATGGTGACGTATGTCAATGTGCTTGGTGCGGCTGTGGAAAACGGGATTTTCGGCAAGCTTTTGCGCACCTATGTTGTCGTTGTAGATCTTCACATTCTTCAGATCGCTGACGCCCAGCTCATACAGGAAGCGCTGAATGTACACTGCTTCCTTTGCTGCCTCAGCCAATGCCATATATTCAGATTCAGTCGAGGATAAGGCTACTGTCTTCTGTTTCTTCGATTCCCAGGATATGACTCCTCCGTTCCAAATGAAAGAGTACCCGGTGTAGGATCTGCGGTCGTCCAGACTTCCTCCCCAGTCAGCATCGACGAAACCACTTAACTCACTCTTCTTATTTGAATAATGAATACCCAGGTCTAAACTTCCCCTTAAATAGCATAGCACACGTTTTGCGGCTGTCCAATGATTCTTTCCAAATGAACCATTATACTGACTTAGGACTCCTGCAGCGTGTGAAATATCTGGACGAGTTGTGACGGATAGATACATCAGAGCCCCAACTAGTTCACGATACGGCGGCATCTCCCCGTCTGACTCGGTCCAAGGTTCAGACTTTGCCAATTTTGCGCTGACATCTAGGGGCGTGGACACTGGATGACAGTCTAACATTCCGAATTTTCGGAGAATGTCTTTTACATATCCGGTTTGACTTACCCGGATACCGGTACTGCTTCTTTCAAAGGCCATTCCAAGGCAGTGTTTAAGCTCTCCCAAGTTGTTGACTTCAAAATTCTTCTCCAAATGGGCCAAACATTCGTTGATGTCACTCTGGTTTTGTGACATGACTAGTATATCGCTGTAATTCTCGAACTCTCTCAATACATCAGATTTCTCTCTTAGGAATTTTACCTCGCACCACCTCGATGAGTCATCGATAAACGTTACGAAGTATCGAGATTTTCCAATCGAAGGAATTCTCATCGGACCGCATACGTCCGAATATACAATGTCGCCAATTTCAGTTACCTTGGTAGATCTTTTCGGAAATGGCTGGCGACACATTTTACCTTGAAGGCACACTTCGCACTGGAAATCCTCATTCATGTCTTCTAAGTTGAGTCCTTGGATGATCTTGTTTCTAGCTGCTTCTTTCAAATCTTTCGGATTTAAGTGACCAAGCAGGATGTGCCACTCCTTCAAAGATTTCTTGGGCAAAACTTCTGGATCATTGTCTTCTTCGATGGTGTTCATGCAATCGTCATCTTTTCCTTTTCTGACATAGTAGAGTCCATCAATTCGATCTGCAATCATCTTCACGTTTCCGCGGTGGTCGAAAACTTCTGCTTTCTTTTGACTAAAAACAACGTTAAATCCTTTATCGGTAATTTTTCCAACCGAAATCAAATTTGTCCGCAGGTCAGGTACATGAAGCGCATCATGTAACTTCACGGTTGTGTTTTTACCGTCGATTTCTGTTACGAGCGCAGCAACTCCTCGTGCTTTAATTTCTGTACTTACATGACTAGCCAAATTTAGCGTTCCGTTTCCGGTCTTCTCGATTTTTACAAAATCAGTCTTATCACGACATAAGTGAGATGAACATCCACTATCTACGCACCATTTCTTGTTGACAATACAAGAGAAAGCGTTCTCTTCAGTGTCTGCATAAAAACTGACATCTTCTGCTTTATTTCCGGATTGCTTTTTATATTTACAATCTCTGGCTTTATGACCTGTTTCGTGGCACTTGTGACATCGATACTTGAAGGGTTTATTGTCATTATCAGGTTTCTTTTCATCTTTCTTCTGGTAGTACTTGTTCTTGGGCTTCTTAAATGCTGCCATACCGCTTTGCGTTGTACTCGAACTGTCAACGCTTTTCCGAGCATCGCTTTCCTCGACGATTTTTATTCGCAACGTGTCGGGAGAGGGTAGCTCATCCCGCGACTCTATAGCGCATCTGAAGTTCTCGAAACTCGCCGGCAAGCTGTAAAGTAGCATTATTGCAAGCAAGTCCTTGTTCACTTCCACGCCCATCTCATGGAGCTTATCTACCGCGTCGAAAAATTTTCGTGTGTGTTCTCGCACATCTTCCCCTTCTAGCATTTTCTGCAACATTAATTGCTTCAAAAGAGTAGCTTTTCTCGCTGGTCCCGATGATTGATATATTGATTCTAGTTTCAACCAAACTTCGCGGGAAGTAGCACACCCTTTTACTTGCTTCAGTTCAGAAGGATTTATAGATAAAATCAGGTCCGACTTAGCTTTACTGTCCCCAATGATCCAATTCTTCATGGCCGCTTCTGACGCTGTGTCTCCAACGGTAACTGCTGGTTTTACGTGTACACCGTTTACAAAATGCCACGCGTCATTTTTTATTAACAAAGCTTCCATCTGGATCTTCCATGTGTCGTAATTTTCCTTGTTCAGGCTTTCAATACGGACCGAAGTTGAAGCCATTTCTTATACGATGCACATGCACGGACAAACTCCAAAATCAACTGTATTTTTTTTTTTTCACAATTCACACGTCACTTTCACATACGATACTGGGCCCATAACCTGTTGAGTAAATGCCTGGACCGTAAGGGACGATTCAATGTGAATTAAACAACTCGAACACACAGATTTATTAATAAACAGGTACAGAGAGATTAAAACGAACTGACAGGTGACTTTGGAACAACTGACTACATACTTACTTGATGTAGAAACATAGTGACCGTTCGTTGTATAATATATTTTTTAACAAACTTACCTGTAGAATTCATTATTGCAGCTATATATGTCCATACAGCATTTTTTTTTTAATATTTTTAAACTCCTTACAGGACTTGTCATACAATATTTTATGTTGTTCTACAACTGCAATTAATTTCGAATCATCCATGATTCCTTTTTCAAATAAAATGATTTTAACCTAACCTCTGTATCTCTGATAAACAACTGACAGTTTACAGGTACGAGTATGAAATAGTCAGTGCCGGATTAAACCATGTGGAGGCCCTTAGGCAATCGAAATCTCGGGGCCCCCTCCCCTAATAAGTTTATGATTTTACTACCCAACAATTTTAATAAAATAATATACAGAAAAATAACATACTGTTAAAAAAATAATAGAATATACCTATACTCACTAGTGGAATATAAAAGTATGAAAGAAAATGTGTACTTTACAGTTTTAAATAAGATATTCAAAAAGTAATAAAAAATATTTGGTGAGTGTATCAGTAATATTAAGATAAGCAGGGCCGTGCCTAGGCAATTTTGCGCCCGAGGCAAATACTGTTATTTGCGCTCCAAGCGCCAACTTCTCAACAACAATAATGACAATATAAAACATACTAATATACATACCTGTATTTAGGTTTTTATATGCATACACTGCTGTGTAAGCAATAGCTGTGGCAGTAGTAAGGAACGACAGAACGACATAAATTCGAAACTAGATTCCACAAGTAAAACTCAAATTCGCTATCACACAAAATCATTCTACATGTTTCTCTGACGAGAGAAATAATGATTCACGGAAAGTGAAATGTCTATTATTTAATTCTACTAAATAGTAACCGATATCTTTGTTGGTGGCCGCCTATTTAATACTTTATTATCATGATTACATCTGCTATTCTCTACATAATACGTCGATTCTAGGAAATTTCGTTAATTAAGGGAAGGCAAAAGCTACCGCAGTTCGGCGTATTGTTTGATTTAAAAAAATCTAGACTTATAGTTAATAATAAAATAACAAATTTAGTTCATTATCAGTTTATTTTTTTTTTTCATCTTACATCGATTTCAAAATCAAATCAATATTATTTTAATCCAATATAAAGGAGCGCGGGGCCCCTGAAAGACACGGGGCCCGTAGGCAATTGCCTACTCTGCCTAATGGGTAATCCGGCACTGGAAATAGTGATTTGTTATTGGTCAGCGGTAATGCGGTAAAGACGCAACGCAGAAAGATAAAAGTTGGCCATCTCTTGCGTTCCTTGCGTCCCGTTACTTTCTATGTTACCGCTTTATGAATCATCCCTAGCCATAGTGCGCGCTCATCTTCCTACGTTACCTACTGCGTCCGCGTTACCCCTTACTTTGCGTCATTATAAAGCGACCTTAAAAACGAATAAACGTTAGAAACGCGTGAGATCACATTCTATATGCGCATGCTCACTGTCAAAAGAAGTGACAGATCGTATAAAAAATAGAACAACACATGACATTTACGATGGTATACAATATTTCAACCAATTTGCTGTTTCAAACAAGCCAATTTAAATTGTACCAAAAATGGTACAAGATCTTATACAATTTATAGGCTAGTCTAAAACGGCTTGTACTACCTAATTTAAATTGTACCAAAAATGATGCAAGATTTTGTTCATTCTATAGGCTACCCTAAAATGGCCTTTTGATATACTCGTGTACTGCAAATAGGGTTGTTTATGCTTTTCTGATTTTTTTTTATATGTTAATCTATATTTAAAAATATGACATACGTATTTTTTTATTTCGCAAAAAAATACTGCATATAGCCACAAAAAATTCACAAAGTTCCAAAAATATACTCTCGCGAGAAACAGTAGTATAAAGTGACGTCACGCTCACTGCTTAGAAAGAGAAGTCTGGAATGAGTGAAACAGGCGTAGTGATAATACCTGGCGTATTTCGTTTCTTTCTGAATACACAATAACTTCTTCAAAATTAGCGGCGTCAAACACAAACATTCGAATGATGTATGAAAAGACAAACGTTCTTTACAACTACTTGTTTACGACTGTTGTGCGCATGCGTTAGTCGTACGGCTTTCGTCAGCAAAATAGCGTTCGTTTTGAACACAGTGAATTTTTAATTGATAATTAGTAATATTAAAATGTCAATAATTTAACATTTTTCTATTTTATTATATTCTATTCGCAACTAAAATTAAGATGCAACATGTTTTTTTAAAAAAGCAGGATAGTGAAACAGGCCTATTGTGTAGAAATTTTGATCTTTAATAAATGTATTCTATATTATTACCTTCTGTGTTTCCATAAAGGGTATAGTAGTCAAACCTCGAGTCATTGACTAAAGAAGTCAAATTATCTACATCAGGACAACTAAGTACTTCACAATTCATAAAAAAGAAATCCTCATCGTCATTTTCCTACCGAAAAAAATTTTTCTATTTAAATTTAAATTAATAATATACATTACTTACAGATTTTTTTTTAGGACTAAAATTAAAAGCCAATCCCTTCTTTTCAATAGCATAATTTAAACATCTTGAAAAGGAAGCTGATCTCGATCTAGCTATTATAGACCTATTGAGACGATAGCATGGCTTTACCCGAAAATAAGCTTTAGGGAGAGAATGGAGTTGATCTGTTTCTACTTCATCACAACGGAGTACACTGTAGGAAACCGTCAGAAAAATAGTAGACAGAAGTAGACGAAATATAAAATTATTAGGGTTAATTTGATTTTTTTCTGAAATAACATTATTTCATGTTGAACATATTATCAAAAAATAAACTTCTGCTTACCTGTATACATTATATGCTTATTTAACAATAATAACTAAATCAACCGACTTTGTTTAACTCTTGTGACACACTAAACATGACTAAAATGAAAGGCAGGAAATACACAATAGAAACAAAGCATGTCAAATATGACAATCGAGGTAAAATTATATAAACAATATTTATTTTCATTGTCGTATTAACAATTAAATTTAGGTTGATGGAGTACGATCCATTATTGCAGCTTCAATTTTTAGAAATACATCTGAAGGAGGTTCGTTCGCATTTATCTAGAAAAAAAGTTATTTTAAATTAGAAGTATCAGAAGACGATATACTTTTCAGTAAATTAATAATTATTGGCATATTTACCATAGCGATTGAGGCCTTAATGTTCCAACAATACAAAAAATTCTATGTAACTGCATTTCCAAAAATGTTTTGAAACTATTTACAGTGTTATTTTAAAGAAAAAATAAGCAATAACTAGTATATCTATTTTACGTACGCAACGATTTTAATAATAATTAACGATTATTCATATAAATTATACATTTTCTAATTATTTGCAAACATTTTAAAATTGGGTCATAAACAAAGGAGTAGTACGTTGTAAAACACATTTGTATAGCGTTGTTTATGTGGGTTTGACACAAACGACTTGTTTCTTTATAATCCTTAATTATTAACTAACTATGGTAATAATACGTAAAAATGCGTATGAAATCTCCGAAGAAGTTTCAGAATGATTCCTGAATATGAATCACCATAAGGATGTTTGTGCCGCCTTCATTACATTAAAGAAAACCAAATATTTATGTTATTGTGCAGGTATTACAGTAATAGTTTTTGATTTTTTTCTTGAAAATAAGACTGTTGATAAATATTATAATTAAACAAAAAATCAAAAAGTATTTATTGCAAATAGATTTGAAACAATTTTGGAAATGCAGTTTTCATTCCCATAAGACATTTTTTAAACAAAAATAGAATTTATGTTAAAATATTATTTTTCTATACCTAGGAGCACACGTATACTTTCATCAATTTAAACTAATAATATTTACATTTTACATTTAATAAAATAAAACTTTACCAAACTAATTTAAAATTAACAATATAAACTAAACAGACTACATTGTGTCTACGTCCGTTCTACAACTAACTCTATCTAAGACTGGCTACAAGCTACAAAACTATGATGAGAGGAAAATCTACCCTCTCAACTTCTTATCTAAATACCAATTTTTTGTCTGTGAAATATGATCTTTTCGGTATATGGCGCCATAATTTCTAATTTTTATTACAAAAATGTCAACGTCTATGCCGATAAAAGAATCATAGTTCACACAAGAAATGCAGTCTATAAAACAAGATGGAAACCAGGGCCGTATTTTCCATCTTGTTACAATGTGCTTTGGTTTCAACCTTTCAACAGGCTAAGAAATCGAGCAAACACTTTGGAATGCTATAATTCTTGACCCACTGAAACCAGAGCGCAACACAGTGGAGCTAAATCAATTCCAGAATGTTTTCTAGTTACTTTCAGACCAAGAATTAAAGCAAACGCTTCAAAATGCTATAATTTCTAACCTATTGAAATCAGAACACAATCTAGAGGAGCTAATTTTCCTCCAGAATTAAAAGCAAACACTTCTGTGTGCCATAACTCTTGACCCACTGAACCTAGAGCAGCTATATCTGCTCCAGGATGCCTTGGAAAGCGGTCTAGCCAGACCACCAAGTGATGCGGAGGCCCGAAGGACCACTTCCGCCCCGGCTCCCCGTCGAACAGGACTGAATTCTTGCGTCCCAGGATCTCCGGTATATCCTGAGACGCGCATTATTACCGGTTTAAGGAATTCCTATTGGCTAATGGGAATTTTTAAATGAAACTTTGTATAAATATAGGTACTTTGATGTGAGGAATTTACTGATAATATATTTAAGGATGTACCTCACACCCACTTTAGGGTAATTAGTCAATTAATAAAAAAATAGAAGGAGAACAATAAATAATTCTTAAGTTTTAAGAAAATTTTCCTTGGGGACATGAGCCCCGATGCTCCCATGTAGTCGCCTACCATGTTGTATGCAACATATCATCTGCGATAGAGCAGATTATCATACCCAGTAATAGATAATAATCATATGATGATTTAAAATACATCTAATGGTGACTGAAAAAAACCCATAAAAAACAAAGCAAGAGTTTCAATTATTAATGATATAACAGTTAAATTGTAAATTAGGTTAGATAAGTTAGATTGTTAATTTGTTTTCTTGATTTTTCTCGAGAACCATGAATAACTACTACTCGATCTACATTTTTTGTCTTTTTTACCTTCTCTAGAATGAGATCCCATTTAGCCCCCGCAGCTTCAACAATATCTCTCACAAGTTCCTCTTCCCTATCCTTGTCTTTATCCTTCTCTTTCTCCTTCTTCTTATCCATGTCTTTGGTGTCTCCCTCAGGAACTCCTCCGGGGTTTACTGAAGGCATATCGAATGCAGATGGTGGTCTTTCTTTGTGTTGAAGAAGAATGACACAGTCTACTGGCGCGACTTCACGGGAAAAGACGGAAGCTTGCTTCGCAGTCAGAGGGAAGCAAGCGATCAAGTAGCCTCGGCAGTCACCGTAGGAGATCATCCGTTCTTTCATCAAGTCTACCATGACACTCTGGGGAGTCATAAAATTTATTGAAATATTGTTGAGAATCAAACATCTTTTCTGCTCTTTTCTCTACCTTCCAAAGTACATTCAGTAAAAAGTCATATAATGATCGGGAAATAAAAGAAGAGTGGTCTCAAAAAATGATAGTTAATCTATTATCTAAATAAAGCTAACATTAAATCATGAATGGAAACACAATGACTACAATATTATAATTTCCTGCCACTTTTATTAAGTAGTCCTTAGTAGTATTTTAAAGTCGATCGAAAACATAGTTTTCAAGAAAAAATCCAACGTATAACGCAACATTACCAACATTAAAATATAAACTAATTTAAATTATTTGATTTATATGAAGTGATTAGAAAATATTTTAAATAAAACTTTATAAAATAATACGTGCATATTTCTAGCTTTTAAAATCAAAATCATATTAATAAATTAATTATTATGTAAAAGGAGCACAACCGCTACTCTGTACATTGAATTTTTTCCTGATAATGTGCGATTAGTTTACTGATCTGGTATGTGTGTTGACTAGCCTACACTCTGATATCTGAGTCGAAAGAAATTCGAATTTCAAAATAAAGGGGAATCCTGATGTACTATAGGCTGCTTGAAAAACCGGATTAAGCAAGTAATATTTGTGTTATTCTTCTGTAACTTTGACTTTTGACTTCTCGTCTAGGCATTTACGAAAATTATGCAGGTAGGTACGGACTGGTATGTTACCGGTAATCAATTGATTTTTTTGGTTCAGGGATTGGTTTAATAATTTAAGAACTCCACTGGTAACCGCTAAGTCGTATGTAATAATAAACAAAACCAAAATTGTAATTGTTTGTCTATCGAAAAAGCAGCAGCGATTTACTTTGCTATTTCAGAATTGTTAGACAGTGACAACAACGATAGCAATTCTTCGTTAGGTTTGTCAAACAAAGTATCTGTAGAATAACCAAATTACTTATTTATTTTACATTATATTGTGACCCAATAATCGCAAGTGCGCTGAGTCGTGATACAATCAGTCAAATGATCACTGAATACTTTAGTCGTCCAGCTACATCCACAATATTGCCGTCTAATAACGGTGTTATGCTACCGTATTTGACGCCATTCGATAGACGTCGTCTACCTTCGGATTAAATTCGGCATATACACTGTTTTGCTTGATATGTGCAGCTCACAACCAGGTATCTGGCGCAATTCACGCTTATTTCTTAAAATTTATTATCATACAACAATAAGAATACGAGTATTTACAAATTTAAAATTATCTTAAATTAATTTCGACAAGACAATCTAAAAAAGGTATATTTAAGAAACAACTGGTTTTATGGTTGTAACGAGAAGAATACCTTGTTTTGTTTTCTGTGTTTTCTGTTTTCGGACTATCATGGCCGAAAAATATGAACTGAAACTAGGGTGAGAAATTTGTAGCACTTGAGAAACCGAAAATTTATTGCCGCAAAACTACAATAAAAAATTAATACATAAGTTTTCCGAAAACAAGGAAAGACGTATTTGTTTAAAATTTAAGTTAAAACTAAGAAGTAAATTGAATTTGTACCGCCACAGATTTGGACATACTGTATATACCGGTATAATTTTCGTAAATGCATAGAATTGTGAATACACAATTTGATTACTTAAAATTTTAAATGAAGAAAAGAAGTATTTCAGTTTTAAAAATGTGAAAAAACTCATTTTAATGATGAAGAATTAAAAAAGGAACGCATTTTAATTGTTTACGAATTATTTTTGAATTTCTCGTCAATATATAACTACTACGAAAATGATCCTGTGTGATCCCGGCGCGTTAACCACGCCTATTTTAACGGCTAAATTTCTTTTGACTCGGCGAACAGAGTAGAAATTTTATGATGGTCATTCAATATCTCATTGTGTATAGAGAAAAGAGACTGTAAGCGAAAAATGAACAAGCAGATTAATACATTTTCCTTACATCAGGTATCCTCTTTCCTTTGTTAGTCTTCCCCCTAACAAGCCTTCCTCTATTGCTTTGCTTGCTTGCTTCTTCTTTGATGATCCTGCCTGCATCCAGGCAAGCAAACCCAAATCTTTCTGCGACGTTGAGCGCATGCGTGTTGATAGCCAATGGGTCGCCCAAAAGCCACACTACGGGCATCTTCTTTGCAGCAATACGCGTGCGCAATACTGCCACATCACGCGCAAAGGACTGGGACGCTGAGAGGTATCTGTCGTCATCGAACTAGCGGGACATTCAAATGTAAAATAGCTTAATAGCTTTGAAAGAGGTAAAATATGTTTATTATATGTATGCCCTGCTATAGGAACGTATCTAGCTCAAGGTGTGGTGAGTACAGAATACAGACTCTAACAGAAGTGAAATTCTTATTGGTTCTTTTGATCTTTTGAGCATGCTCTATATGACCTTGAAGCTACTGGTCATTTAAATCAGAAGTACCTATAAACGTATACACTCGGTGTAGAAAGTAGCATGTGGTTACAAATTATACTCAAATAGACGAAAATATACGAGATACACCGAATATTAACATTAGGACTTAGGACATTTAAATGCGTGGTACAATTTCGCTCTAATTTTCGTTTCTCTTTTCAAGTTTCATATCTGGTAGTGTCTATATTCTGTGCTACAAGGGACCAACAGCTAATAATGCTATTATTATTATTATTATTTAATGTTTTAACGCGTTCTGGCAACCGATAGAGAGCCACAACACGTGGTGGCAGTTGTAAAACGAACACAACGCGTTGTAGTTGTTTTCAGAACGGTCACAATTACGGATGTTCTGATACCACTAATACGATACACAAAACCAACAACGATACTTTTCTTTCGATACTGGTATTTTAATATCGATACCAATTTTTCAATATATTAGTAATATCAGTACATTTAATCTAATATCGAAAAACTTTAGTCTACGTAAACATATATGAATGTTTTTTTATTAAAAATTTTTGAACACGAAGCTTAACTTTTTTATTACTTCCAGGAAAAAGATTTACTAATCTATCTTAAAAAAATTCCTTTAGAGCATTCTAGCGCATCTATCTGTCTAATCCCATGAGTGAGTTTGAGAGATTCCAACTATACTATTATTGTGTAAATTTTTAAAACTTTTAAATTATAATAAATACATTTGCATATAAAATAAAGCATCATTCATATTACATTATTACAGCATCCCTATATGGAACAAGACCTGAATTTATCTATAAGATACTTGTTGTATAACTTGTTTTACTTGCACTTTGGTGCTACTTATCAACGTATAAAGGGACTGCTGTAAACTCGCAAAACGTAGAATTTTTATTTAGTTAAAAATTTGCGTAACTGATATTTGGACTCCCAATCTCTCAATTAGAGTCGAACCGCGCTAACGAAGGAGTAACCGCTGTCCGTAAGCAAAAAAGATAATAAATAGATCATAATCGTTTATACTGTTATAATTTTCTATATCAATTTAAAAATTGTGTAATATATTTTAGAAAATTTTATTTTTGACTTACACTTTTTCTGTCACCAATACGCCCAAGTATACAACCCATTTTTATCTTCAAATTCTGTTCAGATTTTTAAAAATATATTATAAATTAATTTAAAATATTTTGTAACTGACGTTTCGTTAAAAACAATTGTTTCAACAATTTGACATTTCGATTAAAAACGTTTGAATTAACAAAATAAAATTTTCTTAAACAATGCTTAAAATATTCCACAAATATATGTATACCGTGTAATAAATTTGACAAGAATATCTTACTTATGAAAACTATAGGAGTATAAATATTTTTTTACTTACAATGTGTGAACAACATGCATTACCCATTGTTCTTAAATTTTGTAATTTATATTTAAAATTAATATTTACAAATGTCAAACTTTGACATTTATTTAAACAAAAATTAAATATCATAGTTCCTTTTTATTTTAACAGTACAAAACAAAATAAGTGTCCTAGGATCTCCTGTAAATGTGAATGAACTATACCTATAAAATATTAGTTAGTACCGAATTCACAGATGTCGTAACTAGTATCGCTTGAATCGTGACGTCACGAATTATTGACAAATTTAATGAATCAATATAAATATAGACAAATTTTTATACCAAAAATGATATTTTAAATACATTTAGATAGTTAAAAATGGGGCAAGGAAAATCACAATTTAGTGAAGAAGAGTTACAAGATTATCAAGTAAGATTTTTTCTTTGTTGTAATTATGGTGTTAACAATTGTTTTTTTAGGATTTGACATATTTTACCAAAAAGGAAGTACTTTAGTGAGTATAGTTTATAATTTAATTTTATGTAAAAAACAATACTTTTTACTGAAATAACACCGTAGTATATTTTTCTTTACTTCTACATCTGTAATATTCCTTGGTGCTGCTACAAGAATTTGTTTTTTAAGTATCACAGGGATAATTTTACTTTTGAAATTAAATATATTTTTAGTGCTCATCAGAAATTCAAGTCCTTAGCCCCTGAAAAAGTAGGACACAACAAAAATGCGAAACTGCCAATGAACAAAGTACTCCAATACCCAGAATTGAGGGTAAATCCATTTGGGGATAGAATCTGTAAGGTCTTTAGCTCATCTCATGATGGCGACTGTACATTCGAAGACTTCTTAGACATGATGTCAGTCTTCAGCGATGCTGCACCCAAAGCTGTCAAGGCAGAACATGCCTTTAGGATTTTTGGTAAGTAAGGAATTTTACACAAGAATTCTATTGTTAAAACGTTTGTACTGTTATAGATTTTGATGGAGATGACATGTTGGGGGTTGATGATTTGAAGGAAGTAATAAATAGACTCACTGGTGATAACAGATTATCAGAAGGCGATATGCAACAATTGATACAAAATGTATTAGAAGAAGCAGATCTGGATGATGATGGATCATTATCTTTTGCAGAATTTGAACATATTATAGACAAATCTTCAGATTTTTCTAGGTATGTACTATTTTATTATGAAAGGATTTGTAGTTTGTACACAAAATAGTCAGCTAGAGCTAATGATGTCAAAAAGGAGGAAACGATCATAACAAGTTGTTAAGTTGTTATTAAATATCTACATGTACGTCATATTTTCCGTAACTCATTTTAAATTACGAGCCCTGCCCCATATAATGTGACACAGTAGTTGTCTATAATTTGCTTAACATCTTGATACATTTACAGTGATTATGGTATAGCAGGAATACATTTATCAATTTTTATTAGATTATTTATTTACCTTTCATTTCAATAAATAAAAATGTTTCTTTCGTTGTAAATTATAAAATTCTTATCGCAGGCATAGGCGTAGTTCGACCTTAAAATTGAGTGGTGCGTAAGTCCTTTCATTACAATAAAACAATAAGGTGTTTAACAAAATAAAGAAGTGTTTATTTGTTTAATTTATAAAAGTATTAGTCAGAGTTAAAATAAAATCTGATTTTAATTTCATATTACTGTAATAATAGTTTTCTATTCAAAAGTATAATTTTTTGTAAAATACTTGTGTATCATTTTTTTTCATTCTCAATATTTAATATCGTAAAATTAGTAACGCAATTTTATAGTAGTTTTCATCCAATTTTTTATTCTCCTAATAACACAGCACGATGTTTCACGAGTTGCTATGTTTATAAGCAGAATGTGTGTAATTTTATAACGTGTATTATTATCAAATCAAATCTCAAATGTATAGGTACCTTAAATTAAGTACATTTCTATCATTTCATTTTTGACTGATTTCTCAAAAAAGTAATTATTTCAGCTTTCAAAATATATTTATTACTCCAAAAGTGGTATAATTATCTATAAATTTAGAACGTTCATTTTCAAAGGAAATCTATTTTTAGGTGTATAGTTATTGAATTATTTACACAGTAGCAAATATTAATTAGGAAATAAAATAAAACAAATCTAGTATTATAAATAAATTTTCGGTTTACAGGAAAACATATTTTTTTGTTATTTTATAAGTATAGAGACATTTTATCGTTCTGTATCGATGTTTCTTTATAAGATGAATATAATCTTTTTAAAATTTACAGAAAATTTGTTTAGGGACCTTGCGAAGACATATAAAAGGCGTTACAAAAAGAAAAGATGGCATTACAAATTTTAATTATACTAGAATGTAATTAGTGCAAATCGTCTACATTTTTGCAAACCAATTATTTCTTATATATTTTAAATAAATAAAATAAGATTAAATATTTCCATTGTATTGAAGTTAGTTTTGCTAATTTAATTAAATATTAACAAAAAATTAATTAATTGTTTTACTTTTGAGTAGCGAATATTGATTATTGTTATAATTAAATTGGGTGTGTGCACTGAGCACTTATGTGGGACAATACTCGTATATAAAAAATCAAACCATTCCATTTTTACTCCCTCGTCAAGCTAAGGAGATAAATAACGTAGTATTATATTTGTTTTAAAATCAGTATAGATTTTTTATCAATAAGTACGGTTGAAAGTACCTACAATCCAAATTTTATGATGACGTCCATAAATTTGTTTGCAAAATTTTTCAAATACTCTAAAACCACAAATTTAGATCTCATTTGTAAAACATGTAAAAATCATATTCAAGGTTTTTCATTGCATGATATACATATATTTCGATATTAATTCCAAACACTGATTATTTCGTTAATATTGGTTATTTTTTCAGCGCCTTTAGGATTCGATTATAATACTCATTTGAAGACTGACTGCAAAGAATATGAACAATTTTATATGATTTTCTACTCTTTTATGTGATTTCTTATATATTATATATGTATATTGTTATAATCGAATAAATACGTACAAATACTTTTTTACTTACTTATTACTGTGCCTTTAACAAAATAATATTAAATTATTAACATTTTATTATAAAATTGTCTTTACAAAATATATTACAAATTATATTACGATTGCAAGTACCCAGGTAATTTCATTCGCATAAAAATCCATGTAGTAAAGAACGAAACGACAACAAAAAGAAAACCGACAGATATCAATAGAATTCTGTTTAGTTTAGGTGTTGTCGGTGAATGCGT
Organism: Stenolophus ochropezus; assembly: GCA_035578165.1. Classification (NCBI taxonomy): domain Eukaryota; kingdom Metazoa; phylum Arthropoda; class Insecta; order Coleoptera; family Carabidae; genus Stenolophus; species Stenolophus ochropezus. The sequence continues at coordinate 39,101,313 of JAQOWZ010000001.1, read as the reverse complement.
TTGATCTAAAATAATAAAACCAAGACCACCCATTGAAAAAAGAAAGCTACTGGCAAGACCTTCCATGATGTACTGGCCGTTGACTCGGTACGGCATGAAGGCAACCTAAAACCAAACAATCAGGTATTCAAAATTCATATTATTTTTAAAATGTTCCAATAGTATTACTTGTTTAAAGACAGTTACATTCATATTAGTAAATTAAATTTTAAAAATTATGCCCCAAAAATATAAATATTAATTAACAAAAAAAGTATACATTAAAGATTCCTACAATTCATTTTAAACCCATTTTACGGCAATACGATCTCTATGTCGGTTTTTATTAATTATTCAAAAATATTAATAAATCGCATTAATAAAGTACATATACCGGGTGTAGAAATGGAAAGTGGCGCATAGCGATTTCAATGTTATTTTTTTTCAACTGCTGTATCTCTTTACCTAATCATTTTAGCGCAAAAAGCATAAGAGTACAAGTTGTTCTAAAATTAAAAAGGTATCCTATAAAGTCAACTTACTTTCATAATTATTCATATTTAACGATTTATTAATAAAATAAAATTTAAAGTTTTTTAGAAAAAATGAAAAAATTTTTGAATAAATTATTGACAGTGACAATTACTTGTCATAGAAAATTTTGATTGACTCTGAAAATGGCTAATTTGACTACCCAAGAGAAAATTCAATGCTTGGAATGGTATTTGTGTAGTAACAGTCACTATAAGGTCTATAATTAACAGAAATTATTCAAAAATTAAATGTCACTATGACTAATTTTCAAAATTTGTTTCATTTATCAAGGCAGTCTTATTTTTTTTCTAAAAAACCTTAAATTTTATTTAATTAATAAATCGTTAAATATGAATAATTATGGAAGTAAGTTGACTTTATAGGATGCCTTTTTAATTTCAGAACAACTTGTACTCTTATGCTTTTTGCGCTAAAATGATTAGGTAAAGAGATACAGCAGTTGAAAAAAAATAACATTGAAATCGCTATGCGCCACTTTCCATTTCTACACCCGGTATATTTGAAGAAGTACCTATTACCATTGCAATTTAAATTTTACAATTTTTTATAGAACTTATAAAACTACGTATTTCAGAAATAGTGAAAAATTCTTTCCAATATAATAGAATATTGTATTAATGATAATAAATCAAAAATCTGTTCTTTTTATTATAGTATGTTTCATGGTTTCTACAATTGATTTTTAACATATTAACAATATCTGTAGGTATGAATCTAACTTAATTTAAATTCGATAAGAAAATTGTTTTTTACGATTATGTTACTGGAAATTTTTTGATATAATTGTTCAAACAGTTATTGTTCCCCTGAATCTTAATTTCTATAAAATATATTTTCATTAGTAATTTTTCTAAAATTTATGCTATTTTTCGTTAAGGAAATAAATTTAAAAGTTTTATTTTATAGAAGTTAATTAAATTTTGGCTACAATTCTTCAACTTCAAGTAGATATAATACTTTATTTGAAGCTCTAATTTTTTTTTAATAATAGCATATTATGCACCATGATAGAAAAAACTCATTATTGACCTAGCACCAAGATACTAATATCTTGGAGGTGCAAATGATAAAAATAACAGTGATTTTGACATGGATATTTACTTGTATCTTAATATTTATAAAAATTCTAATTCTTGATTTTTTTATTTGATTTACTTATTTACATTAGACGCCAAATTTAAATTGTGAAACCATAGTTTATACTTTTCCTGCGGCAAATAATATGTAGATTTCTAGGCTTGAATTACATTAAAAAGTAATAGTTTACTTTATTATTAATAATAACTTATTATTGATCTAGGTTATCGTCATTGCTAAGTAAATGGTAGTGAAAAACATTTTCTCTTGTCAAATAAAGGTAATGGTGTGTGTCTAGACCATCGACAAAATATATACAAATAATGTCTTGGCTAGTAATGAAAAAAAAAACATTTTTGTTCTTAGTTTTTATTTTTGAAAAATGTAATACATTCTTCAAACATTTATATTTAATAGTAATTCGTTATAATGTTTTAATAAAATTTTAAATACAATTATTGTTCAATTAGAATTTAGAATTGCAAAACTTTAGAATTACTTAAAGTACTAAACCAAAAAAATATTTATATTTTATTTTTTTTAAATTAATGTTGAAAGTACTGTGTAATTTTAATATTGTTCATACATACATTTCGAAACGTAGTGGTCAATTTGACATGTTATTTAAATAACAATCAAACTTTTGAATATAGTAAAAATTTTAAATCACACAAAGTATAAAAAATATAAAAATTTTACTTGGAAATTACTAATGTGCAATTTAACTAACGCTTGTAAAATGATAATCAAACAAGTTGTGCTGTGAAGAATATGATATAAACAGCATATTTAAACATAAACTTAATAACTACCAGGTAGTAAGGGTTTCTGGGGTGAAGTTAAACCATTATTCTAATCTTATTCGTCATTAAAACTAACTATTCCATGGCAAAACATTTCTTACCGGTCTAGAGTGTCCATGTTCATCTGTGGTGCTACCCACACTAGGTGGTTCAACTATAACATCGTATATAATTCCTAAAACATCATTACCATTATCCTCTTATTCTTATTTAATATTACTTCTATTAAACACCTACCCCCTGTGACCAAGAAATAAGAGGCTAAAACAACTGCAAACATAACCATAGCACTCGGTTGGTGAAACCAAGAGGGTCGTTTTATTTTCAAATTTGGGACTTCGAGAACTGTATAAGGAATACTGTATATAGCACCCATGGTTTTTAGAAATAAAAACTGAGAAATTGAGAAGTGTTTACGTTGTTTAGTGACGTGTTTAGTTAGTTACTAACAGGGGAAATCACTAGAAACGCCGGTTGAGATAAATTTGGACCTGCGTAGAGTAACGTTTGTACAGTTTGGAAATTAAAGATAGGACATCTCAATTTTAATTTAGGAACACTCAAAAATAATATCGAATTGTACCGTACTTAAATTAAATTACATTTTTTGTTAATCACAAATTTTTGAGTCTCAAATATTTTTTGTTAAATTATTAGACCTAAGATATTAGAAAAATATATTTTAAGAGACATACTAATATTCAGATGAACTAACAAAATTTTAAACCATTCTTAAAAAAATACAATAACCAATAATTGTTCTAAACTTTATATGATATTTCGATATTTGGAACATTTAAAATTTATATAATTTATTTCACGATAATAGAGTACATTTCGATTGTTATAATGTAGGTAAACAAAAATATTTTTCACATTGAAGTAACCATGATTTTGGAAGCATTTTACTAAAGTTAAAAAATAACAAATATGAAATTTAAATTGTCTACTTTAAAATGTGTTAGTATATTCTTTATTTTCATTTTTTTTGTGAAACACATCGGTTTTTTTTTATCTCTTATTGCATAACCGTAATCTTAATTTAAATAGAAATTTAGAATAAATTGTACTTTAAAAATAAGGAATGTGTGTACAAATTCAAGAATAACCTAAATGGTGTTCCTATTCTTGTTAAGCGACTGTACATGAAATGAAAAAAAATTGTTTATGTATTTGGTTGCGAAATAAATGTTTTTACAATCTAAAAATACCGTAAATTGATAGAATATATTTTATTTTTCAAATATAAGTAAAAAAATTATATATTTTAGCCCAAAATAACCCTTTTTTTCTTTTTCTTCTCTGTCTCCTGTCAACGGTATAGGCATGCCTGAATTAGTTCAGCATTCCGACGCTTATGTCAAACGGCGCTTTTAAATAGCGTCAAAAAAGTTAGTACACGTCAGTTGCAAGTAAGAAGTGTTGTGCGTATAAGTGCGTGCTAAAAATCCATCATCCTCGTATTAAAAATTAATCAAAAATGTGTATAAGTGTGCTCAATTATAAGACCTTACGATGAAGATTAGTTTGATATATATTTACTGGTTTCTTCTTTTAGTTTCTACTATATCAAGGTAAGTTTTCAAAAATATATTAATGCAAGTTTATTAATAATATTTTTCAGTTGTCTGTTATTTATTCTGGTCGCATCCGAAGGGATAAAATCTTCAGGGGAAAAACAAAATCTTGAGAATGTTCCGGAGCAAATCAATAACTTTGAGGGTGGGACTGAGGGGCAACCAGCCCCGGAACCCGATCCAGAGGCGTCCGTGACTCAAGGGGCAGAACTAAAGTCCAGTTTTGAGGAAATACCACAAGAAAATGACAACTCTGAATCCAACAAGGATTTTGTCGTAGCCCAAAATTCAGGGTAAGTTTTTATTTTTTTTAATGAGATATGCACTCCGTTTTTGAATGACGTAATGTGAAGTCATATGTTATTGTATTTAACAGATGAGCGGTGTTTTAAACAGATGTTTAAATGTTTAGAGAAGTATCAGTAATAAAATCCGGATATCCGGTTTGAGATTTTATTAAATAAAATGATAATAATGCAGATATTGATTTAAAACGTTCATATTTTAAATTGCAACTGACATTTAAAAGATAGTTTTTTTATCTTTTTGTTATTTATATTTAAAATGCTATAATTTTTTATCATTTTCATTTGCATTTAAAATGCTACAATTTATCAAGTATCGCGAAAAACTATCTAATTTACAATTTTACTTGTTTTTTTTTTGTAAAAAATTCAAACAATATACATACAGGTTTAGTTTGTAAGACGTTTGTAACAGGAAATGTACCGAAATACAAAACTTTCAATTTTATTTACTTCCGGTATCATAAATTAGATCATTAAGGTTCATAGTTTACAACAACGTAAATTAATTCTGCCATGTAATGAGATAAAAATATACATTAAATCTATTTTAACATTTGTATTTATAATCAGAAATATCAATGAAGAAATGAAAAGAAAATCGTTGTAATTCCAAAATACTTTGTGATAGAAATAGCAATTGAAAAAAACTGATTTTGTATTTAAAGATAACATTTTAAGTATTAGTAATAATAAAATAATTTAATAACAGTAAAAACACTGTAAATAAATATATCATTTACGCCTTTGTATCAATTATTGGGTGTGCCAGATCTGCTTTACCACAGCTATCGGTAATGATATATTTATACCGTAGAGGGCGTTTATTAGACCTTACCTCACTGTCCGTCTTTCTATTTAATTTATTGATAATAGAAATATATCATAGATATGAATATAAATTTGTAGATTAATCATACACTCGCAAGTGGTATTTTTAAAAATAATAGTATTTTTAGATTAACAGTTTTTTATTATTTATATTAATCTTTAATTATATTAAAAAAAAATCTATTAATTTAAAATATCAAACACTTTTTTTAAATAAACTTCATGAATAAAAATAAATAATTATTGTTAAATAGTGGTTTACTATTTCAATTTACTAATAATAATAACAAAGTTTTACTATAAAGAATGTTTATTAAATATTATTACAGTCAGAAAAACAGAAAATAATAAAAGTATTTTTTATATTTTTTACATGAATAGTGTTTTTAATATATTTCATTATCAAATATGTAAAGTTATATTATTTATTATTACATACGCTTATCTTCTTTATATGAAAGATTAGCTAGATTTTGAGATAAATTATGAAAAATATTTACTACGAATGTGGATGACGATGCCAAGTAAATAGATGCGTTTTATGATTACTGGTACGAATTGAATTCATTGATAGTGATGTATAGTGACACATAGTAGCACATGGCGCCTTGTAGATTTGAGATAATTGTAGCGCATGGCTAAAGGTCGCCCGATAGCGCAACTAACTTTAGCCAAATGGTTAGCATAGCCGCTGCGTCATTTGTTTGTCCAGAGCTACAATGGAAGTGCTGATCATGGGAATGTATTTAAATTAGGTTATGAACTCAAAACAAAAAATGCTGACGATTGGTATTTACATTTGGCGTACGACTTAATTTGCATACTTTGGTGACCGAAAAAATCCCACAGGAAAAGAGGTTTTAAATTAATACAGAATGTTGGTTAAACGATAAATAAATTAATTATATTGGGTATAGTTTTTTTTTCTTTTCATAGGACGTATTAATAATGAATAATATGACGGTTAAACTGTTAATGATAATTAAGATTTGGTTAGGTTAGGTTAGTACAATGGTGTTATATATAGAATGAAAGGAAGTTCACAGGAGAATAGAAAAAGGCGTTTTAATTATTAATGATATGATGGTTAGACTATTCACAAATAGGATAGATAAATTTTGGGCATTTTTCCTGTTACGTTTTTCCAAAAATTATTTGGATAACGGAAGCATAATCAAACAAAATTTTAAAATAATTGCACATCTAATTTTCTTATTATTATAAAACATATCAGTAATACTTCTCTTCTTCAAGTGTTCAAGTACTCACTTTTATAAAGACATATTTGTCGTAAATAGGTATGTAGTAGGTACCATAATTTTTTGAACGCCATATTACTGTTTATATGCGTTTATATGTTTATATTACAAGGGCGTTGCCAAGCTGACCCAATAAAATAGAGACCCGAAAATAGAAGATTTTAATAGTAAAACAAATAAAATAAAAGTCCAAAAAATTCACAAAAACCCAAAATGTTTTTATTAAGATTTTTTTACTTTTAGATATTTTTACTTTTAGTAAACGACTAAAACTTTATAAATTGTATTTATTTTACCTAAAAAAAAATATCTTCTATCTATCTTGCCACGCCCTGTCCCATTGGTTGGCGACGTCCTTGATGGGTATTATTTTTTTACGACAAAGTTCAAATAACCCTAAATACAATTTAGCAATAATGTATTAAAGAACGACGTTAAAAATTCTTATTTTATTTTGTGAGGAAGGAATTTGCAGTACGAAGCTCAGAAGAGTGCTTTAACCCTATTGTGTGCCTTTTATAAATAACCGAAATTAAGATGCAGGGTGTTATTTTAAGTTTATAACTTTGGAAAATTTAATTATTTTTATTTATTTTTCTAATTTACGATATATGTTTCTATTTCCTTCTAACTCTACTGTAATATCTCTTCTCTTTCTCACAATTATGTTTAAATTTAAAATTATACATTATTAAATGTTTTTCATACGCATTTTTATGTTTGTTTGTTTGTTAGTATGTCTGTATATTTGTGAATATATTTACACATATTTTTAATGTATGTTTAAAATATTAACACTGTTTTGTAATGAAGTGTTATCATAGTGCATCTAAATTTCTCTAAAGTTGAGCAATACCGGAATTAGGTACTGTTGGACAAATATAATTTTAGATAATTTTTGGAAATTAGAAAAATATGTTTAAAAATTTAACAAAATTCAGAAGAATATCTTTACAATATACAGGGTGTCCCAGTGTTAAGCGGCATAATTTAAAAAATTGATTAAATCCATAAATATACGATTTCTTATTGGAATAGAACTACTTAAAAAATCAATTTCATAACGATATTTCAAATATTATCTTCCTAAAATGTGACATAATACTAAAATTAAATTAAAAATTAATAAGTTACTACATAATTTCAATAGAAAATTCAATTTGCTTGCACTGATGCCCTGGCAAAAATCTATTTTTTTTATAACAATTGTCCAAAACCTATAGCACGCAAACCTATTAATTTTCAATATTAAGTCTTATTTTATTAAGATACTACTTGGTAGGTTGTTATGACATAGATTTTTTAAAACAGTTGTTCCTATAAGAAAAACGTGAAAATCTCTGTTATTACGCATTACCGGATATTTTCAAATGAACTTATCACTTTATTTTTAGGTGTTTAATCCATTGGTTTAGTTATGTCGTTTAAATCTGGGACATCCTGTATAATAAAATAATTTTGCTATATTTTATTCTTTGTAAATATTGAATACAGCTTTAATAATAAATATTAATAATACGCCAATAATAAAAAATATTTTTATTTTTTCTTTCTTCTTTAAATGTTAAATGTTACTTATTTGTAAATAATTTAGTTTTTTTTGAACTACTTGTACTTACAAACAATTTTTAATAGTGAAATTAAAATCAATTTGTAAATAATTTATGTTTCCGTCAAAAAACGTTAATCAGTTAAGCATCACTGCCCGTTATAGTGATAATTTTTCATACAGATAATATTTATCTCTATGTATTATTTGAGCGTCCTTGTACACTTTCCCTGACCACACTACGATTACATCGATGTTGCCTATACCGTAGTGTCTATCGTACGATGGACTGGCTAACGACCTTGGTTCTACTAACTTTGGTTCCGCTTCTAAAAATAGCTTGCAAAAAATGACCCATGCTTTAAAGATGATGAAAATGCAGACACAATGATAAGAAGTTATTTGCAATTTGCACATAGGATTTGTAAAATAAATATTATATTTGTTTTATTTGCTATTTTTAAATATGTAAAAAAATCTGCAAATATATGTAGGTACGTAGGTTCATACGTGATAATTTTTTTATTTGAATTTTAAAATCATTTTAATTTTTAGCAAAGTTAAATGAAAATTGCGTAGAAATATATTAAACTTTTTTATTTCATGTATCTTTTCTGAAATGATTACCCATCTGAATATAGTTCTAACAGAAATGTAATGAATTGACTCGAATGAATCTGTAAGATTTATTTTTCAGTCAGGGGTACATGTAAGATGTTGTACAGATATTCATATTTAGTAAATACGATTAGTTGTTAATATTGAAGGGATAACCAATTTGGAGAAATTTGTAATTATTATTTCTCTTAATTATATATAATGTAAAATTGGAATTTGCTTACCATCTAATAAATCCTCGAATAAATCTAACTTAATCCAATTTTAAAGTATATTATACCTGGGATATTTAGGATAATATTCTACTAATGACATACAGTTAAATCCTTCCAAACATCAATTCTCTATATTTTTGTAGCACTAATACCAGTGTCGTATTATCCAGTACCAGTAGGTATATAAGACACTTGCCTAGGGACTTCGAGTTGGCGTCAAATAAAATAAATTTTTATTTCAAATTTATTATTCATTTGTTGCAATAACATTTAGAATATATTTGACAATGCCATAATCGCCACATTTTTGCGAAGCGTATCAATTATATTCAAAACTGGCACATATTAAAACTGAAAAAAGAATTATAATGGCGCACAATCGTCTAAATGCATTGAATTTATATCATATGTAAGGAAATTGATTATTTGGACTAAAAAAATGATGCTGCGAAAGTACGAAAAGTACAAATAAATTGTTTTTATCACAGATTTATATACACAAGTAGGATGTAGATTAATAAAATGTTATTTTTTTTTTTACCTATTCACACTTAAAGTTTATTTATTTAAACTATATTTTCGTTATTGTTATAAATTAATGTTTTATGCATTGAGAAGCAAATTTTGTATGGTGACTTTTAAATGAAACAAGTTACCCCATACTAATCTTTTCTTGAGTTTTATATCGCTTATATTTGTGACTGTGTTCTCATTTTTGTGAACTGGAGATGAAAATGGCAACGAACTCTATAAGAGGCAAGTACCGTATGACATCCCAAAAATCTACCGATTCTAAATATAGTTTTGTATTCTGAGACTGTTGCTTCATTGTGTAGGTGTGAATCAAAATCATATATAGTCTATCAAAAATAAGAAACTCAACTCAAAACGATTAGCTATAGAATGTTGAAATTTTATTTATGTAGTTATTATAACATAGTTACGCATTTCCATTTTTTGTTCCAATCGGCCTTTTCAAAGGACAGTTTACTTTTGGCGTTTAGAAACTTAATAAAATTAATAATTTAGTTGGCTTTTAATTTTTGTAGGAAACATTTGATAATAAATTGACATTGTCAACCAACTGTTAGAATATATTGTGTGAGAAATATGTACGAAATAAATGAAAACTGTATCTATTTCTTTACAAGTTTTTGAGTGATTAAAATAATTTTGTGTAATGCAATAAGAAATAGTTTTTTTTAATAAAATTCTTAAAAGCTGATATATCTCTAAGGGAAGTTCGAAGATAGTAAACAATTGAAAGTTGAAGAATGATTAACCATAGAATGATCTCACTTTCAAGTGAAATAAGTTAAAAGAATGCAGCAAAAATATGTATAATTTAGCGTACAAGGAAGTCATGTGGCATCCACACCAGATTTTTACTTATTCTTTATGACGTTTATGACGGATTTAATTAATAAATTTAAACGTGAAACTGTTATTTTCCTCGTCAAATTTATGTGAAATGATTATGATTGGCACATTTACAAATTTACATTTAGAATATAAAGTATGGTGATATTTTAAATGTAAATTTTAAAACAAATGCATAAATGTACTGTCTATATATTTATATACAAATGTAAATTTGTAAATCTAAATTAAATCCATAATAAACCAGCCTTTACAATTGTAAATCAGATTTATATAAAAAAATTGACACCACATGACTTCCTTATATTTTATATATGTCTATTATATTACAGAGAGGAATGAATTTCTAGATATTTATAACATTCCCACATACAAAATTGCAACGGCTTTTTGAATCATGCAAAAATTTAAAAAAAATTCTTGCAGAGTACCCTTTTGACAGTGCCGATTTGAATAAAAATGGAATACATAAGTATGTAGGTTAGGGTAGAGAAAATTCATCCGAATGGATTTCTATAAATTTAAGCTTTTGACATCAATGTTGATCATATTTTGGTAAAAACCCATCAACCCGAAATATGAGTTTACTTGTTACTTTTTTTGTGTACTTATAACTATTTAAAACTGAAAAATATTTAATGAAAAAACTGCAAAATGACTTTTATAATTATAAACAAATGGTTATAAATATTTACCATTTTATAATATTAATTTTCTTCTAAATAATCTGAAAATTAAATATAAATAATACCAACATTATAAACCATCATTTTATATGAAAATCTTATATTGATTGGTAGATTGTTTTTGAAAATTTACTGAATTAACCGTAAGAAAACTATTAGCAATTACATATTTAATTATAAATATATAATAATACACATGAACATAGTAAAAGCAAAACTATATTTATTTATAACTTTATTGCATATTTGATTACCCTATAGCCAGTTATAATTGCTTCACTGACAGCTTATAATCACTAAATGAAATGAAAATAGAATAACGCATGATTTTATATACGCTACACGTCAAAAATTAAACTCATATGTTTATAGAAAGTAGAATGGATAGTAGTTTTCGACTATTAACATTTAATGCCTTCATATTTTTTATACTTAATATTCATTTTCATTGTCAACCATAAAATTTAATTAATATTTATTTCATATTAGATCATAAAAAGTTAAAGTAAAATTCGTGCTGAAAATCGCATATCGAGTTTTTGATAACAATTTTACAGGGAAGGATGATAGGTACTTGCGTACTCAGAACATCCCTGATAAATTTATACCTGTGGAAAAATTTATTTTCCGGGTACTCGTTTGTTACTCGAATACACTAAAGCTATCTCTTACCCGTTGAATACCCGAAATTTATTCGTTAATGAAAAATTCTCATAAGACACAAGAGCTGTCTGTGGATCTGTCTCTCCTTGATATACGTAGTTGTAGAAATACTAGTCAGGGTCGCATTTATGTTGGTGGGGGCCTGTAGGCAAAATTTTGGTGGAGGCCCTTTTTTCAAAAGTGAATAAAAATATATTATAAATATTTTTTTCTGAAAAATGATAAAATTTCTTACTTGTGCAAAATCTTCTGTAGTATCTTCAGATGATATAATCTTAAAATTTCATTGTTGATGCTCAGATGTACTAGATGATAAATGTTTTAAGTGTTGTTCGGTCATAACTGTTCTCAGCCTATTTTTTAATAATTTGAATTTTGAAAACGATCTTTCTGCGGTGCAATTTGTTATCATGAAAACAAGATAGATTCTCGAGATGTCATTCACATTTGGAAAAGCATCTTGCACTTTTTTGTATGAATAAATTATGCATAAAGTGTTCTCGACTAAGCAAACTATTATTTTCTGCTATTAAATATTAAGCCGTTACGTTGGAATTTAATTTAAGTTACAACTTACAAGTAATTAAATTCTGGTGCTTTCCAGGTTTGTTCTTTATTATTTTCCAATAGTACACATTGTTGACAATTTTTTTTATTTAAATCCGGGCCTAATGCCTAATGCAAGTCGTTACTTGTGTTAATACGCTGCTACTAAGATTATACAGATTGGTTTGTCGCCAAATTAGTACCTAGTGAAATGTGTATTTTTATATATTTACATTAATTCATCTTTTATAGTACTAATGTCATTAAGATATTCGTGATCAAAACGCTCAACTCTACGGTGTGATGAAAGAGAAGCTGATAATAAAATAAAGTCGAGAAATTAAAGGGTATTGGGTAATCATTGGGTAAATGGTACTACCCGAGTAGATGTTTCGGGTACCTGTGTACCAAATTTATCGGATTTCGTCATTCCTAATTTTTAAGATGAGGTTAGCATGATGAGCATGTGTACATGGAAAGTCTTTGAAGCAGAAAATTATTTACTTTGAAATTTAAACGTTTGGTTATTCCGGGAAGAGTTGATTAAATTTTTACTAAATTTGGTCAACAAGAGGTAATATTTTACTCGAAGCTCTAAACTGACATTTCATGATATCATGTAGACACAAAATCTTTTGGATAATAGTATTATTAAAAGATAGTAGATTGAGTTCTTAGGAATAAAAGTTATGCTTTGTTTGATAAACAAAAATGTTTACTTGAAAATAGCAGTTGCCATGAATAAATACAAAACGACAAATTCTGCGTTCTTTTAAATAGATTTTTTAATTTAAAGATAGAATTAGTGTGATAAGAACTAAAAACGGAGAATTAGACTTTTTTTTTTATTTTTATTATTAACTGAGAAAAAGTATACAAAATTAATGACACCATATGAATTTTATTATTTAACTAAAAATTAACTTCAAACATATGATTGGATTTGTAATTTTCTGTAGATTCCAAATATTTAAAAATATATAGGTTGTTCCATTTAAAATATGAAAGTTGGGCTCCATATCTTGAAAATCACTGGTTTAAAAAAATGTTTGGCCCATTTTAATAGTCTTGTAATATGGCAAATATATGCTAATTTAACCAACTTCGTATCTCTTATATTTTCGAGAGTCAAGATAACAATAGTTAGCAAGCTTGTAGAATTACCCTGTGTACATTTCTTATAAGTCAGATAAAAAATATACTGTTTAAATATTTATTTCTTTCCTTAAAAAATACGTCTGCGTTTGAAGAATCTCAAAATATCATAAACAGATGACAAGATGTTGCACAAGCTGCAAAAGAAATTAAATTTTATTTCCTTTCACGATTTTCACAGATTTGATTACAGTCACAATATTTAATTAAGTACTTTTAAGACATATATAAGTAAAAGTGCAATTTCGCAAGTTTTACATTTTTATATAAATAGTAAAATGACCAACTTTTAAAACAAAAAAAAATATTAGAAGCAACGACAATTGTTGAAAACAATGATACGTTAAAAAATATATTCCATTCCATTTTATTTCCTGTAAATAATCCTACTGTACTGTATGTATATATTATAATTTTTGTATTGTTTAAAGCAACAGTAGTTTTTCATCAACATATTATCATAAATTGTTAAACAATTAGTAGTATAAAACGTCAGTGTCGATGAATGAACGAAGCAAACTAATCCAGTATCTCGTCACCTTTCACATCAAGATCACTGCCCCTTCCCTAGTTCCCCTTCCTACGCCACTGCGTGTATAGAAACTAGTTGCACTAGGTGATAACACAGATGAGGTACACACACGCTCCACCAAGTGCAGAGCAAAATGCCGTAGTATTAAAATGCATAAGTGAATTTGAATTAGAGTGTTGTGAGAGATATATGGTGTTGATATGCGACGCCTGCAGTGCGTCTGAAATATACTGTAAGTCTTACTGAAAATACATCTTAAAAAAAAAAACAATCAGGAAATTGCAATGAACCAAAATAATAATGAATAGGTACAACAAACAAATTAAATTTTAAGAGATTCATTTAATATTTTTATTGGTTGTGGTTCTTGCATTATTCAAAACTATTTAATTGTTATATTATTATTATTGCAATTTTAATTGTTATACGATAATAAAACATAAATATTATATTTTATATTAATAATATAAAATACATGATTTGTATGTTTCAAAATGACAGACTTTAAAAGTTGTAATTTTTTAAATTATATTTTGAAAGTATTTTCATGTCTCTTAAATTTCTTAAAATATTTATTACTTTCTTTTAATATGACTATTACAGTTATCCAAATTAATGTTGGTACTGATATCAAAAAAATAAAAATAAATAAAAGATGTATAATATGATAAGTAGTACCTACTTATTATATGTAATTATTTTGTACGTATATTAGTTCCAGTGTTAATGAAGATACAATTATGTCCAAATATAGGTGAATATATTTTTGAGGGAAAGTTCAAACTGAAATGAAAAGTAGAATTGAGCGACTCAGCACAGATAATTACTTTCGAATTTTGAAGTTGTAATAGAATATTGGATAAATAGACAACAGATCATTGTTATAAAGAAAGTTTAGTCTTATATCTTAACTGCAGATAAAATTATAAAAATAAGGAAAATATAATAAAAAGAAAATAAGGAAATTATGTCATTACTTAAAGAGTATAATATTAGATATTATTGCATTTTAAATTCATAATATACGTTATCGACAGAAAGTCTGAAGCAGATTGTAAATTTTATTTTAAATAGAATTGTTTATGACGCAAAATCTGACATTTCTGGACAAAAGCGTAGTAAATATTTATCTTTGAAGATATTTTGGAGAAAGATATGCTGTTTGGAGCATAATGAATGGTTTATCGATATTTATCGAAATATATTGATAAATAAAATATTATTGTCTGGTGAGTTGTTTGTTGGTTAGTAGATATCTATGAAGTTGATGATCCCAAAATCAAAAATATAAACAAATGTTATTTTTAAAATTAAAAGTATTATTGAAAATATTAATGATTTATTTAGTTATCTGTTCAAATATGTTACAATAATTTTGTTTTAATTTCAAGGGCTTCAAATTTAATGTCTCAAAATTAAAAAAAAAACCACTACGATACTTTGATGCCCACATTTCTCAAATCTTTTGGAGTAGTTGTTAATATTCACATTTCTCACATCTTTGAGTACTGAAGTACTTTTGTTAATTTTTTTTTCGATTATTTCACGTCATTTTCACTCAATGATAATACTCCATTTAATGGAAGGAAGCAGTTTTTCAGTGGTAAAATTTGATAAGACTACAGTATGATCATCTTGGTTACATATTGTTCATATGAAAATTTTTCTGATTGAACTATTGTAATTGATAAAATAATCAAGTAAATAAAATTTATTCATAATTCCTGTGAAATAACGACAACCTGGGTCAAAAATGATTTTTAAATCACTATTCTTAAATTTTATCGGTGAATTATGGCTTTTATTATGTTTTTTCTGATAAAATATCTTATCATTACCAAAATCTGCGACAAAGATTAATAACTTAACTAATTGGGTTAACATTTTCCCCGCGCGTTTCATAACCTCAAACGCAGAAAACCTCAAAAATTACATAAACCAGTCTTTGGTATCAGTTAACTATATATATCTTAATGCCCCAGTAATCTGAAACAGGCAGTAAATATTCCATTATTCACAAAACAGTAACATGTCCACTATCTGCTTTGCAATTCACTTCTACCTACAGATTAAGGAACAGAACGACATTCCTAACACCACGCACACATTGCATTTGATGTATGTACGGGGCATGTTGCTATGAGGTGGGACCAAAAAACTTAGCACCACCCATGAAAGGTGATTGAACAAAGTGGAATTCACAGATGGTCAATTTACATTTCATTTTTTTCTATTACAATTAGTTTTCGTTTTGTTTATTGCCCATAACAGGGTGTGCCAATAATGACATTTTTTATCGTAAAAGATTTCACCTAGATGATGTTACCGTGGTTCCCAGATAAAAGTCCAAAATCCTAACCTAACATAATTTATTATTTATTAACAGTTCAACAGTAATTTAATAAGGAACTTTTTTTATGGGCTTTTTTTCTATGGGCTTGTTTCCGGTCACCATATTCATAGTAAAGAATCCTAGAGAAGAAATTTTCATTGAAAATTAATTTCAAGGTTAAATGAAATAGGTATAATTGTTAGCTAAAATCTCATATTTTTTAAAATTTACTTTGAGCTTCACAAAACTCAAAAATCCATTTTAGTAAAATTACTTGGCAACTAAATTACAAGTAATGTCCGATATTATAAACGTCAGTTAAATTTAGTTACCTATATAGTAAATAATATATTTGTATTTCTGTTTAATAAAAGACTCTTTATTTTATTAATTTCAATTAGGTTATTAAGTACATTATTTCACTAGAAATCAAAATGGAAAAAAAGCATGAACAGAAACATTAAAAAAATAGAAAATTTAGTTTTTATTCTCTTTACAAATATTAATAATATAGTTATTATTTATTAGATTCACAGTGACTCATATTTCACCATTAAAAAAATTCAAATGACAACTTTATTTATATCATTTATTTGTCTATAACTAGGAATTTTGTTATAGTAACTTAGTAACGCACAAAATTACTGTCTTTTTTTATTTATTTTATAAATGTCATATCAATATGTCAAAATTTCATCATTTCAAATAGGTACATTTTTGTACTTATTCAAACGGAAGTAGAAAAAATATTGTATGAAACGTGTAAGGAAACTAAATCTTTATCTAATTTTTGCTCTTACAAAACTCACCTGCGTCTCGTTTTATAATTTTTGCATACATTAAAAGATAAATAACCACTTTTGTTTCCTTACTTATTAATTATTGTTATTTTGATTAGAATTTGTTTATTTAAATTCGTAAATTTATTCTGTCTTTTATAATTGCATTAAAAATTAAAATTTTGTAAAAAGTTAAAGAATGCAATATCTGAACTTGGGGAATTAAAAATGAAAATGAAATTAGTTGAATATTAGAAGCGTGAAACAAGGTGCATGTTTTAATCGCTTAAGATTAGTGCAATGTATTTTCAAGAGACAGATCTATTTTGAAATGAAAATAAAGTACAGGAAGTATCAATAATACTTGAGGGAGAGTTAATGAAGACTTAAATAGAGTCAACATCTAAAAGAAGCAGTTTCAATGTCAAAAATGTTCATAAATATTAACTCAAGTCATTACATCATGAAATCAATAATTTCTAATGATCGATTAATCTCTAATCTACTTTCTTACAAGAAACTTTTTACATTTTTATAGAAAGCGTACCGTACATTTCATTTAGGACACATAAACTTTACTGCCTACCTAGCTCCTGTCTCAATCACGTGATAAGATTTATAATCATTGTGTATTGTTGTAAATAATACGAAAGTTAATTAATTACAAATATAGGTTGTAAAATTGGTAGGCGGATTAATCAAAGCAACAATAACTTAAGTGGCATAGTCTAGGGGGATATTTGGGTGGGTACATATCCTCTTTTGAATTTAAGAAGTTAGTAAAAGTATTCTGTATGTGAAAAAGAACTTTATCCTAATATATTTCCAAACTTGTGCAAATTCTTGAAATTCCTATATGACTATTCTTCAACGTTCCTTTTAATAGGTACTCTAAATGCATCGAATAAAATAAGTTGATTGTTATAAGCAGCGCCGGTTAAAAGGGGGATGCAAAGTATGCAATGTGTGGGGAGACTCATTCAAGAGAAGATTTTTTTAATAAATTAAAAAAACTGAGTCTAAGTCTATATTAAAAAGTCTTGTCTAGATATCAAGATTTTAGATTGTTTCAAGACTCTACATTAACCTGCGCATACGCTTAAACAAGGACAAATAATTCTTCGGCAGCGATTTTTTTTCTATTTTACAATCACGGTTTCAGATCAGAAATTCGAAAATTTAAAATGTTTAATTAATCTATTGTTTTGAAAATTGTCTAGAATTTTCTTGTCTTGATATAGAATATGCAAGTCAAGAAAGTCTAGATCTCTAGACGGCAACACTATCTATATGCTTGCTCACTAATGCTATCTCGAGAACTATAAGAGATACGAAGTTGGTTAAATTGGTTGGTTAAATTACCATATTACAAGACTATTAAAATTAGCCAAAAAATTTTTTGAAACCAGTGGTTCTCAAGATATGGGACCCAATTTTCTTATTTTGAATGGAATATCCTATATATTTTTACATATTTGGAATCTACACAAAATTACAAATCCAGTAATATGTTTCATATCTTAAGAATCACTGGTTTAAAAGAAATGTTTGGCACATTTTAATAGTCCTGTAATATGGCAAATATTTGCTAATTTAACCAACGTCGTACCTCTTATAGTTCTCTAAATAGCAATAGTAAGCAAGCTTATAGAAACCTCATGTATAACCAAAATTAGCAATGCGGAATTTAAAAAAATCTAATTTTTTCATTTATTCCAAAAATATTAATATACATGTCAAAGACAACAACCATTATACTATACTCGATGTTGAAATTAATTTGGTAAAAAGTGTTAACAAGGAAATGCAAGATGTAAAATTAAATTTTAATGATTTTTTTGAAACAGTCGAAATCACGAATTTCAGAAATTTTTCCAGAAAAACACGAATTAGAAGGAAAAGGATCATATATGATAAATTGTCACGAAAGGAAATAATTGAAAATACGATAGACGAATTAAATACAATTTTTCTAATGTAATAATTGAAACTGTTAAAGTTCAATAGATGAAAGATTGAAAAATATATTGTCAAAGAATGCAATTTTTGTAACATTATTAAAAAAAATGGTTTTAAAAAATCATATATTGGAATATTTAGTTCTATTTATATTTATCTAGAGATAATATTTTTGTTTTTGAAGTTTGCAACATAAAAAATTAATGTATTTTAATTTATTTAAGCAAGTTTTAGAATGAAAAGCACTGGTTGCATAAAATTCAGGTTTAAAAAAAATCGGATTTTTTTTAGTAAAATCAGATTTTTTTTTATTGTATTCCTATTTTAATTTCAAAAACGTGTATCACAAAACGGCATTTATTATGAAAAGAAAACTATTGTAACGAAAAAGTAAAAAATTAAAGAAACAATAAAAAAACTATAATAAAATCCGTTTATAACAATACCGATTATAGCAATAACCTGGTTATAACGTCGAAATACGCTAACGTTATTTTACTTTTATCAGTGATGTGTTCCCTTCGATGTCGTCATAACCGGATTTTGCTATAAAACACTTCAAAGAAAGTTTAATAAAAAATCACTCATTAATGCAAAAATGTTCTGCGTAATAAATTGAAAATAATATACCAGTAAAGTCATTTTATAGACGAAGTGAAACAGATTTAGTAGTTCTTGAAAATATTGCTACATGGTAACATTACACACACGCTTTTTCCCCCATTTACGTAAATCTGGAATGTTAAATAAAATTTGCAGAACAAGTGATTTAAAACAATGATTTAAAAAAAAATAATGTGATTTAAATCAATGCAATCTTGATGAATCCCGAATCATTTTTCGCACCCAGGCCTCCCAGTGAACTTCGCCAACCTTACAAGTGTCAGTAGAATAAATAGGGATTTCTTACTTGATTAAAATAACATATCCCCAATTAAAAAATTCTGACTACACCGCTGACTTTTATGAATCTTATGCACCAGATTTCATTCTGTTTGTACTGCGTACAAAGTATTATATTTTCTACACATATTAAATTACATTTACGCGACACTTATAGAGCTATACTAACGACTAAATATAATTTCAAACTTCTATCTGTACAAAAAAACCAGAACAATGATATCAGTTCATTCACTTGTGCAGTAAATTCTTTAATAATGCTAATATATTGATAAGAAACGATTGTTACTTTAAACAAAATCATAATACATACATCATAGTAGGACTGTTAGTACTTAGACGTCAAAACATTTTTTAATGTATCATAAAAAATAAATTTAATTTTTCGAACCACTCGGAAACAACAATTTTAATATATAGTTACCAATTGTTGGAAATATATTCTCAAATATAATTTTGGTTGAGATCTTTTAATTTTGACTATGTATTGTAATTTGTCTATTAATATCATTCTTATTCAAGTGTTAGTGATTATGTATTAAACTTACAATTTTTTTCCCTAAACATTAGTAAAACAATATCCAAAATGAGATGTACTAAAATTTATTCATGGCAAACGAAATCTGTTTCCTTGGTATTTGCCAATCATTCGTTTCGTTATGCAATATGTCAAACTCCTGTCATTTGTGGTAGTATTTTTGTGTAAGAAATATCTGCTGTAAGGTACCATCATTTATCAATAATTATAGTAATAGTAATAAATGAATGTACTAAATCATATCTGTGCATTTGTACTAACCATAAATTTACTTACCGTTTTGTTAGACGTAGCAACGAATAAAAGCAATGTACTACCTTGGAAATTCAAATCCATAAACTTTTTCTAAAAAAACCTTTTCCTTTTTTCCTAAAAGCTATTTTCCTTTTCTTTTTTCCGGTTACCTTTTATTTATCATAAGCTCTGTGGTCTGGAAAAAATGACTGGTTGTAGTTCTGAAGACCTTAGTTCCAATTCCGCCGAATCAAATTCGTTACCCATATAAAAATAGCCCTTGTGATGCAATTTCCATGTCAGCAAGACGTTAGTATACCCGAGAGATAACGAGTGGTAAATGCTCTACGTCTACGGTATATCATTACCGATATTTGCGATATCTGGCACACCCAGCCTTGGGTAACAAGCCGTGAGTGATATATTTATATATTTATTTCCTATTTACACATGCCATTTAAGTTTAAAACAAGTTGTATTATTAATTGCATATTCTTGCGAGTACAAAATCTATTAGAAATTTGCATTTTTAAATATAAAACAATAAATCTATCATATATGATGTCCTTTAAACAATAAACTATCCATATCTAATGCCGGCAAAGTTCAGCAGAAACTTTTAAAGGAAAAGGTTAAATATAGATGGATAAGTCTTCCCTCCGAGAAAGCTTTGGAGTTTTTTGTTTGTTGGTGTTGGTAGTCGTGTATTAATTATTGGACGTTATGCACACACACGAATCGAGATGTATGCAGATACATACGAGGGTACATGAGCACGTATATGTCATGTTTGCTCACATTTGAGTTGAGTCCTTTCTCTTCGTGGGTATATCGGGAGGTAGATTTCACTACGCAACATCATATGGGAATATATCATCATTCATGATGATCAAATGGTGTTATTTTCTAGTACAGGGCATTTTATTTTGCTACATATGTATCATTTATCTACTAATTTATTTTTCCTCTTTTACTAATAATCTTTGTGTGCTATATATATTTTACCTATTTTATTGTGAAAATTAAAACATCCAGTTATACATTCATAATGGTTATTATTGCAAAGCGTTAAACATGTAAAAACAAATAGATGAATATATGTCATTTCAACTGTTTTTTTCTCGATAAATGTAAGCAATTATTTTACTAAAGTATACATGTTTATTCAAATCAAAGAAGAGAACTATAGTAAATTTGTAAAGAATCGATAACATTTGTTTATTATTCTTCCGTAACGACGAAACAAATCACAATTACATTTTCAGAAGTTTATTTTCTACGCTACTATATTGTAAATATTTCTTCAATAACAGTAATTATTAAACATGTAAGTGTTGTATAATTTATTTTCATTGACGACGCAATTTCTCTATGAAAATAAATAAGATGGATTTTATATAAATTAATTTTATTAGTAACGTAGCCACAAGCATATGTACTTAGAAAACAGTAATATTATTAATAATGAAAGATGATAAATCAGATTTAACATCCTAGATTTACGAAAGTTTGGAGGGAAATAGCATGTGGGTAATGTTACCATGTGGCAATACTTAGACCAACAAAATTTGTTTAATTTCGTCGGTAAAACGACTTTACATTATTATTTTTAATTTATAAAGCAAAAAAAAATTGCATTACTGTGTGCTTTTTTGTTAAATTTAATTTAAAATGTGTTACAGTAACAAAAAAAATTCGTCGCTATAGCAGGAAGTGGTGACAATTTCGACGTTATAACTAGTGCTGTCTATTTTCGGAAAAAATGAATTCGAAATTTCTTTGGAAAATTTATTTGAAATTCAAAAATTACTAGTATTTATTTTAGTCATTTATAATTTTGTGTTAGGAAGGTATTTCCCAAAAAAAAAAACAATTTCTCTCTCCGGCTTCTATATTTATATAGAAACAAGAAAAGGCAAATAAAATCGAAAACAAAATTATTTCATCAATTTGAAATTCGAACTTCGAAATTCAAAAAGCTGTAAAATAATTTTTTCGAATTTCGAATTTAATAAAATTCGAAAATTTGACTTTTATCAACAGCACTAGATATGACCAGTTTATACATTTTTATAAACGAATTTTAACCAAGGTGTTCTTATTATTTCTTTAAATTCTTAATATTTTCTTCCTAATTTTCCAAAAGGCAGCAGTATTCGCCATTTAATACTCGAGAAATCATAGCGACATTCGAAACCGTTACGAGATAATAATATTCAAGATGAGGAATATATGAGACGAGATAAAATATTATTCACTTAAAATGACAGTTTTTAAGGTATTAATATATTATTTTCGAAGTACATTGGCAAACAAAATAAAACATTATACCTACCTCTCTTATCAGAACAAAGTCAAACAATTCTTGTTCTTAAAATTTATGTAGGTAATTATTGAAAATTATGAAATTTTATAATTATAAACATGCATGTACGTACATTCTTTTATCGACAGTCTTGATGTATATTAGAAATTATAGGTTACAATTTTTAGTAAATTTTTGTCCATAAAATAAAATAAAATAAAAGAGCTCGTGCTCATAATAGCGTAGTTGAATGATTCAAAATATGGTTTATGAATTTATTTTAAATAATTTATTACAAGAAAATACTGTTAGATATATTTAATTTGTTTTTCAAAATGTGTATTCTACATGTACCTATATTTAATTTTTATCTACCCCATCTTTAACATTAACTTGATGAATGCATGAAATTTCCTAACTCTGAAATTTCTTGACCAACAGATTTAAGATTATAGATTTTTTTATTAAAGTTCTTAATTAAATGTAGATAATACATTATTTTACTATCCCATTCCTAAATGACTTTAGCCCCCTTGTAAAAAATTGTCACGGAATCGCCCTGACATTTGTTAATGAAGTATGTTCCATTTCAAAGTTCCCGGTAAGACAATTGAGCGTTTTGAGGTTATATACCCCGTGGTGTTTCCCCAATGCACGTAACCTGTATTTTCTCCACAATTACAAGTGTCTAGGAGTTTGTGTGCAGGATTTACGATCTGACAAAAAGGTTAACTGCATGGACACCAACCGACATATGCGGTACAGCGCTTGATTTATCGTTGGAAAGTAGTAGTAGGCAACTGTCAAGGGAGGAAAAATCCGCGATTGTTTGTTGTGCCGAGAAAAGCCCACTTGATTGACTCGCACATGTGGGAGAGTCATATTACTTTGCTTCTTTTTGCCTGCTGCTAATTTGTTATACATGAAAGCTGGATATGTTCATATCGTCCCACATTTATGATTACTACATTTCATATTATATCCATATCCACAATATGGACATAAATAATTAATTCGACCCTAATTAAAGTTTTAATTTCTATGGATTTAATACAAATAACACTATTAAACACAGAAAACAAAAGAGCAATATTGTAAATATCCAACCAATGACGAAACGACAATTAAGGAATAAAATAATTTTTGAAATTGACAAAATGAGAAATATTTTACTAAATAATTTATATACAAAAGTATCTCTTCTTTTTCTAATACTGGCTCACAATATTTAAATGTACCTTATTCTTGCAGAGTTGTACCAACAAGGATTGAATTTTGTGCGTTTAAGGCAAACCTAAAATTGAAGTAAAATTTTTGTTATACCAGCCATTAGTAACTTTATTTATTTATCCGCAAACCTGACTACCATTGATCATTTGTATCTAACACTAGCTGCGTCACACAAAAAGTTAATGCCTACTTACTCGTATTTGGAGAAATTTTTAATTCTAATTTTTACGGATGTTTTTCAATTTTTATGATCGTGGACAGCCTGAAGAATCGTTCCCATGTACTGTTTTAATTTTAAGATTTAGTTTTAATTTTATGTTTCAGTCGCAAGAAAAGTATCATATAGCTTTTTCACAAATCAAGTTTAGTTTTAGTTTTATGTTTTCCGTGTTTATTATGTTAAGCAGCTATTCAGAAATCAGTATTTAGTTTTGGTTTTAACACAGAACACTACAAACTACCTAATCATTCCCTGCACATGTTATAGTTTTAATTGTAGTTTTATTTTTTAGTTTCAAGAGTATGCAAACTCCATACTTTTTAAAAGTAAAAATTAAAACTGTTAGTTTTCTCAAAATGTCAACTTTACGTCATCGAAAATATAAATAAAATTGTGGTATATAATAAATAAATGTTAATATTACCCAAAATAGAATTTCAAATGGATTGAGCTGTTTTGTACGTAGAAGCAGTAAAAAGAAAAATTTGTGTTCTTGTGCATCAGCAGTAATTTTATTATAAAAACGAACAATATAAAAAGAAAAATAGATCAGAAAGATGAATTCACCCTATAAACCAACATTGTGTACAAAGGGTATATATTATAACCTAATCAAGATACAAAATATAATAATAACGAAAAATTAAAACATAGCAAGAAATAGTACATGTGTCCTGCAATTAAAACGTAATATTAAAACATAAAATTTAAATATTTCAAATTAAAACTGTTGCTGGAAATAAGTCTTTATCGTTTTTTATGCTGTTTGTCAATGTTATTATTTCTGTGATCGATGACATAGGTTTTGAAAAAAGTGATTTCAGATTTTTCCAGCTTTCTAGCACAGCTCTGCTCCACAATATCCAATTATCTCAGACTTTGATTTACTCCTGAACTCTCTCCTTCCCTATATGTGTAGCTGTAGCGTTGTTGGTCCAGTGATCTTGCAAGCTGGACAATTATTCCAACACAAGTTGACACTGTGGTGTAAAGTTAACACGCCGAGCTAGAGTTTCACTGCTGAATGAGATTGCTTTCCTACGCACGGCACAATGTACGTACCAGTCATTATTACATATATGGTGTGTGCTGTAGATTGTAAATATTATCTAGTGATAGTTCTACAGATAGCCATCTAAGACCTCAGATATAATATCATAATATTGATAGTATAAATTCAGTTCACTTTAAAGCCCCTCAAATGCAAGTAAAATAAGGAAGGCAGAGTACAATAATTAGATCATAGATACATAGTCAGTTATCCTTCTATTCTCATGTGTCACATGTGTGGGATGTATAATGTCTTTTAAGTTTACATGTGCACTAACACTAATTTTGCCTACTGTTTCTTGTCCTTATCTTGTCTCCATGTTCTCGAATTGGAATATTATTTTTCGTCAATATCATCTGCATTATGTCATTCAAGTAAGTTTGACGTACCGTTCTGCCATCATTCATTCATAACATATATCCCCACCAAGTAATGTTGCCATCTAAACAATACTTGACTAAGTTTAAGTCTAGATTGAAAAGTCTTGTCTAGATATCAAGATTCTAGATTGTTTCAAGACTCTACATCAACCTGCGTATACGCTTTAAACAAGGATAGATAATTATTCGGCAGCTTTCATTTTTCTATTTTACAATCACTGTTTCAGCTGAGATGGAAGAAGCACCGTATAAATATAGCATATTTCAGAAATTTTTAATATATCTAGAGACTTGAAAATTGTCTAGAATTTTCTTGTCTTGATCTATAATAAGAAAGTCTTGTCTTGTCTTGAAATTTTAGCTTTTGTCAATCTTATTTTGATAATCTAGACAATATAAGACAGGAGTCTAGAAAGTCTAGATCTAGACGGCAACACTACCACCAAGCTAGTTGTCTCTTTTCTAAGAAGTCTAGTACTGGTTTGCATTGAAGTTCTTCTCTTCTGGATTCATTCCTTACTCAGTCTATCATTGTTATACCTTTAAAAGAGTATAATTTATTTATACTATAACCATTTCGCAACATTATAGTCAGTAGTTGGTCGAAATTATTAAGTTTGAAACCAAATCAGCGATATTTGTAATAGACCGAATCAAAGTAGTAATTATGATATGTTTATTTGAGAATGGCAATGTACAATTTAAAAGTTTCCTGGCTCGGGGTGTGTACGTCGACAAGCGCGTATCAGTAACACCCGTGGTGCCATTATTTATTTTTTTCGGGAATTTACAATAACTTGATTATATAAATCCAAAAATAATAATTCATAATAATTTAGTTGGCGTAAAAAAATGTAACTTAAATTTTGTTGATTTTGTTTTTGGGTTTATATTATTTACGGTCGAATTCATCATTCTTTAATTGATCCACTGAACAACTTTGATCCATAAATAAATTCAATTCACCATTAAAAAAATCATTGATCAACTGATCCGTCGTATTCCATTATTCAAGTTTTCAGTTTTCAAAAAAATACTGGTTAACGGTTAACCCTTATAGAGAACGTTATAATAATAACGGTTTTAGTTCGAAAATCGGTTTTTGAAAATTGGAAACCGGTTTAAACCGGTTAATATATCGGTTAAAAAAATAATTAAAATTAATTAAAATAAATTAATTATAAAAATTTGATTAAAAAAAATTACAAAATAATTAATTAAAAAAATTCGAAAAAAATACCATCTGAGAAAAATATAACAATTAAAAAAAACCAATTTAATTAATGAATATTCACAAAAATTCCCATAATATCTTTAGAAAAACGCAGATCACTTTTCAATTTTAAACTTGCCTGTGTTGACAAAGGCCATATTTATTTGGGACTTTTTAAGTAACCTTAACGGCCAAAGAGACTACCTACATTTATGACTCTCCAATAAAATGGAAATTGTAAAAACTGTCATGACTCATGTTCAAATACAAGTAGAAAACACAGATATAGAAAAATAATAAAATTTTTCTCGTTAAATGAAAAATAAAGGTTAATGTTCGCTAAAACCGGTTTATTTTTTTTTGGTTAACGGTTACCGGTATTTTCGGCCTAAAAAATATCGGTTAAAATTACGGTTAAAGTTCGCAATTTTCGTTAAAAATATCGGTTACCGGTTTTTATTAACCGGTTTTTTTAACCGGTTACATGCCCTGCTTTTAATATTAATCTAAAATATTTTAATTTTCACAAATGTGTATGAATCGATGTAATTTTCGTTCTTCTTCACTATTTTTTTTTCAGGTACGAAAAATGTAATTATTATACGTCATATGTCAACAAAAAATGTCAGAAAGTTTAACTCATACTCGTAAAATTATATGAACTGTCAAGAACAAACAAAACTGTGAATCAAGTTGGTGAATTAGAACAAATGTTGATCTTCGGATCAGCTTGATTCGTGTATCAGTTGATTATTAATCAATGGACTAATGTGATTTCGACTGATAGTCAATAAAAATGGCAAAAGAAATGTTGAATGCAATTCTTTAACTCTCTACCACATTATGTTTCATATTAACGTCTTAATAAAATAAAAACGAATGCAATATACTATGTATCAGTAGCAATAACAAACATATAACAAGCAAATATCTGAATGGTCGCAGAAAAATAAGTTTTAATCTTCAAATCGTTCAAAACGGTGCCTTATTAGTACATAGGGAAGGAGATATTTATCATAATTTCTATCATTTCATTCATCAATTTCTTGCTGCTTTATGATCTGTTTGATGAAATTTTTAATAGTACAGAGTAGTGTATTGTTGGATAGTGCAGCACAGTCCACTCTAGTTTCCAAAAAGAAAAAATGAAAGTAAAACAATGAACTGTCTGCAGTGGAGCACATGTAACAGCTGTCATAACCGGAACATATTTCAGACATAAATTATTGAAATAACTTGCAATTTTATTAGATTCTATAAAATATTTGAAGTGAACCATTTTTTACGACAATGATGTATGGTATTTCTAATAACACAAATAAATATTATCAACTATGTATTTTGATTCATATATTTTATAATATAATATAACCATCATCTTTTACCTATTAACACCAAATTAAAGGTTATCGTTTATCATTTATATCTGGCAAAATTAAAAATCTTTTAAAACTGACAGTTCAGTTGCTGCTATTTTAATTTGCACTGGTTTACTGGCTATATCTTTCCAAAAGGTAGTTCAGGTCAGGAAAGTTTTTTCACATGGAAGACACTGCACAAATTGCTTTTTTGTCTTCGAGCAGTTCATTTCCAAAATGCACACCATATAACAAACTTAGTTCATATCAAGGAATAGATAGTTATTTGATTCTAAGGTAATTAAAGCTGCTGTAGGTTAAACGGTCGTAAGTAATTGAAATCTGAACTACAAATTAAAATAAGAAATAGTGGGATGCGATGACCCAGTCCCATCTGTCCAGTAAAAGGCGAAAAATCTAATTTCTCCGGAATTCGATACGTGTGAAACAGTGATGAATTCGAGTGATTAATAACTAGAAAGGACGTCTTCCTCACACATGCCGCGGTGCACTTGAAAGTTATGACTGAGCACTGAATTGTTTATGAATGCGCGTTTGACATGAAATTTCCAATCTCCTTTATTTATAGTTTCAAAATGTCATGACATATAATTGCTACTCCTTGTGCAAAATATTTACAATTGTTTATTCACTTATTTAGCCCTTCCTTTACCATAACTTAATAATTGATCAAAATTGTTTCTAATATTAGTCTTTATCATAAAGTAATATTTCTTTCAATATGCTATGTAACTTTCCGCTAATACACCATCACGAATTTGCAACTATAATTTTCTTATGACTTAGGTAATTACTATTTTAAATTAAGTAATAATCCATTTATATAGTCATCTTGCTACTGTCTTAAAAAGTAATTTCAAGAAGCAATTTTAAGAAATTGGCAATAGTTGTAAAACTACATATTTGGCATAGAAAATACTTTGATAGAAACTTAAATGTAATGTAGAATATGTTAGAGTATCTACAGATCGCAATAGATAACGTAGATATTTCTTACAAAAATGTTGAAATGTATTGTCTATGCATAAAACAAACAAAATATAATTAATAGAATTTCTTCACAAATATTCTAGTAAAAATTCTTACCATTTATTTCCTACCTAAATTTGCCTCTGTTGTGTACTCTCCACAGCACCTAAAGTGCTCAAAAGAAGAACAATACCCAATATTCGGTTATAAGAAAAAAGTGAAGTACAATCCTGTTTTGTCAGGTTAAATTAGTAAATTATTATCATTACATTTCAAACAATAGATATATATGTTTATTTATTACTTAGGTATCTATCTTAATTGTAAAATATTTACCTATAGTTACATATATTCTTTGGTGTTAAATTATTTAATTTTTTGTGAAACTGAAATAATTAAATTAACACAAAAAGTTTCGATAAGCAGGGAGAGCATCTCAATATAAATAAATTCCGTTTTACAACGAGGACTACTTATCAAGTTTTCATATTCTATAAAAATATACTGTCCATGTAAATTAATATAGACAGACATCAAATAAATTTTTGCAAGATATTGATATTACCCTCCCTAATCAATTCTATGACCTTGGAGCATTATGGACTTTTAAATTTGTTGGATGATTTACGCTCGAAATTTAAATTTTTGTTTGAATGATAAGATAATTTTTAGAATGTAAAAAATACTAAAATTATAAATTTATTTATATATATAGTGGAGCATTTCACGAATTGAAACCGATTTTTTTTACTTAATTCTTATAAGCAATATCCTACACCTTTAATTAATATAAATCAATTTTTCAATATTTATATAAAAAGTATTTTCTAAACAAAATGTGTAATTATAAAAACATTCGCATTGTTTTTAAATTTACAAACTTAGAATTCTCCAAATTATGATCTGTATAATGTATAAATATATTGTTGTCTAATTCGAAATTTTGTTGAAAGAACGTCTCACAAGTTTAATATTTATGTTTTGAAATATTTTGCTATCACCACAGAATATTCTCTCCTATTCCATGAACTTGGGATAGATACATTAAATAATTACGAATTTCCTTTATCAAAACAAAAATTTATTAAATTAACGTTTCTAACAGTTCAAACATTAGATATTTATAAGCAATTCTTTTTTCAATATGTATCATGACTAAGAACAGTATTCTATTAAATGATTATTTTATTTGATATTTTTATTAGGCGTACACTATTTGGGATTGTTGCCAAACCACTTGTAAATTTGAACATGGCGTGATTAAATCTGCAATTTTATTGATCTATATTTATTTATACATGTATTGTCCCCTATTAAAAAAATATTTGTATTTTCTGCTATATAAATAACGTGCATTATTTTAATATCAAGGGTTAAAATATGTTAAAGGCAATGACAAAAATACGCGTTCCATAATCAGCGAGTCAATAATTTAGCCGACATTGAATAGTTTGCAAGACGGTAATACCTCGAGTAATATTTTACATATTATGCACAACTATGTCCTCGTGATTGACATGAGTATGTATAGTTGGCACGGACGAACAGAATTGTTTTTTTTTTTTGTTTTTTACTTCTCAAACTTTTATATTTACTCGCATCCTTGAAGCTAAGCACTGAGGTTGCTTTCAAATTATATGATACTTGATATGATATAGTACAGTAGCTTATATGGTCAGGACAAACAAATAGGAAGGATGTTATTATAATAGTTCTTACAAAAGTATAGTGAACTGATGTCTGGTACGAAAGGGTTTAACCGTAAACCATTAATACAATATTGTGCTAAATATTAATAAACAATCAAGCATTTTATTTTAATTTTTGATTTTATTTTCTTTCTACCTACTTTTAAAGAAATATTTTAATTAGGTACTGTCGAAATCTGGACATCGATCGTGCTATTACGAATGCCAAATGAATATTATTTTGTAATATTTTTTATTAAGAGAAGATACTTTTTTTTATTATATACATATTTACACTTATTCTACGTTTACTTTTTTATTGTTCTTAAACCGATGTGCCCGTAAACCTAAAACTTTTCATACGGCGTCTATAAGTTTTATAATTTGATTTTATTATGTAAAAGCATTCTCCAATATATACATACATATTTATTTAACGCACTATTAGAAACAATCTGTAAGTATTCCACACCCTCCGATATGTCGCAAGCGAATTGCGAGTTAAGCCAACTTACAATTTTCGAGGGTTGTTGATAAAAGATTAAATATAATGATCAGAATTAGGAATGACGAAACCTGCAAATTTTGGTACCCGGGTACCCGACATGAATACCCGGGTAGTACCGAATACTCGATAATTACCCGTTACCCGATAATTACCCGATACCCGATAATAACCTGATACCCGATAATTACCTGATACCCTTAAAATATCCATTATTCTTCCACATTCATCTTTTTAATATAAATTTTTGTTATTTGCACATAAATTTATTAAATGAAAATATTATTTTCTGGTATGGAAATTAAAAAAAACATTGTTATTTAATATAACATACGAGTATATCAGCAGTATAAAATTATAAAATTAAAACTTAATAAGGAAGTATATATGATTTAATTATTTAGGAATATCTCATATTTCTCGTAAATATCAGCATGGATGATGTATCTGCACTCAGTCTTGATCTTCGTGTGGTTATAATGTTTCCGGCAACTGAAAACTGTCTTTAACTGGCAATAACAGATTTTAGGTAGATTTCGGGTAACGGGTAATAAACGGGTAACGGGTACATTTCGGGTAATCGGGTACTATTTTTGATACCCGGGTACATTATTATCGGGTAGGTTCCGGGTACCCGGGTACCCATCGTCATTCCTAATCAGAATATTCCAAATTATACATTGAATTCAACAAAGCAAAAAAATCCAATTGCATAAGTATGCAATGTAATAATTTGTGAAAAGAATATGTCAACCGCCGGGATTTAAACTCTAGACCTATATTTTACTGGGATGTCGCTCTACCATCTGAGCTATGGCTCACGATGACTGTTGTTGTCTCGGCAGTTGACATTTACTCTCATAGTGTAACTATTAAATAAATCCTACTTTTTAGGAACTTTTCTAGTCTTGTTAGAGGTGAGGTAGTATACCACTGCATTTAAACGTCTGGTGGCACGTTATATATTTAGCATTATTATTTCAATTAATATTAATATATATATTTATAATTATGACTATTTAACTCATAAATTTATAAACCAATCCAAATTCAAGATTTTAACTAGTTACTAAGATTTATTTCGACAAAACATCATCACAAAGAAAATTTCGCGTCATTTAAACCAATAAGATGCTTTATTTTATAAGTGCGTGAGTTTTGTTAAGTGAAAATTTTGACGTTTTAAGAATTTTAAGAGATTGTTTATATATCTGTCAAAGTTGATATTTGTTCAGTTATTTTTATTTTGGAAGTAATCATCCGAATATCATTGGTGGTTAAATTTTATCCTGACAAATTTTCCACCAGCTCTCGTAATAATTTAAAAAAAAATCAGCGAAAATTAAGCACTTATTATATTATATAATAATATATTTTTTTAATTGGTATATCCCTTCACTACACATAAAATTTTACCAAATACATCTTTACTATACAACCTTACAGGCACCTCTTATTAAGAAAGGTAAACCATACCAATTATTGAATCAAAAAAATTTGATATATTTCCGATCATAAAAATAAAAAATCATAGCTACAATTCAAGGTAGTTCTAGACTTTTCAATTTACTGGTTATCAGTTATTATTTATTCTCCTCTTTTTACTAATAATCGTTTCGCGCTAGTTCTATTAACTCAAGTAACTCTGTCTGTTTTCGGGCTTGGTTTCAATTAAACTGGTCACGTCACATGTTTGGGTCTGAACAAGAATTTCAAATTGTCTTTATAAATATATTACCCAAAAACAAAATACATATAACAGTTATTTCGTCTTCAAAATCGAGAAGAGGCCCTATACTAATATTATATAGTTCATTAGACATGAAAGTGGTCTATAACTTATTACTTTTCCTTGACGATAAAACTGAATAAATTTAGGAAAGTCAGTAAGGAAGATATTGTAGTAATTTACTTTATCAATAACATAGCAACAAGCAAGTAATTAGACCAAAAATAGTAACTTAAATAATTATTTGATTCTTAAATATACCATATTTTATATTGAAGCTTAATTCGCTGCTAGCATGAAAAAATACGAGTATATGTTTGACTGAACATATTTTCGTACATTCTGTGAGTGCGTAACACGTACGTATTTGCATCGGGCAATTATTTTATTCATTAGCTCAGTTTCTCCACAAATATTATTTACTTTGACTTTTTTATCACCTTTTTTTTTTAAAAATAATGTAGCAACTAGATCCCCTTTCTTTATTACGCGAAAATGACAACCGTAAACACAACAGTAGGTATGTGCTCATTTATTTTTCGTATTTATTACATACAGAGATTTTCTAATAGAAAAAATATTTCAATATAGGAAGAAAAATAAAGAATGTTTTTGATTAACTTCGTAACACTGTGCTAATGAGTACACACCTGTGAATTATGTTTTCAACAACTTCATAATTTTGCCACCGTGTGGCTACGAGTTAATTTTCTTTGCCAGTAATATATGTTGCTGTAGTAGATACGGTGTATCTGTTAGGTTACTTGTACTTGAATGAAGCTGGTCTGTAGAGTAGAAGAGAAACTTGTGATATACGTCTGTGAATCGTCGATTTGCAGTTAACACCAAAAGTGGACAAGTTAATGTTTCGTTTATACTTACCGTATAGTAGATTCACTGTTACTCTTACACTGTACAGTACATATAGAGAAAAGTACTATCAATCAATTGTTGGAAAGAAATTCCAATCTTTGTTGGTATTTCGTTAAACCCAATCCATTTCAAGTTCACGTTCAGATCTTTGAATTTTAAATTTCAAATATGGTTTTTGAAAGAAAAAATTTAGTTTTAATAGAAAATAATGATATAAAAATGAAATGTCTAATATTCACAAAAAATTAAAAAGAGTGAGCGGCTTACTGATAAGTCGCTACTTTTGTTCCTCTACTATTCTGCTACTATTTACGCAATTAAAAGTAGTTATACTAGTCCAGAAACCCCTTCTATAAGAGAAAAATTGCAATCATACAGATTTTGATTTTGTTAGGTATCTAATAACAAACGTTTTGGCAAAAATGTATCGCTTATAATTGGCTTTAAATTAAATTTATCAAGTTTCCAATGTGAAATAGTTGGGGATCATTTTTTTATTTTATTTTCTGAAAGAACACAATTTAATAAGCGTAATGAAAACGCGACTGAAAAATATGTAGTGGTAAGCGAGATATTAATTTTTAAAGTGAAAATTTTGGCCTCTGTAGCTGTAGTCATCTGTCTTCGCCAGTGATGAACAAACTGTTAGTTGTACAGGGTATTGATTATTTTCATATTCGTATAGCGCAATACTATGTTTATATATTATATGTATGTATATGAATGCAAAATTATTATTAGGTATAAATAAGATTTATTTTTCGTTACAAAAGAAGAACATGTAGCAACATTTCTCTGCAAGTTCAAAAATAAATTCCCATTCGGATAAGATCATAATTGATGCAACAACACGTCTGCAATACGAAATTTATTAAATATGAAATGTAACATTTTCGTTCAAAATCAGACAGCCATGGAAATAAAACTTGTATTACATACAAAAATGTACATCAAATATAACTACTTTTTAATATATTTACGAACTAAATATCCATTTTAAAACTAATTCTAGACAATTACAGAAATTAATAATTAATATCAAATTATATTAACTATAACGATTAGTCATTAACTGACATATCTTTTTTCTTTCATTTCCATGACTGATTTTTTTTTTTAAATATTACATTTTTTATTCAATATATCTAGTACTGCAGACGAGCTGATGCAACAATTATGATCACATCTGATGTAGAATTTAATTTTGAATAACTTTGTACTATTGTAGTTTTACTCTAAATCTATCAAGAGAGAGGGTATGCGCAATTTTTTTAAATTCTATATTGAAGTTTTATGTTCCGCGTTTGTTTGCACACACTGTATATAAAAATTAAAAAAAAACAAGGAAAACTTTATTGGTATAACAACCAAATTCAAATCTCGATGAATATTATATTATTATTCACCAAATTTTAATTTTTTATATTTTTCAAGCCCAGCCGAATCATTTTTTTATCATCTATTATTTTCCACATAAAAGTGGTTTTTGTGGTGCACCCTCCTCCCCAGCTAGAGCACCCGAAAATTACGTCTGTTATACACCT
This sequence comes from Stenolophus ochropezus, assembly GCA_035578165.1. Taxonomy (NCBI): domain Eukaryota; kingdom Metazoa; phylum Arthropoda; class Insecta; order Coleoptera; family Carabidae; genus Stenolophus; species Stenolophus ochropezus. Next base: position 39,065,752 of record JAQOWZ010000001.1, on the reverse strand, counting down.
CGATATAAATATATTACCGATATTTGCAAAACAACAGATCTGACATAAAGACACCCAGAAATGGATAATAAACCTTGTGTGATATAATTTATTTTATTTTTTATTTTTGTAAATGTGGCTTCAAATTCCCTGCGTCATGTCGATTCATCTTTCAAGTGCATAGCTTTTACGTGTTAAAATCTTTGCCAAATATTTTAAGCGTTGGTGGAAAAATTGCAACGTATACAAATACAATTTTATTTACCCAACAAGTGTTAAAGACCTACTACTAAAACTAAACAATGTTTAAAATCATAGAATATAGTATCATAAAGAGGAAGTTACAAAATACGATAGTACAACACTGTTTTGATAGGGATTCTTAGCTATTTTTAGAATGGACACAAATATTATCGTTCGAAACATGTTTACTGAAATGAAATTATTCAGAACATACAATTTCTGACGTATTGTGTAGTAAAAATATTGTAAATAAATAAAAAAAACTATTAAAATTGTTTTATTACTGATATTTTGTAAAATTTATGTTTGTTTTTAAGTTTGAAATCAAATTATAACAATTTGTTTAAACCATAAATTACGAATTATTATTATTTCAGTGAAAGTTTATTTATTGAGTAAATTATAGGGTGACCTAGAAATAATCGGTAAATAATTTTTAAAGCCGGTCCTATGGCACTCGGACATGAGGCATGAGGCACACCGTAAAAGGCTTTAACTGATCTCATTTAACGTAGGGCTACGGAAAAATAGCATTCCAGAGGCAGCCTTACATGAGAAGATTTGTTCAATTATATAGGCCAAGGTGTAAACTTAATTGGATGAAAAATATTTCAGGCTTATTGACATTTATAATAAATCAATAATATATATTAATCTCTTACAAAATATTCGCAAAAAAAATTAAAATCACAAGAAAAAACTGTACCTTTCATAAAATGAAATATGAAGTTTTAACGTAGATATGTAGTTTTGGCAAAAATTTCAAATTAAAAAAAAAATTGTAATTACAAAACTGAAATATATACAGGGTGGCCCAATGAAAATTATCAGCGCAATTTTTGACCACTTAACATCAATTTCTACCACCAACTTCCATACAATAATAGAGATTTTGCTCAAAATATCGTCGTATGTTCTGCAACATTTGTGGAGTAATCTGACAACACTCAGTTACGATACGATGCCGCAAATCTTCTAAAGATTCGGGTAGCATGGCATAAACTTTAGACTTCAAATACTTGTTTATTACAAACAACTTGTCAAAAGAATTGTTTATTTAGTTTCTGTAATTTGTTTAAGCCTACTTGATTGCAATTTTGAACACCTGATAAAATTTGTTTTAAACGATATTTCTTTGATCACTGATTCTTCTTCCTATAGATAAATTTAGTGTTACGGAATGTGCAAATATTGATTTTGGTGTATGATTTTTGTAAGTTAACGCGCGTTATGGGTCCAAAAAATTTTATAATATTTTTCTTATTGTATTGTGGCAATGTTTCTCATTTAATTAAATAATTACTGTATATTTTTGATTGTGATATTTATTAATGACAACTTAATACTTATTTATAAATTTTCTGCATTATTTATATTTTATTATTATTATTTTAATCTCTTGTATTTTGGTCATAAAAAGAAAATGGATCTAGGTATATTTATTTAACATTCTCGACTCAAAATAATCTCTCGAAACCACTGGCATTCTTTTCTTGCACAATGTACAAAGATAATATTATTATTGTGTTATTAGCTCATTTAATACAATTTGGAATAACACTTTATGAGTTTACCAACTCATATTGTTCAGTATGTTTAATAATGTACGTGTGTTTATTTTTGTTTTTAATTATGAAGGCACTGCTGTAGACAAACCTAGAGTCCTTTTACGAAAAAAATAAATTGTTCGTAGTACAAGTCCTCGAAGTAGAAATGATTATACTCCATCCCCAGTATGTAGTTCAAGACTAGCGATTTGAATAAACATCGTTCTCTCATATTCAAATAACTTAGAACCTTTTCTATAAATCTTCACCCAATTACAGCGCCGTGTATCATACGAGCACATACTTCATGCTAGCCATATATGTCATGTGCAACTCCTCAAGATCGCTACGAACATGAAGAGCAAATAAGACTGGAAGATTTTTACACCTCCAGTTTGTGTCAAGAACACCACACGAAGAAGAATTTTTTGGACAAACTTTCTTATCAATTTATTTACATTGCGTTAAAAACAAAAAGGAAAACCGGATGAACTCAAAAAGAACAGATGATGAATTCCAAATTCTTATTGTTACAAAATTAATTTATTAAAATTACCATTCTTCTCAGTGGGGGTTTGAGGTAGGGAGGAGGGGGGACTACGGGGCAATCCCCCCCATAGACAGGACGGGTTTTTGAATTTCGAAGATAATAATAAATAAATGTGGAGCGGAGAAGCACCTATATAAGATGAGACCCAGACGTTAAAGAGATTTATTTGATTTGGAGCAGAATAATTGTGAAGAACAAAAACTATTTGCAAATGTGGAAACACAAATGCCTCACTTATAATGAATCTGATACTCCCGTTAGGTAAATTAAGTTCTGAAACAATTTGGTACTGATATTTATTTATTAGTAAATAAATTATTAATATTAATTATGCTACCTGCAAGTATGACTACCGCTGAACGTAGCGTTTCTATATTATGAAAATTATAACTCCTTAAAGGCGTTGGGTCCGAAGAAAGTTTTCATCCGATTAGAATCGTTGAAAAAAAATGATTCCAAGTTAATTATTCTTTTGTATGTATAATTTTGATTTTTAATATTTTTTTTATAATTTAATGATTTTAAGTTAATTAATAACTTTTGTGGTTAACATTATTATATATTTTATTATTTATAGTTATCTAGAAAATAACGGTAATTCGCCCTTCCCTAAAAAGTTTCTGAATCCACCACTGATTCTTCTTCCTATAGAACAACCATTCTCTATGGAACAGGGTTTGAAGTACATAATTTACAGAATTTTGAGGTGTTAGTATTTGGAAGGAATTTTTATAGTAGATTTCAAATCATTCAGACATAGCAGTATTTATTTTTGGTTAAAAATTGGGATTTGAACTCAGATTTTACTGTATTCTTCATTTGATGTTAAAACAATTCAAAATTTAAGAATAGACGATAGTGTTATTAAGTTTAAATAAAAAAATTCTATGCAGTGACCAGAATAGAACAGACCGCCACTATCGAATATGAATATGTACGCTATACGATAAAATGTCTCCTTTTTATAAAGATTATTACTTGAATATTCCATAGCAAATATTATTTTTCGATATATTTATCTATTACGAAATATTTTCAAGAAAAAAAAACTAAAAATAATAACAGTAAACAACCACTTCCGTTTGACCGGTTTTTCTTAAAATTTGATCAACTCATGCCAATATTGTCAGAAGTTTAAATATAAAATTTTACACAAATTGTTAAGTCGAATTTGTTCAATGCCTATTTACCTGCTATTATGTGTAATCACGTCCAATTTTGGTGCATTTGATAAATAGATAGAAATGTATAAAAATTCTAACTTCAGAAGAATTGGAGATATTGTATAATATCCGGTATGTTTCATAAATTAAGCATATCTCTAATACTATTGGCACACACGAACACAAACGGATGAAGAGCCAAACGGCGTATTCCTTCCACAGAATTCGAAGTAGACTTCACAATTCAACTAGACGGTGTTAGTGCGGTAACTGCAGATTACATGTGCCCAGTTAAAGTTTACCGAAATCACAGACTAACGTCATTTTAAGTTTCGAAAGTCCGGATGTGTAAACTGCACGCTTTAAAATAGTTAAAACATATTGTAGTATTGTAGATTTAATCCACGTAGTCGGTAAACAAATTTAGTAACTTCAAATCAGCTATGCATTAAAGATTAAAGGCACGGAGAAATTAAAAATGCAGGTTTTATAAAAATGCTTTTAAATTGTAACCAATTCTTCCTGAATTTCAATTTTATATTGTAATTGTAAGAGTATCCATCATTAATTTTAATACATTTTCTACATAAACTTTACAAAATATTATAGAGGTTATAGAATCAATAAAAATATTGAACAGTTTTGAAGTTATTATTAAAAGAAAAACAAGTTATTAGAAAGCGCGTGGAAAATTCCGAAAAGTTCAAATAAATTTTATTGAAATTAATGTATTTTCTTTAAATATTTCCCGTCAACTCAGTGCATGCATATTACGAAGTCTATGCGATCAATAAATCAATGTATGAATAATTGAAAGAAATTTCCACTTGTTCTTAACCTTGCCAGGTCGGAAGTGTCGGATTAATAATTCATTGGGGCAAGTCCGGCCCTGAACCAACTTGATCCATATTTGGGATTTAATCGTAGCGCCAGCAAGGGCGACAAAGTGAAATCGGATACAAATATATTTGTGGCTCCGTACAATTAGGTTACATACGTTCTGTTCCGAATTATTCGGATTCTGTAGAAGAAATGTTGGGACTGAAATGCCCTGTTAACATGTCTTGTTTTGCCAAATATTCTTTATATTATATTGCCATTCATTAAAATGGTGCCAAGTTCTACTTATTCAAATTATAGGTTATTGCGTTACTCAGTAATAACAGCAGATAGTAAACATGTATTTTAAAAAGTAAAAACTAGAATATAATTTCAAGCCACATATAGTTTTTTCTTCAACCGTCTTAAAAAGCTTTGCTTTTAAAATTGTTTTTACAAGCTGCCATATAATAGGGGAGGGTATTGTAATCGTTTTAATTGTAATATTTAGAAATTTTAAGTTTTTTTGGGAATATTTCGTAACAGATAATAAACTTTATTTAAAATAAAATAATTTAGTATCATTTTTATCGTACACACTACAGAGTACATATTCGGTACTGACTGTTGGCTATTATTATATAACAGACGATGATATTATTATTTCTATGAAGTTAGTTACTTGATAACAAATAAGTATATGTTCTAATTGTTATTTGATCTTTAAAACTGTTTGGCAATGACTACCTGTATCTATTACATGTAGAAGGTCGTAAATAATTAAATTTATGTATCACGCATTGCAAATATACCCACATGTCTGCTGAATTGAAATTTGAATAATTTATTTGTTATACTTCATCTTCAAATTTTTTCACCTATATTTGGACATAAAGACAGTATTATTTATACTATTATAAATATGGACATCGTCTCTATAGGGTCCGTCCACCATGTTCCCTAAAGGCGTATACGTATCCCTGTACTTCTCTCTGGGAGTTCTGACTCTTCTCTTCTCTATGTTAAACCGGTAGTGCATATCTCATTTCTTATAGTCCATGGCTAACGTCTCCGTGGTTTACGTTTAGGTTGTCCGACACGGGTCAAGCCGTGGTATTCACTTTGGTGGACACCGCCTCCGCAGAGCTCCAACACCGAGCAGAGGTCCCCCAAGCTAGAGTGACTTCCATCCAAGGAAATGTCACCCAGGTGAAAACACAAGTCGTGGAAGTCGTAGACAAAGAAGAGGAGAACTCTACAGGTATGAAGATGATACTTACACCCGGGATACACGACGAAAGTTAATGATCATTAACAGTTAATACTTAATTTAGTAGCCACTTCATAACGTGGAAAGTGCCGACGAAGTTTAAAAACCGATGATCGGAAGAGTTCGGTTGTCATCGCAACTCGAATGACAGTTGGAGTTGTTGATGTTGAAGTTAATGTTGATATCTAGTTAAATTATTCTTATTTGGATTGCCGATTGTCAATGAAGTATAGTGGCATGGATAATACTCTAAATTTAGAAACTACTTCGGTTTCTTTAATGACTCTCTATCTTTTTTTTTGTCAAGGGTACATTGCATTTGCGCATGTGCAAGAAATTTCAAGTAATGTCCGTGTGTCTGCATATATTTTTGTAATGAACATTAACTTCAATTGAAAATTTACTTAATGATCATTATTTATACCGTGTATCCCCGGCATTAACATGTGATTTTTGCTAAGTCTTTATATTTTAGAAATAGAATCGTCAAGTTCTCAAGATTACATAGTACGAGCAGAGCCAAAAGTCATAGATAAGGATAAAGATAAAGAAGAACCTATATTGTCACCCCCACCAACTAACCAATCACAGAAAGCAGAACCACCCCCTCCACAAGAAGCAGAACCCCCCACTCCAGATACCCCTGAAAAAGAAGTCCCCGAAGACATACCGTCATTTAGTGAATGGACACAAAAACAACTGCAAGAAGCAGAGAAGAAAAAAGAAAAAGTAAATACAAGTGCGCAGAACAATCAACCAAACAAAAACACATCAAGTTTAAAGTTAAGATCAAAAAATTACGCTTCCCCTGATTGCGGAGCCAAAATCGTAGCAGCTAATCCCGAAGCAATAAGTGCGGGCAGTGTCCTATCGCCTTCTAGAGACGAATATAAACTTAATACATGTACTAGTCGAATATGGTTTGTTGTAGAACTTTGTGAAGCCATTCAAGCCAAGAAAATAGACTTGGCAAACTTTGAGCTTTTCTCGTCTAGTCCAAAAGACTTTGTAGTGTCGGTGAGCGACAGATTTCCAAGTAGAGATTGGTCAAGTGTAGGACAGTTTCAAGCAAAAGATGAAAGGGATATCCAAAGTTTTAACCTACACCCTCATCTCTTCGGAAAGTTCATGAAAGTAGAAATGCTTTCCCACTGGGGCTCAGAACACTTCTGTCCCATTTCTTTATTTCGCGTATATGGCACTTCAGAATTCGAAGTGCTCGAAACAGAAGATCTTCAAGAAACATTGTCAGAAGATGATGATGAAGATGAAACGTTAGATTCATACAAAGGAGAACCAGCTAATAATTTGTTTGGATCAGCCAGGGATGCTGTTATGAGTATAGTCAAAAAAGCAGCAGAAGTTTTAGTGAAAAGTAACGACAACAGCAACCAAACTTCAAGAAATCAAGCGGTTCAATACTCTCCTTTAATAAACACTTGTTCTACTCCAAGTCATATAGTGGTATGTGACAATTGTAGTGATGTACTTTTCGGAAATGTGTATGAATTGTTGAGTTGTAAAAGTAACTATCTACATCAATTACTAAGTGTTCCCATAGTCAGCAAGTCATTATACAATACAGACCTTTGTGTGGGGTACGGTTTGAATTTCTTTTCAAAAACCACAGACAAACAAACAGACAGTCACTGCACATACGTCTCTAACTTCTTGGCCCCAAAGTATATTGCGGCTTTGTGCAACGTGTTAGCAGTTTTAGAAAATAAGGTAGTTTTAAATATAAGTAGTCAATATACTAACACATCAACAATAGACAATGAAACCATCACATCACCTTTTGAAGTAACGTCAAAAATAGTTGAAGATGTGGTTATAAGTGCTTGCGTTTCCAACGAAATTAGTGAAATTAAAACATGTGCTAGTGTCAAAACAGATTCAGAAGACACCAAACCAACAGTCATCATTGAAAAAAGTTTTGTTGAAGAACCAGAGTTACAAATAAAACCAACAAAAACCTTAACTTCCAAAGATCCTAAACTCGATGCAAGTCTTCTGCAAATCCCTGAAGAAACTCCAATTCTACCCACGGGTCAAGACCTGTCGCTGGACCCCAGCGAAACAACACAAATCACAATGGAAACCTTAACAAACAAGAATGTAACAGAAGAAGAAACAACACAGGAAGTGACTTTAGGAACAGCTCTTCCGGAAGATAATTCAGCAGAGGCGTTCGAACTGGGGCATGATCAGTTAGATAAATTGTTGTCTGAGTTGAATTTAGACCCAGAAGAAGGCAAGAATCCAAGCACACCACCACCAAACGTCCCTCAACAACAGCAGAAAGAATCTGTATTTTTAAGACTCTCCAATAGAATTAAGGTAAGATGATTTAGTCCAAGTTGAAACAAGAAATAATTATCTGTTTCTTAGGCTCTAGAAAGAAATATGTCCCTATCGGGCCAATATCTAGAAGAATTATCTCGAAGATACAAGAAGCAAGTGGAAGAGATGCAACGCGCTTTCGAGAAGAAACTGTCTCTTCTTACTGAAGATAATAAACGAAGGGACGAAGAATTCCTCGTTCTGCAACAACAAATATCTCGTCTAACATCTTCAATCGAATCACTTCTCACAGAACGAGACAGTCTATGGAGAACTGCTTCTCTTTTAGGCCAATTTTTGTTGATAGAAATAATTATAACTTGTATTCTTGTCTACTTTTGTTGGAGATCGCCAGAGAATGGCAAAGATTTGAAGAACAAAGGAAAGAAGATTCTTCAGGTAAAAAGAAGAAAAAGTATTGATACTGTAGGGCATGAAAGTCCGGTTGTCAAAAGGAGGAGAAGACCTAGTGAAGAGGCTTTGAAGATATCAGGTAAGTAGCTATTTTTTGGTTTACTTTTAAATTGTAATCTGTTTTTGTTTTGATAGGAACTTATAAAGATTTGTTGATTACTGACGAAGATGCTGCTGCTCTTTCCAAAGCAGAAAAGCGTAGAAGAAGAAAGAAGAATGCTCTTCTTCGTTCACAATCAGTTGTAGCATGTCAACACAAACTATCTATCCCTTCTGAAGAACCAACCCGAAGAGCTAGCTCTTCTGAAATGCGTGGCAACCTTCAAGATCTTCTCAACGGTGATTTAACACCTCCAGCTAGAATTGAAGAAATCCCATTCGTTCTTGAAGAGAGCGAACACAGCAGCGTAGAACCAGTAGACTACTTCATGGAGAAAGAAAATACTCAGAAGGTAAAGAACGGATCTTTGAAGACCGCCATTTTAAAATCCCACAGTCCTTTGTTTATGAAGACAGCGCTGTCTAGCAGAACAAAAAGGAACTCTACGACGAAAAGACTGAGTTTGTTTAAGACTGAAAAACAAAGAGCCAGTCCTGATTCTTCTATTAAGTCAACGGAAAATCATAGTTTCAGTGTTTCAGATAGTCAAGAAGATCAAACGAGTTTGAATAGTGACAGTTCGAAAAAAAAACTGGGAGGGTTCAAACGAATGTTTAAAAAAGTGTTTTAAAAACATTAATTTAATGTTTATCATCACGCAAATTTTAGTTTATATTTTTTGAACCTCGTAAAACATAAGTTCCTAAAATTTATTTTGGCTACTTCACAAATTATTGTATTTCTAGTCCAATTTGTTCTACGGGGTTTACTAATAAATAATACTTTTCAATTTTGTTTTTTTTTTTTACTTAGCAGCATATATTCAGCTTCGGCTTAACACGTAACCGGCTTTCATTGTTGAAAACGTTGCCAAAAGATAGACAGCTAAAAATTTTCAAAGTGCGTTATTTTTGTAAGTCATGATTGTTAATTATTTAAGAATGTATGTGCCTAAATAGTGTGATGTGTTGACTTTGAAAATTTTTAGTGTTGTTGTACGTAATGATATTGTTGAGGAATCTAATGTTCATTCCTTGTGCTGAAAGCACCTTGTGATATTTAATAAAATGAGTGTTGACTTTTCAATTTCTTCTTTTTATACCTAACATCATCATTGACTGGTAATGGCAAGTATCTAGAATAGTCTGTATGTATATAAAATTAAAAATTATACCATATATATATTTTTTAATTAGTTTTATTTAATAAATAGTACGCACTAAGAGCTCGACCTGTGATGTACCAGTCGGTCATAAATGTTTTACTATCAGCTTGATTGTTAATAGCTTAAGTTAATAGACATTACTATCTTTTACGAAAATATTTGTGACCAAATAAGCTCATAAAATTTTAATACTTATATATTGTCACTGTATAAAAATTTCATGTGTTATTTATCAACCACTTATTTGAAAATTTCATACTTTTTTTTCGTAAAAATTAGGAGTTCAATATTTGTTTTATTTATCGGGGAGTAAGAATTTAATATTTAAATATTTCTTTTCATTCTCAAACTATTTTTAGTACCAGATAAACCTTGATAATTAGAAATTCAAATTTTTGAAACGTAAAATCTTGTTTACATACATTGAAACTTCAAATATATCTATTTTGAGACGAAAATTTTTATTTTCAAAAATAACATTTATTGATAGATTTCAATACATCATTGATTTAAAATTTTCGGACAATATTTAATTATCTGTTTCCATTTCCGATACATTTGCATTTTTCTTAAAAAAATGTGTTTTTTGAGTATAGATATTCTAAAAATAGCCAGATACAGTCTATTTCCCGCAATTTAAAATCGTCGTATACGCATATCGTCAAAGATACATCTCATTAACATACATGTTACAGAGGGATATATATGCTATCTGCGTCCAATCAACGACGAAAATGTAATAGAAACAGTAGTGTTAACAGCGATAATGGATATTTTCAAATATTTAAAAAAATGATTTTTTTTGACAAAAAAGTTCCTGAGTTTTTATTTTTCTCATTTTACACAGAATCATTCCATAGACCGCATATGTCGAGAAAATATTTTTTATATACATTTTATTTCCCGCAGTTAATCTTCACGTCATCAATTATAACCATACGATTCAAATCGTACGAGGTGACAGGGGATTGATGACAACATCGTGTCAGGTGAAATTGTGTGATTTTAGAAGTAAATAAATGTCAAAACTGACTGTACTACTATACAAATATAATATAGGATAAATCATACAAAAAGAGTTGTAGATTAAACTAACGAAACTACCAACATACAATGAAGCACAAATTATTTATCAGCGCAGAATCACCTTAATAAATGTGTGTTTATTGGTGTAAAAGTACAGGCTATCAGTTGAGCGCACAGTTTATTTGCTTATCGTCTCCACACAGTAAATAGCAATATGACCCACCCCCGTTTTTGTTGAATATAATTTTCAAATTAAAAAAAACCTCTTTGGTACCTTTTCTGAAACTTCGTCAAAAAGTTTTTTACTTACATTGCAAAATTAGCTTGTTCTGCAATTAGTTTAAATTTTTTAAGTATGTACATGCACAATTATGTATGTATCATTTTTATTTAAATATGACTATTCAAAGAGTGCTATGGAAGAAAACCAGTAAATCAAATGCAGAAATAATAAAAGTACACTTGAAAAGTTTGACAGCAATAATATTAACAATTGTTTTACTGATTTAGTGCTGGTTTATTTTTTGTTTCTTCCATAGTACTCTTTTTTCTATTTATATTTTTCAATCAAAACGGTACATGTCAAATTTGCTTACAATTTTCTGCTTTATAATGTGTTATAAAATTTAATCACTCTAGAAATAATTTAAAAATTAAAATATACATTGATATGACATATTTATAATGAAATATTTAATTTAAAATTTATCTTTGGTTTTTTAAAGATTTTTTACTTATCGGTATGATCTTCACACCATTCTACATTTTCAAAAATATTATGAATATTGATTGTAATTGATTTGGATGTAACTTCCGTAATAATAATAATGCAGATCATCTTTAAAATGCTCCAAATGTCCACTGTAAATACACGAAGTACATGAATTTTTTATTACCTACATGTAATATTGAATTGAAAAAGTAGATTTTTCTGATACTTATACAATTGTTAAACCACAAAAGACAGTACATAATAATTCAAGTGTTTATTGTACGTGTATTTAAAATTTACTAATTATTAATAATATTGTTTATATTATAAAAAAATATATATTCATAAATTTATATAAAAATAGGGCAAAATCACACATTCAGAAAATATACATACCGATACCTATAATAATAATAATACATTTGAAAATATGTCTTATAAGATAAAGATATTACATTGTATAAATAGAAATCAGTACATAATTTTAAAATGGTAATTATCATTTACATCATAGCTTCCTCAATATAACAGTCCGTATCACTGTTTGATTTGGTGGTATTATTAATGGATTTACAATATTGTTTATATATTTTATCAATTTTTTTTAGCTTCTGAATTTATGACTTTTATCAGTGAGTATAAAGCTATATTAATAATTAATAAATAATAATAATTACTTCGTACTCACTGCTTTTATCAAGTTGTCACTGTTTGTTGGTGAGGTGCTAAATCTTCATATGTCGTTCTTTAATTATGTCATTTCAGTAGGATTGAAAATACAATAATAAGGCAACAAACGAAGCAAAATATGACCGGTATTTCTTTCAGACCGTTTTTCCCGAAGAGGAAGGGGGTAGGGTTATTCCAGTGGCGTAGGCAAGGGGGGGTTTACGGGTCCGGACCCCCTCCTTGACGAATTTAAAATAAAATATTCATATATATCCATTTATTTACATTTTCTTAATAAATAAATAGATGTACATACCTATGTATTTAGTTACATAACTAATTTTGAACCCCCCCCCCCTTCCAAAATTCCTGGCTACGCCACTGGGTTATTCTACCCTTTATATCTTATAATTAAGAAATCAACCAAAAAATACGTATTTTCGGAGGGGGTTTAATACTACCGACCCATCCTCTATCTAAAAGAAACACAGTATTGCCGTAATCACATCGCAAAAATATTTTTTGAGTACACTGTACTTTTGTGTAGTTTCCTTCAAAATATAAATCGTTGTTATGTAAATAGTCCATTATTACTATTTTGGTTTGCTGTTCTTACACGTTGTAACTCTTTTAAGTTGTCTAGAATGACAATTTGCGTTATCCATAACCCATAACTATTATAACATATATTGTCGTGATAGACGACGTTACCATATTTAATATTCTTAACTCTTGGCTGATAAAAACAGTTTTCAACACCACCATTTTCAGATCCGGCATGTAATATTATAATCCCAGCATGTAATATTAGTGGTATTCCATTTGCCAGTCGGATCAGATCAGATCAGTTGGTTTAGTTCAGATAGATTCGATGTATCAGTTCACTTATTCAGTGTAAATGGAATGCTATTTGGATCACTTTAGCTCGTGTTTTTCGTTTATGTTTAAATGTTCATTCCACAATGTTTGGACATATGTAATATTTAATATTAGGGTTATCATTTTAATTCTAATTATTATAATTATGTTGTATAAATTAAATTATAGCTGATTTTGCTTTGTTTATTATCTCCAGTGGTAATTCTAACTCATAAGTTGTGTTAGGTTTAGGATCATAAATTTGTATTTCTCCATTTCTTTTCAAATATTTAAAAACAAAGCAAAATAACAATCTGAACTAAACCAACTGATCTACCTCGGCGAGTGGATTACTTGGGATCAGTTCGTTCAATAGTGGGGGTAAAGTGATCCAGTCAAATGGAATGAAAAGGAAGTGATCCGGATTCAAAAGTGTAAGTTGGATCAGTTCAAAGTGGTAAATGGAATACGCCTATTGAATCACGAGAAAACAAAATCCTATTATAATCCGTGATCTCCGTGTGCCCGGTAGATTGAATTGTACTGTTGGACCGTCGACTGGCGTCCAACCAGATCTTATGAGCCTTGTCGTGGATATCAAACCTATATAATTTCATTTGAATTGTAAATATATAAAGCACGTTGTTCATCACGATAATGTTTAAAAGTTACGAAATATTCGTGTCTCTAATCATTCCATTATCGCTTTAAGCTCGCCTGCTTTTTGAAACGAAACCCTATAGACTTCAAACTATTATTTATGGGTGTAATTTAATTTCACTACTATCATATCACTTATCAGCCTTTGGTATTACCGTTTGGTTACAATAATTTGGCCACAGTATAGAAAATATCCCCTGCAATTTTGTTCCATGCTATTTCATCCCTTACAAAGTCTCGTTATATATTCGCAAACACAAAAAAATCTAATCTCTTAATTTATTTTTATTTGAGTGTATATGTATATTCAGTATGTTTAATATTACGTTAGTATGAATTTCTTGAAAAATTCCTGGTAAAAAAGTGTCTGTAGAATGTGCAAAGTAGAAGGGTATGACTTGAATCAAGAAAGTTATAAGTGAAAAAGGAAATTGGCTAAAATCAGTTTTTTGCTCTAGTGACCTATGCATTTTTTCGGGAAAACAAAACCGTCATTGAAATGGCCAACTAATGCGGCAACTTTGCCCAAATTTAACCGACTTCGTATCTGTTAGGGTTCTCGAGGTCCCAACGGTTAGCCTCTGAAAACAGCCATTCTATATTGAAATAATTATAGCATAATTTAGTTACATTATACTAATACTATCATTGCTATACTATTTATAAAATATTATAATATTTAAGTACCTAAAGACGTAGTACTACAGATCTTCCAAATGTCTGCACTAATATCAATCTTTTTCTAAAATTTTGGATCAATTTTTGATCCAAGCTTCAAATAATCAATTAATCTGGTTTAAATTCTTATTGTGAAACCAGTCTTTATCCAAAAACCGGTTTGGCGAATTTTCAAACCAGTTAACTTTTAAAAGACTGGATTTTCTCTCATTTTTTCAGTTAGAAAATCAGTTTTGAAATCTGACAACTTTTCTTTATGTATGTATAGTTCAAATAAATATATTTGTTACAAAATATTTCCTTCGCGTTTATTTAAAATATAAATGATTAACTTTCATTTCTGTTGGCTGTTTACTCATCATTGGCATTGGTGTCATTTGACATTTAAGGTTATAGTTATTACCTATAAATTGTTCTTCACAAACAATACAATAACTGGTATTATTATTTGTTGAGAATTATTATTGTTTGAGAAAAATAAAAATATTTTTTAAATTTGTTATTACTTTTTCATATAAATGATTAGTTCACATTATTATTAACAGAGGTCTCTACAATTTTTGATTAAAATACCTGTATATCAATATTTACATTTTCTCCTAAACAAATAATAATTATACAACAAAATATTAAGGCATTATTTAATAATATATTGTGAAAATATTAGTAATAATAAAAAGTAATAAATAAATTTCTTAAATCATTTATATGTCTTTTTAATTATTAAGTGTAACTTATATTTTATATTTATTTAACATTATATTTAGTTATTACTAAAAACCTATTTCATTAGCTTTCAGTTTCCATTGATATTAAAAATGCAATGTCTTATTGTAATCATGTTGAAATCCTTAGTTTTGGATTTAAATATTAAAAAAAAATAAACGATTAAATATAATTATATTGTATTCCTGTATATTTTAACATATGTGTAAAAACAAGAAACACAAGTAGTGATAATAATTTTTCATTAAAAATTTTATCTGACAATAGATATTTCCAATAATGAATACAATAATATATTTAATATACTGAAAGATAATGAATTCAAAACTGTAGTTGATAATCTAAGCTGAATAATCAATAAAATATCAAATGAATTTATATTTTTAAGACGGGGACTCCCAGACATTTGAATGATATATATAGTGTTTACAACCTGTATAAAAATTTTTAACAAAGATAATTGGTACAACGAGTAGCTTGTAATAAGATAATTAATACATATATTATTACAATTTATTTTCGTTTAAATAAATTTAAATATACTATAATATTGTTAGTAAATATTCTTAATAAATAATTAAATGGGAGAGAACAATTTATAAAGAAATTTATCTACATTAAAAACAAAGGTTTTAAACAATTTAATATATAAAATAGATAATTAACATTTTAAAAAGTGAGCGACTGACAAAAGATTTTTGATTTTGTTACCAAAGCACACTTGACCGAAATTGAATAAAAACAATAATCCTCTAATATCGTAATCAGGGCATGTAACCGAAAAAAGAGGTCGCGTGCAGCACGTGACTCAAAGTAGGCAACCCGCCTGCCTGGTGGACCAACAAACCAATTCACTCGCTTCGTTTCCATTATACAACATGTTGGTTTTTTGTCTTATAGAGTTTTGGAGAGATTTTTCAAAGATATTATTTCATTTTTCAAATCTGTCACATTTGTAGAAGTTTCATGATCAGTTTCAGTGTGAGATAATTTTTCGTTAGTGCAAAATCTTGAACTAGTGCTAGCAATTTTAGTAATAGCCTATTACTCTTCCACGGAAGAACTTACAGCTTGTTTCTGTAATTGTATAAATTTGTTATTTTCATGTATGGAATAAAATCATTGACCAAAATAAATATATTTTATCTAAAAGGAAGAACATTTTCTAATTATTAGTAACTTTAGTAATGAGTGAATGATATATGATAAATGCATTATGAGTTGTAAGTAAAAGTTATTTACATGACATACTACTACCATTCTAAACAAGTCAGTGATATGTACGTTTATAAGTAAATAATAATTACGACATATTTTTGTTATTAAAACTTTCAAACCTTAACATGTCGATCTGTTAATCTGTTATAACGTTGTAAACTTTTATTTGCATTATAACATGCTTTTGCATAGCCCATATGTAATGATGGTATGCAATCGGGATTGTTATTATTTTCCAAATTAGCGGGTTTCCCTTGAATTTTGCAATAATTTTTGAGCATATTTGGTTACGATAACATTTATCACAACACAAGTATCTATTTAAAATTAATAAAAACTCATAAAAATATGCGTTTTATATAAATCATATTTAAATAATATTTTTTCTAAATTAGTTTAAACAAAAATATATATCTATAATAATTTGTTTCGAACCACCGGGCAAACTTTCTACCTATATTTGTCATAATTCCGTTAGGTATTTTATGAGAATACCAAATACTAATTTACTATTGTTTGTATTCAAAGAATTAAGGTATTAGGGAAAACAAAATACCTTTAATAAAATGTGTCGAACATATACTGTCGTATATTATTTTATTTTCTGTTAAAGTCTTGTCTCTTAACCGCAATTATCCACTTTTTCCGTCTTTCTACCGTCAAAGGCATAATCCTACCTCTATTATCTTTTTCTGAGTGAAACCTATAAAAAGATATTCCATCCCCAATTCCACTTTTTTTTGAACATCCCACAACACAGAATTGAGGCATTTTTGGCTATTTCTGCGTGGTGTACAATGGCATGTTGGTCCACCAGGCAGACATCTTTAAATGGCCGTGACGTCACGTGCACGCGACCCATAGAGAACGTTATAATAATAACGGTTTTAGTTCGAAAACCGGTTTTTGAAAGTTGGAAACCGGTTTAAACCGGTTAATATATCGGTTAAAAATTAATTAAAAAAAAATAATTATAAATATTTAATTAAAAAAATATTAAATAAAACAAATTAAATTTACTATCTAAAAAATATAACAAATAAAAAAATGCAATTTAATTAATGAGTAATAAGTAATAATGAAAAATTCCCGTAATACCTTCAAAGAAACGCAGGTCACTTTTCAATTGTAAACTTGCCTAATGCGGACAAAGAGACTACCTCTAAGTACTAAAAGTACTACCCACTTTTATGGCTCTCCAATAAAATGGAAATTTTAAAAACTGTCGTTAATCATATTCAAATACAAATGATAACACAGAAATAAAAAATGAAACATTTTTCGTGCTAAAAATAAAGGTTAATGTTCGCTAAAACCGGTTTTTTTTTTGTTAATGGTTACCGGTTTTTTTCAGCCTTGTAAATATCGGTTAAAATTACGGTTAAAGTTCGCAATTTTCGTTAAAAATATCGGTTACCGGTTTTTATTAACCGGTTTTTTTATCGGTTACATGCCCTGTATTTTATATGGTTGAAAAGAGAAAAAATACACAGAACCGTACCACGGTATATTATTTTTATACTGTGACCGTACTGGCTGACCGTCAATGCTATATATCACAGTATAATTTCAAGAATTTTGATATCAGTCCAAACGTAAGCGAAGCAAACACATGACAAAACAAACTCTTTGTGTACTTCACCATTTTATAAATACATATACCTATATCTCAAATCTAGAAATATATAAACAATTTTCTAATCAGATTATTGTTGCTATAAATTGTTCACGTCTGTAGTGTTGAAAGTATAATTTTCAGACACGATGGGGAGGGTAAAAGATAATAAACCACACCCTAACATGGAACAAATTTTAAATTATATTGGGAGGAGATATATTTCTGTGGACGCTGGGAAAAAACGAAGTGCTAATCAAGACTTGAATAACATTGTAAGTATTTTTTAATTTATTGTTTCGTAATACAGTGGCTAGGTTAGGATGACCGACTGTGATTCTCACGATCCAAATTTAAATCTCGTCGGATCAAGATCTTTACTATTTCCTTGTGGTGCACTCTAAACCGGGTGGGGAAGTTTGGTGTACGCCTTCTACGACATAAATACATCATTACTAATATACACCATAGTTTAAACCATAATTTATGACCAGAAGTGAAATTTATAAATTCACAATGAATGATTTTGTTCTATTTTTTCTTCAAATTCTTTGTCTGTTTTATTAGGACGAGCGAAGCTAGCAGCTTAGCGTAGTTTTTTTTTTAATTTTAATAAATTCTTACTACCATTGAGAAGCTAATTTAACCTCTGGTCCTAAATTAAAGTTTTACCGCACTGTAAAGCAGATCCACCAAACCCAATAATGGGCCATATCGTAATAGACATTATGTATTTACATTTTTTAACATTTTATAATTAAAATAAATATATTTTTAGTTGTTGCATGTGACAAATGCAATTAAAAATGTAAGTCCACTCTTCCGAAGTTTGTTCAAGATATTTTTATATGCTGGAAGTTCATACGACGGATTGAAAATCGGAAAACCAGATGAATTCGATATAGACTTTCAATTATTTTTACCAGGATCATTGGATGTACAAGTCTTTAATAGTGACAAACATGGGTTTGTCCATATTTGGCTCAAAAATTGGGAAATACTTAAAAAGAATAAATTAAAATATGCCAAATACAGGTAACAGTTATTTCTTTACCAAGTGCAGGGCATTATGAAGATGTTTAAACCCGAGGGTATCGAGTAATGTATGGTGGAACATGCAGTATTTTTATATTATATTTTTTAATAACTCAATTAATATATATAAAAAAAATACAAAGTAATCTATGAGTCTGATTGTCTCTTTTCTATACTTTGTTCTATTTTTAATATCTGTTTGTTCTCAGTAGTATCATAGTAACTCATAATTACCCACATGCTAATTATACCATATAATGTACCTCGTACTCACATCATAAAAATTCATAAGATACTTAAATGTTATGTTATTTTAAAGGGAACTAGAAGAATTTATTGATGAAAAACATTATTTATCCCATGTAAAAATAAAAGAATGGATGCAAAGCATTGTTACAAAAGCAATTAATAATCTCAATTTGATTGGAATATTTGAACCAATGCAAGTAAGTAAACCTTTAAATATTTTTCTACTTTCATTTAATAAGACTCAATTGAGTTTAATTTCATTATATATATATATATATATTTTTGCAAGTATGAATATAACAATTATTACATTTATTAGATACGCAATCACTCATATTTCACAATTCAAATAACTCAGATAACAATATGTTTATATGTATCACCTTTCGATCTTTCTGTATATAAACAACAATTTTGTTATAGTAGCATAGTACGTGACGAATAATATTAAGAATTCCTTGGTATTATCTTTCTTATTTATTTTATAAATATCATCAAAATATCAAACATTCATAATTTCAAATATATTTTTATACTTATTCTAACAGAAAAATATGCATTCTTTTCTTATTATAGAAATATAAACTTTCGAATGAAACACAAAAAAAAATGGGTGGTTAACTTTTTGATCTTATAACTCGCCTGCGTTTTGTTTTGTAATAACTACCTCTGTTTCTTTACTTTTTACATAAGTAGCTATTATCTAGGACTATTAAAGTTATTTAAGTATTAGGGGCAGGAAGTTTTCCTTAGTGGTTCAAGATGAGACTTCGTCTCGATATCAATTAATCTGAAACCGGTAAAACTTACTGCCTGTATTTCTCATTTTTGTACGATCAACACTATCACAAAATTAAAATTTAGACCTATATTAAAAATATTTTTAACAAAATATATTTAAATAAAAATGATAAATACATAATTTAGCATTTTTCCCAAAAAAAAATTTATGTAAGGGTAAAAAATACTGAATCGAATAAGCAAATAAAAAAAGTAGGTTCCCATTTAAAATAAGAAAATTGCACCCTGTATTTTGAGAACCATTGGTCAAAAAAAAATTGTTTCCCTCATTAAAGTAGTCTTATAAAATAGAAATTGTTTGCTAATTTAACCAACCTTGTAGCTCTTATAGTTCCCGAGATAGCAATAGTATACCATTTAAAATAAACACCCTGCATATTCTGACGTTTCTAATAAAATCCAATAAAAAACCTAGGATTCTGGAATAATTTTTTCTTCGAACTTTTTTGTTATGTCATGAAAAGTCCCAACGCCAAAAACCCTTGATCTTTTTCTTTATATATAAACAAGTAAATATATAAAAAATACTTAATTCCAAAAAAAAAAAAATATAAAACTAGTTATATAATTGTTTTTTTGCTTTAGGTGAATTATAAAACCAGCGGGCCAGCCGTCACTTTGGTTATTACAAATACAAAAAATGAGATGACTGTAGATTTAGTGCCAGTGTTTAGAATTGAGAATTCGAAATGGCCAGAACCACCCGTCAAACCAAACATTTACAATGAAGTACATTTTAATTGCGTATTGCCTTGAAATAGTGAAATATTTATAAATTTTTAACAGATTGGTTACCTGGTCGTCCCCAAAGCTCCCAAAGCTCTGGACCAACCTTTAGATCAAAATTTGGAACGATATTGGAGACTATCCTTCCCGCAACAAGAAATGGTGCAAATGAATAATCATAATTTCTTGAAACCAACCCTTCGGTGCTTAAAGGTAATTAGAGTAAATATTTTATTTGTATATGTAATTCTAAAATAATAATGTTAATTATTAATTTATAGCTAGTACTTCTTTTTGTTATCACTACGTTTTTGTTTCTAGAAATTACGTGATACAAGAAGTCACAACATCCCAAGCTATTTCATTAAAACTATATTTCTTTGGGAAATAGACAAGCATCCGAAAAATTTTTGGAAACAATCTGCTACTACTGTCTTAATTGAAGTAAATATTATTACTAATAAATCTCACAAAATATTAATATCCTTTTATTTAGATGTTGAAGAAATATAAAGATTATTTACAAAATCGTCAAATTCCATATTTCTGGGATGGTAAATTCAATTTAATTGAAACCATGACAACAGAAAATGTTGATAACATTTTTAATTATTTGGAAAGAATGATTAATGATATAGATAATTTGAGATACACGCATCCCATTATAATAGCCAAGTATCTATGTAAGAATTTTTGTTTTTTATTTTATAAATTTATTAATATATTCTTTATTTGCAGTACCAGAAAAGGATTACCTTAAAGTATGCAAAGAACTTAATGTAACTGTTATTTAAAACATTTGTAACATTTTATGTAACTGTTATTTAAAACATTTGTAACATTTTATCTTAGCAAATAAACAATATTTACTCATTTAATTGTTTATAGTTATTTTAATGAAACATAAATACTATAAATATGGACAAATCGTCTGTATTCGGCAATAGCCGAATGCGCGAAACAAAGTAAACAAGTCCTTGCGACTTTTTACTGTTTCTGTTTTGTATATTTTCACGCGTTTTGATTATTTTTCGTGTATTTATATACATTGTATGGTTTTTAAAGGTTTTTACTGTTAAAAAAAAACAGTTAATTTTTCAAACTAAATTATTTTGTATTTTATTGCATTACAGTTTGTAATTAATATTTGAAAATTTTATTTCTCCAACAATCATGCGATCGTCGGTAAATTTATAATAGCACGTCGCCCGATCATATGAAGCACACTCCGGTGGGAATTCACAAGTGAAGCAGCTTCGGCGAATCGCTCTGCTGTATCAGTGTAAACAACACAAACTAGGACAGTTTCCATGACAACAGCACTTCTAGTCAGTAGCAGTAGGGAATCAAGTGAAACAGCTTTTCTTTCTGCTTCAACTGTATTTATTCCGAGCTTAGGTTTGCAATGTTTCCGTCGAATGATCCAGTACCTATGTGTATTATTAGGAACACCTTTTTTAAGGTGATATAATGACGAGAATATTTTTTTTTAATTACGAAAAACTTACGCCTATCTTAAATGTAAACAAAATTGCAAAAGTAAAAGACAACGTGTCTTTTTGCAATTTTAAAAAATCATAGTATTTGCAGTTCGACTGGCTGTGCGGCAGTTATTATTTAAATAAACTTTTTGACTGCCCTATTGCCGTATATTATTATTATAATCATACTTATGTTACTGTTAATTATTAAATCTTATGTTACTCTTATTATTTAAATTATTTGCTTTAGGCAGAGTGGGTGTCTATAGAATACACCTACTTACTCGATACAGCACATGGTTACTGTGAATCAACGCAGTAGGATGTTCACTAAGGAGTAGAGAAAAAAAAGGAAAACAGGTAAAAATTTATAATAATGCCTTGTGTTGTGTTGTACCGTCATTGGTACGTTGCACGTTTCACAGTTAGATTCCTGAAGTCCTTCAAAAATGTGCCTGTGTGTCAAGTTTGTGTCACCAATCCGCAACCGTGACACGATGACTTGCTCACGGCGACCTACACAATATAAGGATTCCCACTTCTTCACCGAGGGTTTTACGTCCCTTTGTAATGCGGCGTTATTGTCCCACTCATTTTGCCAGGTTGACTCAATCGATTTAGGTCGTCAGGACGGACGCGACCATTGCCGGTGTAAGCGCTTCTGGCTGCTGACGAAGCAGCAGTATCGGCAGCCTCATTACCGGTGATCCCTACGTGCCCGGGTGTCCGAAAGAGTATTACTGGAATCTGCTAATTGCCAAGGTCACTGAGTACGTCCGTGATGGCTTGGACGAGAGGATCTGTAGAGAAACTGCACGCGCTGGCTGAGAATGCACTGAGGGAATAAGTGCAGAGCAGAATATTGCGCCGGTCTCTGTCCTTACGACAAAACTCCAGTACCTGGTTTAGAACGGTCAGCTCAGGGGTATATACGGAACACGTAGATGGCAATGGGATCTCGGTTGTTACGCCGTCAATGACGTACGCGCATTCTGTTCCTGTATCAGTTTTCGAACCGTCGGTATAGATATGCCAGAAATTAGCCTATCGTTCAGCTTGTGAGTGGAACTGTGCCTTATGGATGTCAGTGACGAAGTGGAATCCTTAGGCCATTAGTTAGGGAAGTATCCGCAACAAAACGTGACCTGCACCAAGGAGGATAACGATGTGGCTTGAAATGCCACACCTCCTCAAGTCCCTAGGGAAGGTGCAACAATAAGGTTTTCAGGTTTAGCGAATGTGGTACCCACGATGATGGATTTCGGCAAAGCCATACTTCGACACGATCATTCTGAAATAAGCGTGAGTGGTTCATATGGTCCGGCGTAGACCACACCTTTAGAGCGTAGTTCATCCTCAGTTTATTGTTTCGTGACCTTTTCGTGGCCTACATGTCAACTTAAGACTCCAGACTATTATCTACTTCGTCAAGTAGTTCGGGAATATTAACATTCTGCATAGTGGGTCCAATCGGCGAGGTCAACTCGCCACTTGCTCGTTGATGGGCGCATTTCTCTGCTAATCGCCGAGTGAATAACAATGTGTAAATGTTCTATACCTGATGGGGAATCTACGAGCTCCCATGCTAAAGTTGGCGCAATGGTTCGAGAAACCTTTGAAAGATCAATAGCAGAGAAGGTGTTTGAGCGAATATTGATGTACGCTGATTGTCCTGTATTGAAAAGTACTACATCATTTACATTGAGAAATCTCTCGATCTTTCGACCTTAATGGTTAGTGTTCCGAGAGCCCCATATTATGCTGTGTGCATTAAAGTCACCGACTATTAGAAACGTGGCAGGTAATTGCTTAAACAGGTCCTCTAAATCCTGCACGTCCCACGTGTTCTGTGGGAGGTAGACATTGCAAATGGTGAGTCTCAGTGGCGCGAGGATGGTACAGACGACTGCCTGTAAGGTGGTATTTAAGGCTATCGGCCTAAAAGGAGTCCTGTCTGATAAAAGACCGATGACTCCACCATAAGCATGTTGACCGGGGTCGAAGTCGGTCCACAGGATATTGAAACTGCGGAGATTAAAAAGCTCCACGGTTTTTTGCAAACAAACGCAGTGGAGATTCTGGTCTCTCAGCAATATATCAAATTCTCCTAGATGGTAAAGGATGCCGTTACTATTCCACTGAAGAAGTAATGGAGGTGTAGACTTTTAGTGTGGTTTTTGAGGGAGCAGTTTTGGCCAACCTTTTTTCTTTTTCCTGGTTATAGGTTATATTAAATTTATCTTTATTGTGGGTTGTTCTTTTATTACTACATAAAAAACTAAAATTTTGTATTTATTGTGTTTTATTTGTTGTTATAAATTTTTAGTTTACAAAATTTATTTAAAGTTTTAGCACAGAATAGGTTTATACAGAAGCGACAGTAAGACAGAGAAGCGAAAATTAGAGAGAGATGGAGAATGTGCACAAATTTAAAGGGCCCATAGTTTAAAATCGGAAAGTTTCCTCACATCTTAGAGAGAGATAGAGAAAGAGCACAAATTTAAAGGTCAACACAATGCTTCAAGATCATAGAACTGAAAAGGGGAACATGAAAGGTACCGACACGACAAGTGTCGCTTCTGTGTGTAACTATTCTGTGGTATTAATATGGATTTGTTCAATACGGTCCATTTCTTTTTCTTCATGTGATGCCTTCGGGTAAGAACAATTTATGACACCTGATCACTAAGCTTTCCAATCCTCCATAAAAGATTGTAAACTTAGCATAAGTAATTTTTAAATATATCTTACACCTTACAGCAACTATTATATACAAGACAACGCCACACGAAGACACACAGGCGTAAAATTATTTCAGCTTGAAGGCATCACCTGAAGGAAAAAAACCTATATCACTAAAATATTTTAATTTCTTTTCCAAGTTACAAATCGAAATACATTTGACATGCATTGTTATTAGAATACTTACGCTTTGTATTAAAGCTCATTTACAACTATTTTTACCTCTCGCCACTCATACTAAAAATCGGATAGTAAGTTTTTAATCGATATGCACGTTTTGAAGACCCTAGAACACGATTTTAATATTTTTACGATGATGTCTGGATGTGTGTGTGTGGATGAATGAATGTCGTAACGATGACTCAAATATTAGTGATTAGATTTTGGTGTTAATCATGCAACCGAAAGTGGTGTTCTCATGAAGATATTAAGTGGTTTTCTGAAGTATCAATTAATTATGAATATATGAGAATTTTTGTAAATAATCATATAATATTATGTCATTAGCTTATATTTGATAGTTCAAATTTGTTTCTACGTAGCCCCAATATCTATTACAAGTAATTAATGGTTCGGTAAATTCATTACAATTGCGGTAAATCTGTTTAACTATAGAAATAAATGTTTTGTATTTGACAGTCACAGTTATTATAATTGACAGTAAAAATATTGTAAACATATTTATCGAATACTCTAAGAATTGTACTAATACTGTAAGTACTAATTATTATAATAATTCATATTACCGTATCAGCAGTCAACACAAGGATACTCATACATTGCAATTTCTAGATATTGCAAAAATGAGAACCAAAAAAAATATTAATAAAAAGTGTAAAGAATTTTTAGTTTTAATTTTAATTGTATGTTTTTTTAATTGCAGTATACATGTGCTGTTTCTTATTATGTTTCAATTTTTCATTAATTTTTTTTTCATTTCTTGAACAAAGTTATTAAAAATTAAAATATCCCTTTCAAACACGAAACAAGATGTTGATTGTTGGTTTATAGGTTTTCGCCATCGTGATGTAAGATTCGTTTTTATTTTGTTCATCTTTTATTAAAATTATAACTGCAGCAACATCACACATCCTTCTTCTTTTCAGTTTCTATGTACAGATCAGCTCAATCCATTTTAAATTCAATTTTGGATATTATTAATATTTATGTATGATATTCAATATTAGTTCTTTTTATATACTTATTCGGAAATATGTATTTGACATTTGTTCTCTTCATAGTACTACACTTACAATTTGAGTAAATTTTTAAATTAATCCCTTGTCCCCTAGATGTTGCATTTCGCGTCAATGGAGTAACTATGGGGAGCACACGTCTGCAACGCGGGTGGGCCTCACAGGCGATAGGGCCTCACTTTGCTTCTACAAAACCACAGCACAGAATAGGTTTATACAGAAGCGACAGTAAGACAGAGAAACGAAAATTAGAGAGAGATGGAGAATGTGCACAAATTTAAAGGGCTCATTGTTTAACATCGGAAAGTTTCCTCACATCTTAGAGAGAGATAGGGGAAGAGCCAGGGCCGGATTAACCAATAGACAAATAAGACAAATGTCTAGGGCCCGTAATTCGAAGGGGCCCGGATTCAATCAGAATAATAAATATCATACTATGTATGTCAAAATTATGTTGTCATACTAGTTTTGAAACAGGTAGAATGTAGAAGAATGATATTAATTTTATACATTCAATATAATATACAGAAAAAAATGTACCTATTGGTAAAAATCTGAATAAAAGAATACAAAATTTTGAATAAAACTTTTAGAAAATTGGTAAATTATAAAAAGTTTTGAGGTGCGCTATAAAAAATATATGAGTAAACGACAATAGTCTTACAAGTTGGTTGCAAACGTTACAATTACACAAGTGAGATTAAGTGGGATATTTAAAAAGGAACACATGTATTTTGGGTAGAAAAGAGATTTTAGTTATAAAATTTTAAAATTATGACATGTTGAGTGTTTTTGCAGCCTGACCTCATAAGATTATAATGTAAAAACACGCTTCCTAAAAGCGTTCGTAATGTGGGGCAATATGTATTTAATTTTACATTAATTTTTTTAAACAAAAATAAGTGTCATTTTAAATAACGCGCCAAACAAAATTTGTGGAAGCCTGTTGTTTAAATTAGTTTTTATTAATTTATCTCACTAATTGTTTACAAACACCACTTTAGGTAATCAGCTAATTTATTACCTAAGTCTAAAAACAAAAAAAAAATAAAGATGGGGCCCGAATTATATTTTGTCTAGGGCCCGCTGGAAGCTTAATTTGGCCCTGGGAAGAGCACAAATTTAAAGGTCTACACAATGCTTCAAGGTCATAGAACTGAATAGGGGAACATGAAAGGTGCCGACACGGAGTGTCGCTTCTGTATGTAACTATTCTGTGACCACAGTGTAGATAAGTAATTTCGGCTGTGAATTCTAGTTACGCCACTGTTTCGCGTCCCATACTCCTCCAAATAGCGAGAAGTTTATTCCAATTATTCTGATTGATTGTTCGTGGTAGGTTTTCTTTATCCCATTAGTCTAAAGTTGCCTAACTCACTCCTGCTTGTTGCTTTGAAAATCGTCATTCGTCCTGCGTACTCGTTTGATTTTCGTCACAACAATCAATTGTGACTATGACGACAATTTTTTTTTTTAGTAAAATTCTAGTTATTAGTTGTAATACATATGAAAATCATACGAATTTTATATAGGTATAGATGAAATTTTTAAGCAGTAGAGAGACGTCATAGACCTGCAAAAAACGTTACAAAATGAAATAAAACTTGTAGAAATTTTCGAAAGATGTTTTTATTTAGAAACCCGAGTAGTAAAAAAAGGTATCATAAAAAAAGTACTTATTTATGATATTTACTATTATTTCAAATTAAAATATAAGGTATTTAATGACATTTCAATTTATTTATAATAATTGCAGTGTATTTTTTTAACATACGTTGGCTACGACTCAAATAAAATATGTTTACATATATTTGTTTCTTGTCACGCCAATTGATTGAGTTGTCAAATAATATAATATAAAATCATTGTTTGTTCGTTTAATTTGTATTGTTCCTTATTATTGTTCGTATTCGTGTTCTTTATTTCTTGTTATACGTTTATTTTATTAGCGTAAGTAATAATGCCTAAAGCATTATTGAAGCAGTCGCAAGTGCTAACTGCAAAGGCGATTGCATATTTTGAAAAAGAACTGGCACACGGTGGACCATTACTGCCGTTAAAAGCAGTTCGAGAGTTACAATACAAACAAATGTTGTCATTTTATTTGTTGTTATTAAATTTGGCATTGCCATATGCAACACGCAACACATTTCCTAAACTAATGCACATATAAACTTTGTAATTCGTGACGTCATAATCTAGTTACAAATATTGATGACGTCTCTCTACTGCTTAAAAATTTCTACTATACCTACATTTGGTCGTCTAGCAACGGACGAAATTTATTATAAAAAGTTGTAAATAAATAAATCTGAACTGTCAAGCAACCCACATTTTACAAATACTTTTACATTATTTGAAGATAAATAAATGCTACTGATGGTGCGAGGAATATATTAAGCAACACGGAACGAAGTACCTAATACAGCTATTCCCGTATACGGTAACATGAACTTAGCAAGCTAGCTTCGCCTCAGTTCAGACCTCCTCTAAGGTTATAATGTACTTACATTCCTAGCAGCTTAAATAACATAAAGGAACTAATATAAACATTTATAAGTAGAAAAATGAGTTCAAGGGTGGGATTCCATAACTTCGGTTGCTATAATTTGGACTTGTTATGATATCAATTGCAAATATCAACTGTAAAGTATACTTTTTATTCTGTAATAGTAATGATTATATATGGTTGATACGTAGTTAAATATACTCATAGATACATAAACAACACTTTGCATGTCAACACTGATATGAGAATGTCTTAAATTGAGTTAAATTCACTGCAAATTTGAATGGTGGCATTTGACATTTGACGTTTATAATCAGATATTTTTAACAAGTTTGTGTTATTTGTAGATGTTATGAGTTATAGAATATGTTTAAAATTTTTAAATCAACACATCGAAAGATATTTTAGTATATTTTTGTATTAATTATAAGTATTTTTCATTTATTTATAAAATTAGGAATGTGAACTTCATCGGTAGAATATGGAAAATATAATGCATTTAAATTATTATACAACGAATTTACTTATTTAGTACCTGGATATGTGTGTATGAATTTTTGGCTGTGAGAAAAATAAGATAAATATTATTTCAACAAATTTACAAAAATACATTTATATTTTGGCGTATATTGACATAGATTATAATTTAAGAATTGTATGCTCTCTCCACACCACTTGAAATGGTGACGTCTTTGAAACACACTTTATGATAAAATATTTCATTTCGGGTTTCTGCAAAACGCAAATTTGCTACACCTCACAATGGGTAATATAATGAGGCAAGTGAATCAAATGTTATAATGAAAACATACAGGATTTAAATAAATAATTTGTAGTAAGCATAGGCAATTGTTTTCTCTTACATGTTTAACTGTACATATAATACAAATTTTATTCAACAGTATGCTATCTTTGAACTTATAAGTTATAAATATATAACCTTGAAGATTAGTACAATGTTTTCAGAATGAATATATTTACGAGTATAATGGAATACTTTTAAAATCGTGTAGTTGTTTTATATTATATTAAATATATCATTTTTAGGACATTTATAAGTAGATAATATAGTTGTATACCTTGTATACTATTAATAATATCAGTGAATATTTATAAATGATAAAAAATTTGTTGCTATCAAAGATAAGTTTATTTTCTTTCTGTTTACATCAGACTTTATTCTCGAATTTTCTTAAGAGAGGGAGTCCCCTTGCATAGTATTGCATCATCGTCTGAGTATATAAATGCACGTAATCCAACAGATTATTGTAATATTACTACTCGAACTGTTTGTAAAACATTATAGAAATAATTTTCTATTTTTACAATGAGTTATTTTAATATGGAAGAAGTATTTCAAAGAGCTAGTTCTGAGTTTATTACTGTAGAAAAAGGCAAATTTAAAAAATGTGCCAACAAAAAGGTTAATAAAATTGTAAGTACCTACATATTTCATTATCAAAAACATATTAGAAGAAAAAATTCAAAATTTTCAGGTGAGAAGTTTATCTGAAGAAATGAAATTAAATGTGTTGTTCAATGTTTTGTTCGAATCTTTTCTGTATGCTGGAAGTTCTTTCGATGGTTTGAAGGTCAACAGACCTGATGAATTTGATATAGACTTTAAAATAAAACTTCCAGAAGAACTAAATATTGAAGTAATTAATGCAGACCAACCTGGTTTCGTATATATAAAGCTACATGCATGGAAAAAACTAAAAAATGATAAATCTTTCATGAAAACTTATGGGTAATAATACACTTTTGGACAGATCTTCACCATTTACATTTATGTTACTATTGTAGGGATTTAAATAGATTTGTTGATCAAGGGGGATATTTATCTTCTATTGCAATTAAACAATGGATGGAAAGCTTGGTTGATAGAGCTATTAAAATAAATGAAGATAATGGAGAATTTGATGGCATGGAAGTAAGGATAAAAATATATTTTTTTGCTTCACTTGAGTCACATATATGCCTGCTTGCATAAAGTGTGATTAGCTAATCAACAGGTTAACTTCATGTTGTTACTCTGGTAACGTATTAAAAATACATTGCTGTCAAAAACTTTACCAATGGTTCTAGTTAACAAGTTAATAAATCTGTAAATTTAAATACAGAGATCATCAGATGATCTAAAAAATTAAAATATTTGTCTTATAACATTTCATATAGAAAGTTAAAAATAAAGATTAGTTATTATTTGGTTTTTAAATATATTAGATGATACATTTGGACCATTGATTTTATAAAGTAACTTATAAAATCAATGATTTGGACCATCAAAACCATAATATGTGCTTAAAATCAAATCTATGTTTTTGAAGAACAACATTTGGGAGCTCTCTCCACACTAATTAAAGTTTCTATGGTATAAATATATCATTAATGAAAATTGCGATGAAGTACAATGGCGTACCCAAAAATGGGAATAAGCCGTCAGTGTTGTATTTATTTGATTAATATTATTAATATATAATATCTTGTCATTTTTTTTCGATTTATTCTTTAAATTGATATACACGTGTTCATTTGAAATAGTACGCTATTGCTATCTCGAGAATTATAAGAGATACAGAGTAGAGGCACAGAATAGTTACACACAGAAGCGACACTCCGTGTCGGCACCTTTCATGTTCCCTAGTCAGTTCTACGACCTTGAAGCATTGTGAGACCTTTAAATTTGTGCTCTTTCCCTATCTCTCTCTCAGATGTGAGGAAACTTTCCAATTTTAAACAATGGGCCCTTTAAATTTGTGCACATTCTCCATCTCTCTCTAATTTTCGCTTCTCTGTCTTACTGTCGCTTCTGTATAAAGTTAAACCTAGTCTGTGGTACTGTGGTAGAGGTGGGCACATAAGTGATTTGTCAGTTGCGGTGACGTCTAATCACGCACGACCAAACCGGGAAAATCTCAAGATCACGTCCGAGAATCATCGTGTCCCGAATATAGTTTTCTATTTCTCAATCCCAAAGTTTTTGTGAAATGGAAAGATCTGCATTTACATATACATGATATACATATATACTTACATACAATAAATTAATTTTTAATTGTCAAATATTACATGTTAGCCTAAAAAAATGAAACAGTACAAAATAAATTGAATTTATAATTATTTCATGTTCACGCACGATCACGATTAAAAAATTCAACAGTCATATTCGTCAGTCACGTCGTAATCGTGATCCGTAAAAATTCAGTTCCTGTGCCTCTAATACTGAGTTGGTTAAATTAGCATGTAGTTTCTATATTAATAAGAGACTATTTTAATGAACTAATTTAGTCCTCGACATAGCAAAAATGTATATTCCACTTAAAATGAACATCCTGTTTTAAGTTTAAAACGATAAATATTTGGCGTGTTAAAATATTATAAAGCTTCATATATTCTTCATACATTTTTATCAGCAGTAAAAAATGAAGAATTTTGAAGATACTTATTTGATCTATCAAAATAAAATTTTTGTTTCATATATTTTTCGTACAAGTTCTTCTATAAAAGTCAAAAATTAAGATATTTGAACATCGTTATTTAAAAGTCAACACTGAAGAATCTTATAGATCATTATTTTGTCTATTAAAATTAAAATGTTTTTCTTACAAGTTCTTTGATAAAGTCAAAAATGAAGATCCTTGAATATTATTATTTGGTCTACTAAAATTTTTACATCATATATCACACAACTTAGTTTTATAATAAAAAATGATATTATTTGAAGATGTTTTTCTTAACTTAAGTATAACTCTGTTGCATCTATAATGCAATGGTTTTCTATCTGTCATTACGTTGAACTATTGGCCTGATGATTATATAAAATTATCTTCTTATTTATCTGATGTTTGAGACATTGTATTATCATTTTATCAGTACTTGTGAGTTTTGACCATATTGGAACAATATTTATGGCAAAGTAGTGAGTTCAAATCTTCAAATGAAGTGTAAAATCAATGTAGATAACAAAGAATAATGTTTTTATTAGGTGAGGCGTACTACAACAGGCCCAGCAGTGACTTTGAAAGTAGACGAATGGATGTCAATAGATTTGGTTGCTGTTATTCGTTTACCAGGAAGTAAATGGCCTAGGCCACCAGTTCGTCAAAACGTTTTCCGAAAGGTTGAATCTCTTTTCTTCCGTTTCGTATCATTATTTTTTTTATATTTTTAGACAAGTTATATTGTTGTGCCCAAACAGCCAAAAGTAGAGAATTTGGCTGAACTTAAGAGCAGATATTGGCGTTTGTCTTTTCCTGAACAGGAAAGAGAATATATGAGACGACTGCAGCATCTTAAACCAGTTCTTCGTTCTTTCAAGGTACAAGAAAAAAAAGTTGTCTTCTAGGATTATCAATAACCGAAAAAATAAGAAACCGAGTAATTGAATCTAGAAGCGATGGCGAACCTTTTTTTTCGGGACCCCTTTCCTTCAGTGGCGTGTCGGTAAAATTGTGATCTCATGAAAATTAAAAGCGCCTTCTAAATCTACATTAAACAGGATGTTATTTTATACGACAATAAAACTTGAAGTTGATAATTTCTGAGACAGACAATAACAAAATATAAATTAATAAATGACTAATAAGATTCATAATTATTTTTACAATGACAGGAAATCGAAATTACATTTTTATACAGTATCAAAATTTAATTGTTTAACTTTTGGATTCTCAATTGTTATCGCAAAATTGTTTAGTTTATTTCAGTTTTGAAAATATTCTCTCGCATGAAATAACATTTGCTGATATTATCATACATATTTGAAAGGATACTAGAATATTAAATCTCGGTAATTAATCAAACATAAATTTAATTTTTGTACTAATATTTTTTAATTTAAAAATAGTGATAAGATAGAAATAACACAAAATTCTCTAAATTTTGCACATTTTTTATTTAAAACTTGATAAAATACGCAAGCTAGAAAAAAATTGTGCATATATAAAGAACTTATTTCATAATCCAATCAGACGTACGTAGGGTTATAAATTCACTTCTTAAAAAATTAAAATTTTGTTCTTTAACATACTGTTTTAAAATCTAAAATACAAATTTTTTTATGATAATTTCTTGCTTTATCCGAAATTAACACAATATTCATATTTTTAACACTAATTATAATACTTTCTGCCGATTTATTTATATTCAGACGTCGGTTAGTTGAATAGTGATAGTAATATTTTTTTTAGAAATTTACTTATACTTGGGATCATAACATACCTAGTTATTTCATTAAAACCGTTTTCTTATGGGAAATTCACGCTCAAAGAAACAACATAGAATTTTGGAATAATTCATACACAGATGTGTTTCTTCATGTAAGTCTAAATCGTATTTTGAGGTCAAATTTATTTAAAAGCCATATTTAATTGTTAGATGTTGGATGTATATCAACGTCGACTACAAAACCAAAATATTCCGTATTTTTGGAATCCTAATGACAATTTAATTCAACGAAGGATGAACAATGAAAATATTACTGATATCGCTGATTTTGTAAGACGGATGAGGAATGAAATATTAGCTGAAATGGAGGACGATCCCATGGTTTTAGCTGAATATCTTTGTAAGATAACATTAAAAAATAATGATTTCTGTAATAATTTTCTTTTCTTTTTAGTGTCTGATGAAGAATATGATATTTTATCAGATATTATGTATGAAGAATATTTATAACTTCATAAATATTTTTAAAAGTACTTTTATTTTATTATGCATTTAAAAATAAAGGGAAAATTTTAAATGCATTTTATTGTTAATTCCAAACATGACGTCAATTATCAGTTAATCAGTTACTAATAAACTAATTAAATGGGATCCAAGGTCTAAGGTATATAACAAATAGTAATAAAAAAGTAATTCGGGTAACATTTAAGCATTGTACAATGTTTTGTGATATAGGTAGTGAATAGAAAATAATTTTATAAGAAAATTATTGAAACTTTCACACATAATACATTGAACTATTTGATAGAAATGGTTTTTAAAAATATATGGTGAATGTTTATTAACCAGGGAAGTTAAAATTTACAAACTATTAACTTGTAAAACAATCTGTCAGTTTTACAGATTAGTAGAAGCATTAAGGAATCCAGAACAAATGAAGCTGTCAAAATATTATTTCATATTTATTAAAAGTTTACTGGTAATACAATAATAGTTATTTATGATATAAGTGTTAAAAGTGACATTTTATGAGTGAGTGGGGAAGTTTGAAACGAGGCGAAGCCGAGTTTAACAAACCCCACGAACGAAATAAAATCACTTTTAACACAAATATCATACACTATTTTTCCTACGACCACAGTTATGTACCTATTAGTAAATAAAAACTAAGCATTAGAATGACATTTATGACAGGTCATGATGTATTTGTTATGAACAACTAACCATAAGACGTGTTAAAAGTAAATTTGTTTTTTACTTTTAACACGTTGTCAATGGCAACGTTTTAAAAGTATTTACTGTGTTATAAACTGTTATTTTTAACTTGCTAAGCAACCGTTAAAAATACTATTTTTAACAGTGGTCGTAGGAAAAATAATTTTATACATTTGTATTGATATTTCACATTGTAGAGATATTCTTTTAACTATATTTTTACTCAAACTGTTAAAATTTGTCGAATATATCTAATAGTGAGGTCAGACTTCACTATTATAAACATAAATAAACATGGGTTTCGAGAACTAAAGCCTCATCATTTCATCATTAGTGCCCATACCTAAAAAATTTAAGATAGTTTAAATTGCTCCAGAAGTGAAGCATGTCAGAAAGTCAAACCATTAGACTTCTGTTTATCACACGTTGAGAAATTAATTCTCGAAACATGTGTACCTACTTATTTTTTTCATAAACAGAGTGTCTCAAATTAATTGTGGCATCATTGGGCTATTTAACCATATAAAAATTCAATAAGAAAGTTAAAAGCTTATCAAATCATGTAACTTTCAATGAAATTCAATAAGCACTGAAAACTGAACTACATTGTTTATTTAATCGATCTCGAAGCTCCTATAGTATCTGAGATCCCAATGATTACTCTATCAATTTGAGACACTCTACACTACATATTTTAAGGTTTGGGTAATTTTAATAATTTTTTGTTATACCAATATATAATATTTTCAGTTGTAACCGATTGGTTTGAAATTTGAACCTTCTGGAAGTAATCAGCACCAAATTTACTTGTCGTTTTTAAAGGCCACGTAGATATAATGTATATTATTATTATTAAGTTCGCATTTTATAAATATTTTTACTTTTTTGAACGATGTCATATGGAATTTGTACAAATAAAAAAAATACAAAAAAAAAATTGCCGCCACCAAAGTGGGTTTCATTTCAACTTGCCACTTTGCAACTTTTCTGTAAAAAGTAACTTCTTAAAAAGTAACTGAACCTCAGAAATTTATTTTTATACCTAGTTATTAATTGTGATGCGATACCAATCTTATAATAGAACACATAATTCTGAGCTGCAGTAAGTATACATCATGGAAAAACAACTGCACCAAGTACCAGCGTCCTTACAAGAAGCGACAACAACATACCTTAACAAGACACTAAATTTCCTAAAATATATAAAGTTATTCAATAAAATTAAATCAAAATACAAATATATATTCTGGAATAAATATATTGTAGCAATACCAACGTCACGCGTGATGGCCGCAGATATCTAGCAGAGGGGTCGAGACACGATAGCAACCCTTCTATTTTACTGACGCATCGAAGCTGCCAGAATATGCCAGAGCTTAATTGTGTTGGTATATAAGCCCAATCAGAAAAGACCGAGAGGACAGTCTAATATGAATATGATTGGTGAACATAAATAGTTGGTGGAAATTATTATCGTGTAAATAAATAGTGCGTAGTGATAAATGTTAAAATAAATAATCATGTTTAAGTTTTTACTAATAATTGTGATTCTTAAAGTAGTATTTATATTTGTTTACTCATAGTGTTAATAAATTAAAAGTAGCCAATCTCAAGAGGAAGAACGAGAGTTGAAGACATCAAGAACTAAGTCTGTTGCACAACATCATCTACAACAAGCGTCAGTAGAACCTGGTGAAAATCCCAATGACATTTTGTTTGAAATTACGGGTTGCTGATTTTGGTAAAATTATGAAAGAAAAGATAGCGGAAAGTTCTAGAAAATCTGAAGAAAACTTAACTGGAACTTCGAAACAAAAATTAACAGAACATTGTAGATTTTTCGAACAGAAATTAGAAGAAAAATCAACTGAAAATTCTAAAATTTAAAGGAGAATTAGCCGCAAGTTCTAGAGTTTTGGAAGAGAAACTAAACGAACAATTGAGAGAAAGTTCTAGAATACTAAAATAGAGAATAGAAACATACTGTAACGTTTATGTATTTAGGTACAGTGTAAAAAGTTTAATAAACGAAATATGAATTATAAAAAGATAATAAAAATAACTAACACTATGAATGAATAAATATAAACACTAATTTAAGAATAATATTTATTAAAAAAAATTAATAACTAAGATTATTTATTCAAACGTTTAACACTATGCACTATTTATTTACACGATATTTATCTCCACTGATTATTTATGTTATTTATTATTTATGTAGTACAGCACGTATTAATAACATTCTGTCCTCCGGTCTTCCTGCTCGGAGTTTATATAGCAGAGCAATTAAGTTCGGAAATGCTCCCGTATCTTCGAGCGTTAGCAAAGTAGAAGCGTAACAAACAAGTCTTGACAGGTCTGCTAGCGGCCGACGCCCGCGAAGTGACTTTGGGATCGCTACATTGGCCCCTCCTTAAGACTGATTCGTCCCGGAATAGTTCGTAATGACGAAATCTGCACGCATCACCCTGGTGCATGTGGAGGTCTTGAAGATGTAACAGTTGACGGTCCGTTTGAGCTCTTCTTGTCCGTTAGGGTTGAAGCTGCAGACTAAAATTTACACTCCGGTAAAGCGGAAGACTGTCTCTAACATGCTTCTAACAATCTTCCAATCTAAACCATCTAGTCCACAGCATATTTTCGGTACTGCCAACTTTATGATGTCGTTCTCCAATAAATGATCCTTCAGATCACACAGCAAGTCCCATAAGCTGCGGTATGACGGCTTCTGATTTGAGTACTGTTTCGTAACGTGGTAGTAAATGTACCACTTGTGTTCTACATTATCATCCTTCAGTTGTAGCGTTTTTCCGACGGTTGGACGTTGGTTGGCCAGTTCTTGTAAACGTCCAAATTTTTTTTTTATAACTGAAGCGATGCCGCGGACCATCTTAATATCTTTCGCTATACAATGATCGAGGGAATATTCTGGGGTCACGCTGAACGGATTTTGTTGTTCCTCTCTAGTCACGCAACACCGTGCCTTGTGACCAGTGGAATGGCTTTCCATGAAGTGTTCAAATGTGGGTTCCTGAGCTATGACCCGGCGAACCGTTGCTCCACGATGATAATCATAGTCATCACCAGCGAAAGGGGCTAACCGATTGAAGTAAACTACTCTCGACTTTTCATTAGGAAATTTTCCTAATTCTGTAGATGACATCATTTATCCTCTTGGCGATCTCGTAAGGGTCTTCCCAATTCCTTTGCAGCTTTGGTGACAAGCCGCGACCCCTCTGTGTATTGTAAAATCACACCAAGTTTCCAGGTTGATATCCATCTTTTTCAGCCTTGACGTTGTACTAGTCCTTCATTCGATTGCTGGCACCTTGAATATCTGTACGGACTTGTTCATGGATATCGTTCATTCTTGTCCGTAACTCCGTTACATAGTTCTCCCTAGCTAAATCTTCACCGGGTTTACTGCCAAATATCAGGTCGCAGGGTAAGCGCAACTCCCGTCCAAATAAGATGTTAGCTGTGGTCTGCCCTGTTGTCTCGTGCACGGATGAACGATAAGCTAATAAGAACAGATGAAGATGTTGGTCCCAGTCTCGTTGATGGTTAGAGACTACCTTCGACAAATACCGGTTTATTCTACTCATCCATATAACCATGCCATCAGACTGCGGATGTAATGCAGTTGTTCTGGTTTTCTTGATTCATAATATCTTACAGATATTTTGGAACAGAGTAGACTCGAAATTCCTTCCTTGGTCGGAATGTATTTCTCGCGGTATTCCAAATCGGCAGATGCATTCTTTTACTAAAACTTCAGCGACCGTTATGACTTCCTGGTTAGGTAATGGATAGGCCTTTACCAACTTAGTGAAGTAGTCCATTACTACCACTATGTACATATTTCCCTCGTCAGTTTCTGGGAACGGTACGGTCACGTCAATCGCAATGCGTTCAGAGGGACTTCCAACGTTATATTGGCGCATTGGAGCTCTTCTTTTCCTATATGGCCCGTTACTTTCCGCGCAGACCACACATTTCTTGCACCACTCTTAAACATCTTCTTTGCTATTTATCAGAAAAATCTTTGGCGCAATCTCTCGAGTGTTTTATTCACTCCAAAATGTCCTCCATCAGATCCGTCGTGGACCTCCTCCAATACTTCCAGTACTTTATTCCTAGGGATTATCAGATGGGGCTACTCTCAGTACCTTCTGTATTTTCTACGACACGTTTCAGGAGGCCCTCTTCAACCACAATGGAGTCCCATTGCGCCCAGTATTAGATTTTACACTTTATGAGGGTAGTGCAACATCTTCCCAAACTTGGTCTGCTATCGCCATGTTTCCAATCCAATATGATCTTCAAGTCCGAGTCATTCTCTTGGTCCTTGCGAAGGTCTTCGGTTTGCCAACTATCATCGACTACTTTTGTTCTGGCAACAGTGGATAGTTTTTCTTCTAGTCGATTGCAGTGTTTGCATTCATCTTGGCAAGGTCTTCTGGATAATGCGTCAGCATTACGATAGCTGGTACCTGCCCAATGCTCGATAACACAGTTACATTCTTGAAATCTTTCAATCTATTTAGCCGCCTGACCGTCAGGATTCTTAAATTGTAGCAGCCATTTACGAACGGCAAGGTCTGTTATTATGAGAAATCTTCTACCATATAAATATTTGAAGAAATGCCCCACGGATTTCACAACTGCCAAAAGTTCTTTTTTAGTGACACAGCAATTCCTCTCTGGTTTTGACAAGGTCTTACTAAAGTAGGCAATAACCTTGTCATGTCCGTCTTGTATCTGGGAAAGGACGCCACCAATTGGAACGTTGCTGGCATCTGTATCTAGAATAAATTTTCCTTCTAGTAAAGGATAACTTAGGACAGGTGCGCTTGTCAAGGAATATTTCAGTTGTTTGAGCGCGGCTTGACAGTCTATCTCAAAGATAAATCTTCTTCCTTCTTCAGTAAAACTTCTTCCCGCTTAGCCAGTTGTAGTCTGCTTGCTGTTTACCGGATGGGTCTTGCGTCTTCGGTGGCTATTTTATGATGAACTAAATTGGTTCTTCCTTTGTCCTTCTTGTCAAATTGTTCTTAGCCCTGGTATTCTGGTCTGCGGTCAATTCCTAGAACTATGTTGACAGCTCCTTCATTAGAATATTCGGAACTACACAGAATGTGCTGTCTTTGACCTTCACAGTTCGAATAATTGATGATGCAACATGAGAAAAATTTATGTTCATTACTCGAACTGGGATCATCTTGTCGGTTTTGAGAAAAGATTTTCTAATTACAACTCTAGTACCAGTTTTGGTATCATCATTTTATGGCTGGAGCATGAAAATGCTTCCCTCACAGAAGCTACCTTCTAACTGTGCTTCCACAATCGATTCACTCCGTTCTGGGAGGGTTACATCTTTCGTTATCAATACTCGCATGGCATTGTCGTCTTGTGCATTTAATACCAGTTCTTCATCATTGACCATCATCACTCTATTCTTCAGGACAAGTTCAAATCCATACTTTTTCCTTATGTCCATGCCGAGAATGAATTCATCTTCTACGTCAGCTACCAGCACACGATGTTTAATGCACGTGTTTCCAACAGTAATTGTCAAACCCATTTCTTCAGATGCGGTCGCCTGTTCTCCTGTGGCTGTACGTATCTGCTACTTGATTGGAAGTAGATGTGTTCTGCTTATTTTTCTTGCTAAGTCAGGTCTAATTAATGTTTTTGTCGCACACGTATCCAGCAACATTTTAAGCGGCCTTCTGTCGATAGACCCATCTACATAGATGCTGTTAGCTTGATGATGAAGGGATGCGACATAACTAATGGATTTTGGGGCTACTTGATTACAGATCGACGATTGTCCCTTCGGATCAACCCGACTTAAGTTTCCCGACTCCTTTTCTTCCTTTCTTGCTTCTGCTTTTCTCTGATGCTTTCTGCGGATGACCTAATTCACCGCAATTCCAACAGCAGAGTTTCTTTCTTCCAGCAAACATTTCGGACGTAATTCGTCTTATCTTGTCTTCCAGATCCTCAGTGTGTTTCGCAGCTTCATGGTCTAAGGCATATGTAAGTGCGTCAACCAGAGTTTTTGGTCGAGCCAATCGTAGTGCTGAGTTTCATTGTCTCGGACCCCATAGATAAATACTTGTGTGGTTGGCATTCCAAAAGGCTGTCAGGAGCTGTAAGGTGTGCGAGACGAATCAGACGAGCTATGTCGGCTTCAAATTCTTGCAAGTTCTCTTTAGAATTCTGATACCGGTTTCTTAGTTGTATCTGGTACACCTGCTCCAGATGCGCACTGCCATATCGCATATCCAACCGCTTGACAAGTTGGTTATAGTCTTCCTGTTTATCTTCTTTTAGCGTCTGAAGGATGTCAATAGCTTCTCCACGAAGCAAAACTGTCAGCGCTGTAGCCTTCTCCTTAGAAGTCCAGTCATTTGCTTTAGCAGCGGCTTAAATTGTTTTACATGATTCGGCCACGATAACTTGCCGTCAAATTCTGGTGTTTTATATACATTTTAGAATTATTTTCTCTTTCTGTTTTCTTTTCTTGAATTGAAAAAAGGTTGGTTACAAGTATACTTTCAACAAATTTATAAAAATATTTGTTATTATGCGAATTAATTACGACAATATGGTAAATATATACGTATATTTTTTACAATAATTTTAAATCTGAATGATATTCAGACATTAATTTTGATAAATGATTTGTCAAAATGTTCCCAATGAAATAATAAATAATATTACAATAAGTTTACAATGCTCTTTTAAAACTGCAAAAATAAGGTGATGAATGGTTTTCACAAATGTAAAAGAATATTATGTTTTGTTATTTTTCAATATTATTAAAACTTCAAAAATATTGACTGCTATATCGTTCTTGGATGCTATATCAAGTGCTAAATTATTTAAATAATATTGTATATATTTTTAACCAATAAAATTTTTTTAAATATTGTTAATTTTAATAATATTCCGAATTCGGAAAAGAATATTTATTAAAAGTTACTTTCTCTATTTTCTATTTATAGTTGTATGAAATTAGGCCAGAAATTATGTTTTTATATCTTAATATAAATTTTGAATCTTAATTTTTTTCTGATAATTTTAATTTACAGCAGAAATTTGGGTATCCCGTATCCTGAATAATTTTCTTATCAAATTAATTATTCTAAACATTGTTTTACTGTTTGTTTTCTGCAAATAAGTGCAGATTTGTTCAATTCTATAAACGTATTAAACTTATTCGATTTGAAAAAAATTCTAGTAAATAATAATGATTTTTGTGTTGTTAATTTAAGATATTATTCGCTTTACGTAAGATATTTTCGCTCAGCTATTGTTCATTTTTTTAAACCAACTAAAGATAATATTTCGCCGTGAATAAAGAAAATGGTTTTAATATACGGAATAATATCATTTAAAATATCTCCAAATGTTATTATTGGTGGAATGATTATTTTACAGTGCTGTTTTTTTTATAGTAAATCTTTCAAATTATATAATATTCTATAGGTAAGGATTTTTTTATCAGAAACAGTTTGAGAAATTAAAAATTTGTTAAAATGAATTTCTACATATTATTCAAATTTAGAAACAGAAACCCTTTTTTAAGTCAAAACTGAACTAAATTATTTTCTAGAGCTCGTAGACTTTTTGATTGTTTAAGGTATTGAAAATAAACATAATAATTTATTCTAAGACTAAAAGATGTATATTGGTTTTGAAAATTTATAAATTAAAGTGTTTATTGCTATAAAAGTACATGCTATTGGCTGAGCACAGTAGATAGTAGATAGCAATATGACCTCGCGCGCATATTGGCTGAATATACGGTTCAACTTTAAAACGCTGTATCTCAAGAATAATACATTTAAAAACTTTGCTACCTTTTCTGAAAGTTTGTCACACTAATAGGGGTCTATCTCTTCAAACCGAAAAGATTATCGATCACGATCACTGAAAATTGTACTGCAAAATGCAAAATTGACTTGTTCTACAAATAGTTTTATTTTTTTTAATATATTTTTAACAAAACCATTGAATTTTAATATTTTTATCCAACACCATGTAATTATAACGATATAAGTATGCTGTTTTTAGATAAATAAAGTAGGTCATAAGTCACTAGTGAGCTAAATATATTAGCTCACTGTTTTTTGGTTCGTATCATAGTAATTATTTCAAACTTCGTTAAGTTCTCAAATGATGCAGAGATATCAAAGAATTTATATAATGCTACAGAAAGCAAATATATGTATTAAACAATGAAAACTATACTACAACAAAAATAAGTAACTTAAATTTTATTGAATAAAAGTTACTTTAGATATTAACACATCTATAATTCGAAAAGATAAAGAAAAATCGCCTACTACAGATTGCTTCTTAGGTCAAAACAAAAATTATCACAGCTTCTTTAGTTTCCCAAATTCATAGGTTGGCGCTACGAACTTAATAAGAGTCGCCTATAAAACTATTCTTGTAGGGTAACATGAATTTCGACTCCACAAACTTCTTTGAGAACCTGTGGTTTAAAATAAATAATTTTATGCTGAAATAGCCTTGTAAAATAAAAATTGTTTGCTAATTTAACCGACGTCGTAGCTTTGCAGTTCACTAAATAGCAAGAGTATAACACATAAAATGAACAACTTGTAGCAAATTTATTGGAGTACAAGAATTGAACTACAAAAATTTGTAAATTTTATATGTAGGGATGTGAAAGGAATAAATATAAAATTAATATGAATTTATTATTTTAACAATACATATAACTTATGAATTCATATATAAAGCTTTAGTCTATAGATACATAGTTTTTTTTATAGATAAACGTCATGCTATATAGCTTTAAACAAAATATAAGAATATCTCATATGCAAAGGGACTGGATTTTATCACACTTATTTAAGCAACGTAGTCTATGACATGAAGATATGAAATAGCACAGAACAATTCTAAATCTTTGTCCCAAACTATTTCAAAGTTTTATATTCCATGGAAAATTATATTAAAAATAGAGCATTATGTACAAAAAATGCAGATTATTCTGGTCATTAAAATGATGAGACTAGCAAGGCAACATTACATATAGTCAAGCAGTCTTGTTATATTCACATAAATAGATATATCTTTTATATACAAATATTCATATTCACATATAGTTAACAACTAGTATAGTAAAACAGGCAGGAATCAGTTGTATATATCATAGTGCCATTTTCAAATCCGCCATTTTGTTTTCATTATCCTAACTTTCACTATTTAACTACAAACTTGTAAACTTCAGTGATCAGTCATTTTTAAGATTCTGTTTTCGAATGACGTATTTAAAAATGAAACTAGGATCCGATACTTGTACAGTCACTGGATTCGATCCTAGGTATAATATTAAAATTACTCTCAAACATAACATTTTTCATAATTCATTTTCACTAGAATCGTAAGCAAGATATAACAATAAATTCACATCTAAAAATTTTATAGTATACTTCATCCATTTTTCTCATAAATCAAATTAAATGTTATTATATATAATGTTTTAAAATGAAATATGGATGAAAGTATTAAAAAATATTTTCATGTATAATACAAATTTCATGCATAGTATTTTTAAGAATACATTGTCTAGCGACTCGATTTAAAAATTGAATATTCAAACTATAAAACTAATTTATATATG
This sequence comes from Stenolophus ochropezus, assembly GCA_035578165.1. Lineage (NCBI taxonomy): Eukaryota > Metazoa > Arthropoda > Insecta > Coleoptera > Carabidae > Stenolophus > Stenolophus ochropezus. Next base: position 39,021,204 of record JAQOWZ010000001.1, on the reverse strand, counting down.
TTCTATTCAAACCTCTTCTTCGTATTTGACATTCAACAACCTTTCAAAGAGGGGATACAATCAGAGTGGTCTAATTGCTGTTTTGAAATAACGTCGTCGGAAGTAGTACATAGTGTTGTCTTCATTGGTCCACTCTAGAGTTCATTTACTATGTATTTTATATGTTTTACATGTTTTTGTACGGTGGCAATTGCCCCTCCAAAGTTTAGGCAACTAAGAGAAAATCATTGGGGGAGATTATACTAACTTTAACTTTTTTTTTTACTTTGGGCTAAATTTCATTTTTTGTTTATGAATAATGTCTGGTATGACAATAAGAAATTATATTTTTTTAAAGTTGATAGAAAAACTCCAATATTGCCCCTCCAATGAAATTGTTGGAATCCCGCCACTGGCTACATCTGATAAATCTTGAAATGTAAATGTATGTAATTTAGGTCAGATTAATCAAAAAGTTACCCGAGATTCTAGAGTTCAAAATTTGGTCAAAGAAGCTAAGATGAAACAAAGAGAGAAACAAAATATCTCGTTAATGATATACTGAATTTTTTAATTTATAAAGATTTGAATAACAAATGTGAATTTATTTTTTTGTATTTAGGAATAAAATAATTTTATTAATATTTCGTCTCTTTAAAATCCTACCCAATCAGAGAGTTCTGAATCTGCTAACCGTAACTGTATTCTTAAAAAAACTATGATAATAATTTCGATGATTTAGTTTTTTTTTTGTCTTTTAGTATTACAACAAGATATATTTTGTTAACTGTTAGATAAATGTATACAGATGTGCGTAAATATAAAAATGATCCGAAAAAAATTGTGCGTAATGATAAAAGAAATGTCCAAAATTTATTTTCCTAAATGTTTGTTATTGTCTTTGTACTTATCTTAGGAGTAATAAATTTTGTACATTATATCCTGTTGCAGAACAATTTTAATAAAAAGAAAGTAATAAAAATATACCGTTTATTGAAAATTTAATAAAATATATACAAAAGAAAACAAAAAATGACAAAAATAAATTATATTTCCTAAAGTAAAATACATCGTTCATAATAGGTGCGACATACATATCCCTAGTACATGATGGGTTGCTCCTTGCACTGGTTGATGACATAGGCCGTAAAGCGTTTGAGGAACTTGGGGTACTCGCGCTTGTACACGGCCCGCAGGACTGAAGCCGGGGCCCAGCCCCCAGGATTCACTGAAAATGAAAAAATATATATATTCAATTTTAAAATATTTGTTTTCATTTTCGTCGTGACAATTTGCTTTAAAGTTGAATTAAATTAGGTTAAGTTTAAATCCAAAAATTATTCATTATCCACGAATTGATGCTTGGTAAATTACGAATGTATAATTACATTTTACTCACTTGCGACATACAACTACTGGAAAAATAATCTAAATTACTGAAGGAACGTCAATACTCTGTTGCTATGATTATGCTATTTAAAATATGTGTTGTTGGCTGCATATGAATAATTCTATTTTATGATTTTTCCCTTAATTTTACAGTTAAAGTCAAATAGATAATAAACCGAGTAATCGGCAATACCCAATTATATATTTTTGTACAATCAGAAGGCGTGATTGGTGGTCCTCGTTACTGAGAGTGGTGTATTTGTTCCGAAATGTTCGCCCTATTTTTTGTTACGGTAATTTCTTCTTTGATTATTATTAAATTTAATTATTTCAGTTTCAAAAAATTTACCGCCATACAATATAACTAGATAAATTATTTTTCAGACGACCACATATGAAAGTAGCCATATTTACACTGTAATTAACACCAGAAAATGTAACATAGCACACGGCGTGTGTTATATAACCGGATATGACGATTAGTGGTCAATAGATAGAACTGTAATAATGAAATGTAATAAAATTAATGAAAATTTGGTTAAAACTACGATTTTAAAATTGGTAGTGAATTAATAACAAAAATAAAGAGTCAAAATGTACTAATAGTTTTATTAATTGTTCAAATAATACGTACTAGACTTCCAAATCAGTTTCCGGTAATTTCTCTCAACCCCAAATGTCAATGCTTTCGTGAGATGTGTTTGACATTGACACTTTTATATAAACCCTGTTTTTATTATAATATTTCGTGGTCGTCTGAAAAATAGTGTACATAACTCGCTTGAAAGTGCATAGCAACGCTCGTGTATTAAATCACTCGGCGCTACACGCCTCGTTCTTCAATCTCTACACACGCTTGCTATTTACCACTTTCCACGCTTGTTATGTAAATAACTTTAATCTTATTGTAGATACATTAATAATAATTAAATATATGTATATCTTTTGTTTAAAATTTATTATCTATATACTTTATATTTTAACATTCGGTCACATCTCTATTATTTAAAGCACAAATGAATTATATTACAAATAATTCACGAGAGAAATATTTAGCTCACGAGGCCGTAAAGCCGAGTGATATCCAACACCTTTAATCATTTGTATAAAGTATATAAATTATTTTGACAGTATATATTTTAAAATGACATTTAATAAAAAAAAATAGTGTAGAGACTGTATGTTTCATGACCTACTTTATTTATCTAAAAACACTATAGTTCAATATAATTACACGGTATTGGATAAACGTACTTTTTGATATATTGATTACCCAAATTTGGTATTTTTTTAAATTTTATTTTATTTTAATTTACACTGTCCAACAGACTGAAGTTCGGAAACAAAACAAGGGTCCTACAGCTTATAGTGGGTTCCACATATCGATATTTATTTTTAGTTATAAGTTTGTCGTCATTGGGATTTGAACCCCAGATTTTATACTCCGCTCAGCGAGTCGAAGCACACTAAGCAACTTAAGCCACCACTGTCCGTAAACAAAAAATAAAACAATACTTACCAACGGAACAATAAGTTATCCTACAGCTTATATTCTCTCTACTGATATTCTTGCCGGCTTTGGGTGGATCTATCCTCGTCTGACACAACAAACAAACAGTCAGATATATGCGCACGCATTTGCCGGCATTGGCCGGATGTTCAGTGTGTTCTGTGCTGTGATTCACCACCGTCCACATATCCGGTCCGTCTTTATCCTGGTCGTCGGGAATACGGCGCATGTGCGACCAAAACACTACATCGCGTTGAGACGCAGGCCAGATACGTTTGTGGGTTTGGTGGAATATTAAAGTGTCATCGCTTATTGGGTCCAGAACTGTCATCTGTTCCAAAGTCGCTAAAGAACGTTTGAATTATTTAGAGATAATGTATTACTTGAAATTATTATTATTTACCTTCCCAATCGTATCTAAATTCAGGCCGGAAAAAGTAATGACATAATTCCCGTCCGGTGACGCCACGGACCACGTGACAAGCTTTCAGTGGATCTACTACCATTCCATCTACTTCCACTTCACGCCTGTACATGCGCATTTCGCCATCTTCGGCGAATAATTGCCATGTGGATTCGGATCCAGGACCTGTTTCTCCAACTCCTAGGCGTGCGAAACTCACTTGCTCGCTCATCACCTACAAAGAGTAAGAATAAATATTGTAAAAATTAAGAAGTCTACTATTAGACATCAATTTGAAAGTAGTATTTTTTTTCTACAGAATGCACCTAATTTTTAAAGTAGATACGATAAAGTATGGTATTTACTAGAGGGATAAACTCGAAAGGTTTATTTTTTAATATATTTTATCTGATTTTAGACCGTTTCTTTCGCTGAATTCTAAAAACTATTTATAAAATTAGGAGAAGATCGGCCAAAAGTACTAAAATCTTATTTCGAATAAACAAACAAACAAACAAAATATCTCTTTTTTACGGCTTTACTGCCACTAAATAGTAGAGTCAAAAGTAGGTAATAGGCATTATTTTATTTTATTCGCTAAATCTATCTATATTTATATAAAATTTCACTCCGATTGGTCCAGCCCACTACTTGATTTTATTCGATCGCAGAAATATTTTTCATACTTTACTAAATCTGATATTTATTATTATTATTTGTTGAAAAGTTAATTCTAACAATAATTATATACATATATATTTAGAGTTATTTTTGTATTACAGCAATTCTTTTTCATAATGTTTAATCTTTTTCTAATACCATTTCATTGAAATAAAACGGTATGTACATGTTATACTTAAATTCTGACCTGCGATTTTACTGCACTTGCCTGGTCTAAATACTTGTGCAAAATTTGGACCAGATCTGTCAAATAGTTTAGGAGCATACAGCAAACAGACAAACAAACAAGACTTCTATTTTTTTCTTACCTGTTCTATTTCGGGCCAAAGTCTATGCGACGAAGCGGGGCTACTACTAACAGCTTTGGGTGTGAGTTGTGTTTTATTGGACTTAAGTCGTTCCCTAAATTCACACTCTTCGTCAACTTTATCCAACCCTGACTCCACAGCATCATAGAACTCATCATCTTGTAAAGTGCTGTGCGGGCCTTCCTGAAATACAAAACTTCTGTTATCCTGATACTTTAATTTCTCTTAGAAATTATTTATCGAAATTATATATCCATAAATGGATACTGATACTGGATACTATAATATTAATATTTAAATTTTCTTTAAATATAGCATTACATACAACAATGACTAATATCCTTTGATAATATTTTATATAGATTACAATAACAAAGACATATTGTAGGAGTATTATTTTTAAAATATAATAAAATTTAAAAAATATTTTTTTTTCTTACCAATACATTCATTACTATTTAAAATAGCTAACTGCTGACTATTATAAGTTAATATTCTATGTGTTTCAAACACAAATGTTCACACACAAATGATCTTTAACCCAAAGAATAGACAAAAGAAGACTTCTTGATAACCTAATTCGGGTCAAATATATTCAAATAAATATTTGATATAATGACTAATTTTTGCATACTGGCCAATAGCCTTAACGATAATTTAAAAAAATATTTTTACATTAATGAATATCTTTTATGGAACGCATCATTTGTTTTTACTACACTCAAGAATGCCTTAATAATTTAAATAAAATAAATATACTCAAAAAGAGAGTAAATTTACTATGTCCTACTTACTACTTACTTTTCTGGAAAAAATTCGTCTAGACCGGGTCATAGTAACCACCAAACTAACTTCTGATCGATTTAAGCAAACATTTAAGTAATACACGATATGTATTCGTTGAATGTCTTACAGTTACATCAAACCGAACTTATAAGGAATACAAAAGAGTCAAAAGTTACACATTGCTTGCGCTAATATACACGACTGAATTGAGTTTGGCAAATATTATTCATCTTATAACAATGATTCACCACTTCTCTGTAAATTCTATTTAAATGGCGCAATAATACAAATTTATAATTATAAGAATTTAAATCATATTTCAAATTTGGCTTTCAAAAAATGTTTGTACCCATTTCTGGGTATGATAAATAATAGAATTCAATATTTTTGGATTTGAACATAAATCTGTTAATAATGTATCTGCAATTTTTTAATAAATAATTTTCAAAGATAAGTTCGTGAAAAATGTTAAAAATGTAATATATATGCAATGCATGTACATTATTTAAGTAATCTAAGTACGTAAGTAAAATACAGTACAGTAATAAATAATAAACAGTTTTATAAATAAATATTACAGAATAATAATAAATTAATATAAATCAATTTATTTCTTTGGAGTTGTTTCTTTTAATAAATAAATAAAAATATTTTTAGTCAAAATATATTACAAACAGAAAAAATCATGGAAATTAATATTTTAGTAAGACGAAAAAGAAATGAGTCAAATTGAATATATTTTTAATAGGTTATTGCAAACAGTATATACTAATAAAATTTAAGAAAATTGTAAATATTTCCGAAATAAAATGAATTAATTCTAAAAATGGTATTTAAAATTGATTAACAATTTTTATTTTTATAATAATTGTCGTGTCGCTCATACAAACTGCATTCTACTTTGTCTAACAAGTTTTGTGATATCGCATGACGATAAAAGCTGTACAACACAAGATTTAATTTCATTGTGCAGAATTTTATTTCTTTTTTTCGTTTTATGAAAATAAAGAATCCTACCTCTAGATCGGGTCCAGGATGTGTGGCTGTTCTGACAATCTGCAGCTGATCTAGAGTAGTGGCTGCTAAGGCTTCAGCTTTGCGGCGTCGCTCTGCCTCGCGTTCCAGACGCCGACGCCAGGCGTCCTCGCGTTGGGCTACTAGCTCTATACAGTGCGCCAGGGTTTCTAGTACGCCTGCAGTTGTCGCTCTGAAGGTGATGGCTTCCCCTTTGAAGTCTACCACCGGTAATGACGCCGCTATATCTAAAAGATGTAAAAGTGTCAATAAAAATATATTAGATATACCGATAAACATAAGTTAGTCTAGCAGGAAATATGACGTCAGAGAGTTTAGTTCTTTAATGTATGAATATTTCCTTCAAAGAATTATTTTTTTTAAACGAAAGTTGTATTCTTTGCCTACTGTTGCTTTAGTTGCTTAATTATCTATTTTAATAATAATAATAATAATAATATTTGCTTTTATGATTTCCATTTTCTTATACAATGCAGTTAGTAAAAATACTGATACGATACGATTAAAAATTATATACTCACTTTTCAAAATTATAATTGAAATAACTTTGAATGTGCACTTTGCAAAGAACGTGAACAACTGCTGTTAAATATTTGGATTCTGAGCAATTTCAATTACTGTCTTGCATGTAATTTACAAGTACATTAACTGCATATTGTGTATTTATTTATTTTGGCAACAGTATTGATTTGTAAATTTTCAATTTCAAAACAAGACTGTTAGTAATCTAATTACAAATAATTTCTCTACACCAATCAATTTACAAATATTTTTAAAAAATCTGTAAATATAATAAACTAATATTTTTTCTACGCATATTATTTATATATTATAAATAACTTACAAATATTATTTTATTTCAATTTCACAGTGGAAAGCTGCGCAATGTACTGGTTGGTAAATATTCGTACATCGTTTTAAATAAACCAAGGAACTTCCTCAGTCTAGTAATTTAGTAAGAAAGTGAATTTTTGACAGATGTCATTTGAAATCTTCCCAGGCCCAACTGATGAGCAATTGTTTACGTAACTTTACTTTCCAAAAATGCTTTAGATTTTTATCAAGTTTTCGTTTACCCATTACTGGGCGTGCCAATCTTAATACAGTTTCGCGTTCAATACTTTTGCCTATTTTTAGCGTATGGCGATCCGTCTCTCCGTCCGTCTGTATTTCTGTGTAGAAGGTGTAAAGTGAATTGGACTGAACTGAACGGACTTTATTGAAACTTCATATTTAAATTTCTGACATTAATGGCGCGAATTAATCAATTAAGTACCATTTTTAGATTTTTTTGCGATTATTCCGTAACAGATTCCATAAATATAAAATTTCAAGAAAATTGCCGTAAAGTAATGTATAGGCGACAAAAAAATATCTGTAAATGGCGTCGGGAGTAGTAAAATAAAACTAAGGTCGTGTGAGTATTGTGGAAAATAGGTATGAATTTGAGTATTTGTGAGCTATTGATATTGAAGACTATAGTATATTGTACAAGAGTGGATATGACGCTCATATCACTTGAGGATCAATCATTTGAGTGGAATATGAGAATTCTACTCGAGTTCTACTGTATACTTTTTAATGACTTTTATTAATTTGTACATTCATACAATTTAGGTTATAATCACGTAAACAAACATTTAAAACACGTGGCTGTTACAACAATTTATGAAATAATTTATAAATAAATATTGTGATTTGTGATACGATTTTAAATTGCAAATAGTTTGTTTGCATACAATTTTTATAGATTAGGGTGTATATTTGACTAGGTATTTTAGATTTTTTCCATTTTCAATAGAAGAACAAAATAAAGGTTAAACACTACAGTTTTTTACTACACTGTTAGATATGAATTTATATCATACGTTGTCTATGGTTTCCGTGAAATTTTAAAAGATATTTACAATGTATTATCTACCCATACCAATAACAAACATACTACAAGTAAATATCGTAGAATAATTGAATTAATATATTGATAACAAGTCAGGTGTTTTTCATATCCACTCTAGGATGGATATAAACTATTTATCCGTTCTATCAAGCGTGCAAAAACATAACATATACAGTACGGAGTAAAAAATTAGTACATTGTACAACAAGAGCGGATATAATGCTCATATCCCTTGAGGATGAAGTTTGGGGCTCGACGTCGCAGGCAGAGTGCCTCATTCATCCGAAAGGGATATGGGCATTCCACTGGATTGGTACTGTATACTTTTTCTACGACCAACACGAAGACAAAACAATAAGATTTATCTTTTCATACAGTTAAGGTTATAATCACGTAAACAAACATTTGCGTATTGCTTAAAGAAGAATTGTGGGAAATTTAGTGGCTGTTTGTTAAGTATCAAACAGTTTAACATTTTATGAAATAATTATTTTAAATAAATATTGTAAGGTGTGATACGACTTTAGATAATATTTTTATAGATTAGGATGTAAATTTATGAAGTATTTTAAATTTTTTCCATTTTCGAAAGAGTAAAATACATTGTGACATTGACAAGTCAGATGTTTTTCACATCTACTCTGATGGATACAAGTTTCATATTAATTTTGCCAAGCATGCAAAAAACATAATATACTGTATTCCGTAGAAAAAAATATTATTAATTTAAATTTATATAGTATGTAGGTGTGTGAGTATGTGATACATAAAAACTGAGGAAGTTTAGCTTTCTACACTCTCAGCTTATTTTCTCGCTGTGATTTGGCTCTGAGTTTAACTCCGTAATGCTTGGGTTTTCCCGAGGGGTTAACCACTTTGGAAGTTTGGTGTACAGCTCATGGAAGTCTTTTGGAAGTCTTATGGAAGTTTTGGAAGTTTCATGGAAGTCTTGGAAGTTTCATGGAAGTCTTGGAAGTTTCATGGAAGTCTTGGAAGTTTATTATTCTTATTTTGAATCATATTAAATCGGAAATGAAGGACCATGGAATTGAAATTTTAGACTAAGTTCAGACAGACTACTAAGGGTAAGGTCCGACCGAGGATCCCACCGTAGTAATTTAAAAAAATATGAAATCTACAATACAAATATTGAAGCTGAAAAATATTACGCAGTATATTATTCTGAAAAATGGTATATTGGTCGTGTATTAGAAAAATTAAGTGACGGAATATACAAAATAAAATTTTTAAGAGAATCTCTTGAAATTTATACCTGGCCAAAAAAGGACGACATACAAACAGTTGAGCGTCAATATATATTCTTTGGTCCCATTAATATGTTAGGGACAGGATCAATGACAATTTCAGAAAATATTAGGTTGCTGATTAAAAAAATAATTCAAAGATATGAAGCGGAAAGAAGAAAGAAAAGAAAAATAGTATACTATTTTATATGCAGTTGGTTAAATGGGAGTTATTGTGGGTATCTGGAGGGCGACTTTAACGGTGTCCTTGTTATCCAAAAATTTCCGGTAGGTCATGAGAAAATGGCGGAAATTGATTTTGGTCCATTTTTTCCACATATATTTCCTAAAAATGTTTCAAATTAAAAAGTTAAATATTTTTTATTATTTAGTCAGTGGAGTATACAATTTTTTTTTTTGATAATCTTATAAATAAAGCTCTGTAAGACGTATGGAAGTCTTGGAAGTTTAATGGAAGTCTTGGAAGTTTCATGGAAGTCTTGGAAGTTTCATGGAAGTCTTGGAAGTTTAATGGAAATCTTGGAAGTTTCATGGAAGTCTTGGAAGTTTAATGGAAGTCTTGGAAGTTTCTTGGAAGTCTTGGAAGTTTCATGGAAGTCTTGGAAGTTTTTTGGAAGTTTTGGAAGTTTTTGTGATTTGGAAGTTTGGTGTATAAGAATTTTGGAAGTGGTTAACCCCTCGGGTTTTCCTGTCTCAATAGGGGTGTCATTCCTGTGACTAATGTCCGTTTGCAGCAACAAGGCTTAAATTTTAAGCGAGACTTAAACAAAAAAATTCTAATCGAATTTTTGACAATAATGTTAAATCATGCATTTGACTCTTTATTTCGATTCGATATTGTCTATTAAAGGCAAGCTTAAAATTTAAGTTATGTTGGTGCAAACGACCATTAGGGATCCATTCAATAGAATTTTAATTTATCAGCATTATACTGTACTTAGGTATGTATGATTAAGAACAAATCTATTATATATTAATTTGTTGTATATCTTTTTGTTTTTACTTATCATATGATTTTAATTATGTACTTATACAGTGGCTCACACAATTATTCGTACACCTAAGTTTTCTATTTAAAAAGTGATAAATAGAGTACTTTTAAAAATAATATTGATATATTACTGACGGGATCATATTCTCTCATATTCCAGTAATAAAATGCAATAGCCAATTATGAAAAAATTTTTATTTTTCTTATGTAAATTAAATAAAAACAAAATGCATACAAAAAACAGGTACACAAAATTATTCGTACACTTATGAAATCTTACATATAACGAGTCAATATTAATAGTTATAAATATAATACATCTGTGATTACATAGTTATCATTTGTTTGAGTATTTTGTAAAAGGTTTTTTCAAAAATGGGTCGCAAAAACAAGAAATTACGGTAGTTGAAAGACGAATCTATGTGAAATGACTTTGCCAGTGTAAATCTTTAAGGGAGGTTGTCAAAATTGTATAAATATTGCTCTCAATTGTTAAGAACATTAGAAGTAAATATAAAAATGAGGAGTAGTTGAAAAATATTTGCCGTGGGGACCGTAAGAAAATTTTTAATCAGCAGAATGAACGATTTATTGAGCATTAAATGAAATTAAATACTAAAAACTCCTGAATAAATTAACAAAAAATATATCTGAAATATTTGGAGGATATATTGAAACATAGACTATTCGAAGAACTCTAAGACATTTTGATTTTAATGGCCATATAGTCATAAGGAGCTCCTACATATCCCCAAACTAATATGACCCTGCCGCCGTGTTTCACTGTACTACATAAATTGCAGTTATTAAGCTCAGAATTTGGATTTCTCCAATCAAAAGATTTGCCATTCCACTCAAATCCGCAAAATTACCAATTTCCAAAAACACAATCCGTGCTAATGTACTATTTCCAAATGCGAGTCTCTTTATTATATTTTGTTTCGAATTATAGGACCCACTTTTTACTATAAGACCATTAGAACCAAAATTTCTTAAAGTTCTTTGAATAGTCTATGTTCCAATAGACCCTTAAAAAAATTAGTTATTCTTAATATTAATTTATTCAGGGGATTTTTAGGATTTGATTTCACTTAACGCTCAATACATAGTTTATTCTGATGACTTAAAAATAATTTAAGGCCTCCACGGTGAATATTTTTCTACTGGTTCTCATTTTTATATTTACTTATATGGTTCTGAACATTTAGTGCGATCTTCGTTTAATTTTGTCAACTTCCCTTAAAGATTTACACTGGCAAAGTAATTTCAAGCAGATTCGTCTTTCAACTACCATAATTTCTTATTTTTGTGAACTATTTTAAAAAAAATCGTATACAAAATACTCAGACAAATGATAATTATGCAATCACAGATGTTTCATGTTTATAAATATAAATATTGACTCGTTATATGCAAGATTTCATAAGTGTACGAATAATTTTGTGTACCTAGTTCTTGTACACATTTTGTTTTTATTTAATTAACATAAGAAAAATAATTTTTTTTTCATAATTGGCTATTGCATTTTGTTTCTGGAAAATAAGAGATTCTGATCCCCTCAATAATACATCAATATTTTTTTGAAAGTCCTTCATTTTTCACTTTTTAAATATAAAACTTAGGTGTACGAATAATTTTGTGAGCCACTGTATATGTAGTTTTTTTAGTAATTTGTAAGACCTAGAAATAATTTTATAAATCAATGAAAAGTAAAAATATAATGCACTCATATTAACGTAAAATGATTTGGATATATATCTGTTATTATGTATATTTCTTCCCGTTTATATTACAGATAATCCTCTGCTAACGACATCTCATAAACTCCAATCTTAAGTCAAAGCGAAATATTGTTGCATAGAATACAAAAAAAATATTTTCCTACAAACGGGCATAAAGTACATACGTTATGCCCTCTTTTAAGATTGTAAAAGTACACTAGTGCGTGAAAAGTACCCATTGCTTGGTAAAGTAAACACGTTTATCAATAGTTTAATTTATTTTTGTAATTAATTTTTATTATTTCGGTTGTAGGAAAAATGTTGTATGCAACACGTGTGTCACTTAGTGTTTTTTATCTCGTGCTATAATTTCTGCATTCGGCTATGCTTCATGCGATAAACAACACTCGACTAAAAACACTTACACTTACAGACTAATTGCATAACTAATTATTATCGTGCATTGATGTTTTAAAATTTTTTAAATAGTCGGGAAGTTGACAGGATGTAACAGAAAAAACTAGATGTTCCGCTAAAAATTAAAATCCTCATCAAGTAAAGCAAAACGGTATGTACTGTTGTAACATTTTTTGGAACTTATTAGTTGTAATAATATTGTTGTAGTCAATTTCCCGCAAATAAATTGCGTGACCTCCGCAGGTCCTGCTTCTTGTTGCGGCATTACCTATCTCGTTCTAATACCACATCTATCTTTGTGTATCTCGTCATTTTGGGGAATTTTTAAACTTATTTAAGAAATTCATAACAATTTATTTATTTCATTTTCGGCAACTTGTAGTTTAATATTGAATATATTTATTATTGAGATCATTTATTATAATGGTTTTAGTAATTCAGAACAATTTATTCCATATTTGTTTATTTAATTTTCCGTAAGTTGCAGTTAAATACTGAAATAATTTATTATTGAGATTATTTATTGCAAATGTTGTAGTAATTCAGAACAATTTATTCTACATTTATTAATGTAATTTTCGGTATGCTGCAGTTAAATATGCATGTAATAACAATAAATATTAGAGACAATTTATTATAATTGTTTTTAGTTCTAGAAACCAATACTAACATTAAACTTGTCTGAAAAACCTAAAACAACGAATTCCCTAGATAGGTTACTAAAAAAAAAACAATGACGTCATACAATGTGCTCAAGCAAATGTAGTCTTGCAAGTGCTCATGCAAGATACAGAATGAGCCTCCTGATGAAGATTTCAAAACGTTAGTGGTACTTGGAGAGTTTTTTCTGCTACATCCTGTCCACTTCCCGACTACTTTCAACTTTATTCAACATTTGGACACTACTTCAATTTCAAAATTATTGTTTTAATTTTTCACAAATTTAACTACAAAAAACGAAACGTTATAATGCGTCTACAATTTTTTATGAACAACGAACAATAAAATATATGGATAGTTCTTTTCTTTGTTAAAATCTATTACGTCATGTAAAATATTTAAATATAATTTATTCTTTTTTTATTATTGTCGTTCCCTTCTCTTACCCTGTTTATGGTGCTCCTTTTCTGCACACATATCGAAATAGTGCTGTAGCGTGTCAATCTGCCGGCATAGGATGTCCTTGAAGGTCTCCACCTGGGCGAGTTTCTCTTTAAGCCCTCGACAGCTACGTTTGAAACTTCCCCCTGATGCGGTACTGAGCGTGTTTGACTGGAGTGATACCGTGGATCCATGACGTTTCAGGCTGTTTTCACTTCCCGTCCCGTATCCTGACTCCGACTAAAAAACAAACAATTGTTTAAAAAAAAAATTAATTTAAAAGCTAGCAGAAAATAAGAAAAATATTAAAAGAAAATTCGAGATAATATTAAAGACAGTAAAGGAAAGAGTATAATAAAAAAGGAATAACTTTTTATTTATTTTTAACGACTTACTTATTTTATATTATTTTTTATTTTTTTAAATGTTTTTACGTCCTACATGTATGTTACCAATAATTACTCAGTCCACATTGAATAAGGAAATAAATAAGCATATATTTAAAATAAGAAAAAGAACAATAAAAAATAATATTTTTAAATAAAATAATAAAAAAATAATGAGTTTAGATTTTTTTAAATTAATTATTTCATTGGTTAAACAGTGATATTTGATATTTTTATCCATCATTGTATAAGTCTGCTTTATTAACAAAAAAAAAATTACAGACACATTTCTATCATCATTTTATAAAAAAAGGTGGGCATCAAAAATATTGTATATATTTTAAATTTTGTTTACTATACAAATAATTTGTTTTTAAGTAAAAATAACTTATTTTAGGCCCCCTTTTAAATAATTCTGACTTGACGTAATAAGTATAAATAATTTATTTTTTAATGTTTAAAATTATTTTGTAATCTATTCCAAAACGAAGAAAATTACGAACGTAGAAAATTACGAAAATTATTCAATAAATAATTTTATCAATATTTTTTTTGCAGTAAAGTACTATAATCATATGACATTGAAATATCTTACATATTTAAGGAACATTGTTAACGTATAATTTAACTGATATACAAGTATGTTTATTATTTATTTAAGGAAAAAGATATTAGGTATATGTAAAAACAAATATGAAATGTAGACTAAATAATATTATGTAACGAAATCTAAATAAATTGCATGTCCCATATGGAAAACTAATAATACTACTAAAATTTTTAGAACTTTACTTAAATGACACAATTTCAAATTCAACAGATTTCATTCCATTAATTACTACTGCCTTGAAAAGTTAATTTTAGATGACAATAAAATTTCAAACTCAATGTCAAATAAATATTTATCAGCTGCGGTTGTGGTCACATTTTTTTTACCTATTTCAAAAATAAAATTTGTTGTAGGAATTTTACTTTGTTTTTTAACCACTGATGGATAATTTTAATTAAAAGTAATAAAATTAACATTAATATATTCAAATATAATTATCAACTATGACATAATACTATAGTGGTATTATGTAAAGAAAGATAATTAAATGATAATTATGAATTTTATTTATTAATATTATATGAAAAAATATTAATTAAATATTTTTTTATTAAAAAATTAATAATATTTATATTTATTATCATTACTAATGGAAGAATATGTTATACATATACAATTACATTATTTGAATAATATTGTTGAATTAATCTGTTTTCATTATTAATTAATTAATAAATGAATTAATTAAATTGTATACTCTTATTTATTTATTAAAAAAAAATCAAAAATCAAAAATAATATTTATAATTTTTTCAATACATTAAAGTTTACTTGTTATAATATTTATCATTACATATTATTAATGTTTCATTGATTTTTATTATTATTATTATTATTATTGGAAAAATTTGTAGTGCATATGATTATATAAACAATTAGATAATGAATTTATATAATCCGATCATAATATATGTTGGATTCATACCTATATATTTTTATTCGCTATATATTTGGTACGATACTAAATATATTTCAAATTAATTTATTATATCAAGCAACAGATGATGCATTTTCATATGAAATATGAATGAATTTGGGTTCAGTGTATCGTGAAAATGGCGTGATATCATGACAAAGTTTTGTTTGATAAAAGCTATTATATCAACGTCATATATGGTGTGTTTTAGATAGCAATAAAATTGTTTTTCTTATAATTATATATTATTTTCGTAAAAAAATATCAGTTAATGCCGCTATAAATCAGCAACCGTTGTAGGTCCTTTTGTTTTTCCCCAACCGTTTTATATCTATCGTGTTTTCTAGAAAGGTTAATAATGGCTCCCTTAAGTCATCAACCTTATTAGAGTCATTTCTCCCTCTCCTAAAACCACCCCAATTTTTCCACCCTGGTTCATTTCTGTCTCACCTTATGCGACTCCAACGCATCTACCCATCTCTGTTTGTCCTCCACAGTCTCGGCCCGTACATACCACACTGAGTCGTTGACGGAGACGTCGAAACGACATTCGTCGAATTCATGAGGCTGAAAAGTCAATAATTATTAATTTAACACTCAATGATGCGTTTACTTGCGGCGTAGTATCGCTGGTTGAGATAATTAAGTCATAATCACTGACTCAAATCATCACATGGGAATGAGTCAGTTTAGAAATACATGGGGCACACAAACAAAAAAAAAATAGGGCATACAATAATCAATCATTGTTGTAATAAAATATATCAGCATTTTTGACAATCAATATCTCATAGATTATATGGAAATTATAACAATAACAGTGAGATACAGAATATAAAATATTGATTTACTTATTTTACACTCATATTGAATTTTTAAAAATATGTATTATCCTTGAGAAAAAATAAAATACCACAACTTGTTAATATTGGAAGAAGATAGCACTACATTAATAAACAAAATTGTTATTATATAGCAGTTTTCCTCAATAATAATTAATTATAAATAATAACATTGACGGGATGTCTGGTTGTGTGTATATAATATAATAAATTGAGTTGATAAAATTAGTTACAAAAATGTAAAAAAAAACTGTGTTATGTACATATGTATGTTTGTTGTAATCTAAATAAAAAAAAATGCTATACGTAAGAATATTTATATGTATCTGAATAATAAATAATAATTATTTTGTTATGATTTTTCGCAGATATTTGATAAATTATGTACGCCTGTACAAAAAAAATACATTTAATATATAAATATTACACTTAAAAATGACATTTAGTAAAATTTTCATTAATATTTATATATTTAATATTTTTTTTGGTATAGTATTTTTGGTCGGTTACCATTTTTTTATGTAAACATAATAAATATACTTGAGTTTTACGTATGTAGTATATATTATCTTTCAAAAAATACTTACTAAATAAGTAATACACATTTTAATAACGGAAAAATACGGGAATAATAATTTATTAAACAAATATGTCATTCTATAATAGTATATAATAATTATTGATAATAATTTTAACTGAATTTTTAACAAATTTTTATATCAAATCAAAATAAATTTAAAAAACCTGTCATATATTTAATAATGTATATAACCCTTACAAAAAGATTTAATTAAATAATGTACATGTTATTACTAGCAAAAATACATATTTTATAAAACAAATTTGTTATTATATAATAGGTATTCCGTCAATAATAATGTTATGAAAAATTCATAAAACTTTTGGTTGAGTATTTTGTATATAATAAATTGTGTTAAAAATGTAATATTGTGATCAAGTTTATTAATAAAATCATGATTATATTTTCATTTGTTTGAGTGTACCACGTTGCTAAGAAACCAAGGAACGGTTAATAAACTTTATTGAAACTGATATTCAGGAAATTAAAATGTTTGCTTAAATATTTTTACCATACCTTAATATTGGCTTTGAATATAGATATGGCCCCTCTGCAACCAAACTCCTGATCGTGTTCACTTTTATAATACGATAAAGTCCCATTCTTCAAAACGATGAAGCGATCTTGCCAGCCGTGTATATAATTCGTCCATTTGCTCAACACTCCTTGTAGTTCTATATGCTGCGACTCGGAATCGGAATCGTCTGTGGAATGTTCATCAGCCATTACTGTTTACAAAGCGTGTAGCCACAGCAGAAGAGAAGAGTTTGTTTTGTGAGCAAAACCACTTAGCAAATTTCATACCAACCACCTGTATATTTATTTCGAATCAAACTGAATCGCACTTAGGACAACATGTTTATGTAGTGTGTAATTATACAGTGATATGCCAAAAGAATTATGGACTCACAGCGACATCTAGTAGGCTGGGGAAATATCACTTGTGCTACATTTCAACGCGGGAAAATTTAAATAAGAAAAGCTAACACTAATATTGTACTTTAAATAATTCATACCACCAAAATATCAATAATCCAGAAATCTTCAATTCTGTATATGAAATTTCAATATGATTACTCCTTATATCCTTTTTCTCTTTTGTAAAAATATTTTTCTGATATCTAACAATTTTTTGTTTTTATGAAAATGAAATAACATTTTTATACATGAAATATTATTTTATAATAAAATTGTAATGTTACTGCTTCTTATTAATTTATTTAATTTAATAGATATGTGTTTATTTGTTCAAAGTAAATTCATTAATAAAACATAACATATTAATACTTATTAAAATGTTAGCAAATAAATATATAGTAGGAAAATTAAATAGTTTATATATAAATTATTACTATTTTTATCAATTTTATTTATATTATGACCTATATTACTACCAGAATTTTTATCAGAAATAATGAGACAAAATAAATTACTAAATTCTATTTTTGTTTACAGATGTTATGAACCAGATGTCTAAATAGATAAAGAAGGAATTTATTTTATCAACATTTTTGGTTATCTTATTACTCATATTTTTATTATTTTTATCTAATATTTATTACGAGAACAATTTAATAAATAACATATTTTTAATGATCATGTTATTATACCGTGAGTTTATTTGAACGTGGAACATGGGATTTCCATTGTTACGACTTCATATTTGATTGACAGCAATGTATCAAAGCCAAGCGTTCGCTTTAAAATAAAACAGGTTGTCAAGTCACGTTAGTATTAACTGTCAAATTGTGAACTTTTTTTTTTAAATAAAACATCTCCACGTGGTGGACAAATAGAGTGAACCACTAGGTTTCCTGATCTCAAATCATTAGTTTTTTTTTATACTTGGGAACATTAAAATATTAAAAACAATAGTTATTTGTGCTGCTAGGTAGGGAAGTTGTTCTTTTCTGGTCCGAAGGATATGTATACGGCCGAGACACAGTCGAGGCTGGATACTTCTTGAGGACCAGAAAACAACTTTACTGCCATGTAGCACACACTATTTTTTATCCTACACAACAACACAACATAATAAAATAATATAAACATCTTACGAATACTATGTAATTTGACATTTAACTTAACCTCAAAGAAATTTCTAAAATTGAATACCAACATAATAAGAACAAAAAACAAACATTTTATTTTGACATATAAATAAGGTTAACTACTATGTTCTATTATTTACAGAATATATAATAAAAATACCTTGAATCTAACGTAAGTATCAAAATTATCTAAAGTTACAATATTTTAAAAGCATGTGCATGTTCACATATTTCATTCTGATTATTAGTTCTAACACATTAAACGCCATCTGTTTGTCCGCACACGAACTGTTTTTTTTTTCTTCCCTAGGGAATAGTGAGATTTTGTAGGTCTAGACCGGCAAATGTCTACTTTCTTGCGCACGCACACGCAGGAAAATCTTACTTTCAATATGTGTAGGATAAAAATTATTGAATGCCGATATGATATGAATAATAATTACAAAAATAAAATTCAAAATCACTCTAGCAAATACCAAATTTACACAAATTATAAATATTATAAAGGAGTTTTATTATTGTTTAATCTCAATTTATATCGATGTAAAGATGTATCTTTAATTTATTAAAAATTTGAATGATAAAAAATATTGAATTCTAAAATGTTTATGCGAATTAAAAATTATTTATTCTAGTAACACTGTTAGAGCAAATTTTACCTGAGGATTCGGGTGAGACAAAATATTTCTCGAATCTTGCTCGTCTCGTCGCGAAATATCTCGCTTCGGGCGAGATGAGAATGATTTTACAAATAAAACTTCGAGACGAGAAAATAAAATCGTAATTCTCGAAACTCAATAATTACGCCGAAATTTTATAATAATTTTTTCAAACGCCATAAATGTGACATCTTTTATGACTTGATTCAAAAGGTAGAAATTATTTTTTTACGTCGCGGATGTAGAAGAAAATAGAACTTGTACCATTGATTGGAAAAGTTATTTATGTAATAATTCAAATTATTGTGTAAAGTAGGTGTTTTCTTGTGCTGTTTAACGAATGAAGATATAGCTGGATACGGAAATTATAGCACGAGATAAAAAAAACTACGTGACATACTTGACCTATAAATGAAATATTCATAAAAATTAATTAAAAAAAAACAATGATAATTGCGCATTGTGTGTACGATACTGTCACCATAACAATGAATTACGATGTTAAAATGAGGTGTGTTAGAACTCATGTCAATCAAATGTTAAAGATTTAATATGATACTACTTATTCTGTTAATAGAAATTATTACAGATTTGAAATGATAACATTCATTATTATTTATTATCTATTATTAATTATGGTTTGACAGATAAATTAACTGAATGTTTGTCTAGCAACCCTATTTACTAGTTCTTGAAAAGTAATTTTCCTACAACCGAACATAAAGTTGTACTTTATAGCTTGTAAAGTGTCAAGTGACCGTTGCTAGGCAATGTAAAAACATTATTTTTTATTTACAAGATATTTATTTCCATCAACTATTTATGTTCACTCATATTAATATCGGATTGTCCTCGCGTTCTTTTGGGCTTTTTTGATTGTTATTAATTGTTTTGTAGCAAATAAATATATTTTTCGTTATAATTTGTACTTTTTTATCTTTGATAAATATCAATTATTTTTATTAAAAAAAAATCAATTTATTTAAATCATGATTAGAACTCGACTAAAAAACACTTACTGTACACACTAGTTGCATAAATAACTATTTCAAACACTAGCACCACACTTTATGCCGAGTTGTACAAAATATAAATTTCTCAATTAAAGCCTGTACTAAAGAATATTATTTGTACTTCGAATAGCGGTATATTTAATGCCTTATATATATTTGTTAATATACGAATAATTAGTGAAATGAGAATATTTATAAAGAATTTAGTGCTAACAAATCATGGTGTAATCCGGAAAGAATAATGGTATTGGTAATCTGCGGATGGACCGACAATCAACGGGCCGACAAACCCGACGGAAATCGGGAAATGCAAAGCTGTGGACGTTGTTTTCCTGTTTTTCACGGAGACAAACGGTTGCGAAACTGCGTTATTTCATTGAGTGACCAGTGCCAGTGCCGTAACACGCTAAATATTTACTCCACTTTAATAAAACATAAATTTTAAAATAAGTTATACGATATAACAATAAATAAAAAGAATTTTTTACAGCTATTGGAATTTTGATTATGACAATATGAAATAACATATTTTTTAATTAGCATTATTATCATTATCTAACAAAATATATCTTTGTAAATGCAAATCTCTTTATTCTGTTTTTTTTTTTTGAAAATGAGAAGTTTTCTTCCAACTATACAAACATTACAGATAACAATTCTTAAAGTTTACATTGAAATAGGCTGTTTAATTATTGCAGATATTTATTTCCAATATCAAATTTTTCATAAGTAGACAACATCAACAAATTTCTTTTTGATTGAAGTATAAATTTTAAAATTTATAATATTTCATGAAGAATATTAAATGGATTTCCACAATAATACGAAGACAAAAGACAAAATGACTAAAGACTTACAAGTAATAGCAGTAACAAGTAACACATATTTTATTCTTCATAATTCTGAATTACAAGAACCTAATAGTATATCAGGATTCTTCACTACCGAGATAGTCGTTTACAACACAATCCCCTATAAAGAAAAGTCACTTTTAATGATGAAAATGCATGGTAATATTGTAAAATAATTCGGATTTAACTCCGCCGGTTTTAGTGTATTTTCGTATACCTTCTGGATTAGGTGTTTTTTAGCGCTAAGGGCTATGGGTATCGTAGATAATTCCACAGGACCCTGAGATATGTGTTATACATTCAAAGTACCTATTTGTACACATGCTTAATGCATGTTTATTTATATTTCTGTTAATAAATTTTTGTTTTAGTTTTTTTTTATGAATTTTTGTCTATTTACTTTATAAATAATACATGTATATGTATTACATACTTATGTAAAATTAATCAAATTTAATCGATTAATCGATCATTTGATTATAGTTTTAAAAATAATCGATTAGTCAAAGGTTTCATTAATCGATCATTTAATTAAGTGATTGGTTGATTAATTGATGATTTGATTAATAGATTATTTGATGAATGTTTATGCATTGAAATTAGTGTACGAAAAAAGGCATTTTATTCATTTAATTACACATAACCGTAACACGGTTTACTTACATTATTTGGCGCATTGCGCACATTATTTATCAACAACATATTCTCAAAACCACATAACAACGGGCACTTTTCCTTAGTTTCCAAAAGATGACTTTGAATTTTAACTATTTCTATTTCAATAAAATTACTAGATAACAGCATGGAGATCTACAGGCTAAAACACAACACATTGGATTTACCATATAGATTCGAATACTTATTGTCTACCTATTGACAGATTGTAAATTATAATAGGATAAAAAGAAAAAAAAATACATAGTTGCAGAAAAAATATTGTTTGTATTTTGTACGTGAAGTGTTTTTAGTGCGTATGATTGATAATAAAAGCGCTTTTAGGATGCGTTCTTTTAGACTATAATCAGGCCAGAAAATACTTTCAACAAAAGCGGTCTATAAAAGTGAGCTCATAATAAGGGCATTTATCTCTATTATGTAGAGAATTTTATGTTTTGCATCGGACAAGTTTTGACAAAATATGCAGAGTAAATTGTTCTAATTATCTTATTAGATATTACATTGCTTGTAATATTTTTTTATTTTATTATTATATTTTGACATTGGGGATTTAAGGAAAACTAAAAACTGTCTTTTGAGCAACCCTTGGTTAGTTTGTCCCGTTTGGTAGCACCTTTTACTTGACGGATGTTATATGCGACTTTTATTGTACTTAAAATGAAGTATAATTATTTTATTTATCCAACACCGTGTAATTATAACGATATAAGTATGCTGTTTTTAGATAAATAAAGTTGGTTATAAGTCACTAGTGAGCTAAATATATTAGCTCACTGTTTTTTGGTTGGTACCATAGTAACTACGTTATAAAACCTTCTCTACACTATTTTGTTCCTAAATGTCATTTCGAAATTCCATCTGTCAAAAATCTTATATGTATTTTATATCAATGATTAAAATGTGTTGGATAAAATGTTGTATGGCACACGTGTGTTAATTACCTAAGTCACTTGAAAAAATACCACACTCGGCCTAACGGCCTCGTGAGCTAAACTTTTCCCACATAACTTATCTGTAATGTAACACACTTGTACCATAAATAACTATTATTTTGACATTACGGATTTAAGGAAAACTAAAACCTGTGTTTGGAGCAACCCTTGGTTAGTTTGCCCCGTTTGGTGCACCTTTTACTGGTTTTCTGTGTCGTGTGACCCTTCCAGCGGGCGAGTAGAGCGGGCCGCCGCTGGCAGGCGGTGTTTTTGCAGAGTTTGCGGCCGGCTGGCGTCGAGTAGATTAACGGCGATTGCGCTACATGCTTTAGACATTACTTGATTGCTCGGCCTGACGTGACGTGGTAGCCCACACTTCCGCTGCAGGTGCTCCGGACCTTTGTCCTTTACACAACAGGGACAACGAGCCCTACACTTACATCCTACATACCTCAACATTACAACAACGAATATGTTGGGCAAACTTAATGGTTTTTCTATTCTCGTTATTAAAATTGTTCCCCGGAAATAGTTCAAAAAGTATATTTTACATAATTTTTACTTAATTAACCAAAACTATATTTACATTATCTAATATATAGTGTTTAACACGTCAAGATTTTTTGTCTTGTTTACTTATTTCTTATCTTGCATCGAAAAGCAAGACAAAAAATTTAAGTATGTCTTGTCTTTTTTTTCTTGTATATAAAAATCTTGTCATTTTCTTGCATATTTCTTGTCTTACATATTAATATTCCCAAAGGATCCTGAACATATAAATAATCTTGAATCACACGTAGATACTTATTTTTGTTTAGATAATATCAATGTCAATTATCAAATATAGGTATATCTTATATGTATTATTATTAAATAAATATTATAAAAATCATATAGCTGCACATAGGTACTATACATATTTTTATGTTAAAAAAATATTCATTTTTTTAATATTTAGGTAGATTTTTTTAATAAATCTAGATTTAAAATTAGCAAAAACAATGCAAGAGTACAAGAATTGAACAAAATCTTGCTATTCTTGCACATTTCTTGCAAGACAATTTCTTGCCTTGTTTACTTTGAAATTTGTAACTCTTGCCTTGTTCTTGTCTTGCATTTTTTGCAAGACTAAAGCAAGACCAAGAAAAATACAAGACTCTCGTGAAATACTACTAACCTAGGCAACCCTAACCTATCAAAATTTAATTATATAATTATTTATTGACATTTCATTCCTTGGCAAATTGTAGTTTTGTAAAGGGCCAGAACCGTCTAAAACAGGTATGAGCAATCCGACCCTCCAAAACCAAATAATATATTGTATCTTACATTTAAAATTGTTTTAAAATTTTCATCTAATAGTTATTTATGTATAATAGAGATAGAGAAAGAGAAGATTAGGTCCATGGGCTTCAATCTCTTTCAGCCTGAGGTACGTACGTTTTACATACTACCACAGAATAGGTTTTATGAAACTATTCTGTGGTACTACTGCAAATGCAATGTAATTTTTAATTATAAGACGCCATGCCAAAAACATTAAGAAGATGCGTTGAACTGGTAACCTGGTATTTTTGTGTCAACAACGTAAGAAAGTTGCAAATAAATAAAAATGTCAAATGTCAAACGTGGAGTTCTATTCAAAATTTTTTTTTCTAAATTTCGCTAGAAACTAATAAAGCTTTAGTAGATATCCTGGTAAATCGAATGATAGGTATGAAATCGAATACAAGGTATTGCAAACCTGGATAAATATTTTTAACTTTTTCTTTACCGTCCGACGGCCGTTTTTCTATACTTTACTGCCCAAGAGCGTAAAGTAACAGTTTTCGGTATGGTAACCAAATTATAAATAAACAATTACGATACAGTTGTGCGTAAAAAAATATTTCATCAGAATAATTTTCGCCAGTAATACCTTCGTATTATAAATTCATTCAGAACGGGAATTGTTAAATGACTTCATTTGATAAAAACCAAGTAAGAAGGTACAGTCTTCGCAATAAATATTTTTATATTTGTAGGTATTACTATAAATCTATTTTCTGAGAAGCTTCTTATAATTTTTAGTATATCAATAATTACAACTTATATGCATATTTAGAGTTAATTTTTATTACAACAAATCCTTTTAATTTTTTCTAATACAATTTCATTGAAATAAAACGATATGTTTCTCTTTACCCTGTCCCTTATAAATCGGAATTATATATGTAACTTCGGACCGCTAATACATTCATTAACAAAATAATTTGACACAAACTATCATATTATAATAAAATATAACTAACCGAAAATACTTTTTTTTTAATTTCTGTAGTTTTACAAATTATTACGATATCTTTAAATACTTTAGTCAATCATTTAATATACCTACTCAAATCGTACTACTGTACCTACCCTATATTATTCAAAATCATTTTATTGAAATGTATTCAAAATGAAGTGAACCCATAAATGTAATGCTGTGCTTTGCACCCTATATTTGCCACGCGTCCACCAAATAAACTTAAGTACTTTATATCATATCGATAGCCAATCTCTTGTTGTTGAATTGTGGATGCAGATTTCAAAATACGAATACTGTATGCATCTTCACGTTCTTCAATCCAGGGGCGTCCCTTGATCTTTTTCATTATTGTATCTCGAATAACAGGTTACTAATTTACGTGTTTTATTATATAAACACAATAGTGTCTTATTGTGTTTTTAACATTTCCGTATAAAAAAATTAAATATATTAAATTTAGAGGTAATTTTCCAACGGAATACAGTGAAATATAGGGATGGGACTTACAAATTTGGATTCTAAAGGATTTAATACATAAGGACTTTTAATTTGAGGATTGTAAACCAAAGAATTCAAAAATGATTACAGAAAATCTAAATTTGGAACATGAGAAAAGTTGGTAACTTTAGTTATTTAGTCAAGTTTAGAAGTTTACAGCTCCAATAACAGCTCCATATAAACTATTTGAAAAATAACATTTTTAATTTCTGCGCTGATTGTATACATGGTTTACCAATTTTTAATAAAATTTGGCAAGGGTTTCAAAATTAGTTTAACTATTAAAGTTAGTAAAATAATATAAAAATTCAAAAATTACAATTTACATATTTTAAGAAAAAAAAAGATTGGGGGTTTTAACTTTGGCACTTTTCATTTGGTACAAAAAGAAGTCAGGAAAAGTTATTTAAAAATTAATATCGATTTGGTATGTAGGGAGATTCCCTTTTTAGTGCATAGCTCCTAGATAGTTAAAGATACAGCCTTGAGAGTATGATTTTTAGATTCTGCAAGGTTTCTTAACCCTAAAATTGAATAAGAAGTACAGAAATGACGCATGGTAATTGTAAAATAAAAAGTGGGAACCTAGGAGAAAAATAAGGATTATGGAATGGCTGACAGCACTTACTTTCAGTACATAATTGAGCAAGTTATCAAAGTCAAAAATATGGAGTAAAGTGACCAGACGTTCTGGATTTAGAGATTTGTCCTTTTGACAAATCCCGAAGAACATTTTTCAGGACTTGTAATTGTCCTGGTTTTCATATCCGATTCGAAATTTAGTACTTATGTTGTCAAAGTTTGTAACAAATGAAAGTTTTACCAACAAGACTTAAATTTGAAGCAATACTTAAAGAAAAAAAAATAATTGAAATTTTAACAGTAGTGTTAAATTAAATAGTTAATTAGATGTAGTCCATTCAAGGAAAACTTAAAATTTAAATAATATGCTAAAACCGGCCATAAGACTTTCAAACATTGGAAATAAACTTGCTATAATTTTATATTTCCTCAAATAACATTCAAGAGTGACACAAAAAGTGTCGCTTAGATTTATCAACTGAAAATGTTATTTTTTATTTAATTTATGTATTTGAATTGTAGTTTTATGGTATGTGATTTTTAGAATAAAAATATTGTAAATTAAAAAAATATGTATAAGAATTCTTTAAGAAATGTTCCGGTTTTGTAGTTTATAGTCAGGTCATCCTAATCTTGAAGTTGACATTTGTAAATGCAATTAAACACGGGGTTATTTTTTGCTTTAAATACATCAGTCCCTAGTTTATGCAGTTTATGTTGAATTTCAATTGATATATTAACGTAATTACACGTGTAGGTGTTTTGTGTGTTCCGCTACTGTATCTGTTGTGTAGTTTTTGGACATGTATATAAATGACATATCAAAATGCACATATAAATGAGAATGTAAAGTGATTGGCGCAATGAATCAGTGTCCCCCTGCGGGCTAATGGCGAACTAATCGCGCATAGTGCCCACATGGGCTTTAAATTCTCTCTTCTCAACACAGACTACGCAACGCAAAATCATACGACCGACGCCATTATGTGACCAAGTTATATTTTTCAAATCAAATAGGTACTCTTTATTTAAAAATTAATCAATTAAAATCCTATATACTAAAAGGCATGTGTCCGTGATGTTCATTTATTTTCATCATGACGATCGCCAAACTTTGTCACAAGCCGAACTGCCTGAACCATGAAAGGTATTGTTGTAATTTTTTTTTTTAGGTTGCAGGGAATAATGTGCAGTTGTGCCTTTTGGGGGTCTCATATTTTTACTGTGAGTGGTTCTTGTGTAAAAAAATAAAAACTGTGCAAAATTAATAACTTGAAACAATGGATCCTAGTAGCCATGTCTAAATTTAAAAAGAGTCACGAGGTCATCTGTCACTTTTGACAATCTGTCTATGAACTTTAAACGATTATAACTTTTTATAGAACATTAATATTAAAGAAGTAAATACAGTATCATGTATTATAGTCTCGAGCAAAGGTGTTACAATTAATTTAAGTTTAAAACATAACGTATTTCCTATATACTAAAAAGGCATGTGTTGTGATGTTTATTTATTTTCATCATGACGATCGCCAAATTTTATCACAAGCCTAACTGCCTGAACCATGAAAGGGATTGTTGTAAATTTTTTTTTTAGATTGCAGGGAATAATGTATAGTTGTGCCTTTTGGGGGTCTCATATTTTTACTGTGAGTGGTTCTTGTGTAAAAAAATAAAAACTGTGCAAAATTAATAACTTGAAACAATGGATCCTAGTAGCCATGTCTAAATTTAAGAAGAGTCACGAGGTCAACTGTCACTTTTGACAATCTGTCTATGAACTTTAAACGATTATAACTTTTTATAGAACATTGATATTAAAGAAGTAAATACAGTATCATGTATAATAGTCTTGAGCAAAGGTGTTACAACTAATTTAAGTTTAAAACATAACGTATTTAAATAATAATAATTTTGACGTTTCCATTGTCAAAAGTCAATGTTGCCAAATGTGTGATGAAGTAACTAAATGAAAACCAAATATTCCTAACCTAACTTTACTGACAACGGTGGCAGTTGTATTAGGGTTGACAATATTAATTTATAAATTTAAAAATTAACTACTATTTTTTAATACAAACAGTGTTGCCAAATTATGAAGTAACTAAATAAAAATCAAATATACTTAATTAAATGGAACACTTTGCTGTGTTTGATATCAAAACAAAGAAAACCATAATGGCGGGTTTTGAAATGACAAAAAAATGTGTCATGTCGATCTGCGTTTGTTTTTCGGAAAAAGTTGTTAGAAGTAGGTTGTCTTTGGGTTTGAATGACGAATGACAAAAATGTTCTACGTAAATTAGAATTTGTTTTTTGCAAAATGTTGTCAGAAAAATGTTGTTTGGAAAAAGTTGTGAGAAGTATGTGGTGTTTAGTATCAAATGAAAGGGCTCGATAAGGGCTGGCGTGTAGAATGAACAATAAAGGTCAAAGTTGATCGGCTTGTTTTTTTTGCAAAAATTTCCTAAAGGTATGTCGAGTTTGGTCTCAAATGAAAGGTCTCGTTGAGGGCTAGCCTGCAGAATTGACAAAAATGTTCCATGTCGATCGGCTTTTGTTTTATGCAAAAAGTTGTCAGAAGTATGATCCATTACGGTCTGCTTTTCTTTTTACACAAAGTTTTCAAAAGTTTATAATGTTTGGTATCAAATGAAAGTTCTCGGTGTGGGCTAGCCTGTAGAAATTTCAAAAATATTCCATGTCGATTGACTTTTGTTTTATGCAAAAAGATATCAGAAGTATGTTGTGTTTGGTATCAAATGAAAGGGCTCGATAAGGGCTCGAGTAGAGAATTGACAAAAATAGTCTATGTCGATCGGCTTTTGTTTTATGCAACAAGTTGTCAGAAATATGTCGTGTTTGGTATCGAATAAAAGATCTCATTGAGGGCTAGCGTGCAGAATTGGCAGAAATGTTCCATTCCGATCGGCTTTTGTTTTCTGCAAACAGTTCTCAAAAGTATGTCGAGTTTGGTCTCAAATGAAACGTCTTGTTGAGAACTAGCGTGCAGAATAGACAAAAATGTGCTATGTCGATTGGTTTTAGTTTTTTGCAAAAAGTTGTCAGAAGTGTATGGTGTTTGGTATCAAATGAAAGGTTTTGGTGAGGGCTGACGTGGAAATATTAAATAATTGTTTCATGTCGATCGGCATTTGTTTTTTGCACTGACAGCGGAGCTCTAGGGAATGCTCGGCGTAGCCGAGAATTCGCTAGTCCTATATACTAAAAGGCATGTGTCCGTGATGTTCATTTATTTTCATCATGACGATCGCCAAACTTTGTCACAAGCCAAACTGCCTGAACCATGAAAGGTATTGTTGTAAATTTTTTTTTAGATTGCAGGGAATAATGTGTAGTTGTGCCTTTTGGGGGTCTCATATTTTTACTGTGAGTGGTTCTTGTGTAAAAAAATAAAAACTGTGCAAAATTAATAACTTGAAACAATGGATCCTAGTAGCCATGTCTAAATTTAAAAAGAGTCACGAGGTCATCTGTCACTTTTGACAATCTGTCTATGAACTTTAAACGATTATAACTTTTTATAGAACATTAATATTAAAGAAGTAAATACAGTATCATGTATTATAGTCTCGAGCAAAGGTGTTACAATTAATTTAAGTTTAAAACATAACGTATTTCTTATATACTAAAAAGGCATGTATCGTGATGTTTATTTATTTTCATCATGACGATCGCCAAATTTTGTCACAAGCCTAACTGCCTGAACCATGAAAGGGATTGTTGTAAATTTTTTTTTAGATTGCAGGGAATAATGTGTAGTTGTGCCTTTTGGGGGTCTCATATTTTTACTGTGAGTGGTTCTTGCGTAAAAAAATAAAAACTGTGCAAAATTAATAACTTGAAACAATGGATCCTAGTAGCCATGTCTAAATTTAAGAAGAGTCACGAGGTCATCTGTCGCTTTTGACAATCTGTCTATGAACTTTAAACGATTATAACTTTTTATAGAACATTGATATTAAAGAAGTAAATACAGTATCATGTATAATAGTCTTGAGCAAAGGTGTTACAACTAATTTAAGTTTAAAACATAACGTATTTAAATAATAATAATTTTGACGTTTCCATTGTCAAAAGTCAGAAAAATGTTGTTTGGAAAAAGTTGTGAGAAGTATGTGGTGTTTAGTATCAAATGAAAGGGCTCGATAAGGGCTGGCGTGTAGAAAGAACAATAAAGGTCAAAGTTGATCGGCTTTTGTTTTTTGCAAAAATTTCCTAAAGGTATGTCGAGTTTGGTCTCAAATGAAAGGTCTCGTTGAGGGCTAGCCTGCAGAATTGACAAAAATGTTCCATGTCGATCGGCTTTTGTTTTATGCAAAAAGTTGTCAGAAGTATGTCGTGTTTGGTATCAAATGAAAGGTTTCGTTGAGGGCTAGCAAGCAGAATTGACAAAAATGTTCCATTTCGATCGGCTTTTGTTTTCTGCAAAAAGTTCTCAAAGGTATGTCGAGTTTGGTCTCAAATGAAAGGTCTCGTTGAGGGCTAACGTGCAGAGTTGACAAAAATGTGCCATGTCAATCGTCTTTTGTTATTTGCAAAAAGTTGTCAGAAGTGTGTGGTGTTTGATGTCAAATGAAAGGTTTCGTTGAGGGCTAGCGTGCAGAATTGACAAAAATGTTCCATGCCAATCGGCTTTTGTTTTTCACAAATAGTTGTCAGAAGTACGTGGTGGTTAGTATCAAAATAAAGGTCTCGATGAGGGTTAGCGTGAAAAATTAACAAAATTGCTAAATCTTGATCGGCTTTTGTTTTTTGCGAAAAGTTCTCAGAAATATGACGAGTATAGTCTCAAAAGAAAGGTCTCGTTGAGGGCTAGCATGCAGAATTGACAAAAATGATCCATTACGGTCTGCTTTTCTTTTTACACAAAGTTTTCAAAAGTTTATAATGTTTGGTATCAAATTAAAGTTCTCGGTGTGGGCTAGCCTGTAGAAATTTCAAAAATATTCCATGTCGATTGACTTTTGTTTTATGCAAAAAGATATCAGAAGTATGTTGTGTTTGGTATCAAATGAAAGGGCTCGATAAGGGCTCGAGTAGAGAATTGACAAAAATGGTCTATGTCGATCAGCTTTTGTTTTATGCAACAAGTTGTCAGAAATATGTCGTGTTTGGTATCGAATAAAAGATCTCATTGAGGGCTAGCGTGCAGAATTGGCAGAAATGTTCCATTCCGATCGGCTTTTGTTTTCTGCAAACAGTTCTCAAAAGTATGTCGAGTTTGGTCTCAAATGAAACGTCTTGTTGAGAACTAGCGTACAGAATAGACAAAAATGTGCTATGTCGATTGGTTTTTGTTTTTTGCAAAAAGTTGTCAGAAGTGTATGGTGTTTGGTATCAAATGAAAGGTCTCGGTGAGGGCTGACGTGGAAATATTAAATAATTGTTTCATGTTGATCGGCATTTGTTTTTTGCACTGACAGCGGAGCTTTAGGGAATGCTCGGCGTAGCCGAGAATTCGCTAGTTAAATACTAATGTTGAAATAGTTTGTATGTTACTATATACTGTAGTTTAATGTGGACAGATTATACAGACTCATACAAAATTTACAGAACTTTTATGTTTTCTTTGATTTTTTTTTACATATTTACAATAATATTGTTATGTGAAAGTAATTATCTTGTATTTTGTAACCATTCCTTTATTTTCTAAGAACAGTTTTATCCTTGTTTTTCAAAAAATACCAAAAAAAAACACTTTTGCAGAAATAATACCTTTACAATTAAAATAAAAACTGTATAAATCTTTCAACAATTGTCGATACTAAACACTTACTTAAATTTATAAAGAATTATAACAAAATACCTTATTAAAAAATAAAATTATACTCAAAATAAATTAACGGAAATAATAATTTCTACACGTCTGTACTTGGAGAGTAATTAAGCAACAAATAAACAATAGCAAAATTTTTATTAGTACTTAAAATCCACGAAAAAAACCACAAGAAAAAATCCAAAACAACCTACCTAAGCTAACCAAATTTAACTTAATCCAATGTAACATGGGCGCCGACTACGCGAGGTATAGGCGCCAACTACGTGGGGGCTTCGGGACTCGAGCCCCCAGACGGAAAAATTTTACTTTAACCTTTAACAACCTGCGGTCACTGACCGATGCCAATATTTATTTATTTAATAGTAACCCGTAATTAAATTGATCGCCTTATACTTCTCGGTATTTTCAAATTAGAGTATTTTAAGCAAGTTTATCATGCTTCTTTGGCTGTTAATTTATTTGTTAAAAAATAATAAAATATTGATGCGGTCACCATGCCCGCAATTGAGTGTATACGTGGGCCTTTTTTCGAACTGCGCCTTTAGTAAAGATTTTATAACAAATTTTATATATTTACCTCAAATTTTCATTAGTAATATAAATTTCTGTAAAATACGTCCTCTTGGAAATCGGCTTCGGCTAAATGCTTCGGAAACAAGCTTTACAGCTTCTCTTTTCGTGTGTTAGAATTACAATAAAAACAAATCAACTCAATAAACAGCACAAACACTAATTCAGTCAGACAAAATGAATTGAAATACAATGTTTTAACACATTTCATTATTCTTCGGCTGTATTTAGTAAAGTATTTTAAATAAAGGTAAATAAGATACTTTTTTAAGTTGAGATATTTTGGAGGTAAAAGATACTTTATAATAAACGGTACATTTTAATAGAAGAGATACTTTTTAAGATAAAATATACAAACACTTTTAAAAAGTATCTAAAAGAAGATACATATTACCATTTAATAAATTATATATTATTTATTAAATGATATTACATAAAATAAAAAGTATCTTAGACACTTTTTGTATCTTAGATAATATTAAGTATCTTTTGTTGTAATATACCTACTCCCAGCTCTGAGTAAAGAAGTAAAGAATCGTCGAAATGAATTTTATTTACTGGCTCAAATTATGTTGAAGTCACTATACAGTGATTGTAAAAAGTTAATGGTAACGAAGATAATGCACACGAGAATGTTTTTGAAGAAACTGAATATGAGACTGATTCTGAAAAAGATTGCGATAAATAAAATGAGGAAAAACACCTGGAGAAGAGAAAGAGTTCCTTCAAGTATCCTTCAAGAATAAAAATGTAAAACTTGTATTTTATGTGTATATATATATTTATATTGTAGACCCTTCCAAAAGCAAAAAAATGTAGGTTGTTTTTTTCGGTCATATTATTATTAACTTGCGGTCACCAAGATCGAATCTCAGAGGTAACGTAACAAAATTGGGAGGGCGGTAGTGAAGGGATAAAACTATAAATCCTTTTCTTATGTTAGTTATTTTGTTTTTATTTAATTTTTAATTTCAATCAGTACTATCAAAGCCCTGAATTCTTATTTTTAAAATGAGCATACTTCATTTACTGAGCGACGTGACTTAACCTACATAGAAGTTTCTTGTCATATACCTATTAGTAATATACCGCTGATCCCCTATCTTCCCAATGTAATTGCCATACGTTCAAGAAAGCGTAATAGAGATATATCTTGCATCGCACACAGCTGTTACAGTGCACTTGGTGCGCATGCTCATCACTCAAGAAGATAGTGTTTCAAAGTCACATTTAATATTTAAATAAAATAAATAAATATAGAAATTTGAAGAAAATAATGAATTATTGTACATAACACTGTAATAATCATTTAATATTGTTTATTGATAATATTTTAAGCTGTTTTGTATAGAGAGTGCGCCGGCCGCTAGGTGTCTCACCGAAGGACATAGCTTAAAATATTTTAAATTTCGCGATGTAGTAATTTTATTATCAATAAACAATATTAAATGATAATTACAGTATTATGTACGATAATTTATTACTTTCTTCAAATTTCTATATTTATTTATTTTATTTTAAATAATAAATGTGACTTTGAAACACCATTTTCTTGCGTGATGAGCCTGCGCACAAAGTGCACTGTAACGGCTGTGTGCGATGCAAGATATATCTCTATTACGCTTTGTTGACCGTGTGGATCGCTGAGGATCAGCGGTATATTACTAATAGGTATATGTTTCTTGTACTGTACCGCACAATTCCAGTCATTCCAAATTCACGTAATCTGTAAGTGTTTAAATATTTTTGGTTGAATATTAATATTTTACTTTCCTTTAATCCCTTTCCAGTATTTTTTTTTTGTAATGCATTAATGATAAATTTAATGTTTATTTTTGGACATTATTAAACATCTTGCCCACAGTGAAATTTTGAAAAATCGGCGTCCGTGAATATAATAAATTATTTAATAAGAAAATAACACCCATATCATTAAAATATATTTTTTATCGTAGTTTCAACATTTAGTTTTAGATAAAATTACTCATTCGTTGTTTAAAAATTTTATTGTTTGATCTAACTTTCTTTTTCTATCCATCTACAGACCAGTGTTGAATCCAGGGAGATTTTACCGGGGGGGAAAATGAAAACTTTGGAGGTGAATGCATTTGAAACATCATATTATTTAAAAATATATATTTTTCTAATTTCACATTAAAAATGATATATTAGGACAGTGAAGATCTGTGAGCTATTTTAATATTTCGCCAATCTATACATTTAAAAAGGTTCAAAAATAGCTGTTAAAATATATAGAATTTAAACTAATATTTACGAAGAAAAATCTGAAAATGGTAAATAATATTGAAAAGTGTAAAAAAAATAATACCATATAATAATTATATATTTTTATTAATCAGTAACTAAATAAACAACTCAGCCTATAAAAAACCACAAAAATAAAAAAAACTTAAGTTTCATTTATAATAATCTAATTCTTCTTTGCTTTTTTTTCGCATACACATCTAGTACTTCATTAACTAATTCGTCAGGTAAGTTGTTCGGACCTTCTATACTTATTTTCATACAGTCTTGTAATGTTTCTTGTCCCATTCGGTTTCTTAATTTGGTCATTAAACGATTCATTGTGCTAAAAGAATGTTCAGCACTAGCAGTAGAAACAGGAATGCAACATAATTTAGTGCACAGTGTCTTCAGCTCTGTATATCATATATTTGATTTCAAAATGGTTAGCAGTAAATTTTCGTTGATAAGAGTTCCTGATAGTACGACGTACTTAAAAGAACGAATATCATTCCATAAAGGATCAAATTTTAAGTTTAAACATTCGGAAATTATTTTTATGTCATCTTCTGATATTTCACAGAAAGAAGTAGTAGTTTCAAATTTGGATGCAATATTAATTATTGTTACAGCTTTGTCATTAAATCGATCATTCATTTGACTAATCATAGAGTCAACAAACTATTTTGCTGTTTTAAAACTGGTCTTTATATGTTCGTTTTCAATTATTGCCCTCACTTCATAATTATTTTGTACTATTTTCTTATAAGATTTGTAGATTGTACTTTCCGGATTTAATTAGTTGCAACTAAAGGCTAAATTTTCTAAATGCTGAATTGTTGATTTTATTAGCATGGGTACTGATGACAAATGAAGATCTTCTTTTTGCAAAACTTTGCTTAAATTTGACACAGCTAGTAAGGCTTCGTGTAATACACATAAATTAATTAAAAAGCTTGATTTTTCCATCTCTAATAAAATTCCACCTGCAAGTGACGCTAAATCAGCTCCATCCTTATGAATATGTTCACATGTCATCATTATGCTACTATAACATGACATCACTGCATTAATCGACCGAAAATTACTCAACCAGCGAACTTCGATTGTTTCAGGAATTTTTAACACTGGTTCCTCCAAAATTGCCTGCACATCATGTAGCATTTTTTCACGTTTCGAAGATTTGTGAAATAATTTATAAATATCTTTCACAACATATAATACTCGTTTTATTGATGGATATTTATTTTTTGCACTAGTTAGCGCTAATGCTAATACGTGGGCTCGACAGTGTATGTACGGTATTTCCCTGTTTGCATGTTCACAAAGTTTCCTTCGGACTCCATTAATATTGCCAGAAAAATTGGCGGCACCATCAAAAGCACAAGCCACTAAATAATTTAATTCAATATTTCGCTTATTTAATTCTTTTAAAATAGTATTTGTTATTGTATCTGCGTCAGCGTTATCTAGTTTAGTTAAACATAAAAACATTTCTCTTATGTTTCCATCATCATTTACAAAACGTACTAATATGGTCATTTAGCTTACATTGTTAATGCTTGTTGATTCATCGGCCATTAAAGAAAAGTATTTATTTTTAAAGCAATTTACGTCTTTTGTGTCAATTACTTTTCCTATACACGACAAAAATTCCGAACCTGTAGCTTTACTTACATAGGTTGAACGACTGTTTTGATCCTCTAACCAGGAATTCAAAGTTTTATCGCGTTTAATTAAAATATTTTTAACAAGTGGTTCATATTTCGTTGTATGAGGAATTTCTTCTTTGACCAAAAAATATAATCCTTCGATTAGAGCACAGAGTGATTGCCGGTTACTAGATTTTTGTTTTTCACTTTCATTAACTAATACAGTGTGAAGTGGTTTGCATAATGATTGTGCATAACTTTTTTCCATAGACACACTCCGGGCGTGCCTTTCTGAAGAATTATGTTTTTCTAATTTTCCTGATTTGCCGGTTGCCTTTCGGAAATTTGTAAAAGGCACTGTAATAAAAATACCACCATTCTTTTGTAATGCATTTATATCATTTTTTAAAAAGACTTCACAAAACTTGCAGAAGGCTCCACCGCGAGTTTTATCAAAATATAACCACTTATATTTGTTTTCCCAATTTTTATTGTAATTAATGTTTTTCTTATTGTTATCCAACTGATTCCTACATTCTTCTACTGTATTCTTTTCTTCATCAGTGTTGTTTTCAGTATTTTTATTAGTAATTTCCATCACACTTTCTGTTGTTACTGCCATCGACGCCGAGTTATCTACTTCAGATTGCTTTATTTCTATTACTTCTTCAGGATTAATTTTTTGTCTTTTACAAAAAAATGAGTGTAATGTTTTTTGAGCCAATTTTTCAGCCATTTTTTTTTTATTCTCAATCTATGATAATATAGTGGAATGTAGTACTAATTAGTAGTATAGGTTTATTAGTAAAAAAGAAAAATTCCTTACTCAATAAGTGACAAATAGACAAATAATATAAAGGCAGACGGTTACAGTTGCAAGAAAACAAATCGTGTGGCCTGTGCAACAAATTAACTTCAACTGAATAGTATGGGTCGAAAGATGTAGGTACCTGTGCGCGTATGCGCATGTAGTGGTGCAGGGAGTTTGGTCATCCCCTGCACCACTACATGCGCGTTACTAATTCAAACAAACTACACGACAACACGACACATGGTGTTAGAACTATTCTAGTAAAACTATTTGCAACTAATATTACCTAAATGATAATATATTATATTTGAAATTTATAAAATAAATTAAAATAAGGAAAAGTAACAATACATTGTTTCATATTTTTTCGCCATTCGTCCGGGGGGGAATTTCATTTCACCGGGGGGGGGGGAAATTCACCCCCGGTCACCCCCCTGAATTCAACACTGCTACAGACATATAGCGCCCTAAGCAAAATTATATTGAGCGCTCGTAAATATGATTTATTTATTTTATTAACTAAAGTAACTGTGAAAGGCTTCAGAATTTAATAATACAGATAAATATTCTACACATTGATTTTTTTGTTTATTTATATATTTAAACCTTTAGTTTTTAATTTTTTTGTCGCCTAAATCAGTGCCTAAATGGCTCCCGCACCATCTATAACATATTTTTCGCTTATTTCTTTCTTTCTTTACTTCTCTATCTCTTTCTTTGTTACTACACTAATAATTCATTTAAATATATACAAAATTATCCAAAAACAAAATTCTTAACAATAATTTAATATTTTGTTAGGGCCGGATTTTCCACCTTTAGTTAAATATTTCGTTGCGATATTTTTCTATTAACTGATTGTTAAGGTAACCGGCACTTTAACTATATAGAGGTGGAAAAACTGGCCCTTAAGATACAAAGTAGAAAATAGTATATTATGCAACAATCGGCACAAAGGAAGTCGAGTGCTGGAATCACACAAGGTGGGAAATAGGTGATTCTGCACGAGTGGCACACTATACTTTTTCTACGACGACACTGCTAAACGTTTCAAAACAAAAAAAAACATGCACGAAAGCTATTTGAGATAAAAAACATGCGCAGTGTTGGTAATTACTGTGGGAAAATTTGTTTTTCACACTGCACATGGACAGTTTTGGCCAATACTGTGAGAAATGATTTCTCACATGATTGTGAGAAATTCGCAACTTTCAAGTTTTGTGTAGTGTGAGAAAAGTGCCACTTTCCATAGTGGTCATAGTAAAAAGAAATAATAATACTGAATCTCTATTTAGGTAAAAAAATATTTTATTTTCATAAAAAAATACAAAGTAAATTTATAAAAATTACAAAATTCTCTTCATCCCATGAGTTCTGGCCAGCAAAGTTTTCTAACACTATCGTCCTGAATTCTGCTGATAATAATAGGCCAGCAAGCTTGCTTCAAGCTGTCTTCGTTTCCGTTCTTTGTCATAATCAGTGGCCAACAGCTTTGACGTGTTGTAGCATCAACATTGCTCATCAACTGTGGCCAACATTCTTCAGTGTTGATTCCTCCGAATTTGAGGCTAGACCTCAACAGAGGCCAGCACATGTCACGAGTTAGAGAAGAATTTGACCTGGATACTATTAAAGGCCAGCATACTTGTCGAAGGGGATTGATTACTGAAGATGATGATTGCTACAATGTAAAAATAAATATTATAATATCGACTGAATAATATTTATAAAAATAATTTTTACAGATATTAAAGCTGTTGTGGAGAGAATACTACAAATATATTTACCTGTACAGCAATGACTGAAAGAACTACAGCAACAGCAAATACTAATTTGGCCATTTTTTAAAACTTTTTTCTTTATGCAGTTAGTATTAAACTGATATATTATGAAAAATTCAGCATCTTTTATATCAAATCAAAATTACTTATCTGTCTGTTACTATCTGCTATAAAAATTTATTAAACCTTATCTCCATTTTTAAATATTAGTTGTGTTTAGGTGCCATGGTAATAGACTATTGGAAATAACAAGAAATTTATTTAAAGGTCAAAAATGTAAGTGTTAGAAATTTATTGTCTTTATTATCTTTTTTTTTACAAGAGTTAATTACTAATAGTAACAGTAATTAATCAATATCAATATTTACTAATTATTTTCAATATGTACTTACGAAAAATATTTTTCAAATAATATAATGTAAGGTTAAAAATTGAATAAATTATTGTTACTAAATTATATTTTGCAATTCTTTTGTATAAATTAGTTAGGTACTATGTGGTACCTAACAGTAAATTATTTGTTAATGTTTACAAAATAATTTTTATTTTGTACTGAATCATATTTCTATGTTTACAATTGTGATTTCAGTCCGGTTAATGAGACTTTGCGGTATTGATATTCTTTACGACAGTATATATAAATTTTATAAATTTTCTTTATACGTCCTTTAAGTGATTTTAAAATTTTTGTACATTTTTTTATTTTATAGTACTAAATTTAAATTCTTTAAATCTGACATTATTTTAATATAATTGTATTAAAAATTTGTAAATGATATATCATAAGTGACAGATGACAGCGTTTTTCTTCAAAGAATTTTCAATGATGACTAAGATATTTATTTTGTTTTCTTAATAATTTCATTAATAAATCCTTTGATTTAAATTGAAAAATGTGATACAATATGAAATAAAACATTGTACATCATTCGACGAAATTCCTGTCTTCGTCGCCTCGTCTAGAAACATTTTATCCGTACCGTAAAAACCCACGTACCGGATTTGTAATGTAAATTTCTATTTTAATACTGTTTCAAACATGAAATAAAACAAATCATTTTCATTCTTGTAAAATTAGAAATAATACCTAAAAAACTTAATGGGGATTTAAACATAGTAGTAAATGATAAATAATACAAAACAAACTTACTATTTTCAGTTAACAATAGTTTTATATTAGCATTGTTTTTTTTTTGTATATACTTATTGATACTTTCTTACATTGAAATTTATTATTTTAAAATATTTTTTGTGGCATTCAGACATCATTTGTAAAACAACTGTATAAAAAAATCTAATTTTTAAGGTGTCATACTATTTTCTTTTAAATATAGAATTATATTTATTATATTTAGTTTAATATACGAATAGGTACCTATAAGAAAATAAAATTTTTAGTTCAAGATAAAAAAAAACAGATAATAATAAACATTTTTTTTAATTTGACTGCTGCTGATATCATAACCTATGTCAAGATATATGTCAGGATGGCCGAGCGGTCTAAGGCGCCAGACTCAAGGATCCCCTTGCCTAGACATAGGCCGAGCGTTCTGGTCCTCTCTGAGGGCGTGGGTTCGAATCCCACTTCTGACATTACTTTTTCATTTTTTTTACTTTTTATATTTCCCATAAACTTTATAATAATATTAATGTATGTAAATATAAATCATTTGTTTCATTAAAATAAACAAAATATTCATTTAAAAATATATTAATCAGAATAATAGATTATTTTTTGAAAACAGATAATCCATATCACAATTAAATTTTTGTTAATAATAAAATGTATATATAATACAATTTTGAAATAGGTACTATAAATATTTTTTGGTCACAT
Source organism: Stenolophus ochropezus (assembly GCA_035578165.1). Taxonomy (NCBI): domain Eukaryota; kingdom Metazoa; phylum Arthropoda; class Insecta; order Coleoptera; family Carabidae; genus Stenolophus; species Stenolophus ochropezus. The sequence goes on along the minus strand of JAQOWZ010000001.1, from coordinate 38,980,135 downwards.
TTTTCAATCTTTATTTAATCATGATGTAACCAAAATCCAAAGATTAATCTTGATACTGAGTTTATTAATCACGTTGAATATATTATTAAAGTGTATCAAATAATAAAGTACTGGTTGTTAACCTTTTTAGTACACGGAACAATAATAAAATATCACGGAACCTATTTTAAAATGACAATCTTCAAGGCAACAGACGTCTATACAAAACATATATGTATCCATATCCCAAGGCAATTGAAAAAATTAATTGTTATTTATATTTGTCAACATGTGTTTCTAAATGAATTTAATTTAGGCTTGTTTACATTGAATATATTAATAATTTGGAGTAAATTCTTCATTTGTAACATCCGGGATATGCATTGTATTATTTATCTTAACATATGTGTTATTTATGTTGCGAGGGATGTAAATACGTGTTAACATTCAAGGAAGTAATAATAGGCCCTTTTATTTTTTATAGTATTAAGAAGTAAATTTCTATTGTTCATTAATTTTTTTGCGTTTTTAATGAATTAAGCTTCAATGAAAGTCGCATATAACGTCCGTGTCAAGGCAGTTACATGCGCGACTGGATGTTACAAACGGCGGCAACAAAATTAATATTTTCAATACAAAAATTACTCAATATACATTAAGGCACAGCGATTTCGTGTACCGATTAAGACGTTATCTATGCCCTTTTGCCGTTTTGCCCTTATAGCGCTTTAAATGGCTTTTACTGAAGATATTTATAAAATATTTATCAGCTAACGAATTATAAGTATGTTATTATTTTTATCAGTTTAAGTTAACTATGCTATTTGCTTCGTTACTGATAAAATATAAAACATTTATTTTTAAATGCATGTTTAAAAAAAGGATATCGAAATTTTGACAACAATGTTGGAAATCCTTTATAATATTTTATTTCTACAGGCTTTTGTTCGCTAAATGAACATTTAAAATTAAGTGTATATGTTGATAATACCGGAGGCTTGTATTATTATTTTCTTAAAATTGTAAATAAGATCATTAATTTCCATTTTCAAAAAAAAAAAAAAAAATTTATACAACACTTTATATATGAATAAATAACTATGAATAAAATATGTAGTTAACAAAACAAGAATTTGGTATATTCTTGGTTAAACTTTGTTTGAATATGTTCAACAATAATGAATTGCAATTTAATTAAATTATTCATAAAAAAAACCTACAGGTGCTATTGGTACAAGGCGTGGACATCTAGTAGTCCAGTAGCTGACCTTATAAATTTTTTATCCTGTGCACAAATTTTACATCCTAAACTACAGATTCAATGATGTAATTATAACAAATTTTTGCATATGAATTAGAAGGTCATTAACTAGCTCGCTAGTATATAAGCTGCGAGTTGTGTTAGTGGAATCATACTTGAATCAACTACAAGTAACCAACAACCCAACCCAGCACCATGAAATCCTTCGTAAGTACAGCGTGATGGAAGGTAGATGGATGTGAGATGATGTGTTGTGTGTGTTGCAGATCGCTATTGCCCTGTTCGCCATGATCGTGGTGGCCGCCCAGGCCGGGCTCGTGCCCCTGGCGCGCTCCACCTCCGTCGTGGGGCCCTCCGGAGCCATCTCCAGCGTGGAGTCCGCCGGCGCCGTGGGCCTGGCCGCCCCCTGGGCCGCTCCCCTGGCCGCCCCCTGGGCCGCTGCTCCCCTCGCCGCCCCCTGGGCCGCCCGCTCCATCGTGTCCCCCTGGGCCGCCGCCCCCCTCGCCGCCCCCTGGGGAGTCACCGCCTGGTAAGGCGCACGCCCCCAACCCAACTCTGTCTCTACCGCTACAATAAATCTTATTTAATTCTTCTTTAAACACAGACTATTATTCTTTCTTCATTCCTTAAATTCCTTATTTTCCTTTTTGTTCAATTTTTACAAATATTTACAGTTAGTAAAACTTCTCATAATTTTATAATGAAATATGAATAGTTTTATAAGAAAGAATATTCCATCTTTTTTAATATTTTTGAAATTATCCTAATATAGGTAATTGGAAATCTATATTCATTAAATATTAGATTAGAATCGAATAGAAAATGTATTTATGCAAATTAATAAATAATTTCATAATTGCATCTTAGTGTCATTAACATATATTATTGGAGAAGGTTTTATAGCGCTGGCCACTTCGGAGGGAGAGGTGAAGAGTTTGGCCAACAATGTGTGGTTTGTGGTAGGAATGACGAAACCTGAAAATTTTGGTACCCGGGTACCCGACATGAATACCCGGGTAGAACCGGATACTCGATAATTACCCGTTACCCGATAATTACCCGATACCCGATAATAACCTGATACCTTATAATTACCTGATACCCTTAAAATATCCATTATTCTTCCACATTCATCTTTTTAATATAAATTTTTGTTATTTGCATATATTAAATGAAGAAAAAAATATTATTTTCTGGTATGAAAATAAAAAAAAAACATTGTTATTTTACATAACATACGAGTATATCAGCAGTATAAAACTTATTAAGGAAGTATATTTGATTTAATTATTTAGGAATATCTCATATTTCTCGCAAATATCAACATGGATGATGTATCTGCACTCAGTCTTGATCTTCGTGTGGTTACAATGTTTCCGGCAGCTGAAAACTGTCTTTAACTGGCAACAACAGATTTTAGGTAGATTTTGGGTAACGGGTAATAAACGGGTAACGGGTAATAAACGGGTAACGGGTACATTTCGGGTAATCGGGTACTATTTTTGATACCCGGGTACATTATTATCGGGTAGGTTCCGGGTACCCGGGTACCCATCGTCATTCCTAGTTTGTGGGCTGATCTTGTCTCAGGTACAGTGCAGTATCGTCTCGTATTTGCTGTTGCTCGGGGGATGAGAGCAGGATCTATGTGATGGATTGCTTTAAAGTCTTCAACTAACGCTTCCGTCTTTGATCCATCGGTAAAAAGGATTTCATTATTGTGTTAAAGGGCAAGAATAAAATGGGTACTGATATTTATTTATAAGTAAATAAATTATTAAAGTAGCTTTTCTATAGGAAATTACAACCCCTTGAAGGAGTTGGGGTATTCGTTTATATTTATTTATATTTTTAATTTTTAATAATTCAATGATTTTATATTAATTAATAAATTATGTGGTTAACATTCTTATGTTTTATTGTTTATGGTTACCATAAGAAAAAAATCATTCGCCCCCCCCCCCCTAAGGAAAGTTTCTGGATCCGCCGCTACATGAAACATATTTGATGTAAAGAACTATATAGCGCACGTAAATTAACATAGACTACATATGCGTAAACACAATATTGACAATTATTGTGGGAAATGATATATTTTTCTCACACTGGCGTGTGGCATACTGATTTCTTATACTTTAATTCACAATCCTGGAAAATTCGCAACTTTGACGTTTTATTTATTTAGTATAAGAAAAGTATAAGTTTCCATAGTGTTATAGAAGAAAATGTGTATTATTTCATTATGAAAAAACCCGTAAAAGTATTAATTTGCATATATTTTTTATTTGATTCTGCATATACAATTAAATTTATGATGAATAATAGAGATGCCCAAGTGTGAAGAATAAATAATGGAAAGTGGTTTCTAAAAATAAAACTCCTAAACGTCTTACTCATATTATTCAATTCAATAAGAGGTTTTGGAGTTTCGTTAGCTACACACTGTGTGCAACGAAATGCGGAACATAGGACTTTTACATGGGATTTCAAAAAATAATCTCTCTCAGATTTGGAGCAAAACTACAAGAGTACAAAGTGGTTCAAAATTAAATTATACATCACATAACATTATAATTGAAGCAACAGCACGTCTGCAATACGAGATTTATTAAACATAAAAATAAAATGTAGTACTTTCGTTAAAATTCAGGCAGCCATGGAAATAAAAGAAAATATTTATGTGACAGTTTATTGATATAACTGATTCTAATTCTTATTGTCAGTATTTTCATATTGTTTAAGTCGAAATTAGATTTTTTTTTAATAATATAATAATATTACAAAACTATAAAATTATCAATAATAAAATTTTATTAACTGTCACAACTGACACATAGATATTTTCTTTTATTTCCATGGCTGTCTGTTTTTTAACGAAAATGTTACATTTTTTATTTAATAAATGTCGTACTGCAGGCCTACTATTTCATCATTTATGATCTTATCTCATGAAGAATTAATTTTTGCACGCATCATTTTACTCTTAGTTTTGCTCTAAATCTATCAGAAGAAAGAGTATCCGCAATTTTTTTAAATGCGATGTTCCGCGTTTCGTAGTACACCTGTACACCTTGTATGTACATATATTTACAACAACTGAAAAGAAAGGGAAAATAAGGAATTTAAGGAGTGAAGAATGATAATAATAGTCTGTGTTTAAAGAAGAATTAAATAAGATTTATTATAGCGGAAGAGACAGAATTGAACACCTAGGGTTGTGGGTGGGCGCCTTACCAGGCGGCGAGGGGGGCGGCGGCCCAGGGGGAGACGATGGAGCGGGCGGCCCAGGGGGCGGCGAGGGGAGCAGCAGCCCAGGGGGCGGCCAGGGGAGCGGCGAGGGGAGCAGCGGCCCAGGGGGCGGCCAGGGGAGCAGCAACCACGGGGGCGGCCAGGCCTACGGCACCAGCAGACTCCACGCTGGAGATGGCTCCGGAGGGCCCCACGATGGAGCTGGAGCGCGCCAGGGGCAGGAGGCCGGGTCCGGCAGCGACCACGGCGACCATGGCGAACAGGGCAATAGCGATCTGCAACACACACAACACATCATCATCCTACATCCATCTATACCTTACACCACACTGTACTTACGAAGGATTTCATGGTGCTGGGTTGGGGTTGTTGCTTACTTGTCGTTGATTCAAGTATGATTCCACTAACGCAACTCGCTGCTTATATACCAGCCAACTAGTTAATGACCTTCTAATTTGCAATCCATATGTAGGTTTTTTAATAAATAAATCATAGTCCTGAACTAAAATTGGTGCAACCAAAAAAATAAGGTCAGCTGGTTGACGTCCATGTCAAATATTGCAAAATGTCAACGACTTTTAAATAATCCTTAATCAGGAACTACGTACAATAAGTAATCTACAAAAACTAATCACAACAAAAATATCTGATAACCAAACAGTTCATTTCAAATATAAATATTTTATACTAATATGGTCTGAATATTTGTTACCGCTTTTAGAGTACCAAGTACCATATCTATAGTATTGACATGTTTAAATTATATAATTTAATTTCCTTGTTAGAACTGCAGCTTTTAAATATCAGAAGTAGATACATGTTCTAGAAATAATTGGTTCTAATACTGTCAGATCTGTTTTATGTAACATAAGAACAATTATTTTTTTATTATCTATAAATCTAATGTTTCAACTTTATTCACAATATTACAAGTTATTATAAATTACAATCATTTTATTACATCATCCTACCCATAGAACTGAATTTAATTGTGTTAATTAATTTTCCTGCGATCGTAAGAAAAATGATAACTTTTGGATTTTTATTCCACAAAATGCGTTATTCCAACATGTTAAGTTGTTATTAGGCAACTAGATATAAATAATAGTTTTATGTAAGAATCCAGGATTTCGGGACTCGTACCTAGCTATTTTCTTTGCCTAAATTAACAAAACCAACTCAAATAATTTTCTTGATTTAGACATTTGTAAAATTAAATATGAAATAATTAAACATTTGACCAGAGAAAAAGTAATATGTACGAAATATGAACTTCCCGGACTAGCGCTCGCTCCTTATGCCACAATTATTATGCTGTGTCGTCCGGGAATATATCATTTTTCTTACTAATTACACAATATAATAATTTCTCTGATTTTAGATTACGAAATGATACTTTTGCATTGGGCAATGCAAAAGCATTTCGCAATTAAGTATCAAACAACATTTTTTCAATAACAGTCCCAAAATAAGTAAAAATACTAAGAGAAATTGTTGACTGCAGAAATCATACATTTTTTTTTTAAAGATATAAATTTTGTAGTGAAATGTTTGAGTACTTCTTTGGTAAATACTATAAAATTACATCAGAATGCGACGAAAACAATAAAGTGAGAGATTTAATTAAATTGTGATCCTTTATTTTATCAAAAAAAATACTGGGTGTAAAAAACTTCTGCGTCCAGGATGCAATAGACTTCTTTGTACTTCCGGGAATAAAACCCTATTTTACTTTTCATTTTCGAAGACTGTAGTAGCACTTTTCATTCCCGTGGGATTAAAAATGAATTTTATCCCTAGGTGATTAAATTAATAAACAACCATTACGTTACCACAGAAACAAGTATAGGTATATGTCTGTAACCTAGCCTAGCTTACCAAAAAAATGTGCATGTGATGTTTTGTTTTCAAAGCTGTCATATAGTTGAGAGTTATATAGGTACAAAATACAAACAATAGTGTAGGACTAAAGTGTCTCCAATCCCTCAAAAGCAGCCAATGGCTGAACCTCGCCGTTGACTTGGGTCAATAAATTAATATTATTATTATTATTTCATGAGCCGTAGAGGAGAGTCCGCCACCGTATGTAGACAAAAAACAATCATTTCGCGAAAAAAAAAAACATAGATATTTTCCATATTTGTTGCATAAAATGTGAGATCACTCCACGCAGCCTCTCCAACATGGTATCTAAGCAACAAATAGTTTTTGTGTGTGTTTTGCAAAATTTAGCTGTGTGGTCATAGAAAAAGTATAGTGTGTCAATCGTACAAAATCATATATTTTACACTTATGTAATTCCAAAACTCTTCCTCGATTTTTGTCAAAACTTTCTTAAAATCTAAATTACTTACAAATACATTTTTTATAAACAAGTGAGCCATTCATGCATATTATTTACTCTTTCCCTCTCATATGAGCCATTTGTAAACTTTCTGCAATTATTGCATAATTATTAACATTTAATCATTAAACTTATTCTTCCTTATAATATGCTTAGTTTAAAGTCTGTGATGTTGAGATCCATCAGCTGCCTCGCCATGATATTGTGATCAAGTAAATTTCGTTATTATTAAGTTCTTCTCAATATTTTATTGATTTAAAATACATATTACTAATACCAGTATATGTATATTATATATTTATTTATCTAATCTCTAATACTTAAAAACATAATAGTAGGTAACTATGGTAATATGAAACTAGAATAAACAATGTAATAATGTAAGGGATGTAAGACGCCAGTATTCGTCTCCTTTTTAAATTTGTTTTTAAGTTTGACGACAAAACTAGATTGTTGAAATCAATAATATTTTATTTGTTCTAACAGACAATTATTGTTATTAGATTTTTGTCTATTTTTTACTCATTTACAATTTATGTTTCTGATATGAATTTGTACTTTTAATCACAGAATAGTTACGTACAGAAGCGAAACTCCGTATCTGTACCTTTCATGTTACTTTATTCAGTTCTATGACCTTGGAGCATTGTGTAGCCCTTTAAATTTGTTGCCTTCCCCTATCTGTCTCTAAAATGTGACGAAACTTTCCGATTTTAAACAATGAGCACTTTAAATTTTGTTGACTTTCCCCATATCTCTCTAATTTTCGTTTCTCTGTATTACTGTCGTTTCTGTAAAAACCTGTTCTGTGCTTTTAATTTTAAAGAATGGAATAGCACAATAATACTAGGATAGAGGATATAAGGGATGAAAAAAGAGAGTTGTTTTAAATAAAACTAATAACTATATTGTTGCCAATGTACACTTGTGTTGGGGGTTTGGGGCGTGCGCCTTACCAGGCGGCGAGGGGGGCGGCGGCCCAGGGGGACACGATGGAGCGAGCGGCCCAGGGGGCGGCCAGGGGGGCAGCAGCCCAGGGGGCGGCCAGGGGAGCAGCGAGGGGAGCAGCGGCCCAGGGGGCGGCCAGGGGAGCAGCCACGGGGGCGGCCCAGGCGGCGGGGCCCTCCACGTCGGTGATGGCTCCGGAGGGGCCCACGATGGAGCTGGCGCGGCCCACCAGCCCGGGCTCGGCCACCACCACGGCGACGAGGGCGAACAGAGCAATCTACACACACATAACATATCATCTCATATCCAAACATCTCACATCACGCTGTACTTACGAAGGATTTCATGGTGCTGGGTTGGGTTGTTGGTTACTTGTAGTTAATTCAAGTATGACTCCGCTACCCAAACTCGCAGCTTATATACTAACTGCTCCTGAGCTAGATAATGACCTTCTGATTTGGATGTAAATTAGTGTACGAATTGAACAAAGTGATAAATGTCAGTAATCACTGGCGAAAATCACACCCGCGTGGTTTTTTATTGTTAAAGGTACAACAAACAAAATTTAAATGTTAATTTTAAAGATTGAAACAATGCGGAAAATTGCATAAGATTTTAATGTAATGCAGTAACTACTGAAGTTAATATTGGATACGTGACCATTTAGTTTAACATTTGTAAATAGTTTCTTCATTGGTTAGCTTAAGCCCGTTTTACATTCAGCAACATTTTCCTGCAACTTGTTGCACAACTAGTTGCGCAACACAAGTTGCCGAATGTAAAACCAAAGTTGCTGGCAACTCGTGTTGTGCAACTAGTTGTGCAACACATTCTTCAAATAGGACATGTTCTAATTTTGTTGCCTGCAACTCGCAACTTTCCCCCAGATTTAGTAATATTTTGGTTACTTTTTGGTTTACCAATCGAAATATTGCAGTTTCCTCCTTTAAATTTCAAGCACATATACTCTTTTGCGATTCATTTTTATTTTCTTGTTCAAATTTACAATTTTACACGAAGATCAACAAAACGTATATATTTTTGTAAAAATGCAAAAGGTTACAAAAACAATAAATAAACATGAACGTATCTATATAGTAACTGTCAACTGTTACGGACTACAAACTTTCCTCGGATATATGTTGGTAAAAAATTTAAAAGAACTAGTAAAGTTGCTGAAATATGTTTTCAAATGTAATACACAAGAAAATTGTTCAGCAACAAGTTGTACAACTTCGTGTTGCACAACTAGTTGCGCAACGAGTTGCTGAAAATGTTGCTGAATGTAAAACGGGCTTTTGGGTTTAATTTCCAGCATCGCCAATAATGACCGTATTTATAAGGTACTTTTAGGTTCAACCTTGAACTGATCCCGAAGTAACTCGTTTTGCATCCAAATGAATGTTTCATTTTCATTAGTAGTTATAAAAATTAGCGGTAATTTAAAATAATATAAATTTTTTGATGCCAAAATAAACGAAAAAGCTTGTGTCATTTATTTCATTTTGTGTGCTATATCTTCCGTTGAATATAAAAATTACTTACAAATAAACCGCTGTGCTGTCATGCCTGTCCTGGAAAACAAAGAAATTAAGTTGAACCTGTGTTGAATCGACCAACCCTCCAAAATAACCAGGGTTGAGAAAAACCAGGACAAAAAACCCAACTCACCTGGGTTTCTTTTAAATCATATCTATAGTACACATTAATTTTTGAAAATTAATTATTTAATTATTTTAACATAAAATACGAGTACCTACTAATTTAGCTACATATATTTTTTCCATTTTCTTTTACGACGTATACCGACTGAGTCGTATAGTTGGCTTGCATGTTATAATTATTATGTTTATCATGTTGTAATTATAGCTTATTCGTGTTTATGTATTTTTTTGGACGTATTGAATATTGAGCTTTTTAAAGATTTTTTTCGAGTGGGTTTTTTTAGGTGTTTTTTTTATTATTTAAGTGGGTTTTTTAAAAAAAACCCGGGTGGTTTTTTTGTGTCGGGGAAAATTGCAACAACCCTGAAAATAGGTGGGGCAGTTAGGTCAGTGCAAAATAAACAAAACTAATATTTACTTTAAAAGTCTTAAATAAATATGGCCTATATTGACAAAATGAAATTTAGCACTGTGATTTAAAACGCTTCAAAAACTAGAAGAACTCTTGTAGAGACACAAAACCTGTACTTAAATAAAAATTATCATTTCTCATTTGTCATTGTCAGTTTAATTGCTTATACAAAGGCAAACTCTTCTTATTTCAGTGTAAAACTAGAATAATAATAATAATGAAATTTATTATAACAGAAAAATTAATTATAAATATAAATAAATAGAAATTTTATAATTTATATTAAGAATTAAGGATTATAAAAAAATAATTTATTAAAATCTTTTCTATTATTTTAATTTAATTATATATTTTTATATTTATTATCATATCGCGAATGAAAAGAGCTATTCCGTGATAATAAATATATTAATTGTTATAATTGAAAAAAACCAGATACTAAAATCTATACAGGGACAACAAGTTGTTTTATATTTTTAATTCCAAACAGTAATTTGAAATACAGTGCAGAACAATATTACATTTAGAAGGTCATTAACCAGTTCAGCAGTATATAAGCTGCGAGTTTAGTTAGTGGAATCATACTTGAATCAACTACAAGTAACCAACAACCCAAACCAGCACCATGAAATCCTTCGTAAGTACAGCGTGATGTAAGGAAGATGGATGTGAGATGATGTGTTGTGTGTGTAGATTGCCCTGTTCGCCCTCGTGGCCGTGGTGGTGGCCGAGCCCGGGCTGGTGGGCCGCGCCAGCTCCATCGTGGGCCCCTCCGGAGCCATCACCGACGTGGAGGGCCCCGCCGCCTGGGCCGCCCCCGTGGCTGCTCCCCTGGCCGCCCCCTGGGCCGCTGCTCCCCTCGCTGCTCCCCTGGCCGCCCCCTGGGCTGCTGCCCCCCTGGCCGCCCCCTGGGCCGCTCGCTCCATCGTGTCCCCCTGGGCCGCCGCCCCCCTCGCCGCCTGGTAAGGCGCACGCCCCAAACCCCCAACACAAGTGTACATTGGCAACAATATAACTATTTAAGTTTTATTTAAAACAACTCTCTTTTTTCAACCCTTATATCCTCTATCTTAATATTAATGTATTCTATTCTCTAAAATTAAAAGTACAAATTCGTATCACAAACATAAAATGTAGATTAGCAAAAAATAGACAGAAATCTAATAGCAATAATTTTTTGATACAAAAAATAAACAATCTAGTTTTGTCGTCAAACATAAAATAGCTATTTATGTATTAAGGGCGAAATGATATAGATGTAAATGTATTTCCCTCGTAATACATACAATATTTTTTGCACATCCGAAGTAGTATTACTTCATCACCGCGATCAAAGTAAAACGATGTTCAAATCAAATTCAGTTCATAGTAGTCTATTTGACATATGTACGTTGTCATGGATAACAATGAAAACAAGCAAGTAGTAAGTAAACAAAGTAGCAAAAAAGCGGTGACACGTCAAAAATTTATTATAAAAATGGGTGAAACTGGGCACGAAAAGTTCTAGGGCGAAAATGACTACTTTTTCGCCCTCGGGCGAAAAAGAGTGTCATTTCGCCCTTGAAACAATGTTATTTGTCCGACTTTTTCGCCCAGATGTGCAAAAACAAATTTAAAAAGGAGACGAGTACTGGCGTCTTACAACACTTACATTATTACATTGTTTATTCTAGTTTCATATTACTAGTTACCTACTATTCTGTTTTTAGGTAATAGACGTTAGGTGAATAAATATAAAATATACATCTACTGGTATTAGTAATATGCATTTTAAAACAATAAAATATTCACAATATCATGGCGAGACAGCTGATGGATTTCAACATCACAGATAACACCATTAGATGGGAAAAAGGACTTTAAACTAAGCCTGTTATAAGGAAGAAGAAGTTTAATGATTAAATGTGTATTAATTGTTAAAAATATATTATGCAATAATTCAAAAAGTCTACTAATGGTTCATATGAGAGGGAAAAAACATATCTGTTTATATATAATTTAGTTTTTAAGAAAGTTTTGACAAAAATCGAAAAAGAGTTTTGGAATTCTTACGATTCTGTACGATTGTCACACTATATAGTCAAATCCACGTAAAAATTGCATTCCAATGTGATGACGTCACTTACTACGTTTATAAGAGATAGTAGTAAAAATTAAAATTTATTAACATCTGTCATAATTTGATATTTTTAAATTAAATAAATGTAATAAATTTACTTTTACTAATCATATCATAGATAGTTCATCAAATTGCAGAATAAGTAAATTCATCGATTCCTGTAACTTGCTTTTTACGATTTCTTTTTTTGGCGATGATAAGGTTCTCCATTTCATTTCATTCAGGATCTTTGATATTATGGAATGTGACACACCGAAAGCAGCACAAACTCTCTAAGACAATAACCAACAATAACAATATCGAAAAATGTATAAATATAAAAAACACTTACTGTCATTAAACATATAACCTCAAAATATAATACTTACATCTTCTGAAGAAGAAAATGAAATTAGAGGACCAACTAAACGTTTTTATTCATGAAAGAATGCAGAAGCAATGCCTAGATAATTTTTTATCACTCATATTCAACTACAAAACGATGAAGTGCGGATATAAACATAGAAAATATTTATGCAGTTCAAGTACAGACGTACGTCAACACACGCTTTATGATATTAGCAACACTCCAAACAATCGCATAGCTACTAATGCATTTGCGTCACTTAATACATACACTCTAGTGACGTCATCACATTGGAATTTCAACAATGCGATTTTTACGTGGATTTGACTATACGTTATCTATGACCACACTTCCAAAATTTTGCAAAACACACTCAAAAACTATTTTTGCTTAGATACCGTGTTGTAAATACTGTGTGGAATGGTCTCACATTTTTTGCAACAAATATAGCAATATGTCTATCTTTCAAACATTATACTCGTTAATATGGCAAAAGTACGAATTTCAACAGTGGTAGTAGGAAAATCTATTTCTATAATTATTAAGAATAAAAGATTTTTTTCGGAAACTGCCTTGAGAAGTTAATTTTATTAAAAAACTATCAACACGTGAAATTATTGTTTTTTGTCTACATACACTGAGGGACTAAAGTGCATGATTTAATCCTAAGATTGACGTTTATTTCCCTCGACTATGTTTCCTGAAATAATCCCTTGGGGGGATTGAAGACACTTTAGTCTTGTGGTATATGCACTATTTTTTGCACTTTTTATATAACTCTCAAATACATGTCAGCTTTCAAAACAAAACATCATAACGCACATTTTTCTGGTAAGCTAGGCTAGATTACAAACATATCTATATTTGTTTCTGTGGTAAGATATTGCTTGTTTATTAATTTAATCACCCAGGGAAAAATTTATTTTTAATCCCTCAGGAATTAAAAGTGCTATAGTAGAAGTAGATGTATATGAAACTGACTTATGCGGGTTTTACAACCTTATATATAAATTATCCCATCTCAAATGTATCACTTGAAAAGTTAGCGCAGGGCCATATTAAAAAAAATCACACTATACTTACTTTGTATAAATTTTTTAAACTGAAAATATAATTAAGAATTAAAAAACACAACAAATACATAATTGTTGTTTCAACATGACTCACGTCCACAAAATAGTATTTCCGGGGTCTCCACAAATTAACAATTTTATGCAAACACTACTAAAAACTGCAAACAGAGAAATAATGTTACATTTTGATGACTTGTCCAAAACTGACCGCGTAACTTTAAAGAAAGTTTTTAATAACTAATAATGCAGTTCTTAGAATAATTGGAAATTCAAAGATCATCGAATGAAAAGATATATATGAATGAACAACTTGACTTAGTCAAATTTCCGTTGATCTCTCTGCTTTAATCCTTTTTAGATTTTCCTTCTATTGTAAAGCTGATTAATATTAAGTTTCTGCCTTCGTTCTTCTATGGATAAATACTAAAAATTTTCTGTGAAATATATTCAGTGTAGTATATCTTAATATTGGCTTTATAAGCCGAAATATGATTATAAATAAAATTCATTTTTTTTAAACAACGAAATATTGCTTATATTTATTTTAATTACTGTTCGTATTTAAAATTTACAGTTGATTTTATTTTAATAATATAATCTCTTCTCAATTTAAAAATTGAAATTGGAAGACGTGCATTCAAAATACATAATTATTTAAATATTTTTATTTAGATTTAAAAGAACATAATTAGGAAATGTTTTGAAAAAAAAATTCTGGTTCGGACCTTAACTTCTTACGACAGAAGAAAGTACTTGCCTAAAAGAACCATTACAGCAAGTCCCATATAACTTTATAAGGACCAATCGGCTTATCAGGAAATGAATTTCATATATCTATACTTCTACTATACTTCAATCTTCGATAATGAGTAAAATAGGGTTTCACTCCCGGAAGTACAAAGAAGTCTATTTCATCCTGGACGTAAAAGTTTTTTGCATCCTGGACGTAGAAGATTTTTGCATCCAGGATTTTTTTTGATAAAATAAAGGATCACAACAAAAGTACTATTTCGTAATCTAAAATCAGAGATATTATTATATTGTGTAATTAGTAAGAAAAGTGATATATTCCCGGACGACAGAGGACAATAATTGTGGAATGAGGCGCTATTCCGGGAAGTTCATATTTCGTAAATTATATGTTAGTGTTTCTCTGGTCAAAAGATTAGTTATTTCATATTTAATTTTACAAACACCTAAATAAATAAAATTATTTGAGTAGGTTTTGTTAATTTAGGCAAAAAACAGCTAGGTACGAGTCGCGAAATTATGGATTCTTACATAAAATTATTATTTATATCTACTTGTCTAACAACGACTTAAAAAATTGGAAAAACGCATTTTGCGGAATAAAAGTCTAAATGTTATCACTTTTCTTACGATCGGAGAAACAGTAATTCCACAATAAAATTCACTTGTATGGAAAGCATGATGTGAATATAAAATGATAGTAATTTTATAATCATTTTTAATATTGTAAATAGAGTTTGAAACATTAGAAACTAATTGTTTTATGTTACATAGTAAAAGAGATTTGACAACATTAGAACCAATCATTTTTAGAACTTCTGATACTTGAAAACTGCCAGTGGCGGATTTGAGGGGGGGGGGGGGGCGAAGGGGCGATCGCAGGGTTGAAGTTATGCCATTGGTACTAATCCATTCAGGTGTCCCTCTTTATACTAAAATTGACGTGTTCAAGCGTTTTTTGCAAAATTAATGTTAAGTGCCCAAAAATTGCGCTGATAATTTTCACTGGGCCACCCTGTTAAATATAATACACAGATATAAAAAAAAAATTAAATATTTTTCGCGGTAAATGATATTAAAATAATGGATAATGTTCGTTAAAACCGGTTTATTTATTTTGTGGTTCACGTTTACTATTTTCGGCCATAAAATATCGATTAAAATTGCGGTTAAAGTTCGCAATTTTCATTCAAAATATCGGTTCTCGGTTTTTATTAACCGGTTTTTCAACCGGTTACATGCCCTGATGATTATAAGTTTAGTTGTTTTGCACGTATAATTTTAATTTTTAATATTTTTTTCGAATTCAATGATTCTGTATTAATTAATAAATTTTGTGGTTATATTATTATATTATATTATATATATATATATATATATATATATATATATATATATATATATTTATGATTACATAAAAAAACTAGAATTCGCCCCCCCCTTAGGAAAGTTTCTGGATCCGCCACTGAAAACTGCAGTTCTAACAAGGAAAATAAATTATATAGTTTAAACATGTCAATACTCTAGATATGAATACGTTGAGAAATGTGGTACTTGGTACATTAAAAGCGGTAACAAATATACAGACCACATTACTATAAAATATTTTAAATATTTTTGTTGTGATTATTTTTTATAGAATAATAATTGCACCTAGTTCCTGATTAAGGATCATATAAAAGTGGTTGATATTTTGATATATTTGACACGGACGTCAACCAGCTGACCTTATTTTTTTGTTACACCAATTTTAGTTTAGGATAGGACTATGATTTATTTATTAAAAAACCTGCATGTGGATTGCAAATTAGAAGGTCATTAACTAGTTGGCTAGTATATAAGCTGCGAGTTGCGTTAGTGGAATCATACTTGAATCAACTACAAGTAAGCAACAACCCAACCCAGCACCATGAAATCCTTCGTAAGTACAGCGTGATGTAAGGTATAGATGGATGTAGGATGATGATGTGTTGTGTGTGTTGCAGATCGCTATTGCCCTGTTCGCCATGGTCGCCGTGGTCGCTGCCGGACCCGGCCTCCTGCCCCTGGCGCGCTCCAGCTCCATCGTGGGGCCCTCCGGAGCCATCTCCAGCGTGGAGTCTGCTGGTGCCGTAGGCCTGGCCGCCCCCGTGGTTGCTGCTCCCCTGGCCGCCCCCTGGGCCGCTGCTCCCCTCGCCGCTCCCCTGGCCGCCCCCTGGGCTGCTGCTCCCCTCGCCGCCCCCTGGGCCGCCCGCTCCATCGTCTCCCCCTGGGCCGCCGCCCCCCTCGCCGCCTGGTAAGGCGCCCACCCACAACCCTAGGTGTTCAATTCTGTCTCTTCCGCTATAATAAATCTTATTTAATTCTTCTTTAAACACAGACTATTATTATCATTCTTCACTCCTTAAATTCCTTATTTTCCCTTTCTTTTCAGTTGTTGTAAATATATGTACATACAAGGTGTACAGGTGTACTACGAAACGCGGAACATCGCATTTAAAAAAATTGCGGATACTCTTTCTTCTGATAGATTTAGAGCAAAACTAAGAGTAAAATGATGCGTGCAAAAATTAATTCTTCATGAGATAAGATCATAAATGATGAAATAGTAGGCCTGCAGTACGACATTTATTAAATAAAAAATGTAACATTTTCGTTAAAAAACAGACAGCCATGGAAATAAAAGAAAATATCTATGTGTCAGTTGTGACAGTTAATAAAATGTTATTATAAATAATTTTATAGTTTTGTAATATTATTATATTATTTAAGAAACAGAATCTAATTTCGACTTAAACAATATGAAAATACGGACAATAAGAATTAAAATCAGTTATATTTCAATAAACTGTCACATAGGTATTTTCATGGCTGTCTATATTTTAACGAAAGTATTATTTTATTTTTATATTTAATAAATCTCGTATTGCAGACAAGATGTTATATCAATTAGTATGTTATTTGATGGAGAATTTAATTTTGAACTACTTTGTACTTTTGTAATTTTGCTCTAAATATGTCAGGAGAGAGAGTATCCGCAATTTTTTGAAATTCTATGTTAAAATTCTATGTTCCGCATTTTGTTACAAACACTGTACCTAACGAAACTTCAAAACCTCTTATTAAATTGAACAATATGAGTAAGACGTTTTGGAGTTTTATTTTTAGAAACCACTTTCTTTTATTCATTCTTCACACTTGGGCATCTCTATTATTCATCATCATCATAAATATAATTGTATATGCAGAGTCAAATAAAAAACATATGCAAATTAATACCTTTACTAGTTTTTTTCATAATGAATAATAAATATCTTCTATGACCACCATGGAAACTTATATTTCTTTTATATTAAATATATATAACGTCAAAGTTGCGAATTTTAGTCTTATACTCAGGATTTTAAGATTTGTCTAAAATTAACTGAGGTATGTCTTTTGCGAATCCACCATTTATTTTAGTGGCAAAAAGCACATATTTATATCAACTGTGGCAACGTCTCCGTGACTTAGACACGCGATATAAAATGAATACACTAAACAAACAAATCAAACAATCATTCGCAACATATATAAACGATATAAGGACAATGAAGCTCGTGTCCCTCTAGAAACTGTCCAAGAACCTTACAAAACCTTAAAAATTTCTTCCTACCCTCTAACACAACAATGAAATACTTTTTATCCGCCTTTGAAGCAATCCATCACATAGATCCTGTTCTCACCCTCGAGTAATAGAAGATACGAGACGATGCTGAACTATACCTGAGTCAAGATCACCCCACAATCCACACAACGCTGTCCAAACTCTTCACCACCCCTCCGAAGTGGCCAGCGCTATTAAAACTTTCCCCAACAATTTTTTTTAAATGTATTATTTTGCATACATACAGTTTCTATTCGATTCTACTATAATAATTAAGGAATATAGATTCCTAATTTTATGAGGGAAATTTAAAAAATCTTTTAAATAATATTATGAGAAGTTTGAACAGAAAGGGAAATAAGGAATTTAAGGAGTGAAGAATGACAATAATAGTCTGTGTTTAAAGAAGAATTAAATAAGATTTATTGTAGCGGTAGAGACAGAGTTGGGTTGGGGGCGTGCGCCTTACCAGGCGGTGACTCCCCAGGGGGCGGCGAGGGGGGCGGCGGCCCAGGGGGAGACGATGGAGCGGGCGGCCCAGGGGGCGGCGAGGGGAGCAGCGGCCCAGGGGGCGGCCAGGGGAGCGGCCCAGGGGGCGGCCAGGCCCACGGCGCCGGCGGACTCCACGCTGGAGATGGCTCCGGAGGGCCCCACGACGGAGGTGGAGCGCGCCAGGGGCACGAGCCCGGCCTGGGCGACCACGATCATGGCGAACAGGGCAATAGCGATCTGCAACACACACAACACATCATCTCACATCCATCTACCTTACATCACACTGTACTTACGAAGGATTTCATGGTGCTGGGTTGGGTTGGTGGTTACTTGTAGTTGATTCAAGTATGATTCCTCTAACACAACTCGCTGCTTATATACTAGCCAACTAGTTAATGACCTTCCAATTTGTAATCCACATGCAGGTTTTTTAATAAATAAATCATAGTCCTGATCTATAATTGGCGCAACAAAAAAAATAAGGTCAGTTGGTTGATGTCCGTGTCAAATATTTCATATAATGTGAACGACTTTTAAATTATCCTTAATCAGGAACTAGGTACAATAAGTAATTAACAAAAAATAATCAAAACAAAAATATCTGATAACCAGATAGTTAAATTTAATATCAATATTTTATATGTAGTAATACGTTCTGTATATTTGTTATAGCTTTTAAAGTTCCAAATACCACATTTCTTAACGTATTCACATTTATAGTTTACTGTATACTAGGTATACCGTTTGTTTTCCATTTTAGAACTATAGGTACATACAGGATGCCCCAATGAAAATTGTCAGCGCAATTTTTGACCACTTTGCAAAAAACACTCGAACACGTCAATTTTAGTATAAAGGGGGACACCTGAATGGATTAGTACCAATGGCATAACTTCAACCCTAAAATGGGGGTGGACTGCACCTCAAAAATTTTAAATGGAACAGGGTGTCAAATATGGCGCAGTTCGAAAGGCCTTTTAAGTCTCTTTGCAACAGTTTTTTTTTTCAAATCCGATCATTAGTTCCAGAGAAATATCGTTTAAAACAAATTTTATCAGGTGTCAATATTAACAAAACATACTCAAATAATTTTATCTAACTCCGACTAATTATAACGCTATGCTATAACTATGGTGTTTTTAGATAAATAAAGTAGGTCTTACATGTCCTAGTGTTTTAGAAATAATAACTCACTCTTTGTTTTTTTTTATCATAGTAACTACGTTATAAAACCTTCTCTACGCTATTTTTTATCAAATGTCGTTTTGAAATGTCACCTTTTAAAAACTTTTTTATATTTTAATAAACCTAACCTAACCTAAATCACTTCAGAAAAATACCCAACTCGACTTAACGGCCTCGTGAACTGGGTATTTTTCACGTGACTTATTTGTAATATAACACACTTGTATAAGAAACTAAAAGACTTGTAAGTACATTTTCTATAGAAAAGTGTGCTATTCATGCGGCATTATTTTTTCTCACTCATATGAATCAAGTTTAGACTTCCTGAAATTATTGCATATTATATTATTAGCATTTAGTATATATTTAACGATGAAACTTCTTCTTCTTCCTTATAATACGCTTAACTTAGAGTTTGTTTCCCCACTGTGATTTTGAGATCCAGAGGTGTCTAACCACGATAAAACTATATTGTTGTAATAAATATTATTTTGTACGTTGTCATTAAGTAAATTTCGTTATTTTTAGGTTCTTATCAATTGTTTAATGTTTTAAAATGTGTATTACTTATACTAGTATACACCTATTATACGAGTTTACATTTATTCTTCTAATACTTAAAAACAGAATAATAACTTGTAATACGATATTGCACCAACAAGACTTAAAATTTAAGTTACATTTAAACAAAAATTCTTGATATTTTCTACTTAAGGGAAACTTGAAATTTAATTTTTATTGGTATAACCGACCGTAAGATAAATAATGTAACAATGGAGAAGTTTAGTGTTTTTTTTTTATTAAAATTGTCAGCAAAAGTGATATTCTCTATTATACTTCACTCAAAAAGGCTACATTTTTTTTACATTACAGTAATTAAGTATAAATAAATGGGAACATAATTTTAACTTTGACATATAAGTTGAATCACGCTGATATAGATTTGTACTTTTAATATTAAACAATTGAATAGTAGCATAATAATAGGTTAAAGGATGTAAGGGGTGAAAAAAGAAAGACTTGTTTTAAATAAAACTTAAATAACTATATTGTTGCTAATGTACACAAGTCAACAGACATGGCTGTCTGTTCTTTTAACGAAAATTGTACTCTTGTAGTTTTGCTCTAAATCTATCGGGAGAAAGAATTTCCGTAATTTTTTGAAATTCCATGTTAAAGTCCTATGTTCCGCGTTTCGTTGCACACCCTGTATATATATTTACAACAAATGAACAGAAAGGGAAAATAAGGAATTTAAGGAGTGAAGAATGATAATAATAGTCTGTGTTTAAAGAAGAATTAAATAAGATTTATTATAGCGGAAGAGACAGAATTGAACACCTAGGGTTGTGGGTGGGCGCCTTACCAGGCGGCGAGGGGGGCGGCGGCCCAGGGGGAGACGATGGAGCGGGCGGCCCAGGGGGCGGCGAGGGGAGCAGCAGCCCAGGGGGCGGCCAGGGGAGCGGCGAGGGGAGCAGCGGCCCAGGGGGCGGCCAGGGGAGCAGCAACCACGGGGGCGGCCAGGCCTACGGCACCAGCAGACTCCACGCTGGAGATGGCTCCGGAGGGCCCCACGATGGAGCTGGAGCGCGCCAGGGGCAGGAGGCCGGGTCCGGCAGCGACCACGGCGACCATGGCGAACAGGGCAATAGCGATCTGCAACACACACAACACATCATCATCCTACATCCATCTATACCTTACATCACGCTGTACTTACGAAGGATTTCATGGTGCTGGGTTGGGTTGTTGCTTACTTGTAGTTGATTCAAGTATGATTCCACTAACGCAACTCGCAGCTTATATACTAGCCAACTAGTTAATGACCTTCTAATTTGCAATCCACATGCAGGTTTTTTAATAAATAAATCATAGTCCTATCCTAAACTAAAATTGGTGTAACAAAAAAATAAGGTCAGCTGGTTGACGTCCGTGTCAAATATATCAAAATATCAACCACTTTTATATGATCCTTAATCAGGATCAGGAACTAGGTGCAATTATTATTCTATAAAAAATAATCACAACAAAAATATCTGATAACCCTTTATATTTTAAACTAATTTGGTCTGTATATTTGTTATAGCTTTTAATGTATCAAGTACCACATTTCTTAACGTATTCATATCTATAGTATTGACATGTTTAAACTATATAACTTATTTTCCTTGTTAGAACTGCAGCTTTTAAGTATCAGAAGTAGATAATGTTCGAGAAATAATTGGTTCTAATACTGTCAGATCTCTTTTACTATGTAACATAAGAACATTAATTTTTTTATTATCTATAAATGTAATGTTTCAAACGTTATTCACAATATTAAAAATTATTATAAATTTCAATAATTTTTTCACATCATTCTTCGCATACAACTGAATTTAATTGTGTTAATTATTTTTCCTGCGATCGTAAGAAAAATGATAGCTTTTGGATTTTTATTCCACAAAATGCGATATTCCAATATGTTAAGTCGTTGATAGGCAAGTAGATATATAAATAATAGTTTTATGTAAAAATCCATGATTTCGGGACTCGTACCTAGCTGTTTTCTTTGCTCAAATTAACAAAACCTTATATAATTTTCTTGATTTAGACATTTGTAAAATTAAATATGAAATAATTAAATATTTAACCAGAGAAAAATTAATATGTACCTTACGAAATGTGAACTTCCCGGACTAGCGCTCGCGCCTTATCCCACAATTATTGTCCTCTGTCGTTCGGGAATATATCACTTTTCTTACTAATTACACAATATAATAATTTCTCTGATTTCAGATTACGAAATGATACTTTTACATTGGGGAATGATTTTTTTTTTGCGATAACAGCGAGCAAAAAAAAACCATTCAAGAATGCATAAGCATGTCACAATCAAGTATCAAACAACATTTTTTCGAAAACAGTCCCAAAATAAGTGAAAATACAAAGAGAAATTGTTGACAGCAGAAATCAAACTTTTTTTAAAATATATCAATTTTGTAGTGAAATGTTTGAGTACTTCTTTGGTAAATACTATAAAATTGTGAGTGAGAGATTTAATTAAATTGTGATCCTTTAATTTATCAAAAAAAAAATACTGGGTGTAAAAAACTTGTACGTCCAGGATGCAATAGACTTCTTTGTATTTCCGGGAGTAAAACCCTATTTTACTCTTCATTTTCGAAGACTGAAGTAGCACTTTTCATTCCTGATGAGGGATTAAAAATGAATTTTATCCCTGTGTGATTAAATTAATAATAGATATTTATTATATAAGGGGTAAAAGTAACAGATTTTAGCGTAAAGTGTGACATTTGTATCCCGACACGCAGCGGAGAGTTACAATCACACAGAGCGCTAAAATATGTTATTTACCCCGTATATAATACAATATTTTTTTCTATAACCACTGTGAAATATTTAAAAATTAAGTTCAATAAGAAAAGCGAAACATGTTTTTCAAATTAATTTTAGAATAGTAGGTTGTTACTTGTTCTAATGTTATTGTATTTTTCAACTTGTTGTCTTGGTGACATAGTATTTCTATCTCAAGGGATAGAAATACTAATACTTCTGTCCCTTGAGATAAAATGTGATGTTTCTGCAACTGACAGGAGGTATGAAATGTCATCATTTCATATAGGTTATAGAAAAAACAAGCATTATGTTACTAGAGAAACAAGTATAGGTATATGTCTGTAACCTAGCCTAGCAAGATGATGTTTTGTTTTCAAAGCTGTCATGTATTTAAGAGTTATAAACAAAATACAAAAAATAGTGTATATGCCACAGGACTAAAGTGTCTCTAATCTCTCAAGAGCATCCAATGGCTGAACCTCGCCGTTGATTTGGGTCAATAAATTAATATTATTATTATTATTTCATGAGCCGTAGGGGAGGGAAACCTTAATCTCAGGTATAAATCATACACTTTAGTTCCTCAGTGTATGTAGTCAAAAAACAATCGTTTCGCGTGCTGATAGTTGTCCTGTAAATATTAACTTCTCAAGATAGTTTCCGAAAAACTATTTTTTTTTAATTAATAATAGAAATAGGTTTTTCTATCACCACTATTTATGTTCGTTCTTTTGCCATGTTAACTAGTACAAAGCTTGAAATATAGATATTATCCATATTTGTTGCATAAAATGTGAGATCATTCCACGCAGCGTCTCCAACATGGTATCTAAGCAACAAATAGTTTTTGTGTCTGTTTTGCAAAATTTAGCTGTGTGGTCATAGAAAAAGTATAATGAGTCAATCGTACAGAATCATATATTTTCTACTCATGTAATTCCAAAACTCTTCTTCGATTTTTGTCAAAACTTTCCTAATATCTAAATTACATACAAATACATTTTTTATAAACAAGAGAGCCATTCATGCATATTTACTTTTTCCCTTTCATATGAGCCATTTGTAGACTTTCTGCAATTATTTCATAATGTATTATTAACATTTAATTCACATTTAATCATTAAACTTATTCTTCCTTTTATGTTTCTGATATGAATTTGTACTTTTAATCACAGAATAGTTACATACAGAAGCGACACTCCGTGTCGGTACCTTTCATGTTACCCTATTCAGTTCTATGACCTTCGAGCATTGTGTAGACCTTTAAATTTGTTGCCTTCCCCTATCTCTCTCTCTAAGATGTGACGAAACTTTCCGATTTTAAACAATGAGCCCTTTAAATTTGTTGACTTTCCCCATATCTCTCTAATTTTCGTTTCTCTGTCTTACTGTCGTTTCTGTAAAAACCTATTCTGTGCTTTTAATTTTAAAGAATGGAATAGCACAATAATACTAGGATAGAGGATATAAGGGTTGAAAAAAGAGAGTTGTTTTAAATAAAACTTAAATAGTTATATTGTTGCCAATGTACACTTGTGTTGGGGGTTTGGGGCGTGCGCCTTACCAGGCGGCGAGGGGGGCGGCGGCCCAGGGGGACACGATGGAGCGAGCGGCCCAGGGGGCGGCCAGGGGGGCAGCAGCCCAGGGGGCGGCCAGGGGAGCAGCGAGGGGAGCAGCGGCCCAGGGGGCGGCCAGGGGAGCAGCCACGGGGGCGGCCCAGGCGGCGGGGCCCTCCACGTCGGTGATGGCTCCGGAGGGGCCCACGATGGAGCTGGCGCGGCCCACCAGCCCGGGCTCGGCCACCACCACGGCCACGAGGGCGAACAGGGCAATCTACACACACAACACATCATCTCACATCCATCTTCCTTACATCACGCTGTACTTACGAAGGATTTCATGGTGCTGGGTTGAGTTGTTGGTTACTTGTCGTTGATTCAAGTATGATTCCACTAACACAACTCGCAGCTTATATACTAACTGCTCCTGAGCTAGATAATGACCTTCTGATTTGTATGTAAATTAGTGTACGAATTGAACAAAGTGATAAATGTCAGTAATCACTGGCGAAAATCACACCCGCGTGGTTTTTTATGGTTAAAGGTACAACAAACAAAATTTAAATGTTAATTTTAAAGATTGAAACAATGAGGAAAATTGCATAAGATTCTTAATGTAAAGCACTAACTGCTACAGTTAATATTGGATACGCGAGCATTTAATTTAACATTTGTAAATAGTGTTTTCATTGGTTAGCTTATTTTTGGGTTCCATTTCCAGCATCGCCAATTATGACCGAATTTATAAGGTACCTTTCGGTTCAACCCTAAACTGTTTCAGAAGTAACTCGTTTTGTATCCAAATGATTGTCACATTTTACATTAGTAGTTATAAAAATTAGCGCTAATTGAAAACAATATAATTTTTTGGATGCCAAAATAAACGAAAAACCTTGTGTTATTTATTTCATTTTGTGTGCTATATCTGTTGTTGGATATAAAAATTACTTACAAATAAACCGATATGCTGTCATGTCTGTCATGGAAAACAGAGAAATCAAGTTGAACCTGTGTTGAACCTACCAACCCTCCAAAATAGGTTGTTTTTCACAAAAACCCAACTCAGCTGAGTTTTTTTTTGTAAATCCCTTGTTTTTTTTTTGAGTTTTATTAAAAACGTCAAAATATATTAATTATATATACATTTATTTTGAATTACTTTAGACATCAATAGTTCACATTAATTTCTGAAAATTAATTATTTAATTATTTTAACATAAAATACGAGTACCTATTAATGCGGTTACATATATTTTTTGTTTTCTTTTACGACGTATACCGACTGAGTCGTATAGTTAGCTTGCATGTGATAATTATTATGTGTATCTTGTTGTAATCATAACTTATTTGTGTTTATGTAATTTACTGAATATTTTTTTTAATATGAGCTTTTTAAAGATTTTTTTTCGAGTTGGTTTTTTAGGTAGGTTTGTTTGGGTTTTTCAAGTGGGTTTTTTGAAAACAAACCCGAGTTGGTTTTCTGGGCCGGGGAAAATTGCAACAACCCTGAAAATAGGTAGGGCAGATAGATCAGTTCGGGAGCAGTTCCAGTTTACTTAAATAGTGCCAAAGAAACAAAAGTAATATTTACTTTAAAAGTCCTAAATAAATACGGCCTATATTGCCAAAATGAAATTTAGCACTGTGATTTAAAACAGTCAAAAAAACTAGAAATCTCTTGTAAAGACACATAACCTATACTTAAATAAAAATTATCATTTCTTATTTGTCATTGTCAGTTTAAGAATATAATTACTTATACAAAGGCAGACCCTTCTTATGTCAGTGCAAAACTAGAATAATAATAATAATAAAATTTATTATAACAGAAAAATTAATTGTAAATATTAATATAAATAGAAATTTTATATTTTATATTAAGAATAAAGGATTATAAATAAATAATTTATTAAAAATCTTTTTTTATTATTTTAATTTACTTATACCTATATTTTTATATTTATTATCATATCGCGAATGAAAAGAGCTATTCCGTGATAATAAATATTTTAATTGTTATAATTGAAAAAACCGGACACTAAAATCTATACAGGGACAACAAGTTGTTTTATATTTTTAATTCCAAACACTAATTTGAAATACAGTGCAGAACAATATTACATTGAGAAGGTCATTAACCAGTCCAGCTGTATATAAGCTGCGAGTTTAGTTCGAGGAATCATACTTGAATCAACTACAAGTAAGCAACAACCCAACCCAGCACCATGAAATCCTTCGTAAGTATAAGCCTAGTAGTGTGTGGTAAAGGACGATGAAGGACGCGTTGGTTGTGTAGATTGCCCTGTTCGCCCTCGTCGCTGTGGTGGTGGCCGAGCCCGGGCTGGTGGGCCGCGCCAGCTCCATCGTGGGCCCCTCCGGAGCCATCACCGACGTGGAGGGCCCCGCCGCCTGGGCCGCCCCCGTGGCTGCTCCCCTGGCCGCCCCCTGGGCCGCTGCTCCCCTCGCTGCTCCCCTGGCCGCCCCCTGGGCTGCTGCCCCCCTGGCCGCCCCCTGGGCCGCCCGCTCCATCGTGTCCCCCTGGGCCGCCGCCCCCCTCGCCGCCTGGTAAGGCGCACGCCCCAAACCCCCAACCCAAGTGTACATTGGCAACAATATAGTTATCTAAGTTTTATTTAAAACAACTCTCTTTTTTTCAACCCTTATATCCTCTGTCCTAATATTATTTTTTATTCATTCTAAAGAAACCAAATAAGAAATTTATTTGATTACAACACACAAAATACAGAACTGAATTATCTCTTTTTGTTTCTTAAATATTTTTCCTTAATGAAGGATTTCAACAAAAATATGTTTTTTTAGTAGATACACATCTTGTAAATAAGCAAAGATACATTCTTAACGACTAATCTACTTTTCAATTGTACGAAAAAAATATATAGGGGAAGGTAGCCTAATTTGGACCAATTTTATAATATTCACTATATAAAGGCACGGAAGAAGTGTCAATAAAAATTAAGTAGTAGAAAAGAAACTCACTAAGTGTACCTTCAAAATAAAACCATTTATTAAATTTTAAATACCATTTATAATAGTAAAAAATAAATTCAAAAAAAATTTGTCATCGGTCCAATATAGGACACCGGTTTCCTTATTTGGACCGCTAGCTTTCTAAATTGGACCATTAGCTTTCTTAACGCAAATTACAACAATAGAACCTTTTAACTACAGCACTAACTCCAGTACACTGAGAATGAATCCAAGTGCGACATTTCATATTTTCTTCCTTGGTTTCTTCACACAATGTACAAAACCATGAATCACCATTTTCTTTTTTATATTTCGCATTTTGTCAGAGAGATGGGGAAAGGCAACAAATTTAAAGGGCTCATTGTTTAAAATCAGATAGTTTCGTCACATCTTAGGGAGAGATAGGAGAAGTCAACAAATTTAAAGGTTTACACAATGCTCCAAGGTCATAGAACTAAATAGGGTAACATAAAAGGTACCGACATGTCGACGTATCGCTTCTGTATGTACTATTCTGTGCCGTAATCACAATTTTTATCGGTCCAATTTGGGCAACTGTTTTTGGTCCAACTTGGGCAACTTGAATACTTTATACTTAAAATTATACAAAAATGTCAAAGTAACATAAACTCATAAAATTGTAACAGGAAATTATAGATAGATAAGTAAGCTTTGTGATGATATAAGAGGACTTGTAATTACTTACGTTTGGACGAACTAATGGCTTTCACTCTTACATCAAAATAACAAATTTTCTTCGTAGTCAAACAAATATCCCTTCTCTTAATGTAACCATGAGACATTTATTCACAAACACGATTACATTAATCTGGTCTACCTCTATGTATAACAAGTAGTCTATCTAAAATCGCACAGATTTTATCAATCTTTGGATACCACAGCGGTCCAAATTAGGCTACTCTCTCCTAATACGTCAATTTTCATATTTTTGTTCCAAAAGAATCTGGTGTAGACATCACATGACTTCCTTGTACGCTATTGTTTCGACCATTATTTGCTCAGCCTGCGGAATTTTTCTCAAAGACAATTATGCTAACCTTTATTGTAGCGGCATATTATATTTGAAGACAAATTATAAATACTTCGGTTTGGAGAATTTCCGGATTAGTTTTAGTGGACTTAAATTTTTATTCCTTTATTAGCTTACCTGCCTACTTAGAATTCCTTATTCGCTAGAATTTGGAGATTATGTGGAGTCCCCAACATCTGTTTTTACCTCTGCTGGGGTGTGGCCTTGTTATTTTACTAAGTTTAGGTTAATAGGTCTCCCTTCCATTTGGGGTAATGTAATGTGTTAAGATTGGTTTAAAAATTTTAGAGAGTCGGGAGAGAAGGAGAGTTTTGACAAAACAGAACTTCGAGTTTGTAGAGAGAGACTGTTACTAAGTATCAAGACAAGCAGACATAATTGTTACTTCTTAGTTAAATTTGTTGTATAGTGTTGTGTAAATATATCCATTGTTTTTGCAACAAGTATTGCCCATTTGTTCTACTTGTACGATCATTGACTTAAACATCACACGCCGATTTAATTCTGCGTGTGAGTTGGAGAAGCCGACGTCCTGTCATTCTTGATTCCGTCAGTGACGTAATAGTGCTAGAAGTGTCGTCATCGGAGAGAACCAACAACAGAGGTAGGAACTACTTTACTATCATCCCCAACCTTTATACAGCTATATTACATTAATTTTACTGCATTTCATTTAAACTTATTTCATTTGAAAGCAGGGTTGGCCTGATTTAAATCGTTCGATTTAAATCACGATTTAAATCAACTGATTTTTTGAATAAAAATCATTGATTTCTATCAAAGATAAAAAAATATACTAATTATAATTAAAAATTCATTATTGACTATGACTACGAATCTATTAATAATAAGCAAAATATAGTATGAATATAATAATATATGACCTTAAAATTAAATGGTATTTTATCATTTTTAATTCTCATATAACAGAAGGCAAATATAAGGATTAAAATATGTAACTAAAAGAATAATTCTTCATTACTCTTCCTGGTTTTATTGAGATGAATCGGTACAGTTTTATTACAGATTTCGTTTTCGTTTATGAAATAAAATATTATATAGCTTTTCAAAGCAATTGAAAAATGCAGTAATACTCTGATATCTTTAAAAATTAAAAAAATCAAAAAAATCATGATTTTTGATTTTTTTAAATAAATAATGATTTTTGCCAACCCTGTTTGAAAGTGAGATCATTCTACTTTCATTCGTTTCAATCTTCAAACTACCCTTCGAAATAGATAATTTTTTGAAAATTTTATTAAAATGTTTATATGGCATTACACAAAGTTATTTTAATCGCTCAAAAATTTGCAATGAAAGAGATACTAGTATTGTGTTAATTATAATAAAACTCGTAGGTTTATTGTTTTTAAAAAGATTTATTTTGCCTAATACAATGAAATTACTTATATCTTATACAAGACAGAGTGAGGAGTGACGAATGACCACGAATCATAAATAACATGAGTATTTATACTCTATAACAGGAAGGGGTCTGGTTCCATATGATAAAGCGTAGTCTAAACAGAATTTGATACACATAACAAATTATGATATTCATAACTCCTCCGCCGTTAAAATGCAGCTTTATCATGTTCTTCTATATTGCTCATTTCAAAACTTTTTTGTTTAGAAATGTCTCTTTTTCTTATCTTTAAATACTTAATTACTATTACAATAATTATCATAAAAATACATATTAAAACTATAACAATAGAGTTGATAATAGAATGATTGTTTTCTTGTATATTTGTAGTTTGAATTTTTGGTATTTCTTTTACGAATATTTCTTGTTTATTAACTTGTTTTAATTCTAAAGTTTTATTACTCAATTGTTTATTTTCTAAATTAAAATTTATGTTTTCAAATATTATCTCTCTATTATAATGAGCAATGTTTTCCAAAGTATAATCATTTATGGCACAGTTTTTATTTGTTATAAATTTATATACGCCAATAATATTCTTGTGTTTTTGATAATTTTGACAAAATATGTTTAAGGTTTGTTCTTTACTTGCTGCTATAATTACAATATTAGAATTTTCTATTTTTATTACAGCAAATGAATTATAAACTTTGTGATACATACAGTCTTGATTTTTCTGAAATTTTATTATGTTACACAAACATTGATTTATTTCTAAATAATTAGTTTTACAAAAATATTTATTTGTGAGTCTAATACAATCGTTTGCTACTATTAATTTATTTTCTTTGTCTATTATCAATTCTTTACTATTATCTAACATAAACATGTCCTTATTTATAAGTGTAGGAATTGGAGTTATCTGCAGTAATTTATTATTAAGGTTGTTTTCATACAGTGGTATTTCTAATAAATATTCTATCATATTATTCTTCATTTGACAATGACTTGTTATTTGCATTGAAATGTCCCAAAAATCTAGGTCTGAAATTTGATTAGTTACTTTTTTCAAATCTTCTAAGTTTATTAT
The DNA here is from genome assembly GCA_035578165.1 of Stenolophus ochropezus. NCBI lineage: Eukaryota > Metazoa > Arthropoda > Insecta > Coleoptera > Carabidae > Stenolophus > Stenolophus ochropezus. The sequence continues at coordinate 38,949,292 of JAQOWZ010000001.1, read as the reverse complement.
CGATGAATGAATTTTGTTGAGATTACAAAATGTTAGGCTTGTTTCTATTTCGGAGGTTATTTCGATAAGATTCACAGTTAATAATATTAATTGATTTAGTATGTCTTTGATCATAAATGTGTTTTCCGTATTAATTTTTTCTTTAACTATTCCTTCTATTTGCATAATTCTGGATTTTAGAACAATTTCATTATGTTTTATGTTTTCTAATTGTGAATTAAATTTTGAAATCATTTCTTTGTTTAATCTAATTGTTTCTAAATTTTGGTGTTCGAGTATTTCCTGGTGTTTATTAATTTTGTTAAAAATTTCTTCATAACGTTGACTGTCAGAAGAATCTAAGTTTCCAGTAATGGCTTTTATTATTGTTCCTAGACCGTTGAACAAGCCTCTTTTAACTCGTTTTTTATTGAATATTGTTTTCAGTTTATCTTCTAATCTGTTACAATTAAATTCTAAAATGTTAATGTAGGTTTCCAATTCCTTTAAATATATACTACTTTTATTTATTTGTTTAAATAGATCGTCCCTATGTATTTTAATTTTATCATATTCTAAGATTATATTAGTTAAGTTATATCTATAATAATTATATTGGGAATTAATATATATATAGACATTCCCTAAGTCTAGAATGTTTATACCGGGATTGTTGTTTATTTCTTCCAGTTCTTCTATTCCGTTTGCGCATCTGAAACGAAGAGTCGGGGTTTTTTAATTTTATCAATTTTATGTTTTTTATTTTTATCAACTTTAATTAATCCTAGCTTAGAGTTATATTTTTCGATTTTATGGATTTTAAAAAAGGGTTTCTTAATTTTCTGGATGCGTCTTTTACCTTCTTTAATTAATACGTGTTTAGGTATTTTTACTGGTTTATTATTTTGTGGTTTATAACGTTTATATTTTTCGGTTAATATATTTTCTTTTACTCTATTATAAATTATTTTTAATTTGTCTTTATGTTCGTTTAAATAGTCTTCATTAGTGGATTTCATGTCAAAAGGGTTTTTTAGATTATCTTTTCCAAAAATTATTTCTACGGGTGTAAATTTTGTTGTTTGGTTAATTGAATTATTGTAAGCTATTAATGCGAAATTGATTTTATTTTGAGGTGTTTCATTTTTAAATTCGTTTCTCTGGTTTATAATACGTAAATGTTCTATAATTGTTGAATGAAATCTTTCGACACATCCATTGCTTTTTGGGTTGTCGACACACGTCATATGAATTTTGATTTTATACAATTTTAATAAATTTTTTACTAAGTTGTTATTGAATTCAGTACCGGGATCATGAATTATTTTGTCAGGAATTTTGTAATCGTTGAAATATTTTATTAACGTGTCTACTATTGTTGTGGCAGTCAGATTTTTTAAATAATATATTTTTGCAAATTTTGAGAATTGATCTATTATAGTTAAATATTTTTCTTTTTCAAGAGTTAAAGTATCTATGTTAATGATTTGAAATGGTTTTTCTGGAGTGTTTGTTAAATTGTCGTTAATTTGGTAAGGGTTTCGTTCATATTTATTCATTTGACAAATCTCACAATTGTTTATGAATTTTTGGATATCTTGATACATATTTGGCCAATAATATTTCTGTTTCAATTTTTGAAATGTTTCTAAAATTCCTCGGTGATTTGTTTTTCCTAAATGGTAATTTGATATTGTTTCCAATTGATTTTCGATAATTTCGATATCTTCTAACAGATATTCGCATTTAATTAGTTTATATGAATTTTTTACAAAATTTTGTGAAAGTATTTCGTTAAAATTTAAATGTATGTCTTTTTCAAATAAGCAATAATATTTACAATTTGGTGCTAAATAACTTTTTATAAAATCATAAATTTCTAAATTTAAATTTTGTTTATTCAGTTGAACTACTAATCTTTGTTTTTGATTATTAAATAATTTTTGTATAGTAATTTTTGTTTCGTTATCGTGAGTGGATATAATTAATTGATTTTTTCCTATATTTATTGCAGATTCTTTATATGTTATTCCGTTAATTTCATTCTCTTGGTCGGAATGTACGGTTTCTAAATCGGATTCGTCGAACTGAGGTAAAATACTGTCGTTATCGTTTATGTATATTTCGTCTGGTAATATGTGTATAAAAATTTGTAAATGGGTTTGTTCAAAGATTTCGTTAAGTAAATTTTTTATTTCTTCGAAATTTTGTCTGTCTAGACCGCAACAAATTTTGGGCATGTGTAACTCTACTATGTCATTTTGGATGCAATAGTCTTTTAATTTGATTAAACATTTTTTGATATCTGGAATTATTGGTTCTTCCAAATAATATTGTTTAGTTATCAAATGGAATAAGAATTTGTTTTTATAAATTGGTTGTATGAAAATTTCTCCTGTGTGTTTATTTTTATTTTCAAAATGTTTTTTACTATGAAATTTATTTTCAATTTGTTTTGCAAATCCTTTACCTAATCTTTTATCAGATGAAATGCAATGTACTAAATTATGTTGTTTTTCAAAGATATCGTCATTTGTTTCTATAATTTTGAATTTTGGTTTTATTCTGGAAAGAGCATCAGCGTTGCTGTTTGAACGTCCAGTTTTATATTCTATTTTATAATTATATTCGTCTAGTTTAATTTTCCAACGCATTAATTTAGAATTTGGATCTTTTAAATTGAGAAGCCAAGTAAGAGGTTGATGATCGGTTCTAATTATAAATTTGACGCCATACAAATAGGGTCTAAAGTATTTTGTTGCCCACACAATGGCTAACATTTCTTTTTCTGGGGTTGAATAGTTAATTTCGTGTTGGTTCAAGGTACGTGAAGCGTATGAAATTGGCAGGTCTTTACCGTCGCAATTTTGTGATAATACTGCACCTATGGCGTATTTATTAGCATCTGTTGTCAGTATAAAAGTTTTTGTAAAGTCCGGGTATTGTAAAATGGGTGAATTTATTAATAATTTTTTACTTTCCTCAAAACTTTCTATATAATTTTTATTTTTCATGTCAATTTTACTATTTTTCTTTAGACATTGGGTTAGAGGTTTAGTTAATTTTGCGAAGTTTGGTATAAATTTCCTATAATAGCCTAAAAGTCCTAAATATGATTTAATTTCTTTTTGAGTTTTGGGTATTGGGTATTCCTTGACTGCTTTGATTTTGTCAGGATTGGGTTTTACTCCTTGTTCCGAAACTATGTGTCCAAGATAAGCGACTTCTTTTTGTAAAAATTCAGATTTGTCTAGTTGGATTTTTAAGTTATATTCTCGTAATTTTTGAAATACTTTTCTAATATTTTCTAAATGTTCTTGCAAACTTGTTCCTAAAATTATAATGTCGTCTAAATATACTAAACAGATTTTATTTATATAGTCACGTAAAACGTAATTTATTAGTCTTTGAAAGGTAGCTGGTGCGTTCTTAAGTCCAAAGGGCATTCTTGTGAATTCGTAATGTCCTTGATCTGTGTTAAAAGCTGTTTTTTGAATACTGTTCTCTGCCATTTGAATTTGGTGAAATCCGGATTGTAAGTCTAATGTCGTGTAATAAACGTTTCTGCCTAATTTGTCCAGTACGTCGGTAATATTAGGGATTGGAAATTTGTCGTCAATAGTTTTTGAATTCAATTTTCGGTAATCTATCACCATTCTAAATTTTCGTTTTCCGGAAGCATCCATTTTTTTGGGGACCATCCAAACGGGTGAACTCCAAGGGGAATAACTTTCTTGTATAATATTATCTTTTAAAAGATTGTTAACTTGTGTCTTTATTTCTTCGCGATAACATTCGGGATAGCGATAAGATTTGGAATAGACTGGTGTTTCGTCTGTTGTTTTTATTTCATGTTTTATTGTCGTAGTATGAGTCAATGGTTGGTTATCTTTTAAAAATAAGTCATTATATTCTTTTATTACATTAAATAATTTAGTTTTTTCTTCTGGGTTTAGATGATTAGCGCGAATTTTTATTTCGTTAATCTCGGTCATATTTATTTCGTCATTATTAAAATATTGTAATTTAAATAATTTATTTTTTATTTTAACGGAATTATTAGTAAAGTCTATTTTTATTTCTAGTTGTTTTAGAGCTGGCGTTCCTAATAAAATATTAAATTCTTTATGAAAATTAAATAGAAAACATTTTATTTCAACATTTTCAATTTTTAGTATTATATATTGATTACCGGTTGTTTTACCTAATGCTGTCGAAAAAGAAAAGGATTCATTATAAATTTTGAATTTATCCTTATTATTATTAACATAATTTTCACTAATTAAATTGATAGAAGATCCTGTATCTAATAAAATAGTATAATCTCTAACTTTTAGAAAAGGTAATTTACTATTGCAATTTATGTTTAGGATTTCTCCTGAATTTCGAGGCTCTTCATTTCTAAAAAAGAATTTTCATTTTCTGATTCGTTTTGTTCTAGGCCATTTTCGTCATATTCTTGATTTTCATCCATTTCTGGGTTATAAATTGTCTGACAATCATCATTGTGGAATAATTCTTCTGCAGCGTAATTTGGAGAATTACGAGTTTGGGGCTGGAAGTAATTATTGTTTTGTCTTGGTTGGTAGGTATTTCTTGTTTGTATTGACATGGGGGTTGGTTTAATACCTTGGGCATTTTTAACTTGTTGCCGGGGTGTAAATGGTCTTGAAGTTGAGGGTTGTGTGTGTAAGTTTACAGGGCCAGTTGGAAATTGTGAGAAAGATGGTTTATTAGAGATATTAATTTTTGATTGATTATGATTCTGAACAGGAGGTTTTTGTTGAAATTGGAATTTGTTTCCTGGTCGTAAATACTGGAAATCATTTGTTAATAACTGTTCAATCGTTATTAAATTTGTTGGATTTCTTGTAGCCAAATTATTACGATAAGGATCGTGGCAATTACTAATAAATTGAGTTGTAATAATAGTTTCTTGAAATTGGATTAAACATGCCTTGTTTTCTGGTGTTAGTTCTAAAAGAGCTACTTTTGCTTTGAATAATTCAAATTTTTCTTTCACTAATTTCAAATATTGGAATATGTCTTTACTAGGTTTCAAATTCATGATATCTATAATAATGGTAGCAGGATTTTGTTTGTCCTCAAAATTACTAATAAGATGTGTTTTTAAGGCATTCCAGTTTTCGAATGTTGCATTTTTTAAAGTTTCAGCTGCTTTGTTTGTTATTTTGGCTTTAATATATTGCAGTGTTATGACTTTTTGAAAGTCGGTTAAGGGTGGTTGTAAGGTGGTAAGTAATCTTTGTACTATTTCCACTGAATTTATGAAATGTGATAATGTTTTTGGGTTACCATCGTAGTTTGGTACTGTTTCTAATGCAAATTTAATATTTGCAGTATTTGCTTCTGCCATATTGTTAATGTGATAGAATATTCACAATTATATATAATAAAATAAGTATTTACTTACAATAAAATACATGTAGTAATAATGAATAGTGTTTTCATTAGAAAATTGGGTTGGCACCTGGTGATGACCTGATGACCGGGGGATGATGTTCTCAGTGAACTGCTAGGGACTGGGGACTCGTAGAGACGGCCTGGTTGTCCTGGGGGTTGATGTTCGCGATGAACTGCTACGGACTGGTGGCTCGTGGTAACGGCCTGGTTGTCCGGGAAATGGAATGTTGTTCTCGATGAACTGGTACGGGCTGGTGGCTCGTAAAGATGGACTGGTTGTCCTGGAGATGACGATCACTGGCTCTACTGTTGGTGGCTCTGTGCGACCGGGTCACTCGTCGTAATTTCTTAGGCGATACGCGAATTAACGTTGAAACGACCGAAGATTAATTTTAACGAATTAATCACTTTTCTCGTGATTTCGATTAATACTTCGTTTCGCGTATCCTACCGACTGCGCCAATTATAATAAAACTCGTAGGTTTATTGTTTTTAAAAAGATTTATTTTGCCTAATACAATGAAATTACTTATATCTTATACAAGACAGAGTGAGGAGTGACGAATGACCACGAATCATAAATAACATGAGTATTTATACTCTATAACAGGAAGGGGTCTGGTTCCATATGATAAAGCGTAGTCTAAACAGAATTTGATACACATAACAAATTATGATATTCATAACTTGTTAATTTATTTCCTACATATTTTTCCCTGTTTCTCACGAACCTCACGAAATATATTCTGACAGTTGTCAATGTTCTCATTTTATTAACAAGAAATCAAATATTTTGTACATAAATTAAAAGTCAACTAAATTATAATTTTTATTAAATTTCTATCAAAAGTAAAATGCCCTTTTGAAACCCTATTGAAACAAAAATGGAGCATAACTAGATGTTATAGTCATTCCATAATCAAATTTTCAACATTCTACGATTAATCGTTTTTGAGTTATGTGAAAAATAAAAAAAAACACTACGAGCAAAGAACTATTTTGGCACTGCCAATTGCAATGAAAACGAAAGGGGCACAACTGGATTTTATAGCAGTCTCATATTCAATGTTTCAAAATTTTACCGGTTATCATTTTTGATTTATACAAGGTACGTACGTAAATGAAAGAAATGATAAAATTAAATCATTTGAAATTAGCGCGTTGATGTAGTAAAGTCCAGAAAATGAAAAAAACAAAAGAAAAAAATCATGGGCAATAAAGTGAAATTTGTGTTTTTTCAATTTTTTAATTTTTCAAAGAATCTTTCCAAAGAAAACAATGTGGAATGTGGAGAAAACATTTCGTCATTTAACTTTTCCGTTAGAATCAAGGGGTTGTAATATCGGTGAGATTGTTAACTCTAGCCATTTGTAAAATGTGCTTAAAAATCTTTTGTTGAGGTAAGTAAGAAAGTAAGTAGTTTATTTTGCAAAAAAATGCTAATACATATGTACATAATACGTAAATCAAGTAATGTGCTTTCACTTTTCTCTTAAAATTTATCACGGAGTTAACATTTTTTAAGGTACTTTAATTATTAATTTTGATTTTTTCTAGTATAATACTTATATTTTTCATTAATATAATTAATTTTTCCCTTTAAATATATTGGAAATTCATTGTGTACCATTCTATAAATGAATACTAAAACATTGACTTCAACATACTGCCTTACATTTAGCCAGCGAAAATTATTAAGCATATCAGCAATTCTTGTGAATCTATTACATTTCAAAATTATTCGCATTGCTTTGTTTTGCAATTTTTGAAGCTTATTTAAATCTTTTTTATTACATATAAATATAATGGTACTACAATACATTAAATTTGGTAATACTATAGTATTATAAACAGTCAATGTATTCCAAGATGACAAATGTTTAGATATTCTGCTCATATAATTTAGTTTTTTTTTTGCTATTTTTTACATAAATATTGGATATGTATATCAAATTTTAATTTTCTATCAACTATTCCAAAATATTTAACTTGTAACCTTGTACCTGTTGAGTTATTTTAATCAATATGTAGGTACTAATTTCTAGAACCAAAATTTTCGGTCGAATAATACATATTTTTTTATATATTCTCTTCTTCAGTTGTGTAAATTCAAATTTTTGTTAAAAAATATTTATAATAAATAGGTACAAAAAGAAGGAGTATAAGGAGTGAACGATGTAGGTATAAGACAACAATAATAGTCTGTTTTTAAAGAGGAATTAAATAAGATTTATTGTAGCGGTAGAGACAGAGTTGGGTTGGGGGCGTGCGCCTTACCAGGCGGAGACTCCCCAGGGGGCGGCGAGGGGGGCGGCGGCCCAGGGGGAGACGATGGAGCGGGCGGCCCAGGGGGCGGCGAGGGGAGCAGCGGCCCAGGGGGCGGCCAGGGGAGCGGCCCAGGGGGCGGCCAGGCCCACGGCGCCGGCGGACTCCACGCTGGAGATGGCTCCGGAGGGCCCCACGACGGAGGTGGAGCGCGCCAGGGGCACGAGCCCGGCCTGGGCGGCCACCACGATCATGGCGAACAGGGCAATAGCGATCTGCAACACACACAACACATCATCTCACATCCATCTGCCTTACACCACACTGTACTTACGAAGGATTTCATGGTGCTGGGTTGGGTTGTTGGTTACTTGTAGTTGATTCAAGTATGGTTCCTCTAACACAACTCGCAGCTTATATACTAGCGAACTAGTTAATGACCTTCTAATTCCTTTGTAAAAATTGTTAATTGTTACGTCATTATCAATATATAGGTCTGGATCTGAACTACTGTTGGATAAAAAAAATCATATAAGGTCAGTACAGCAGTTAAAGTCACACCCTTGTACTTTTTTCTTTGATAGATGTTTGCTACAAATAGCAAGTCACATAATAATTAACTTGGAATACATAATAATAATATTTCATAGCTCTTCTAGTTACGTGCAAAACAAATAGCACAAACGAAAAATGTTGTCAAGTAACGATAGGTATAGCTAATATGTAGATGGGGTACCTCTTGACTACAATACAATTAAATAAAAAGGATAACAATATGAATAGTACAATATTGATTAAAATAATCACAAATGAAAATGCAATCAAACAATGAAAAGAACAAATTAATAATTGAATGAGATAAACATCACAATAACAAAAAAAAAATACATATAGCATACAAGAGTTTGATTGAAGAAAAATAATATGTAATTAAGGAAAATTAAAAATTAAGAAAAAAAATATGAAAAGGGTAAAATTGTTTATATATTAAATAAACATCAACTGTATGAAATTTATATCACAAAAAATATTGTACCGATCGCCGCGGGTGACGGCCGCAGGTATATCAAAGACAGGTCGAGGCACGTTTATTTACCCTTCTATTGTACTGACACATCGAAGCTGCCAGAATATGCTCGACTATAGAAACCAAAGCAAAGATGTGCGCGAGGACAAATGATATTAATACGAGTAATGAACATAAATATTTGGTGATATAAATACCGTGTAAATAAATAAAGCGTAGTACTTAGTATTAAATATTGCGTTTATGACTTTTTTAATAATTATTACTCTTATTTTTATTATCTGTTTATAAATTAATTGTTCGCTCATTAAACTTAGTGATATAAGTATTCCTATTTCAGTTTTTACACTATACCTAAATAGATAAATGTTACAATATGAAGGATGAAGAATGTAGTTGACAAAATAAGTAAATATTAAAGAAAAGGAACTATCTCATAGAAATTTTTTGCCTGAGGAACTTGTAGAAAAATAAAATACAGTCCTTCGAAGCAATATCAATTTATTTACAAATCACGTTTTAATGATGATTCCAAGTGGGGCCGAAACAAGTCCAGGAATGATATTTTTAAATAAATTAAATGCATTCTAGTATTTATTTTTTCCAAAATGGACTATGTATAAATTGAGCACAAGAACATATCAAAATGAAGTGAAAGATATCAATACTACAATTCTTAAAGGCCTTTTAATTCCAGAAGCCTTTAATAACTTCTCTTGACCTATTTGGTAGGATCAACAAATATAATAATAGAAATTGGAATCCTTTGAAAATAAATATTCATATTTCAATTATTTATATAAGTAAAATTTTCTTATGTTAATGGGAATTTTAAGTGACGAATTCTAAATGGATAAAAATATATAAATCAGGAACCAAATATAATTGATTGTAGCCAGTGGTGTGCTATAGGGGGCTCGCAGGGGCTCGCGGGAGCCCTTTGTTAAAATTCTAAATAATTTGCGAGCCCCTTGTTAAAATTCTTTGTGATTTCGCGAGCCCCAGTTCTTTTTATCTCTATATTATTTTTGCTTTTTCGAAAATCAATTAATTTCAAATTTTAAAACAATTATAAACATAGCATTTGCTTTTAACTTCAGCAGTTAACTCGGCCTCATATGTTATAATTGCAACTATTCGGCTGTTTTCGTTCTGATTCGGATAGTAAACTTGAAACAGGGGATTTACAACGGCGAATCGGACTTGCGGTCTTGCATAATATACGAGTTTTCTTTTATATAAGTTATATTTTTTCAATAACTACCCCCTAGCCCCCCTCTCACCCCCTCCGTCATAATATTTTAATATTTTTTTAGGAAAAATGCGAGCCCCTTGTTAAAATTTCTATAGCACACCACTGATTGTAGCATATAGTAAATAGCACCGAATTTCTTAAACCAATGCTAAAAACATAAAAATGACATATGTCGATAAAGATTTATTGCTTTATTTATTGTCAACAACAATTTTTTTTGTTATTAACATTTAATTTAATCTGACGTAAGATAAAAAATATGGGCGTCAAACAAAAATGTCAGTAGGTATCAGGAAATGTTTTGAAGGCCGAGGTTACTGTAAAACC